>CM053593.1:371779716-371818560 GCA_028646575.1 Pseudocheirus occidentalis
GGGATCACTGTTTTGGGGATGGGGGTGGGGTAAAGATGGAGAGAAAATTCTGTAACTCAAAATCTGGTGGAAATGAATGACAAGAAAATAAATAAAATAATTAATTAAAAAAATAATATGCATCACCAACATCCAGCACATGTCTTGCACATTTCCTGAAATTATCATGAAAAGATCAGTGTCCCTCTTCAGTTTATCGACTTGGAGAATGTCCTGGCACTAACAGGTTAAGTGACTTGCCAAGGGTCACACTGTCAGGATATGTCAGGGATAGGACTTGAATCCAGGTTCTTACTGCCACTGAAGCCACCCTTCTATCCACTAAATGATGCTGTCTTGTATATAGTAGACAGTTAATAAATGCTTTTAGATCTATAGTGGACACTTAAATGTTTAGTTGGAATGTGTTCTAATTTTAAATCATTCTATCTCTGCTACTTGCTATTTGTGTGACCTTGAGAAAGTAACTTAATCTTTCTGGGTCTCAGTTTCCTTGTCTGTAAAATAAGAAGTTTGGTAAATTGCCTTGGAGATCACAGTTTTAAATCCATAATCCCTTATGGCATCTGCTTTAGGCTCACTCAGTACCCACTGGCAAGGTGTGTACTGCCAGTGGAGCTGACTTCTCCCTTGGGATTTGAGAGGTGACAATGAAGGGCTAGACCAGGGAGTAAGTGTGAATTGAGATTGTTTCATTCTTTATAGTTAAATCTTCAGTGCCTAACAAAAAACTTGGCACACAGTAGGTGCATAGTAAAAAGGTTATTGATTGATTGAGGAGTCATTCTCTTGCTAAGCTGGGCTGAAGGTTCATTACACTGCTGGGCTATAGCTAATTAAAAACACCTTGTCACCACAATTTCTGACCCTTCAGTCACTCATGGCTTGCCAGCTTTCCATTTGATGAATTAACACCAGGCAGAAAATACTGTACATGCTCTGTGTAATCTATGAGGAAGGGCCTATCTGTGCATATGCTAAGGATTCAGCTCTCATTGACCAGTCCCCACTCACACCTCTAGACTGTGTGACCTTGGACAAATCATTTACCTTCCTCTTCCTTGGCTTTTTAATTCATAAAACAAGGGGGTTGGACTGGCTGGACTCTGAGGGCATCAGTCACCTAGCGTTTATGAAGTACCTACTGTGTGTGAAGTGTAGAGAAACAAATAGAAGTAAAAAATAAGTTCCTCTCAAGGTACTCACATAGGGAGAGGGGAGACATCAGGCAAGAAATTAATACAAGTACAAAACATATGTGAGATAAATTGAGGGTAGTCTCAGAGGGAAGATGCTAAGAAGAAGGATGAGAATGACTTCTTAGGTAGCTCCTGAACTGTGTTTCATAGGTAGAGAGGGATTCTACTGGGTAAAGGAGAAGATGGTGGGATTTTAACCGAGACTTGAAGGAAGCAAGGAAACAAAGAAGGTATGGGGAACCACCAGTGGACATTCTCAGGGTCAAGGGATGTTGTGTGTGAGGAACAGAAAGGAGGCTAGTGTCCCCGAATTGGAGAGTACATGGAGGAGAGTAAAGGGTAAGAAGCCTGGAAAAATCCTAAGTCACTCACTCTATTGCTCTCAGTTTCCACATTTGTAAAATGAAGGGCAGCCTCTGAGGTTCCTTCAAGCTTTGATTCTATCATCTTTAATAACTAAACTATCCTGGCCTCAGTGTCTCTATCTGCAAAATAGGTGGATTGGACTAGATAGCCTCTGAGGTCCTTTCCAGTTCTGCCTCTATGATATTATATAAAATCCCAGAAATCTGGAAGAAGATTCCAATATTTCCCAAGGTTTCACTTTGTCTTCTACAGGCTGTGTAAACTCCAGGGCACTTCTTGCATCCTTTCCTCACTCTGTTACTGAAGTTCATTTTAAGAACTTTGTGTCAAGTTGAAGTTTAAAAGAGAACAGGCTAAACATCCCCCCATCTGCACCCCGACTCTTCTGCCCAGACAGTTTGGACTCTGCTCTTCACGTTTTCAAGGTACAGAGTGCCTGGCTCTTATCCACTTCCTTTCCCTTTGGCTGACTGGCTGGGAGATGTTAGAAAGGGAGTCAGCCATTGAGTGGCCTCCCTGCCATATAAATGGCCACATCTTGCACAGCTCAGGGAAGGAAGAACAGTCATGCTAATAAAGAATTACAATTTACATGAGAATGACAAGGAGAAATGTGAAGAGACTGATAGGTCTACCCACAGCCAAATCCTTTCTGCCTGAGTAAATTCGATTTGAATTCTTCTTGAAACACCAGCTCAACAGCGCTTGGACAATATTGAAAAAGGTCAGAGGAGCCAATGTCAAACATAATCTCCAGCTGACTACAAGGGCTCTAGTCGAGATTCCTAACAATATCTTCCTGGAATTGGGGCTCTGCACTGGCTCTCCAAGGGACACTCTATATTTATCTAGGAGTAGCAGACTTTGCTTCCCACCTCTCTTCTTGAATATCTGCAGAGCGCCAGCTAATAAGTTTTTTTTTTCCTTCTGAGACACAGTAGAGGATAAATGTTTTGATCTGGCTGCAATGAGCAAGGCCTCTGCAGGACATTTGCACATTAACTACAGATAGCAGGGAAGCTCCAGAGCTGAGATGGATGCAAGGAGGTAGGGCTAACCTGCTATTGCTTTTAGGTTAAGGGGGGATCTTGTTTCCCTTTGCTCTGAAAGTCATGGATACATTTGGGCATGGGCAGGTCTCTGTCCCCTGGGCTTGATCCTACCTCTGGATCATAAGCTTATGATTTTACAAGAAGAGGAAACTGAGATCTAGGAAAGCAAGTGACAGCTTTGTAGAAGCATAGAGAATGGAAGGAACCACCAAGGGAATCCAGCCCAATTCCTTTCTACAGAATAGGAAATTGAGGACCAGGGACGTTGTTTTCATTTGTTATTTGATTTTGAAGAGGACCAATGACATCATGAATGATCTCTTGCCTTTTCATGAATTGTATTTAAGTGAGGCAGAGTTACACAAAATCACCAGCTTCACTCTCTCTTCCAGAGTCATTGGAGTTCAATGGCAGGACAAAAGGCAAGATGGCTGGCAATGACCCAGGATGCAGTGGGTGACCTTGGTGTCTTCAATGTCTCACCAAGCTTTAAGCACTCCACAGCTCTTGCTTCATTCAGCTACCTTCAAAGCTGTTGGAACAAACTCTTCTCATCTGTCTATTCTGCCAGGGAAATATTCACATGATTGGGATAGGGGACATTCCTTTAACTCACCAAGAGATTTAAGACCCTTTGGTTACCCTTAACCTGGTTTAGACCATCTGCTGAGACACTTTACAACATGTGATCTCTCTCTGAGAAGCATGACACAGCTTCTTGGAGCCACAGGAGAGTGTAGACACCAAAGGTGGATGAGTGGTCCTGAAAAGAACTCGTACCAGGGGGGCTAGTCTTCCTGAACACTCCATATATAGATTTAGAGTTAGAAGGAATCTTAGATGTCTTCTCATCCAATCTCCCATTTTAAAGATGAGGAAACTGAGGCACAAGAAGATTAAATGATTGGAAGGATCCTAGGTGGTAGAAAGAACGTTAGGGCTTGTATAGGCTGATCCCCTCATTTGATGAAGGTATTGGATTTCACATACACACACAGACACACACACACAGGAGCAGGTAGATGGCATTTGACACAGTGAATTGCAGGCTAGGTTTGAAATCTGGAATGCCTGATATCATATTTTACATCAGATGCTTCTTATCTGTGAGACTGGCAAATTTCTTAATTTCTCTGAGCCTCACTTTTGTCCTCTATAACAAGACAATAATAATGCCTGTGGTATTAACCTCACAGAGTGGTCATCAGGATGAAATGAGATAAAAATCTACATTACTTTGCATGCGATAAATGTAGGTTATTATTAGGCAAGCCTTGTCAGGGACACTGTCCTTCTGACCTTCCACTTCCAGCCCAGCCCCATTTCAGAAGGTCTCCTATTCCATTTACTTACAGAGGTCCAGGGTCAGGAAAAACTTTCCAACCAATACAGCTGTCCAAAAGTCAAAGTTCTACCTTCCCTTTGAGGTATGTAAGCAAAGGGTGGCTGCTCCCTTGCTGTGGGGGGAAGGGGAGGGTTTGTGGAGGCAATACTTTTTAAGGTATAGATTGGATTGGATGACCTCAGAAGTCTTTTTCAACTCTGAGATTCTGTGGTTCATATTGCAATGGTGGTTTTTCATTGCTACTCTTTAGTGTCCTCTTGGGAAAAGAAACTTGAGATGAAAAAGAGATAAAATCATAAAGTTTAAGTTGGAAGAGATTGCTTCTATCTTTTAGTCCCCACCCTCCTCAATTTCCTGGGAATAAACTGAGGTTCAGAGAGGTCAAGTTATTTATCCAAGTTTAATCCACTTCCCTAATTTTGTTCAATCATGTCCAGCTCTTCGTGACTGCACGGACCATAGCATGCCAGACCCTTCTAGCCTCTGCTGTCTCCGAAAGTCTGTCCAAGCTCATATTTGCTGTTTCCATGACACTATCCATCCATCTTATCCACTCCACCCTCTTTTCCTTTCATCTTCAATCTTTTCCAACATCAGGGTATTTTTCAACAAGGGCCATCTTCTCATAATATGGCCAAAGCATTTAAGCTTTAGTTTCAGTATTTGACCTTCCGGTGAGGAGTCTGAATTAATTTCTCTAAGTATTGACTGATTTGACCTTCTCGCTGTCTAAGGGACTCTCTAAAGTCTTCTCCAGCACCACAATTGGAAAGCATTGATTCTGTAGTGCTCAGCTTTCCTTATAATCCAACTCTCACACCCATACATTTGCTCCTGGAAAAAATGTAGCTTTGATTCTATGAACCTTTGTTGGTGAGGTGAAGTCTCTGTTTTTTTTAGTATGCACTACAGATCTGCCATAGCTTTTTCCCAAGGAGCAAAACATCTTTTAATTTCATGGCTACAATTGCTTTCTGCGGTGATCTTTGAGCCCAAGAACATAAAACCTGACACAGCTTCCATTTCTTCTCCCTCTGTTTGCCAGGAAGTGATAGGACCAGTTGCCAAGATCTTAGGGTTTTTATGTTAAGCTTCATTCTCCCCTTTCATCCTCATCAAGAGGCTTCTTAATTCCTCTTCACTTTCTGCCATCAGAGTCCTTTAAATACTTAAAAGATAACTACCATGTTCTACCTGTCTTTTCTTCTCCGGGCTATTTCCCAGTTCCTTCAACCGATCTATACACGGCGTGTCTTAGTTGATTCCAAGACTTTTCTAATTCTAAATCCAGTTACACAGTTATACTTCTCAGTGGGATCATCATCTAGAGCTGGAAGGGACATTAGAGACCATCATCCAGGTACTTCTAGTCTCATTTTAAGAGGAAGAGACTGAAGCCTATAGTGATGAAGGGTCTTGCTCAAGGTCATACAATTTCATGGATTCTATGAAATCTATCCATAAATACCTAGGTGAAGAACCCCTGTTTTCAGACTATAAAATTGCTGAGCAGATACAATCTCTACTGGTAGAAAGAGATTCTTCTTAGGAAATTCCTTATGCCAATGAAATCACAAATCTGAGGGGGAAAATCTCTGTTTCTAGGCTCTTCTTAGATAAGGAGCATTGAAAGCCATCAATTTCTGTTGCCATTTCTACCTCCTCTCTCCAAGGACAGGGTTGCTTGCATATACACCTGCTGAAAAATTTCCTCTTAAGACAATTCTCAGGCAGCTTACAAAAGCTTCCAGGTCCATGCTATGCACAAGCAGGGTTTGGGTTTGGTGTATTTTGGTCTCTGGCTATCTTTACCATCACCTTGCTCAAAAAGGGGATGAAGATCTGCCCTTCTGGACCCTGTTTTAATTCCAGGCACTTCTATGTGCAGTAATTCCCCAGGAGTAGAGATATTATAACTTGCCTTATTGTAGTTAGAGCTCAGGTGCAGAAGGGAGAGAAGTCTTTCAGACATCATTGTCACTTATCTACATGTGGGCAGCAGAATCAGGCCAATTTTCAGCTGGTTGGTGCAGATGATGGGCAATAGTCTTTCTTCTGAGTCCTCCCAGCTTCTCAAAGAGTGGTTGTGTGCCTGCCGATGGAACTGTCCACACCTTGGGTGGCTTAGCCTGGGGAGCTGATGGGACAGTTCTTCATGAGTAAGTTAATAGTGGAAATGTCATCTATTTCCACACTGATCACAGTTCTCTGCCACTGGCCCTAGATTTGAGCGATGTGTTTCTGATTCAAGTCGCTGCATCCACCTCATTACAAGAACTACAGACCCAGTATTCAATTTGTCAGCCCAGACATTACAGCCCCTGAACTTGTTTAGAAAACACTCTACAAAAATTAAATTACACTTTTGGCATCTTCCTCCCAGTCTCTAGGAAGAGGGAGGGGGGGAAAAGAACAGCTTAAAATTCTTTGTGTGTTCATTTTTGGTTGTGATGCTACAAGCTGAAATGGTTTCCAGCTGGGAAGCCACACTCACTCAGTGAGAATTTATTGTTTATTTCATTTTTTTCTTTTCCATCTCTGTTATTGTATGGTAAACGTCCTTCTTTCCAAGCCTTACTCTGAGTCTAGAGAATGCTTAATTCAAGTTTCAGAGTTACACCTGTTTACTATTAGTTGTTGTCCATTATTTTAATTCTCTGTCTATTGTGTGCGCTCTGGAAATGTACGTAAATCAATGTCTTCATTCAGAGATGAGACCCTGAGTGGCATTTCATAAGTGAAATCGGTATTATCCACAGAAAGCGTAATGAAGGCTCCCAATGAATAACCCTTGATTATCAGGTGCACACATCCTAGGCATGGGAGAAGTGGGATAATTATGAGGGAAGCTTAGGTTGACAAAAGGCAGATTTCACACAGGGTCCGTGCTGAGTGATTGGATTGGAGAAAGAGGATGCTTGAAAAAGTGCTCTCTGCAGATTGAATAGGAATGAGACATTTGGTGGAAAAAAATATTTTTAAGAACTTGCATTTAGCTAGAAAAAAGAAAAAAAGATGACATATTAGAGGAGAGTATCCTATGAGGAACCAGCAGCCAAGTTTCATTTTTGCTTTTCCCCGGTGCTGGAGACCTTTCTTGGCTTCAGTTTCCTCATCTGAAAAGTGGGGAGATTGGACTAAATAGGAATTTTTGAATGCTGTGGATAAGCTCACTTGCCTTGGCAGTGAACTGTCCAGGGAGGTACACATTGATAATAAGGTTGACGCACTCATTGCCAGAGCTAACTTAGTGTTTGGGAGGCTCTGAAGACAAGTGTAGGAGAGATATTAGACTGACTACCAAACTGAAGGTCTACAGAGCTGTTGTGCTGACCTCATTGTTGTATGCCTGTGAAACCTGGACAGTCTGACCAGCACCATACCAGGAAATGGAACAGCTTCTATTTGAATTGTCTTAGGAAGATTCTGAAGATCACTTGGCAGGATAAAGTACCAGACACTGAGGTCCTTTCTTGAACTGAACTGCTAAGCATTCAAACTCTGCTTCAGAAAGCACAACTCTGATGGATTGGCCAGGTTGTTTGAATGCAAAACATACACTTGCCAAAAAGACTGTTGTATGGAGAACTCACAGGGCAAGTGTTCCCATGCTGGTCAGAAAAATTATACAAGGACAGTGTTGAGGTCTCTTAAGAACTTTGGAATTGATTGTGTGACAGGGGAGACACTGGCACAGGACTGCTCAGCATCAGTGAAGATGCTGTGCTATATGAGCAAAGTGGGATTGAAGCAGCTCAAAGGAAATGCAGGATGCGCAAATTTGGAGAGTCCATCCCAAATGTTCACAAGGACTATTTGTGCCCGACTTGTGGTACAGAATTCCAACCTTGTGTTGGTCTGATCAGCCACAGTTGGATATATTGAAACTTGACTCTAGCACAGTGATGTCATTTTGTTCCTCTTCCAGAAAGGACAACAACCAACCAGTCCAAATCAGCATTGCACTACAATAAAAAAAAATACAAAGGAATGGCTGTGGAATCAGAAGGTGCAATTCCAAATTTTGCTTCTAATGTTTACCACCTGTGTGACCTTGGACAAGTTGATAATCACAGCTATTGTTTATAGAGCGCTTTGCATTTTGCAAAGAGCTTTACATATATCGTTTCATTTTATTTGCTTGTCAACTCTGGGAGGTAGATGCTATTAATATTCCTGTTTTATAGATTGGGAAACTGAGTCTGAGAGAAGTTAAGCATCTTGCCCAGAGTCACACAGCTAGTGTCTAAGGTGGGATTTGAACTTAGGTTATTCTAAGTTCAGTTCTTTATCTATGATGCAATTTTGCTGCTTAACTAAACTATTCTGTTCTTCTGTTCCTCATCTGTAAAATGATGATTTTGAATTGTTATCTTTGAAGTTTCTTCCATCTCCAGATTTAAATTATCTTTTCTGTGTGACCCTGGACAAGTTATTTCTCTGGGTCTTAGTTTTCTCATTTGTAAAACGTGGGTATTAGAGGAAGTGATCTCCAGGTCCCAGTTCAAAGGATCTACAAACTTTCTCCAAATAATTGTACTCTGATGCATTGCCACAGTATGAAGACAACAACTCTGTGTTCTTAAAGACTATGTTGGAGCTGGTCTACTCTATTATGCTGGAAAGACTAGAAAAAAAGTTCCAGCTTCAACTCTTTCCCAAAGACTAGACTAGCCGAACAGGAATAGGTCAACCACCAGCCTGCTAGCCCCTAGATGAGAAATGCTTTGTCCATGAACACTCAAAAAAAATATAAAATGGTCCTGTGAGGTTCCCACCTGTCTCTGCAGTTCTGGTATCTCATAGTATTTTGGCACCTTATAAATGCTATCTCAATTCTTAATAAATGGTACTTTAAGAATGAGATCTTTGACAGAAATCAACAGTTGATATGTTGTTGGAGAGACTGCATATTGATCTTGACATTTTGAAAAGAGGCAAAAATGTTGAATAACCAGAAAATTGTTCATTAATTTGTTCCATCCCCCTCTGTCCCTCCCTCCCTCCTTTCCTTCCTTCCTTCCTTCTTTCCTTCCTTCCTTCCTTCCTTCCTTCCTTCCTTCCTTCCTTCCTTCCTTCCTTCCTTCCTTCCTTCCTTCCTTCCTTCCTTCCCATGCTTTTTCATGTTTGAGGGAGTTTTCTAATCAAGATGACTATTTAAGTTACATATAGTTTTTTAAAAAAAAGAAATTTGAACTGAGATTCACAGAGTCATGAGTTTCAGAGTACTTGGTTGACTTGAATCCAACTGAATGACAAATAGCTAGTTGTTTGACTGAATTAATAGAACTATATTTGGGCCACTTTAAGTGTATGGGCATAACCTGAGGTAGTCCATCTCAGGTCAGACTATCTGGACTGGCCATTGTGAGCATGACTGAATGAGATATTCATAGAATCCTGTTTAGCATGATGTACCACATCTGATACTTGTGGGTGGGCTGTGCACACCCAGAATACCATCTCTCTTGCTTCTGTACAAGATGGTTTGGAGGGAATCAGCTAGGATGAAAGTTGGATTGAGTAAGTCACTCTTGGGCATTGGCTTTCCTTCTGATTTTCTTTTTTTTTGTTTGTTTTTGGAGGGAGGGGAAGGTAAGGCAATTGGGGTTAAATGACTTGCCCAAGGTCATATAGCTAATAAGTGTCAAGGGTCTGAGGCTGGATTTTAACTCAGGTCCTACTGAATCCAGGGCCAGTGCTCTATTCACCGTGTCACCCAGCTGCCCCTCCTTCTGATTTTTTTAGGGTAGCTTAGACCTGGGTATCTGGAGCAGGTGGGTGTTCTTTGCTGCTTCTGGGGCATTTACTCTGCTTTTCATAGTGTCAGGTTGGGCTGTGTGTATTCATAAATATTTGTGCTTGCATAAATACGCATATATCTGTATATATTTTATACCTATGGATGCACAATATATTCCTACATGCACACATATAATTATATATGTGATAGAGACAATTAAATATGTATATATATGAAGAGTATGACTTTAGTATCTTCTATTAGCTAATCCCCAGCATTAGCTTCGACCCTTATGTACAACTCAGAACTTACTAAGTCATACATACCTCTATATACTTTTTCACGTAGAAATAATCCTTTGAATTGTGATGATACCTTTCGTTCTCCACGTCATAATCTGGGCATATGCTCCTATCTCTAAAATTATCCCTTCCACATCATGGGGGCTAGGGGGATAGCACTCCTGTGATCTGGAATATCTGTGTAAAATTTTTCAGCCCCTACCTTTATGCCAGAAAAGAAGTCTGGATTATCATAGTATTAAAAGATAAACTATGTTGATATTATACAATACCATACATATGTTATACATTTCCCAATTTCTAAACCTTTTTCTGTGTTGTCTGCTGGTCTTCACATGTCACCTGCAGCTTCTGCAAAACTCACAAAAAATCCCATTTATTTTCTTATGCCAACCCGTGATATATCAAAATCATGATGGGAAAAGCTGTGATGTGGACAGGATAACTGCACCTCCCTCCCCTAAGTCAGAATTGAACCCTCTCTTGCAGTAAAATATAATAAGTAACCTAAACAAAAAACATGGAGCCCAAGCACTTTGTTAATATAGGTCACATGCTCTCCTAAGAGTCCCTGGTCTCTCTGTTAAGAAGGGGGACGTCTAGTTCATCTGGCCTTCTCTGTGAGCATAACTGGCTTTGTTTTTAAAAATTTACTTGGAACTGAGTATTCTTTTTTGTGATCTTCTCAGTTGGATTGTGAGGAAAACAAGAGATAATATATGGAAACCTTAAAACTCTACATAAATGTTAGCTATTATTATTTGGCACATTGTTTTGAGTATTTCACTTGGTCTCAATTTGTACAAATCTTCAAATACATCTCGGAATTTCTCACATTCCTTATTTCTATTCTCATTCCCTTGCATTCATAATTATCATCACCATAGCTAAGAGGTAGGCAGTGCTCTGAGGTTCACAAAGCATTTTCTCTGCATCAGCTGACAATCAGCTATCAATAGAGTCTCATTCAAAGACCATGACTTGTTCAGCCTCCTCCCAATCTAGAGACACCCTCTTTGCTTCTACTTTGTTCCCATCACAAATGTCCACCCTTCAGGATGAAGCTCAAAGGTGCTGAAAGCTTTGGTCTTAGTTAGAATTGAATACAGGTCTTCCTGACTCCAAGCCCAATGCTCCATCCATGGTGGCACCTAGTTGTGTAACTGGTATGATTGAAGAATGGATGGATGGATGGATGGATGGATGGGTAGATGGATGGGTGGATGGATAGATGGGTGGATGAATGGGTGGATGAATGGATGAATTAATGGGTAGATGAATGGATGGATGGATGGAAAAGGCATTTATTAACAACAAATGTTTGCACAACAGGAGATCATAAAATATATACATATATCTCTATCTATCTATCTATCTATCTATCTATCTATCTATCTATCTATCTATCTATCTAATTATCTAATTTACAGATGGGGTAACCGAGTTGTAGAGCGTGGATATGACTTGGCTGAGCAAATAGTGCCCACCTGGACCAGCCCATTTCACTGTCTTAGTCTCAGTTCTGTGCCTGGTATATTTATTCCCCTGAGTAGAATAGCAAGCATCAGTGGCATTTGTGTGTGTGTGTGTGTGTGTGTGTGTGTGTGAGATCACAGCAATTGATTCTTTTGTGTTGTGAGTATGGAAGGAAGGCACAAGAGAGACTCTTTGACATGCATCAAAATATTGTCTATTCTTTCGCTCCCAAACCTGGTTTACTTTGCATTTGATGTTTGCTGAATACTTTCTTTCAACATGACATGAAACATTATTTTGGATTTTCAGTGGAGTATAACATTTCATTCTTACAGGTGTTTTCTTTCATCTGTGCCTGGCTTAAAGACAAGCTACATGCCTGCTCTTCTGTCCGACCTAATATACTCGATTAGAGAAGGGAGCTGGGCTCAGAGAGAGTAAGCTTCCAGGAAGCACTTTGAGGTCGATGGTCTTCCCAGGTTTGTGTCTCTTCATCTACTTTTTCAAATTCATCCCTTTCTCTGACATCTCCATTTCTCTTTTCGTTAGCACTTTCATCATTTTTCCAGGCATCCAGGCTTAGGATTGGGGAATCATCTTTGACTCATTTGTTTGCATTACCCCTTGGGAGCATGTGTGGGGAAGGGGAAGGGGAAGAAAACATTTACCTTTCTTTCCCCAGTTTCCCATACCCTCACTGGTTATAGGAGGGCCTACTGGAACAAATACTTAAGGATACCCTTCTCCTCCAATCTTTTTTTCACATTCTCTCTTTCTTTTCCCCTTGGTCTGGAAAATATCCATTTCTACTGCTGCAGGAGGGAAGCCAGAAGTCACTGGTTCCTTCAGGTGTACTCTCCATTACCAAGGTGAGGGGCCAAAGCCTTCAAGGCCCTGGATCTTCAGAGTGGATATGACTGCTGTTCTAATTGGATGACCATGTATTTATCAACATAATTTTTAAAGTAAGATGGAGGACTACCATGCCTTATCATCTGTACTGTATCTATACTCTCCAGGCCCCTAGGCACTACCATCTGACTAGTTGATGCACTTGGTCCTTGTCATACACCCTTTTGTTGAACCTTTAAAAATCTCAGGCCTTAATTCTCAGAGGTAGAAATGAAAGATATCTTTAAGCATATGGAAAAATGCTCTAAATCACTATTGATTTGAGAAATGCAGATCAAAACAACTTTGAGGTAGCACATCTCACCAGTCAGATTGGCTAGGATGACAAAATAGGAAAATGACAAGTGCTGGAGAGGATGTGGAAAACCTGGAACTCTAATGCATTGTTGGTGGAGGTGTGAACTGATACAACCATTCTGGTGAGCAATCTGGAACTATGCCCAAAGGGCTATAAATAATTGCATACCCTTTGACCCAGCAATACCACTTTTGGGGCTATATCCCAGGGAGATGATAGAAGTGGGAAAGGGTCCCATATGTACAAAAATATTTATTGCTGCTCTCTTTGTGGTGGCAAAGGACTGGAAATTTAGGGGATGCCCATCAAGGGGAATAGCTGAACAAGTTATGTATATGAATGTAATGCAATACTATTGTGCTATAAGAAATGGGAAGAAGATGGACTTCACGGTTACCTGGAGAGGCTTATACAAATTGATGCTTTGTGAGAAGAGCAGAACCAAGAAAAATTTGTACACAATCACAGACACATCATATGTGTGATGACCAACCTCGATAAACTGGACTCTTCTCAGCAACACACAGTTAAAAGACAACTCTACAAGTCTCAGGATGGAAGGAGATGTCCACATTCAGAGAAAAATCTAGAAAGACCAGAGTTAAATGGTGACTCAAGCGATACATGCTATTGTTCTTTTCCATGTTTGGCTTTGTTCCTTTTTTTCACATTGTTCACTCCATTGGTTACAACCCTTCTATACAATCGGACTATTGTACAATGTGAAAGTATTTGCAGATCCCGTACATGATGGTATGCCACCATGGGGGGGGGAAGGGAGGGGGGAAAATTTGGGACTAGAGTGATTGTGGAGCTGAATCTTGTAAACTAAAAGTAAATAAACAAGTTAATGAAAAAAAATCTCAGGCCTTGCCTATATGTCCTGGAGCAGAATTCTTTAGGTGTTCTCTTCCCCAAACAGAGTGTAAACTTTTCTGAAAGCAGATACTTATCATTTCTATTCTTATCTTATCTTAGCAAAGTGCAGCATATTTGTTGTTATTAATAAATGCCTTTCCATCCATCCATCCATCCATCCATCCATCCATCCATCCTTCAATCATGCCAATTAGGCAGTTAGATGGCACAGTGTATAGAACCCTAGACCTGGAGTCAGGAAGACCTGAATTCAAATCTGACCTCAGATACTTACTAGCTGAGTGAACCTATGCAAGTCACTTAACCCCTGTTTACCGAAGTTTCTTTAACTGGAAAATAGGGGTAATAATGGCACCTATTTTGTAAGTGTGCTGTGAGGATTACATGAGATAACATTTGTAAAGTACTTAGGGCAGTGCCTGGCTCATAGCAGAAATTCTATAAATGCTTATTCCCTTCTCCCCAATCAATGGCTAAGTTTCTTGATTGTCCCTTTAATATCTCATTAAAACTCACATAGTGCTTTAGTCCCACCTACCTTGTTGCCCTTACAACATTCTATTTGCTGTTGTGATGATTTGTTTTCTGGATTTACCTCAACTCTTCTAGATTAATAAGCTCCAAGGAGGAAAGGAGCCCATTCTATTGACCTTTGTTCCCCTAGAGATAGGCAGAATACAGACTCAAGATTTGTTTTTTGGCCACAGCAGCATTCAAAGGTCATCTGCAAAGTTACAGAGGAGATTCCATCTGTACTGCTGACTAGCCTTGCCTTTGAATGTCCTTTCCCATGCTGGAATGTAGCCTCTCCTCACCTCTGCCTCTTAGAATACTTTGATTCTGAGACAGCTAGGTGAATAGAATACTGGCCTTGGAGTCAGGAGGACCTGAGTTCAAATCCAGCCTCAGACGCTTGACACTTAACTAGTTGTGTGACCTTGGGCAAGTCACTTAACCCCAATTGCCTTGCTTTCCCCTCTCAAAAAAAAGAAAAAGTATACCTTGCTTCCTTCAAAGCTTAGTGCATTCACTACCTTCTCCATAAAACCTTTCCTGCCCTTCCACACCCATAACACCAGTACCTAGAGCTTTCTCAACTCAAATCACCTTGTATTTATTCTTTCCATATCTTATAAATACTTTTTAGGGTATATGTTGTCTCGCTAAACAGTATGCAAACTCCCTCAGGGTGCTGCATGGTCTCTTTCAGTCTTTGTAGCCAAGAGGAAATACTTCATAAAATGCTTGCTCATTAGAAGTTTCCTTGGTTGCAAGGGGGTGCCCACAGCCACAGAGTTCCAGAATCTTAGAGTACTGCAATACAAGGACCTTGGTCTTCAACATCTTCTATTCTGCCTTTGAGGATTCAGACCCAAAGAGTACCAGCTCAGCAGATAAAAACACCCAACGTCAGTGAATGTGGATGAAGGAGCATGTTCCTTCAACGTTAATTTCCCAGTTTTCATCATTCCTCCACTTAGTCTCCCCTTCCCTCACCCAATCACTGCCATATTTATTATGACTATATCCTGTGCTCATTTCTCTGTGAGCATGCTGTCCTCCTTTAGTAGAAGAGGACTTCTTGGCAGGAAGGACTGTATATTTGTACCCCTCAGGTCCAATGCAGTGCCTGCTACACAGTTCCTACTTTTTGATTGAGCAATTGACTGGAACCTTAACCCAACTATTCTCAAAGGATGTGCATGACTAGTGAGCTGAAAACTCCCCATTGCACACACACAACTCTTCCATAGTGAGATCTTTCACTGCAAAGAATAACACTGTATTGTGAGAAATGTAAGTTTAGGAACCCATACCTTAATCCTGCCTAATGGTCCTGAAAAATGTAATCTTTTTGGTCAAAGAGGGCCTGTTTGGGAGATTATTCATACCCACATCAGGAAAAGCTACCCCAACTCATTGAATTATAATAACAGTGTTCTCCTCCCCTGAATCTCCATTTTTATTACTAGGTGTTCATTTCATCAATCCCTTCCTCTACAAAATGAAAACACAGAAGATCTAAGGCCACGATTTCTGAGTCTTAAAAACAACTTATCTAAGGCAGGATATTGCCACATTTTCTTTACTCTGTGTATATTTATAAAAACATCTGGCTCAGTTCTTGGCACATAGGAGTTCCTCAATAATTACCTATTGCTTTAATGGGATGCATAGTGAAGTCTAGAGACTGCTGCATCTGCCATCAAAGGATCGAGGCTCAAATCCTTACCTTGCCATTTGCTACTTGTGTGGCATAGGTCAATCCCATTCCCTCTCTGGGCCTGATTCCTCATTTACAAAAGGAGACACAAGATGACCCCTAATGTCCCTTCTGGGGCTAAACCAAGATGCTTTGTTCTGATGTTATATCTGATTTAGAAGCACAAAAACTGATTATGAATCTAGAATGTAGAAAGTAGAGTATAAGCCCACTGAGGACAAGGACTGTCCCACTTCTGAATTTAGTATCCTTCAAACTTGGCACAGACCCTGGACTACAGCTGGTTCCTGAGAGGTAGCCTAGTATAGGTATTAGATACACATTTGGACTTGGATGGATGCTCCCTTGAACACATACTAACTGGGTGCCCTGGGTCACATGTAACCTTTCTGAGTCTGATTTTCCCTTATCTATAAAATGAGGGCAGCTAGGTGGTATAGTGAATAGGGCATGGAGCCTGGAATCAAGAAGATCTGAGTTCAAATCTAGCTTCAGACACTTCCTAACTGTGGGACCCTGGATATTTCACCTCACCATGTTTGCCTCAGTTTCCTCATTTGTAAAATGAGCTGTAGAAGGAAATGGCAAACCACTCCAGTGTCTCTGCCAAGAAAACCCCAAATGGGGTCACAGAAAGTCAGACACAACTGAACAAGAAAAAATGAGGGGATTGGATTCAATGACCTCTATGATCCCTCCCAGCTCTAAATCTGTAAACCTGTGGTTTTAATAAATGCTCACTGATTCATTGCTTATGAGTATGATACAGGCATGTCTAATGCTGATATGACTGTTTCAGAACAATGAACAATGCATTTTATTTTGTGCACTATTTGACTACATATGCAATGTTACATATGCCATGTGGTCTCATGACCAACAAGGAAGGAAGGAAGAAGAGGAAGAGGAGGAGGAAGAGGAGAAAGAGGAGGAGAGAGGAGAGAGAGACAGAGAGAGAGAGAGAGAGATGGGGGAGAGACAGAGACAGACAGAGAGAGACGGAGTAGGGAGAGAGAGGAGAGAGACAGAGACAGTGAAAGAGAAAGAGGAAGAGAGGGAGAGAGAGAGAGATGGAGGGAGAGAGACAGAGGGAGAGACATACAGAGAGAAACAGAGACAGACAGAGAGATAACAAGACAGATTGAGAGAGAGAGGTAGATAGAAAGGAAGAGAAGAAAGGGGAAGGGAAAGTGACACCTCTACCCCCATCCTCTGGAGCGTCCGGACTTGTGGAACAGTGCACCGACTATACTTCTGCCATCGACTTTGCTAACTCTTCAATCTTCTAATTGCATTTAAGTGCATATAATACTTTAAAAAAGTCAAATAATATGAAGTTGCCTAAGATGGGGGTGGGGGGATGTAGATCCTGGAAATGCTGGGCAGTCGGTGGATGTGGATCTCCTCTGAGATTCTAGATGTCAAACTCTGTTACTTGGGTTATTGCTTCACTGTATTTCAAATTGTATTACATTAGATCACGCCATTCCAGAATATGCAGTGAGCCTAAACATGTCAGGTAATGGGCAAACACAACGCCTGGCTGCCAAGATGAATTATCCTTGAACGATTTGGCATAAAGTAATCCCAGGTGCTGGGGAATGGGGGTGGGGGACAGCAGTGTGGGCGTGTATGGGAGGGAAAGGTGCTCTGTCCAGAGCACAGACCAAGGCAGGGTTGGAAAACGGACATATCCAGCTTGAGAAGACCTATCTGAGGCTTGTATTTAATAGAGTTGTCAAGAATTCTGTAAGAGAAATTAGTGACAGGTGGAAATGACCATTTCATTTATTTGGGAAGGTTGCATCTTTGGACCAAGCTGGCCATTACCAGATTCATTGACTTTGCCAAATAAAACGCGGGGAGGGTAAACCATTTGGGAATGGAATAGATTTGCCTCTATATCCTACACAGCTTTTTGGTAAAGGGGGAAAAGGACATTTAAATGAATGATTTTCTTATCCTCTCCACATCATGCTACAGGCAGAAACATTCTTTAGCTTTTTCCACTCTCCAGATTTACATCTATATTAAAAACTGCAAATAACAAGCATTTTAAACGTGTAGCTACGATAATGGCCATTGAAATGCTTGTGGTGTCAGCACAAGGGAACGTGTCTAATGAGAGCTACAGACATCACTTGTGTCTAACAGTGTTCTCCTGAAGCTCTCCTCTCCAGATCAGCCCAGCCTGGCCTCCACAATGCCCTGACCAGGGGATGCATGGCTTCGGGAATCTTGTTATTGATCTTGTCTCTTGTCTTCTTGAGCAGGAGTGTTGAGGCCTGGGTTTGCCTCCAACCCTCTCTTTCTCTATCTCTCCCTTGTGTCTGTCTGTCTTTCTCTTTCTATCTACCTCTCTCTATCTCTCCCCCTCAGTTTCTCTTTTTCTTTTACTTTCTATGACTTACTCTTCCTTTTTATCTACCTCTCTTTGTCTCTTTCTGTCTCTGTCTCTCTCCCTGTTTCTCTCTCTTTCCCTCTCCTTCTCCCCTTCCTTCCTTCCTTCCTTCCTTCCTTCCTTGGTCATGAGAACAGGATCCTCTTTGCTCTATTCTCAATTTCTTCTCTACCTGAAACCAGAAAAACAAAAATCTTTTCCTCAAAATCCAAATGTTTCTGTTCTTCTCCAATGATGGCATAGTAAGCCCTCTGGGCTGAGGACAGATGATGACTGTTAATTCATTACTTTTTTCTTTTAAAAATAACTTTGTGTCTTATATTCTTATTTTTACTGTTGAAACTTTTATCCTCATTATACAGGAGCTAGACATTTCTTCCAATCATTCAATCAGTGAGGCAGATAAGTGGCATAATGGATAGATTGAGAAGCTTGGAATCAGGAAGACCTGAGTTCAAACCTGACCTCAGACACTTATGAGCTGTGTGACCCTGGACAAATCACTTAACCCCCTTCTGATTCCGTTTCTTCCTCTGAAAATGGGGATAACTGTATTGTCTTCCTCCCAGGATTGTCAGAATGATACTTATAAAGTGCTTTGCAAACCTTTAAATGCTATGCAAATGCTAGTGATTTTTATCAACATACTGGGTCTTAACAGATTTGAAGTTTGGAAAACTTGGCATGATGTTGTGGAAGGTATAGAGCATAGAGTTCAGTGAGTGGCTCCCTCTTTTCTTAATACCATTGCCGATCACAGTCCTTCTAAAGCTTCTTAGGTGGGTTACAAGAAGTGCTACGTTAGAAAAGTCTCTCACCCTGAGAACCACCTGACTCTTTTCTTGTCACAGTAAGTGAAGCCTGAATGTGAGGCCAGTGTTGACCCAAACCCAGGGTACTGTAGTGATCTGACGGACAGAAAATATGAAGAACTCATGCCTTCCTGTCCTTTGTACTAGAATAGGAGGGTACTAAACCATCAGGTCAACTCCTGGGGATCCATTTACTATCAATCAATCAGTGAACATTCATTAAGTGCCTACTATGCACTTATTCTTCATTTTTGAGGAGGACCAATGACATCAAGAAGGAGATGTCATGACCTGCAAGTGAGTTGGGTTTAAGTGAAGCAGGGTTGTGCAAAGTCACCAACCTCACTTCCTTCTCTGGAGCCAACTGGGTCCAGTGGCAAGTTATAGACCAGGACAACTGAAGATGGCCCAGGATGCAGTGGGAGACCTTGGCTTTTTAAACTAAGGTCTGTCCCAGGTCTCAGTTTGACTGAGGCAATGTCCATTCAGTGATTAAGGCTAAGTAAAAATGAGGCAAACAATGGCATCTTTTACCTAGTAAAAACAAATAAAAATAAAATCAATCTTGAAAGGGAAGACCCTCAGGGTTTCTGACCAAAACAGAAACAATGACTCTGAGGAGAGGAAGCTCAAAAGGAAATAGTCTGATCCTTTCTTTCTATTATAAGAGACTATGTATACATATAAAAATAATAGTACGAATAATTATTAGCCTTTAAATAGTTTTTTTTAAGTTCACATACTGCATTACTGTAATGGTGATGGCAATTTGAAGATCTTCCCTGCCTTTTAATAAGCCTATGGGAATTTGACGACCTTCTCTGCTTGGAAGATATACCCTGCCCCCTAATAGACTGACTATAACCACATGGAGACTGTGGTGAGAGTAGGGTCCACAAGAAGCTGGGAATCAGAGCAGCTAGACTGTGGGAGAGAGAAGAAGCACCCCATGGAGAGAGTTAGGCTTGTAAATAAAGGTTGGTTTGTGAGAAAGTTAAAGGATACACATGACTTATTGACTTCTATGTTGCTACTATGATGGAGCTGGTTTAGGGATTTTGTATTTTGGTGTCTGAATAAATGTTTTGCTTCTGTCTTCTATATGGAGAGTCTGTTATATTTTGTGATTGAGTACTATGTCTGCATATTTACAGTGACTGTTGGCCACTGTGAATATTGGATTGGCATTGCAATTACATATCAAATTCTATCCTAGGCATTTATTACTTACATGGGAAAGTTACTTAATATTTTTCAGCCTCAGTTTCTTCGTCTATAAAATGGGAATAATAAAAGCACCTACCTCACAGGCTTGTGAGAAACAAACGAGTGTGTGTATATATACATACATGCATATATGTATACACACATGTACATGTATACACACAGATACACAAAACACACATTTATATGTTCATGTATATATACAAATGTATATTTATCTACACACATATACATACATGAACACACACAATAGACACATACACGTGCATATATCCACACAACACACACATATATTCACATATACATATACACAATACGCATACACACATGCATATACATGCATACATATGTACACACATACACACCAACATATACATACAGACACAGACACACACATATACACACATATACATATACACATAAATATACACAATATATATTTGCACAATGCATAGACACATATACATGCATACACATGTACACACATATAATATACACGTACATATACAAACATACAAATACCCACACACATATAAAAATATACATACACATACATATGCATATATACATATACACACATGCATATACATGTATGTGATACATGTATACACATACACATTCTCATACACATACACAAAAACACACATATACACATAACACACATGGGTGCACACACATGCATACACATATGTGCACACACAACCACATGCATGCACGAACATATGTATGCACACACAACCTCATGCATGCACATAGATACGCATCTATAAACACGTGCATACAATACATATGCACATATACACATATGCACACATGCATATGAATATATGATCATACATATATACATACACACATACATATATACACAATACATATGCATATATACACATACACATACATGTATACAATACATATACACAATGTACACATTCACATATATATGCACATACATATGCACATACACATGTATAAACACATACAGGTACATGCACACATGTATACACATGCATGCACACACACATATACCTCGCATACATATACATATATGCATAGACATATACATATGCACAATTCATATACACATATATTCATATACATATACCCGCATGCACATATACATACAATACATAGACATGCACACACACATACACGCACACACAGCACATATACATGTGTGCACAATGCACACATGTGATACATGCATACATACACATGCACCTGCACACACATGCATACATGCCTGCATATACATATGCATATACACATGCATATACACATGCATATACATACACATACACATACACATATACATATACATATACATATACATATACATATACATATACATATACATATACATGTATAGACATTGGCACATACACATGCATGTATACATATACACATACTATATAAAGTTCAGCTGTTATTATTCCCTGATTTTGACAGTAGCTATAGAAGGTAGGCCTTGCTATTTCCCCCATTTCACAGATGAATGAACTGAGGTCCTCAAGATCACCTGACAGGACAAGATACCAGACACTGAGGGCCTTTCTCTGATGGCACTGCCGAGCATTCAGACTCTGATGCCCAGGGTGCAGCTCCGATGGGCTGGCTGTATTGCCTGAATGCCGCCCATCATGGCATCTCCATGTCAAAGAAGGTGCTGTGCTCCATGAGGAAAGCAGAATCACAGTAAAGGGAACGAAATGTGAGATGCCCAATTCTAGAGGCAGCTCCGCCCTCCATATCCATGTGGACTCTTTGGGTCTGACCTGCCATAGAGCCTTTGGAGTTCCTATTGGTCTGGTCAGCCACAGTCAGCCACACTGTACCTTGACCCCACCATTGTAATATCATTGGTCCTCTTTGAGCAAAGCATGAACAGTCCCTTGGGAACCTTCATCTTAATCTCTTTTTAGCTCCTGGGGCTCAGAAACAAACCAGACTTTCTCTGGAAGAAATCTCCTTCCTCCCCATTGCTGAATATTCCTTTTCTACTGGACTCTCACAGGTGGGGTCACGATGAGGAATGAGACTGTTCCTTGTCCTCACAACCACTCTGAGACACTGGGTAAGCAAGTTACTTAACCTCTGTTTGCCTTGGTTTTATCAAAAGTGAAATGGGGATAATTATAGCAACTTCCTTCCAGGGTTATTGTGAGGATCAGATGAGTTACTATTTGTAAAGTAGTTAGAACTTTGCCTGACATGCAGTAGGTGCTTAATAAATGCTCATTTCCTCCCTCCCTCCCTCCCTCCTTCCCTTCCTTCCTTCCTTCCTTCCTTCCTTCCTTCCTTCCTTCCTTCCTTCCTTCCTTCCTTCCTTCCTTCCCTCCTTCCTTCCTTCCTTCCTTCCCTCCTTCCTTCCTTCCTTCCTTCCTTCCTTCCTTCCTTCCCTCCTTCCTTCCTTCCCTCCTTCCTTCCTTCCCTCCTTCCCTCCTTCCATCCTTCCTTCCTTTCTCTCTCCCTCTTCATCTGTGAAGATCAAATGATACGTTTGGTAAGCCTTTTCCAGATCATAAAGCTGTCAGTCTTCTGGAATGTGACAATCTGCTTTGTAAATTTGTTACAGATTTTTTTCTTTTTCAAGGGGGGGAGTAGGAAGGAGAGAAAATAAATGATTCCAATGGAAAAACCCCTAATTTTGTAAGAGTAGAAGGAAATAGGTGTGTTGGGAGGGGGCAAAGAAGGGCTCAATTCCAGGCACAAGAAATCCTGGAGCAAAGGCCCTGAGGTTTGTTTAGAGAACTATGGGGAAATCTAGTTTGTCTGGAATGCAGAGAATATGGAGGGGAAGAGGGAGAGCAGACTGGGGGGAGGGGGGAAGGTGATCCCTGGTGGCGGAGGGCCTTGAATGCTGAGCAAAGGACTTTGAAGTTTAGCAGGCAATTGGGAGCCCAGGACTTGGCCAAACTGATGCATAAGGAATATGTCCAGCAACAATGGGAAAGCTGGACTGGAAAGGCACCGTTGGATCAAAAGCTCACAGACCTTAGAAGCTGTCCAGTCTAACACCCTCTAGGACGGCTGAGGGAACTGAGGCCAAGATTGTCCGTGTCTGAGACAAGATTTGAACTCAAGTGTTCCTGACTCTGAATTTGGCATTGTGTCCAACAAAGCGGAGAGGGGAAGGCCGGCCAGAAGGTTTTAATAGTAGTCCAGGGAACAGACAGGAAGGGAGAATGGGTGGGAGAGATATTGCAGGAGTTGGGTCCTTCCAATTTTTACCATTTAATAGTCGTATAACCTTGGGCAAGTGATGTAACCTTCTGACCCTCAGTTTTCTCGTATGTAAAATGGGTGGGTTGAGCTAGGTGCCTTCAGAGGTCCCTTCTGATCAAAATCTATGATCCAAATGTTGAATATGTGTGTATGTGTATATACACACACACACACACACACACATATATATATATGTGTGTGTGTGTGTGTATCTATCAATCCATCTATCTATGTCTATATCTCTATGTCTCTGTCTGTCTATGTACATATACATATATACACACATATACATACATACACATCTATACATACAAATCCATCCATCCATATATACACACATATACATACACACATATACGTATACATACATATATACATACACACACACTCATATATATATATATTGTTGTGTGTAGGCATAGAACATATAGGTGCATCTTTCTAGTCTGGGCTTTGAGACCATGCACACAAAATCAGAGAAAGGCTGCCAATTTTGATGTTGCAAAAAGTAGTTTAGGGAGGATGTCACAAGCTGCCCCTCTGGCCACTGACCCTGCATGGTTTCACAACAATCAGATTTGCAGATGAGCTGGACTGCTGTTTATTTAGGTTAGGGCTAAGTGAAAAGAGCACCGACATTTCGGCTCTGGCCACACTGGTCAGCAGAGTCCAGTTTTTGGTGTGTCTGGGGCGGTTTGGCCAGAGCTTGTCTGGAGGCAGGAGATGGGGGAGCAGCTCGGCTAACCCCTGCTTTTGTGATCTGGATACATGAAAGGGCCCCTTTGGCTTTGAGGACTCCCAGCTCCATCTCCCCTGGGCTCGTCCTGGCGAGTCGTCCACGTCCTCTTGCCTCTACTTCTTCTTTGTCCATATAGGCGTTTGGTGCAGTTGTTTATGTCATGAGGTCTTTGAATCTGAGTCTATCTTTTTACAGATGAAGAAACTGAGGCAAACAGGTTGAGTGACTTGCCCAGGATCACACGGCTAGGAAGTGTGTGAGGTGGGATTTGAACCTAGGTCTTCCTGACTCAAAGTCCAGTCTCTATCCATGATACCATAACAATATCCAGAAGTTACATAACATGTGAAGGTTTGAAAAACACTACAAATCTTTTCTTATTTGATCCCCTCCTATGTGTGGCCTCTTCACACCTTTGGCCTGAGTGGGTTGGACCAGATGACCTCTGAAACCCTTTTTCCTCCAAATCCATGAATCTCTGGTGGCCACTGGACAGAGCTATTCTTGGTACTTTGGGGGTGAAAAAAGTACATCTCTTCTTCCCTTTTCCTTCTTTAGGGGGAGGCTAATTAATGATAATGATAAAATCCCTTCTTCTCATTCCTCTCCTTTCTCCCTTCCCCTCCCTCCCTTCCTCCCCCTTTCCCTCCTCTTCTCCTCTCTCCTTCCCTCTCCCCCCTTTTTTGATCTCTCCTTCAAATAAGAACCTTCGTTTCCTTTCAAATTTCACAGGTTCTCCCAATGAAAGCACACATGGAGTCATAAAGGGAAACAGCCTCTTGTCCTCCGGGTGATGGCACTGTCACTTGGTCAGAGCTATCTATAGCTCCTGTCTGTGAAGCTCGGGGCATTCTTTTCCCCAAACCCCAGCAATCCACTGACACGACAGGCTGCTCCCCATTCACTGGCTGTTGCCTTTAGCTTGACAAGGTCTGACTGCGGTGTTTGGTGTTCGATAAGCATGCCGGCATTTTTTGGAATAATGGCACGTTATCTGGATAAGCCTTAATTCTCTTCATTGTGTGTTTTCACACAGACTCACTGGATACAAATAGACCCTGTCCTTCCAAGTTCTACTCCCGGGAGGCAGTGACACCGTGCCCGGGGATACATCCAGCCTTTGTTTAGCACAGCCTGGGCTCTGGCTACCCTTTGGAGGCTGCTCATTCAGTCATTACTACTGTCAAGCCCACGTTTTAACCATAAATTTAGAGCTGGAGAGGATGTTAACAATTGTTGAGTCTATCCCCATTTTACAGATGAGGCCACTAATGTCCTTGGATGCTGAACAATTTGCCCAAAATCACACAGGTCTTAACTGTCATAGGTAGGAATGAGAACCCAGAGCTCATCAGCTCATAAAGCTTGAGCTTGAAGGGGTGTCACAGGTCACTTCATCCACTCAATTTATTTTATAAGTAAGTAGACTGAGTACAGGGAAATCAAGTGACTCATTCATGGTCTTACAAGTAGTAAACATCAGAGCTGGCATGTGAAACCAGATCCCATAGGTGATAAGAATCAGAGACAAAATTCAAACCCGTGTCCTTTACTTCTAAAGCCAATGTTCTACTTGCAGCACTTCAACATTGCATCAAGGCTACATTTTTCCAGCCTCAAGAACTGTCCTTACTTGTGTCAGGATGGAGAAGTGCAGATTGAAGGTTAGATACCTTTTGTCTCAGGAATCCAATGAAAATGGACCCAAGAGTCCCTGTTTCAAAGACTTGGTTCTTCCCACCAATGACTTTTCAGAATAGAGAGTCTGCCATTGTTGAGTTTTCACAAGATTGTTAGCCCTCTTTGCATTCCCTGCCCTTCCACCCACTCTCTATCAATACAGAGCAAGGAAGCTGTAGCCTTTTGAATCTCGTATTCTTGGGCATACATCTTTTTTTTTTAAATGGAAGAAGCAAAAAAAATGCATTTCATTCGCCACTGGTCATGCTGTAATGGCAGGTAATTAGAAACTTTAATCAATTGTGTATTGCACAGCATGACTGTCATGTAAAAAAGGGGCATTGCCGAAAAAAGGTACAAATAAATATGAAAATTAGGGCAGTGAGGCATCAATAATCAAGTACATTACTGATCTCCAGCATCCCTTTCACCAAACTTCTTGTGTGTATCAAATTCTTTTCCTCCACACCTCTCTGAATTTCCATCTACACATCATTTTCATTTATTTGTTTGTCCTTCATATCTCAAAAGTCACTGATCCCAGTTTTATGGATGAAAGAAGGGCCAGAATACAAGTTACTCATCCTCCGGCCACTTAGTGTCTGCTCTCTGACCCCATTCTTTTCCCCGACAGGTAACAAAGTCTGATGCCTTCTTTCTAAGGAAATATATTCTCCCCCATTCAGGGGGTAATCTGTGTTCCAGAGACAGCTGAGAAGAGTGAAATACTCCGTCACAAAATGTGTTGGGCAGTGGTCCAGATTTCTCTCCCAAACTCTTCATTTTTCAATATTCCTTCAAATCTTTTCATCATTTCAGAGGGAAAGACTCTTTTAGAGGAATCTGCCTTTATAGAATTTGCTCCTCTCTTTCAGCAAGGAAGCCCTTTCCTAATGTTTCTGCAGGCAACAGGAGCCCAGTGACTCTGAGATAGGGAATTTGGGGAGATACTGATTTCAAACATCCTTCTGTTCTCATCCATGATCCTGGGGAGGTCACTATACTTTTCTGGGCCTCAGTTTTCTCATCTTTGGTATTAGGGGGTTTGGACCAGACATCTCTGAAGTCTCAACTCCAGATGTGTGATCTCTCTGGGTCTCAGTTTCTTGCCCTGTAAAATTGTACTATCTCTTCTTCAATCCAGGGGTTTGTGATTTTGCTTTTGCAATATTAAGCTAACTGAATTTCCAAATAATTGGTTTTCTTTGTAATTGTATATATTTTATTTGTGCATTCTGAGAAGGAGTCCACAGACTTCACCAGACTGCCATGACACAATAAAGGCTAAAAAACACAAGCTTGAAAGTCTCATTCACTTCTGAATTGGAGTTTATAGGTTCTTTTTGACACAGAAACTATTCACAGAATTAACACACCATAGAACTTTAGAACACAAAGGGATCTTAGAGGCTATCTAGCTGAAGTGCTACATTTCACAGGGGAGAAAACTGAGGCCCAGAAGTAAAATGACTTGTCTAAGGTCACAAAGCTAGTTATGGACAGAGTTGAAACCAGACACCTAGTCTCTTAGCCCCAAACCCAAGGCACTAGCCTTCCACCCATAACACCAATGTGCTAAAAACAAGAACACTTAATGCTGGGAACTGGACAGTTTTCGTGTTATTGCCTCTATTTCTGAGATCATCAAACATTTATTAATCTCCTATTATATACCAGCCTTTCACTGCACTATGGTAATAAAAAAAATAAAACAGAAACACCCTCACCAGGAGGAAGGACAGAGAAAAATGTTTGACTTTCCAGAGGAAGCTGAATGATTGATTTAAGAGACAACCTTGAGATAGCTATCAGTAAGGGAAGGTGCCTGCTTGTGGATGCTGAAGGTTTATGAGCTTAGCAAGCTGAGGCTTAGCTCAATGTTAACAGCTCCAGATGGGGAAGGAAATTTTTTATTCTGATAATACCAAGTCCATGTGTGTTTCAGGAAGGGGACCTTGAATTAATGGTGCCCACAAATAGTGGCGAGATTTCACTTTCTGGAGCCTTGCCAAGGTTTGAGGCTTTCTTTCCTACCTTGTATCTAGGTGGCAGAGTGAATAGTATTGCCTTTGAAATCAGGAAGACTTGGGTTTGAATCTAACCTTAGACACTCCATGTGTGACCCTGGGAAAGTCACTTAATCTCTCTCAGCCTTAATTTCCTCATCTGTAACATGGGAAAAATAATAACAGCTCTTCCCTTGGTTGGTCTGAAGACCACATGAAGTAACGCACACACAGTTCTTGGCAAACACTAAAGGGCTAAATGAAAGTTAGCTATTGTGATATAAACTGTCCATTTCTGCCTCTGTCCCCTTCATAATGAAGGGGGTTCATAAAAGGGACTTGCTCAATAAACTGTACTGACTTTTGAAAGCATCTCCCTCTGGAGAGTGTGGCCATGGCCATTGGTACCTTGCTGAAAGCATATGAGACATCTTCAAATTATTCCTTATAAAAATAAATCTTGTTGGTACTGATAACTTGTTTTTTAATACCACATTTGTTTCCTAGCATATCGCTTCCCTTATCCAGTGAGCCATTTCTTTTTAAAAAATCAACAAACAATTCTTCATTGGTGTCTTTTATTTTTATAACACCTTTTTTATTCCCTATGAATCTTTCTTCCTGTCCCTCCCAGAAAGCCATCTCTTAGAAAAGATTTAAAAAAGAAAGAGATTAAAAACAGCTAACAAAACTAATCGAAACATGGACTGTAGGGGTGGCTAGGTGGTGCAGTGAATAGAGCACTGACCCTGGAGTTAGGAGAACCTGAGTTCAAATCCAGCTTTAGACATTTAACAGTTACTAGCCGTGTGACCTTGGGCAAGTCACTTAACTCCAATTATCCTGCCTTCCCCCCTCCAAAAAACCCCCAAAACCATACACTTTGCACTTAACTCCAATTATCCTGCCTTCTCCCCTCAAACCCCTCTCCCCCAGAAACATACACTTTGCCTGACAGTGTAGGCAACATGTGTTATCCATAACCCCACACCTTTGCAAGAAAGGGAGGTAGAGGCATTTTCTTTATTCTTGTGTGGAGCAAAGACTGACCATTGCAACTAGAAAGCTCTCGGTTTCTGCTTGTGGTTTCTTTTTTACTTCATTATAATCCTTGTGTGTAGTGTTTGCTTACTTCGCTCTGAATCAGTTAATATGTCTACTTATGCCTCTCTGAATCCTTCATATCTGTCACTTTTTTAAAGTGCAGTGGACCTCCCTGCTAGGTCTATACCCCAAACGTATCAAAGACATAAAGTTCCCAAATACACCAAAATATTCATAGCAAGGCTTTATGCAATAACAAAGAACTAGAAATAAAATAAGTGCCCCTGTGTGTGAAATGTCCGAATAAATTGAGGATGGACATGAATGCAGTGGAATACTGCTGATAAGACCCTGCAAAAGTCATAGCCTCTCCGAGCCTCATTCTCTTCATCTGTAGAATGAGAAGGTGGGATTAGATGGCATCTAACATCCTTTTGAAGTTCCAGTCATATGATTGACCTCTTTTAAAAATATTAATTGATTCTTCCTCTTCTTCCTTCTCCTCCTCTTCCTCCTCATCCTCGTCTTCATCCTCATCCTCTTCCTCGTCTTAGTCCTCCTCCTTCATTTCCTTCATTGCCCCACTACATTCTTTCCTGGTCCTTCACTTTATAAAAAAGAATTGAAAAAGAAAAAAAGAAAGAAAAACTGTTTAGTAAAATGAGTGTGTATATGCAGTGTTCCATACCCTAGTCCCTCAGCTCTTTAAAGGAAGGGGAGAGGGTGAATTCTCAGGTAAGCTATAGTGACTTGAGTCTTCCTCCAAAGTGAAGGAGAAGTTGGCACGCAGGTCCTCCAATAAGAGTCTGTCCTCCAAAGAGTCTGAGCCAAACAATTCATCTTGGAGGCAATCATTATGAGTCAAACCCATTCTTCCACAAGGGACCAAGGGTGGTACCAAACCAGCCAGTTCCCTTTGGGGGAGCTCCCTTTATAAAGCCTTAATAAAGCAATGTCTTTTGTCCTCTCCATAAGATTCCACTATGCACGTCCAAACCCTCCATAGGGAAATGCTTTCAGAAGATCACAACAAAGACTTAGCCTTTGTGATCTCATCAAGATGATAGAAAATCTCTCAACCCACTTACTTTCAAGCACCATTGTTACCATTAGCCCTCTAAGCCTGAGAAAAATTCCTGCATTAGAATCAGGAGAACTGGGCAGTGAGGTAAAATGTAGAGTGTGCTATAAATGGGATCATATCTAATCATGCTTCAGGCTTACTTGTGTGACCCTAAGCAAGTCCCCTAGCCTCTGTGGGCCTCCGTTTACTCATCTGTAAAAATGATGGTATTAGACTAGGTAATAGTCCTAAACGTCTATCATTCAAAGAATACCTTCCCTTCTACCTACTCACATCTTACACTTTTTAGCCTTGTTGAGTGGGGTTAGAAGATCCATAAGTTGGGTAGATAGATAAATACTTGTTATTTGATCAATTTATCCAAAATATGGGAGTGACAACAGTATGAGTCAAAAAGCATTTTAATCACCCACTATGTGCAAGGACACCAAGCAACCCACAAACATGTAGTGCTATTTGTCAGGTGCTGCGTCAGGCACTGGAGATACAAAGTGGAGAATGAAATCATTGCTGCCGTCAAGGAGCTTACATTCTGACAAACGGTTAAGAGAAGAACTCTTTAAGGTTTATTTTTCTTTTGTTGTGCCCTCAAGAAAGAAGATCTACAGATTAGAAAAGATTGGTTAGCGATGGATTAAAACCTAAGGTAAGTAAAGAGATGCTAAGAGAGTATTTTAGCTGTATTTGGTGAATCCAAATCACCAGGCCTGGAAGATTGACATCCCACCCAGGGCATGAAAGAACTTCTCCAGTATGATTCATATTTTTTGAAAAAAAAAGTTATGGAAAATGGGAAAGTCAATAGCAGCCCTGGGGAAGAACCAATGTTGTTCCAATTTTCATGAACTAGGATTCTATGTGTTGGTTGTGTATTTTTATCTCCCCATTAGACTGCAAGCTCCTTGAAGTCAGGGACTAATTTTGGTTCTTTTTTTGCATGTGTGGCTTTAGAATTTAGCTTAATGCTTGGCCTATGGTAAGCTTTTAATAAATAATAATAATAATAATAATAATAATAATAATAATAATAAATACTTGTTAAGTGATCAGTTGATTTAAAATATATACTGATAAGCTTGCCTTTGATTCAGGGCAACATGCTGGAACATATAATAAAAGGAAAAGTTCAAGATCTGGGGGATAGGAAAGTCATTCCATGTATGTGCCAGGAAGGGCTCATTGAGAATAGGTCATGCCAGACTAACCTCATTTTCTTTTTTTGACAGGGTTACTAGCCTGGCAGATCAGTGGAAGACCGCCGACATAATATGTCTGGACTTTAGCCAGTCATTTGACAGACTATCTCCTGTATTCTTCTTGCAGACAAGATGGACAGCTAATATAGGACCTCGAACATCAGAGTCTCTTAATTGATGCTTTTTGGATTGGAGTCTATTGGATTGAGAACCAGCTGATTGACTGGACCCAAAGAGCAGTGATTAATGGAGGGATGCCATCCTGGAGGGAAGTTTTTAGTGCTTCACAACAGGGACCTGTGCTTCCCTCTGCCCTGTTTAATGTTTTTTATCAATGACTTGGATAAAGGCACAGATGGTATGCTTATCAAGTTTGCAGATGATTCCAAGCTGAGAAGGACAGCTAATGCTCGGCACGACAGAGCTAAGATACAAAAGGATCTTGGTGGGGGAGAATAATGAACTGGATCAAATAGATGACCCTTAGTAGTGAGAAATGTTAAAGTAAAAGGTCAGACTGCCCAAGGACAGAGTTGGGGAGATACGGAGGGACATATGGAAAAGACCCAGGGGTTTGAATGTTCAATATGAGTTTGCAGTGTGATGTGTTGGCCTCCCAAGGCTAGATTTTGCCTGCTTTCTTTGCAAAAGTGGGGGGCTAGGGATATGAAATGTTACATATAACATCACAATTGGTTGAGGGGTTGATTTTTTTTCCTTTTTCAAAATCTTTGCTACAAGGGCTGGCTTCAAGGGTAGGCAAGGGGAAGGGTCATATTTAGGAAATATGATCCAAAGATGAAAGACTGATAAAAAATAGATTGAATTAAACAACAAAAAAGGTTAAGTCACATCTTGAGTGTTGTTTTCAACTTGAAGTACCATGTTTTGAAAGGATATTGTGTCATGGATAGAGCGCTGGGCTTGGAGTGAGGAAAACTTGACTTCAAATCCTGTGTTAATTATCTACTAGCTGCATGACCCTGGGCAAGTCACATAACCTCTCTCTACCTCAGTTTCCTTTTTTGTAAAATCAGGGGGTTAGATTTGATGGTCTCTAGATTCCTTTCATGCTCTAAATCTCAATCCTACCATCCTGTAAGTGGGAACACCTTCAAGAGATGGTGAGGTCGTTGGAAACATGCCATGAAATTCTATTAAAAATACTGGGTGTAATTATTCTGGAACTGAGAAGATTTAGGAGAATGTGATAGACGTGTTTTAATATTTGATGAATTGTCTTGTAGAAATGGGATTTGACTTATTTTTAATAGTGCCAAATGGCAAAGTTAAGAACAATGGGTAGAAGTAAGATTTTAGCCTGATATTGGGGGAACTTAACAATTACCATAGATTCAGGTAAAGGGGAAATTGGCTGCTTCAGTTCATAAATCTGGAAATGGAAGGGATTGGAAGTCATGTAGTTCAACTCCCTTAGGGTTGAGGAAAGTAAGACCCACACAGCTGGAGTGATTTGCCTTAAATTATACAGGTAGTTAAGTTATAAGCGTCAGAATTTTAATCCATACCTTCTGACTCCAAATTCAACATTCTTTTCCATACACCACATTGTATCCCACTGGGGACTGGGATAGATGATCTCTGAAGACCCTTCTGCCTCTAGACCTAGGAAACTGCAATTTTTTTCTTCCTTTGGGAATCTTGTCTGCATCTTCCCATGAGTCTGTATCTATGTTGGAGTAAGTTGGAGATCTTCTGAGTCAAGCAACATCTTACTTCAACTGGAATGCTTGGACCATCCATCTTTAACTCCTCATTCTATTGTTTTCTCATTAGAAATGTCCTCCACACCTTTCATGACACTTCTCCCACATAAATTGCCAGTTGGTGATAAGCTACAATCTAACTACAACCAGCCTTGAGTTTTTCTTTCTGCTTTGGGCACTTGCAAGATTAAGTCTTCAGAGATTCCATGGTGTGTAACCTGGTGATATTACAGGGAGAGTACCAGTATTGGGTTTTGGCAGGAGCTAGGGAATTGTCTTCCAAATACATAATTTGGAAGAATAATGCCCTAGGTCTTCTGAGATTATCATGTACCGTGATTCACAGCCCTCATAGCATCACCAGAAGAACACTGATGCTCTAGAAGTGTAAGTGACTCCTATTGCCTTTAAGAGCAAATACAAATCCCTCTGTTATTTAAAAAACCTTTCACAATTTTGACTTAATTTATCTTTCCGGGCTTCTCTCCCTTTATGCATTCTTTGTTCCAGCAAAACCTGCTTACTACTGTTCACGTATAAAATTCTCTCTCCTACCCCCAGAGACACTTTATGCATGTCTCTCTCTCTCTCTCTCTCTCTCTCTCTCTCTCTCTCTCTCTCTCCCCTCTCTCTCTTTCTCTCTCTCTCTTTTTCTCTCTCTTTATCTTTCTCCCTCCCTCCCCCTTCACTCTGTCTCTCTGTCTCTCTCTGTCTCTGTCTCTGTCTCTGGGTAGAGCACCAATCTTCTCAAAAAGGCCTCTTGATTTAGGTTGTGATGAATGTTCGGAGAAGACTTTCAGGTCACTTAGAAACCAACATTTGCAGTCCCAGTGACTGGTAAAAAAGCGTGCATTGTATATCACTGGGGGCCCTTGGAAGATCTGATTTTTAATTAAGTAAGTGGGCTCATTGCCAGGGGATGCCTCAGACAGCAGCACTGCCTGGCATCCTGGTGAATCTGGGCCGAGTTCTTCCTGACATTCTAACCTCATAGCTACTTCTGAAGGTGAGAGAAGGTGCAGATGACAGATGTCAGCCCTGAAGGGACAGCTAAGGTATTACTGTAGCCTCACATTGTGTCTAAAAGTAAGTGTCACAAATAATAGCAGAAATATGTACCAAAAAAGAAAAAAAAGACCAAATTCTCAAGTTTGTAGAAAGCTTGATAACCCAAAGGAATGTTTGTTTCCCCCATTAAAAGGAAATCAAATTACTATCAAGAAATTAATGCTGTCTCTCATTTTCTGGTCTGTGCTAAAGAGAGCTCCATAGAAAACTGAAACAGAAATGTTTTTCTTTGTATTTCCAGGGTCTAGCACAGGATCTAGCATAATAGAAGGCACTTAATAAATGTTTGATGAATTGGATTGATCTCGTGGTGAGTGCTGTTTTTCTTCTGGAATTATCACACATGTATATCATATCTTAGGTTACCTCGTAGATACAGTAGATAGAGTGTTGGATCTAGAGTCAGAAAGATCTGAGTTCAAATCCAGCCTCAGACACTTACTAACTGTGAGATCCAGTCTGCGTCAGTTTCCTCAACTCTAAAATAAGGATAATAATAGCAGTTACCTCCCAGAGTTTTTGTGAGGATCCTAGAAGAAAATATTTATCAATTGCGTTGCAAACCATTAAAGAAATGATACAAATGTTAGTCATCGTTTATATTATAATATGCTTATTTGTTATATTATTATGTATTTGTTGGTTATGTCTCTAATGTCTAGCACTGTATTTGGTATTCATCAGGTGTTTAATAAATGCTTGTTGAATGAATGATTAACCTAGAACAGAATCCTAAGAAGTTCTAGAACCAATAGGATGGAAATCTATAAGGGAATTCTTCAATTCTTTTGGGAGAATTCAACAAACATTTATTCAGTATTTATTCCCAAAGGAGCGGGAAAAGAAAATGTAGTATTTACCCTCAAAGGGCTTCCAATCTAGTAATAGGGATAAGAAAGGCACCAAGGTAATTTTAGTACCCTTTAGAAGATGCTACATGGGTGAGAGAGTGTACAAAGTGCCAGGAGAGGTCCAATGTGGGCTAAATTGTTTCTGTCTAGGGTGCCCCAGGAAAGACTTCATGGAAGACATAGTATATGAGGTGACCCTTGAAAGATGGAAAGATAACTATTGAATCAATTACTTTATTTTTATTTTATTTATTAGACTTTATATGTGATTTTCCTTATTAGGCATTTATTAGGTACCTACAGTATACCAAGTTCTGGAGTAGATCCTGGGGATATAAATAAAGAGAATGGTACAATCCCTACTCTCAAGGAGCTTTCATTCTATCATAACTAGTTATAAGATTGTAATCTGCACTTGTGGAGAGAATTCTTGTGACGATGGAATCATAGACTTTTGAAGTATCTGATTGTAGAGTAGATAATTCCTTGAGATAATTGTAGAAGATTAAACCAAAGGTAATTAGTTACTTGGGTAATAAAATAGGAGTTTGTATAAGCCAGGGTTGTCAAAGTATCCATGTCAGACTCTTCATGATCCCATTGGGGGTTTTCTTGGCAGAGATCCTGGAGTGGTTGGCCATTTCCTTCTCCAGTTCATTTTATAGCTGAGGAAACTGAGGCAAACAGGATGAAGTGACTTGCCCAGGGTCACACAGCTAGCAAGTGTCTGAGCTTAGATTTGAACTCAGGTCTTCCTGGCTTTCAGAGCAGCACTCTACCTACTGCACCACCTGGCTGCCCATATGTATGTACATAGTCATTTGCATGTTATTTCCTCCATTAGAAAGTGAACTCTTTGAGGGGAGAGACTATGTTTTTGCCCTTTTTTGTATATCTATCCCTTAGAACAGTGACTGGCACATAGTAGGTCCTTATTATATACTTGCTGTTTGACTAATTCAAGATATGAAAATAAAGCCACCAGTGTGGTATAGGGGGTGAATACTAGCCCAGGAATCAGAGAGACTGGGTTGACATGTTTTTTTCACTACTTACTACCAGTATGACCTTGTGAAAGTCATTTCCCTCTCTCCCCTTCAGCTCTCTCCTTCTATTTTATTGATGAGTTCTTTCCAGAAGCTCCATTTTGAGAAAGGCTCCATCCCAGCTACCTTCATTCTTCTCTGGGTTTTGATGCTGACTCTACCCCTGCATGGATACCTTTATGCCTTGTTATATTCCTCCATTAGACTTTAAGCTGCTTGAGAACAGGAATGTTTTTCCTTTCATTTGTATCTTTAACACTTAAAACAATGCCTGACACACAGTAGGCACTTAATAAATGTTTGTTGACTTAACTTGCACCCCGGGCTTTGGTTTCTTCAGTAGCAAAATGATGGGTGTGGATTACATGTTTTCATAGATTCTCTAAAACTATGATCCCAAGATATGTTCAGCTGAATAGGAGTTAGAATTAGTCGCTAGCAGAGCTTCTCCTATTTGCCAAAGGAATGTCTTCACTTTTTAATTTCAGTGCCCTCAAAGACCCAGTTCACCCTTCCTAAGAACTGCTTTGCTAAAATGTGGGTCCCTCAATTCCCCAGGCCAAGATTCATTCCACTACATTTTGTTGTCAGTCACTGGATTAACCCTGTTTTTCATTTCTGAGCTTAACAGTGTTTCGTGAAAGTTTGGGAGAGCTAGAAAGTACCTGGGCGATATCAGAGGAGTGCCACAGATACAGGAGCCACATATAGGCAGATAGGTTTCCACTGCTTTGGGCAATGGTCAGCCAAAGGCTCTTGATGTATTTCCAAGGACCCCCCCTGCTAATCCCTGTTTGCCTTTGCCCAAACTCATCTCTATTATATAGTGATAAGAAGAGCAGCATTCACTAGGGCATTGGAGGGCAAACCACAGAGAAAGGGTAGCTTTGAGGAATTACAAGGGGCAATACCTCTGGGACCAAGGCTCTTCCAGAAGAATCCTTCCTAATTAGCAACACAGGCTGATGATCAATCTTTGGGAAACAATGGGAGTCCATTAACATAAAAGAACCTTGTTGTTGTTGTGGCTGTTATTGGGTTGGTCCTGGCCCTCCAGCCCCTCCCAGGGCAGTTTGCTTGGGTGTCTTCACTCATTAGCCAGGTTTGACTGCGTGATACAGCACACCTGATAATGATGATGCCTTTGAATGTGAATCTGTGGAGTCTGGAAGACTAGAGTGTGTTGGAACTGAAAGAGATGTTCATTAATAGAGCTGAAATCCAAGGCTTTGTGTGCATAAGCTATTAGGGCTTTCAAATAATCCTTGGCATTCAGAGCAGAGCTTACATATCACCTACTGTATGAGATCTTTTCTGATTGCCCAGTTTATTAGGCAACTTTTTTTTGAAGTGACTATGCAAATTTGCATATATGTGTATTTAGTTACTTGTGCACATTGGGAGATAGTTAAGTTTAGAGTTAAAGGACCTGAGTTCAAATCCCTCCTTTGCCCATTACTTCCTCCTGTATGACCTTAGGTGAGTGAATTTATTTCTCTGGGTCTTACTTGTATCCTCTGTAAAATGAGGAGATTGTACTAGATGATATCTTTTTAAAAAATTAAATATCTTTTATTAATATCTTTTCTTTTCTATCAACTTGTCATCCCTCCCAGAGAGTCCCAGAGTCCCTCCTTCCCACATTAACATGGCATTTTTTAAAGAGAAAAAAAGAAAGGGAAAAAGAAAAAAACAGCAAAACTAGTCAATATATCTAAGACATTTGAAAATAAATGAAATCTTCCATAACCAAAACCCACTCATGTCTGCAAAGGGTTGGGGGAGAGTGTTTTCTCATATCTTCTTTGAAGCCATACTTACTCTTTGTAATTTTGAAACATCCATTTTTATTGTTTTGGTTTCTTTCTGTTTACATTATTGTAGTTGCTGTGCATTTTGTTTTCTTGACTTTTCTTCATTTTTCCATCAGCTCATAGAAATCTTCCCACTATTCTCTGTATTCATTGTTTTTTGTCATTTCCTGTAGGACAGTATTATTCTATGACAACCCCCTGGCACGATTTGTTTAGTCATTTCCAAATCAATGGGCATCAACTCTTTGCTAAGTGGTACTGTAGATATTGTGGTGTTTAAAGTAATTTTCTTTTTTTAATCAATAACCGATAGACCAGATAACTTCTACAGAGCCTCTGACTCTAGATCTATGATTTTATGTTGAATCGTTCTAGTTGAATGTAAACTGCTTGAAGTCAAGAACTGTTTTTGTAAATCATATCTCTGTGTCCCTGGCACTGTACTATGGTGCCTAGCCCTGAATAGCTAAGAAATTAGATAAGGGAAGAGAAGAGGAGAGGAGAGAAGAGAAGAGAAGAAAAGAAAAGAGAAGAGAAGAGAAGAGAAGAGAAGAAAAGAGAGGAGAGGAGAGGAGAGGAGAACAGAGGAGAGGAAAGGAGAGGAGAGGAGAGAAAAGAGGAGAGGAAAGGAGATAGAAGGGAATGGAAGAGAAGAGAGGAGGAGGGCAGGGCAGGGTAATGTATGGAAGGGAAGAGAAAGGGAGGGAGAAGAGGAGAAGAGAAGAGAAAAGAGAAGAGAAAGGGAAGAGGAGAGGAGAGAAGAGGAAGGGAGAGAAGAAGAGGGGAGAGAAGGGAAGAGAATGAAAAGGAAGGAAAGGAAAGGAAAGGAAAGGAAAAAGAAAGGAAGAGAACAGAATGCAACCACCCTGTGAGGCAAGTGCTACAATTATTATTAACTTTTTTCCACTTATTTTTTATTAGTTTTCTTGTTTGCATCATTCATTTTCATGACATTTTTGAATTGCAAACTTTCTCCCTGTCTTTCCCCTGCCCCAACCCTAAAACAGCAATCCCACTGTAAAGCCCCTCCCCTGCTCTGCTCTCTTACTTTCTGGTAGGGCAGGGAGGCTCTCCTTATCCCAGCCCATGTATATCTTAATTCCTAGTTGCAGGTATTGCAGAACTTTAAATTCT
>CM053593.1:371819060-371850092 GCA_028646575.1 Pseudocheirus occidentalis
GCTGGCGGCTGTAGATCTTCTCTCCTAAAGAATGGCTGCAGCATGGCTCTGCTTGGCTCAGCTTGGCTCCTTCCCAACCCCCCGGGCCTGGCCGTGGTCTTGGCTTCAGGCTGGGCTGGCCTCCACTCCCGTTCCGCCACGATGAGCCCCTGCTGCTGAGCTGCCTTCAGTGAAAGATGTGTTTTCTGTATTTTTGTGAGTCTGAGAGCCCTAGACTTTGTCTGGGGTCATATTTTATGGGTGTTTAGGGTGGTTATGTTGGAGCTGCAGAGCCTTGCTGCTTCTATGCTGCCATCTTGGCTCCACTCTATTAATTGTTTTATAGAGGAAGGAAGTAAGGTTGCGTTTTTTGACTATGGTTGCACAACTATTATCAGAGGCAAGATTCTGGCCCCAGGTCTTCCTGACTCTTTCCAGCATCATAGTCTTTCCACCACACTGCCTCTCAGAGATCATCTGGTTCAGTTTCCTCATTTTACTGAGGAATTAGTTGAGGTTCAGAAATTTGTTGATTAGCTCAAGGTGATGAAGATATTCATTAGTAGAACTAGGACTGGGACCCTCATTTCTTGCCCCACCCCCATACTATTTCCACTATACTTCACTACATGTCTCTCATTACATTAATAGGATGTGTGTTTCACAGTACCTGGGACATAGTAGGTACTTAATAAATGTTGATCAATTGGTAAGTGGAAAGAGCATTAATGGTTGTCTCTAGTTCAGTCCTTCATTTTTTACTAATATATTTTATTTTATCACAACAGATGCTTCTTCAAAACACCCAATGTCCCTCCCACACTAAATGCATTCAAGACAGTTAAGTAAAACTGCCAAATAGCTGATGTTGTGTCTGATAATACTGGGCTGACAGGGGAGGAGTGTATTTTGTTTGTGCCCCTCTTGGGACATAGGTTCTGTCTTTTGAATGCTGCCATTCTCCTGGCAATATCATATGGCAGTGAGCCATGGAGCCCTATAGTTTCAGAAGAATTGAAATTGATGATCATCCCAAGGGCAATTGAGGGATGCCTGGGAGATGTGAGCTGGGACCAACCCAAGGAATCATGAAAGGGAAGCAGTATAAGAGACACCAAGCAAATGTATGCATGGTCTGTATTCAGGTGCCACCAGTTCTTCCTCTGGAGGTGGGCAGCATTTTTCATCATGAGACCTTTGAAATTGTCTTTGGATCATTGTATTGCTGAGAATAGCTAAGTCATTCATAGTTGATCATCACACACTATTACTGTTACCAGGAGGTTCTGCTCACTTCACTCTACATATCTATTTCTAGTTATTATTAATAATCGCCTCTTTCGTTTAGTGTTTTTTTAAACAATTTATAAGGCAAATACTTCCTTTGTTAATTGAGGGTGGGACCAGATGACCTTAGGTCCCTTCTGGCTCTAAGCTATGGTTCCATGTTTTCACTTTCCAGATGACCATGTCCCATTCCCATCCCTACCTTTGTGTCCTATGGCTTATGCTTCCACTTTCTTCCCAGTTCTAGATATAAAATCTCATAAACTTACTGCCCTGGTGACCTTGGGCACTTCCCCTCCTCAACATCAGTTTTCTCATCCATAAAATGTCAGGGCTGGATTTGACAGTCTCTGAGGTGCCTTCCAGCTTGAGATCTCTGAGCCTATGACTGACTGAAGCAGAGCATTGCACCTGATGGGCTGAGCAGTAGAGAAAGCCAAACTGGCTCTTGCTTTCTTCAGTTTTCAATTAAGCTGAAGAGAATGAAGCCTGAGGATTGTTTTTCTGCTTTGCATTATTCAGTGAACCTGTGACTCCAGCAGAACCTCTCCACGCCTGAAGTGGCTGTGTGAAAAGAGAGCATCGTTGTGGAAGGTTGGTCCCTCTTGTTTTCCCTTGCTTCTGCCTTGTTCAGATAGTCATTGACAAGGATGTGTGGGCTGCAACCTCTGCCTCTGATATTCAGCCAGTTCTCCTTGTTAATAGCCATTGACACAGACCCCAGGAGAACAGGGCTTTGGGAATAGATCTTATGAATTCCTGCTGCTCAGTACTCAAATCTTCCTTTGCTAATTTGTAATAGACAGGAGCCAATTCTCTACTACCACTCTTACTTGACTTGATTTGAGACCATCCGATTAGACATATTTTGAGAGTGAAAATGAAAACTTTTGTTGGAAGAGACTCTATTCCTAGAATTGTGTGTCTGGAAAAACTCCACCAATAGTTTTTTCTTGTGGTCCTTTAGAAGAAGAGATAGTACAATTTGACCCTGCAATCCCACCATTGGGCATTTACTCTCATCTTTGAACCTGTAATCAGAGGATCATACACCTATGATTATAGGATTGTAGCTCCAGAGCTGAAAGGGACCTCAGAAACCATCAAGTCCAGTGGTTCTCAACCTGTGGGTTGTGACCCCTTTGGGGTAAAACGACCCTTTCACACAGGTCACGGGGGTCGCCTAAGGCCATCAGAAAGCATATATGTCTGATGGTCTTAGGAACCAAGACACTACTCCTCTAAGGGTCTCCAGGCGGGCCCTCCCACATGCAGACATACCCATATACGACTATTGAAGGGTCATGGCATTAGGAAGGTTGAGAACCACTGTTCTACTTCAATTTGACACATGAGGATAACTAAACAGTAAGTGACTGAAATGGGACTTGAACCTAGGACCTCTGAGAGGGTCAAAGACAGAAAGAAAGACACCATATATACCAAATCATTCATAGCAAGACTATGTTATCAAAGACATGGACACAATGTGGGTACATATTGACTGGGGAAGTAGACGAACAAGTTGAATTTTATGAATGAGATCAAATATTTTTGCTTCATTAGAAATGATGTGGTATGTGTGTGAACTGCTACATAGTGAAGAGTCAGTCTGTTAATACACATTTATTAAGTACCTACTATATGCCAGGCACTGAATGCTAGAGATTTGAAAGAAGGCAAAAAATAGTCCTGTTCTTAAGGACCTCCAAGCCTAATGGAGGAGACAAAAATCAAGCAGTCATGTATAAACCAGATACATACAGGATAAACTGGAAATAATCAACTAAGCCAAAGGAACAGCAGAAGCGCAAAAGAAAACACTTAGTGAAAGCCGAGTACTGAGGAATTATAATTGCCAAACTTGACTGTAGGAGATGAAAAAGTTTCCATCTTTCTTTTCTATAGAGAGGTGGGGGCTACAGGGGTGAAAAGAATCATGGGATCACAGATGTCTGGCATTTACTTTATAATATTAAAATAATAGTAATAACTATACTTATGTAGTGTGTTTAAGGTTTGCAAAGAGCTTTCTAGAAATACGATCTCATTTTGTATCTGCTTATAGGCCAGTATTGTCTCTCCCAACAGGAATATAAGCTCCCTGAGGGTAGCCACTTTTCATTTCTGTCATCATATCCCCAATGCCAGCTAAAGTGCCTTGCTCATAATAAGTGCTTAATTGATGAATAATTATTAACTGATTAATTCATTGGGAGGTACCTCTGAGGTTAAGTCCAACCTTCCACACTGTGTAGATTAAGGAAGTTCAAACCCAGAGAAATTAAGTGATTTGTTCAAGGTCACACAGGCAGTGGTGACAGAGTTGAAAAAAGCACATATTTCAATCCCCTCCTGAAATTTTCCACTGCCAAATAGGAGCTGGCGTGGGAGGCTCCATGCCATGCTAATGACTTCCACAGATTCCTTAGAGCTGAATTTGAGTATGGAGCAGACAGGAGAGTCAACAGCTCTTCCCTCAATTGGAGTGCTCCCTCTAATTAAAATGCCACAAATGGATACCACGTTGAAGAAGAGCACCGTCTGGCCTTGGAGGATGGGTTGTTCCTGACGTCCATCTGCAGTGCCTATATCTTTGTGAAGACAATTGCTCTATACATCTGTGTTTAGCTCCTGTGGAAATGCCCAAACCTCTCAAAGGGACTGATCTTGCCTTCCAGATACTCACCTGAAATTCCTGTTGACATCGCTGGGAATTGTCTGCCATATGGCCCAAGGCAGAGTCTAGCCTTGTGTTGGCTTGATATTTATCTCAGTAATGATTTCTTGTTCCTGGGTGAATTTAATTGCAAAACAGGAACTAATTCCTGATGTTGAACGCAGATGAAGGTTTTTAGGGGCCGGTCAGAGTGTTTAGCTAATTAAGGGCTGTTATGTATGGGGATGGGAGCTTATTTTCCTTTTATGCTCAGATGTGCTCAGGCCTATGCTCTGGGTCCTGCAATGAAAGAGGATCTGGAGAGATTCTACCAGTTTCCATGTAGGTGAGGAAAGAGGCAGGATAGAAATAGATCTTTTGAAGCTACAACATTAAGCCCAGTCAGATAAGATGCAATTGAATAAGGATAAATGCAAAGTTTTCTATGGTTCAAAAAATCAGTCTCACAAATATGAGATGGGTGTGACCTGAAAAAAATAAACTGGATGTTTTAGTGGACTGCAAGTTCAGTCTGCCGATTGGTATGATATGAAGGCCATAAAAGGTATTGGCATTTTAGGCCTGGTACCTAGGATTAAAGGATAGTCTCACTGTATTCTCTGAAGAAGGAAATAGCAAATGGCTCCAGTGTCTCTGCCAGGAAAACCTCAAATGGGCCACAAAAAGTCGGATACTTCTGAAATGACTGAACAAGAAAACAGTGGTGTATTCTGCTCTGGTTAGATCATATGTGGGGAAATGTGTTTGGTTATTGGTGCTGCATTTTAGGAAAATTATGAATAAGTTGGACAGTGCAGAGGAGGGTAATAAGACCGAATTCAGGTCACAGGAGGGTGAGGGCAGGGGGTCAGTTAAGGCAAACAATAAAGTCTTAACATTGATATTATTGTCAGGTGAGAACACATCTAGATTGAATAGAGATAGGTAGGTGGCTAGATAGCTGGAGGGAAGAGGCTGGAGATTAAAATTAAGAACTCCATGAGGAAGGAGGGAAAGTGACTTGGAAGCTATTAGGAAAGAAGGATCAAGAAAGGGTAATTGGAATGAACCTCAAAGAAGTGTATGAGTGATAGTTGTGGAAGGAGGGGCAGAAAGTAGGAATATGGAGGAAGAAATATTCCGACTCTCTGTCAGCCAGGAATACAGAGTCACCTCAGAGGAGCCCCATTTTCTGGATCATCTGAAGACAGAAAGATGATGAGAGGAAGAGTTCTGGGGTGAATGGGAGTTTGTTTAGAGGGAAAGGAGTTAACAGCAGACATGGTGGGGGGGGGGAGAGCAGAGGGCTGGAACTGAGGGGAGGCATGCCTGCTGACGTGGATGGGGAGGAGGGAACGGGGAATGGTAGGAGAAAGAGGAGGTCTTTACCTTAGTCGCCATGACTCCGTGATAATTTGGAACTGTGGAAAGAGTGATGATGTTTAAATAAACTCCTTTCCTGTTCTCAGTCTATAATCCAGTATTTCAGAGCAACCCACTCTACTCTTCAAGTGACCAGTCAGCATTTGTTTTTATTTTACTCTTAACATTATTTTTTATTTATGTCTTTCGATTTAAAATAATTTATGTTTCCTCACATTATCTTTCTCACCTCCACCTCCCAGAACCATCACTTATAATTTTAAAATAAAAAAGCGGGGGAGGGGGAACTCAGCAAAACTGTCCAACACTTACCAGCCAGCTCTTTCATTATTTGCAAAGTTCCATACCAGCAGCTCCCCACTTTTGTTAAGAAGCAAGGCAGACACCTTCTCATATCTCCTCCTCGGGGACAAACTTAGTCCTGATATTTGCACATCGTTCAGTTTTGATCTCTTTGTTGTTGTTCTGCCCAGTTACATTGTTGTGATTGTTGTGTATGTTTTTTCCCATCTGTTTACTGTCCCTCTACATCAGTTGACATGTGTTTCCGTGATTTTCTGTATTCATTCTATCCAATGACCATTTATTAAGTGCCTACTGTGTGCCAGAGCCAGCATGGCATCGTGGGTAGAGAGCCACCCTTTAAATCAGGGAGACCTGCCTCTTGATGCATAGTGGCTGGGTGACCCTTCACATCTAACTTAAAACCATAAATTGCTAAGCTCGTATTGACCTGTGTTAACAGAGGTAGTTCCTTAGATCAAGGACATTACACTGGCAGCCCTACCCCAAAGTGCCTGGCAATGTGCTCTTGAAAAGACCCAATTGGTAGAAAGTTTTCCCTTTGGATCCTGATCTGTTTCTCTGCATCTATTACTCCTCACTCAACTAAAGAGGCCAAGAATGGTGCAACAGCAGCTCCTGGCATGGTTCCTTCCTGAATAATAAGGTGATCTCTTGAGAACCCAGGGCGGAAGTTTAACGTGCCACAGGAGGCTTTAGACAAGAGCATAAATGGGGACTCTGGGGAGGCATCAAGTCCAGCTGATAGCTCTGTGAGGGAGCTCTTTATGGCTTGAAGTCAATAACAAGATAATTCTGCAGCAAAGCTTATCAGAAGCTCCCCTTGGTCTTTGGCTAAGTAGAACTGGAGGGGGACACAATAAGGTAGCATAAGTGGGATCTAGTCCCATTTGATGGCATAGATGCTGAGGATTAATGGAAGTCCCATTAATTAAGTGAGGAAGGGAGGAAGGAATGATGGAGCTTTAGAAAGGATCGTAGAATTAAGAGCTGAAAGGGACAGCATTGTGAGAGAGAAAGAGGATCTGTTGTTAGAAGGCCTAGGTTCAAATCTTACCTTCAAAGCTTACTCCTTTCCTGACCTTAGACAAGTCACTTAAATGTTAGGGCCTCAGTTTCCTCATCTGTAGAATGAGTGAATTAACTAGATGACCTCTGAGATTTACGAGTTATGGTCCTAATAATGTAACCTCCCTGGGCCTTAGTTTTCTCATTTGTAAAATGAAGGGATTGTACTAAATGGCCTCTGAGGTCCCTTCCAACTCTAGATGGGCAAGTATAATACGAAGGACAGCTCTGTCCAGTTCACAACTTGGATCTTGTCTCATTTATCTACTTTTCTCTGATATCTCTCTATAGGCGTGCCAGCATCAGTGGCTCAGAGATCTCTCAACCAATCAGGAGTCATATTAATCCCTGCATACATAGCACATAGAGCTGTAGAGATGTCTTTCAGGGAACCACCCAAGTTCATCTGAGGAGGGAGTTTACACTTCAATTTAAGATGAAGAAATTGAGGACTAGGCAGGTGAAGAAATTTGTTCATATTCAAACAACTGATTGAATGTCAGAGTCCGGATTGAAACCCCCGTCCTCCTGCCTTCACATCTGAAGTTCTTTACTTCGTGGTCTCTCAGTTAAAGAGCGAAGAAACCTGGATCAGAACCCAGAGTATATTGTGCATGTCATCTGCCTCCCTTGATCACATGCTTCCTGCCATTACGATGTGTGAAATCATCCCCTATGAAACCTTCCTTAGTCACAACAACTCAGAGACACTTCGGCTGCTGCTATTGGTTCTTTAGTCACAGGTTGAGTCCTAGACTCTCATTGAGATAGAAACTGGAAGTATCTTCATGTTCGTTGATGTCATTACCATCTCCTGAAAGTGTACTAGACCCTCCTAAAGGTTATGATGAAGAAGCAAGAAGACTAGAATGGCCTCCCCAGACACATAAGGAAAGTATTTGTGCTCTCCTTGTTCATAAAACCTTCCCATCTTTCATCATGATTCACCATTTTTCTCTCTGCTCCAGTCAAATAAGTGCCATGTTCAGTTTGTAATTTCTCTAGTCAATGGCAAGGGATCTCTCACTCAGTTAGAACTTGGTTTTCTTTAATCCTACAGGTGTGGGATTACTTTTTTTAAATTTTATTTTATTTTATTTTTATTTTTGAATTCTATCCTTCCCTTCCCCTACCCATTGAGTAGGCAAGAAAAACAAAACCTATTACAAATATGTATAGACATTCAAAACAGATTTTCTCATTATCCATGTCAACCCTCCCCCAAGAAAAGAAAATATATGTCAGTCTGTATTCCCAAATCCATCAGCTCTCTATATGGAAATGGATAATATATTTCACCATTAGACCTTTGGAGTTGTGATTGGTCACTGTGTTGATCAGAGTTCCTAGTATTTTAAAAGCTGATTATCTTTACAATATTGTTGTTATTGCATAAGTCATTCTTGTGGTTCTACTCACTCTACCCTGTATCAGTTGATAAAAATCTTCCAAGGTTTTTTCTGAAACCATCCCCTTCATCATTTCTTCCTTCCTTCATTTTCCTTTGTGTCCTAAAAGGAATTTGGTAGGACTCCTTCTTGGCTATTTTTCCAAATAGTTTATGTAGTACAGGGATTAATTGTTCTTTAAATGTTTGGTACAATTTACTTGTGAATCCATCTAGTCCTGGGGATTTTTTTCTTAGCAAGTTCGTTGATGGATTGTTCAATGTCCTTTTCTAAGATTAGACTATTTAAGTATTTTATTTCTTCTGTTAATCTTGGTAATTTTTATTTTTATAGATATTCATTCATCTCATTTAGATTGTCAAATTTATTGGCATGTAATTGGGTGAAATAACTCTTAACAATTGTCTTAATTTCCTTTTCACTGGTGGTAAATTCACCCCTTACATTTTTGATAGTTGCAATTTGGTTTTCTTCTTTCCTTTTAAAAAAAATCAAATTAACCAATGGTTTATCTATTTTATTGTTTTTTTCATAAAACTGGTTTCTAGTTTTATTTGTTAGCTCAGTGGTTTTTAACTTTCAATTTTATTAATCTTTTCTTTAATTTTCAAGATTTCCAATTTGGTATTTAATTGGGGATTTAAAGTTTGTTCTTTTTCTAGGTTTTTTTAGTTGCATGTCCTATTCATTGATTTGCTTTTCCTCTGTTTAACTGATGTAAACCAGGGGTGGGAAACTTATGCCTCATGGTCACATGTGGCCCTATAGATTCTCAAGTAAGGCCCTTTGACTGAATCAAAACTTCACAGAACAAATCCCCTTAATAAAAAGATTTGTTCTGTGAAACTTGGACTCCGTCAAAAGGTCACACCTGAGTACCTAGATGGCCACATGTGTCCTTGAGGGTGCAGGTTCCCCACCTTTAATATCTATCTAGAAATAGAAAATTTTCCCTAAGTACTTCTTTGGCTTCAAACCATAAATTTTGGTATGCTTCATTGCTTTCATTTTCTTTAATGAAATTATTAATTCTATGATTTGTTCTTTCATCTACTTGTTTTCTAGGATTATATTATTTAATTTCCAACTAATTTTAATCTCTCTGTTGTCCATTATTGAATATAGTTTTTCTTGTTTTATGATCTGAAAAGGATATGCTGACTGTTTTTGCTTTTCTGCATTTGATTGTGAAGATTTTATGTCTTAATACATGGCAAATTTTTGTGTAGGTTCCATGTACTGCTGAGAAAAAGGTATATCCCTTTCTATTCACATTCAATTTTCTCCAGAGATCTGTCATATATAACTTTTCCAGAATTTTATTCACCTCCTAAGCTTCTTTCTTTTTTAGTTAGATTTGTCTAGCTCTGAGAGGGGAAAGTTGACAAACTTGTATAGTTTCTATAGTTTTATTGTCTATTTCCTCCTGTAGCCCATTAAATTTCTTAAAAAATATTAGATACTATATTATTTGGTTCATATATTTTTAGGATTGATATGACTTTATTGTCTATGGTATCTTTCAGTAAAATAGTTTCCTGTTTTGTCTTTTTGAATTTCATACATCTATATATATATATGTGTGTGTGTGTGTGTGTGTGTGTGTGTACACATATATACACACATACATATATACATACATATATTCCTTTGCTTTTGCTTCATCCAAAATAATTACTAGCCCTGCTTTCTTTGCATAAGCTAAAGTGTAATAGATTTTGGGCCAATCCCTTACCTTACCTTTACCCTGTGTGTATCTCTATGCTTCAAATGTGTTTCTCATAAACAACATATTGTAGGATTCTGTTTTTTAATCCATTCTGCTATCTACTTTCATTTTATGGGTGAGTCCATCCCATTCACATTTATAGTTATGATAACTTTGTATTTTCCTCCACATTATTTTTGCTTGTTTATCCCTCATCCATGCCTTCCCCACAAATGTTTTACTTCTGATCAGTGCCTTCCCCAATTTCCCCTCCCTTTTATCTGTCTCCCCTTCTATTATCCTCCTCTTTTTTTACTTCCTTATAGGGTAAGATAGATGTCTGCATCTGTTGTTCTCTCTTTCAGCCGGTTTTGATGAGGGTAAGGTTTAAGTCCTCCCCCCCCATTCTTCCCATCCATTATAATAGCTCTTTCATGCCTCTTTTATGTGGGATAATTTGCCCCGTTCAATCTCATTCCTCCTTCTTCCATTGAAATTTTCTTTCTTACCCCTTTATTTTGTTTTTCTTTGGGGGGGTCCAGGCAGGGACAGGGAGAGTATCATTTCATCAAAGTCACCTTATATTCATACCCTCTATCTACATATGCTCCTTTTAATTGCTCTTATAGTTATAAAGTTGAGTTATAAATAATACCCTGACATATAGAAATATAAACAGCTGAACATTTTTGAATTTCTTATGTTTTCTCTTTCTTGTTTCTTCCTTCCTCCCTCCCTCCCTTCCTTCCTCTCTCCCTTCCTTCCTTCCTCTCACCCTTCCTTTCTTTCTTTCTTTCTTTCTTTCTTTCTTTCTTTCTTTTTATGTTTTCTTTAAATCTTTTATTTGGAGGTCAAATTTTTTATTCAACTCTGATCTTTTAATTAGAAATGTTTGAAAGTCCTCAGTTTTGTTAAATGTCCATTTTCCCCCTGAAAGATCACATTCATTTTTTATGGGTAGGTGATTCTTGGTTATAATCCTAACTCCTTTGTCTTCTGGTATATCAGATTCCAAGCCCTCCAAATCTTTAATGTGGAAGCTGCTAAATCCTGTGTAATCCTGATTATAGCTCCATGATATTTAAATTGCTTCTTTTCTGCTGCTTGTAATACTTTCTCCTTGATCTCCGAACGCTCTGGAATCTGACTATGATGTTCCTGGGAGTTTTTATTTTGGGATCTCTTTTGGGTGGTAATTGGTCACTTCCTTCAATTTCTATTTTGCCCTCTGGTTATAATATATCAGGGAAGTTTTCTTTGATAATTTCTTGAAAGATGTTGTCCATGCTTTTTTGTTTGGTTGTTTGTTTTTGTGGCTTTCAGGTAGCCCAATAATTCTTACATCTCCTAGATCTATTTTCCAGGTCAGTTCTTTTTCCAATGAGAAATTTCACATTTTCTTCTATTTTTAAAAAAACTTTTTTGATTTTGTTTTATTGTATCTTGATTTCTCATATTCATTTACTAGTTTCCACATGTTCAATTCTAATTTTTAAGAAATTATTTTCTTCAGTGAGCTTTTGTACTTCCTTTTCATTTGGCCAATTCTATTTTTTAGGGAGTTATTTTCCTTGCTAAATTTTTGGATATTTTCTCCCATGCTATCAACTTTTTTCATGATTCTTTGCATTTCTCTCACTTCTTTTCCTAATTTTTCTTCTACTTCTCAATTCGCTTTTACACATCCTTTTTAAGTTCTTCCAGGAATTCTTCTTGGGCCTGAAATTTTTTCTTTGAAGCTTCACGTGTAACCATTTGGACACCATTTTCCTCTTATAAGTTTATGCCTTGATGCTTCCCATCACCATAGTAACTTTCTATGGTTAAGATCTTTTTTTAGTTTTTTTTAAATACTCGTTTTTCCCACCTTTTTTGTGATTTGGTGTTTTTGTGTGAGAGGTGGGCACTGGTCCTTTTTGTGCTTGGCCTCTAGGTTTTAAGACTGACTTTCACTTTTTAAGACCAACTTTCACTGGGATTAAGAGCTTGGCTGCTTGCTTTCTATGGAGTGTAGGCTTTCCTTCTGACTTGTCCTAGGGGGTGGGGCCTCCTTGTCAGCCTCCCCTGAGTGTGGGGTTTAGCTGCCAACCTGCTCTAAGGGTGGGGTCTTGTTGCTGGGTCGCTATGGAAACAGAGTCTGCTGGCTGGTTCTGGAGGAGGGATCTGGTTGCTGGTCTACCTCAGGGGTGGGGCCCTGTTGCTGGGTTGCTATGGAAACAGGACCTCTTGCTAGTAGGCTCAGGAGGAATAATTTTGTTGTTTATCTACCCAAAGGATGGGGCTTTGCTGCTGGGTTGCTATGGGCCTCACTGGTTACTTGTGTTAGAGATGGGGTCCACGGTGTGGGGGTCCTACTTTCATCACAGACTGTTCACTTTCCCAGGCGACTGCTGATTTGCAGGAGGGAGGGACCTCATTGATAGATTGCCCCAGGGTTGGAGCCTGGCCACCCTCTTCCCTCCCTCCCCAGTGAGACAGACCTTTACTGCCTAGCTGGTAAACTGCTTCCCTTCTTCTAGTTCTCTTTCTAGTTTTCTAGTTGTTTGCAAGGGAATTTGGATTGGTTGCGGAGGGTTGCTGCCTTGTATCACCATCTTGGCATTCAAAGCCTCTTGGATTTTCAGTTCCAAAATTTTCTCCCTCTTCCTAAAGTGGTACCCTCCATCATTTAATAGCATAATAGTGGTTCATCACATTCACATGCCATATCTTGGTATAGCATTCCCCAATCGATAGATGTCTACTCAATTTCCAATTCTTTGTCATGACCCAAAGAATTACTATAAATATTTCTAAATATGTGACTCTTTTTCTATCTCTTGCTCTTTTTTCTTTATCTCTTAGGGATATAGAGCTCATAGCAATATCCCTGTATCTAAAGGCACATGCAGTTTAATAGCTTTTTGGACATTTTCCCAAATTGCTTTCCAGCCTGGTTGGCCCATCAGTAGCTTCAGGATGATTCTAATGATGATCTTCTCCACTGAAAACCAAAAGCCGTTTGGTTTACTGGTGCCTAAAGCCCCAAATTCAGAAACTATCGACTGAGGTGGAAGTTTCCATATTGACAGTTCATAATTAGCTGGTACATTATCAGAATAAGAAATAAGGGATTATCTCAGTCTTTCCTGCTCCAGTATATCTTCATCTGTGATTTGCTTCTGCTACAAATTACCATTGATGTTGGAATGAAAAAGAAATCCCTTTGTCTTCTCCTCTTTCCCAAAGTCCCAAAGAGAAGAGTGGAGTCCTCAGTTCCTAAAATAGCCCCCAGGATGGTAAGCTTCCTCTGACAAGACAGAGATCCTTCCTACTGGAGGACAGCCCTCAGTCCCCACCTGTCAACAGCTTTTTATGTCAGTCCCTCAGTTTGGTCATCATTCAGCAAGAGATCCTGTCTGTGCCCCTGTTTTTACACTGCTTAGCTCTACCTGTGCTCTCAGAAGCAGACTCCCCTGACAGGGCTGTCTCACTGCCACCTGAGCCCTACTTAGGAATTTCCTCCTCCATAAAATGAGGGGCTTGGACTCAATGATCTCTAAGGTGCCTCTGGCTCTGACATTCTATGGGTCTCTGATTCCAGAGAGATGCCTGGACTCTTTGATGCTTGTCAAACAGAAAACATCTCAGTAGTTTATAGATTTAAATTGTTTTCTTTCTACTCTATTGCTGCAGTAAAAAAAAGAAAAGAGAAAAAACCTAAGGAAATAGTTTTTCTTTATTCTCACACAGATGAAAAGCTTCTAAACACTCTCAGATGGGGAAAATCATTTGAGTTTTCATTGACTCATTACTCCAAGAATGATGAATATGTTTTCATATAAGTGCAGTCTTTTTTTCTCTCTCTCTTTTTTTCCAGATCCTTCTTGCTGTCAGATATATCAAAGGATACATGGAAAAAAAGAACCCAATGTAATTGCATTTATTGTCAGGAAGAGACTAGACTTGGCATCAGGAAAACCTGCATCCAAAGCACACCTTGGTGTACTGAGCTGTACTGACAAGCCATTGACATGTAGGTCTTTTTCCATCAATTTTCTCATCTGCAAAGAGAGGGGGTTGCTGTCTGGTCTCTCATCCAGCTCTCATCTTCAGTCCTATCTTACGTGTGCAAATCATGTTAGCCCTCTGGGTCTCAGGTTCTTCTTCTGTCAATGGTGTTTCATGGACTAGACGAGAAGGTGTAACATTAGAGAATCACAGGATGTCAGAGCTGGAAGGAACCTTCAATCTCCTTCTCCCTAACCCATGCCATAAAGGAGAAGTGGGTAAAGACCCTCTAAGCTTTTTAGAAGAAAGGCAATCAACAATCGGGCAAGTCACTCAACTCTCTGGACCTCAATTTCCCCATCTGTAAAATGAAAGACATATTACAGGGCCTGTAAGATCACTTCCAGTTCTCAATCTGTGATCCTGAGGAGCTGGGGTGTTGCTATATTTAAGCAAAATGGTGGAGTTTTCACCTTTTATGCTAAAATATAGAAATTCTGAAGTTCCTAGTGTGAATCTATTAAATAGTAATATGGGCACTTCTAAAAGTATGTATGACATTGAAATGCAGGAACTAATAGGACATTTATGCATCCGTAGACTAACTGTGGAAACCAGCATGGTATAGTGTGAAGAGTACTAAAATTGGAACTGGAAGATAGGCATTCAAATCCAGACCTTGCCACTTACTACCTTCGTGAATTTGTGTTTCAGTTTCCTTATGTGTAATATGAGGAAGTTAGATTATTATATGACTTCTAAATCTCCTTTCAGATGGAGATTCATGATCCTATGATGGCCTTGGTTTTCTTATCTGTAAAATGAAAGATGAATGAGATAGCCTCTGGATTCTCTTCCTGATTGAGAAAATCACTACCCTTTTCTGAGTTTCCCATTGGCAAAATGGGAGGGTTGGGCTAGGTGACCTCCAAAGTTCCTTCCAACTTTGGATCTATGAATTGATTTTAGTTCTGAGACTTGCCTTTGTACCACTACAGCTCTGGATCTAGCTGCCAAGGAATCATCTATTTGTTTTGTTGTGTCTGTAGATGTGTTACTGGCCAACAGGCTATTCAGGATGTCATGCCTTGGGATGTCCCTTGGAGAGCTGAAATCAGTTTATTTTGGTAGTCTAAGATACTTCATCTGGGTGGAATAAAGGCTGTCCTCTACAGAAGATACACTAATGTCTTCCTATCATTTCTTCTCTTTTCCTCTTCCCTTTCCCAGTCTCAGTGTCTCAGTGTCCTTCTACTTCTTGCATTCTGTGTGTTTCTGGTAAAAACCAAGATGCTAATTAAATATCACAAAAGAACAAAGTGTAATTGTGGTTGCTTCAATTTCAGGCTTCATTGAGAGATGTATAGTGTGTATGTCTTGGGGAATAAATGATCTGTTGAATTCTTTGTTGCTTAGATATCACCTGAAGTTGGATGTTGATTTTCAGAGTTGGGGCCAGGATGTCTTTAAGCAAAGGTTAAACATCATAAAGCATGACTCAGTCCAAGGACCAAGAAAAAAAATTACATGCATTCAAACCAATTTTTTTAAAGAGATTCTATTGAAAGGGAAAAGACAGAGACTCTGGGAGTACTTAATCCTGGATTTTGGAAATCATTGGTAAGAATGCTTACTTCTTGCTTTAACTCAGTATTTATCTTGCTTTATCATTTGCCTAATATATTTTTCTTTAGTGTAGTGTCACATGATTTTGTCTGGTTTGGTTGAGGGAAATTTAATGGAAATGGGGCCCATGAACTGTGGACTGAGATAGGTGGTTCCTCACTGGGTGCCATGATCCTAGGATTAGCAAAAGGGGTCACTTAAGGACCCCAGATGTTATACTACTCTGGCCCTCAGCATTTGGCCAGAAGACCACAAACAATGTAATGAACCCAACTCAGCTCTCAAGCTTTGAAGAGTTGTTGTGTAAATGGAGTGATGACTTTATTATGACATTAAACAAATAATATTTCTTGTGATGTTTCAAGGAACCATGATGTTATTCATGTGTCTACTCAGGATACCCATGCAGACTGAAATCTTTATATGCCTTAGAACATTTTTTAAATTTTTAAATGAATTTCTATGACTGGAAGAATCATCTGCTGCCCCACAAGAGGCTTTGTGAACTCAGGTAGGACGGTCCTTGATGACTGCCAAGCAGTTTGGTAATGGGTCTGTACTCAAACTTTCCATGAGACAAAATGGTATGGTGTATCAAGCTCTGAACTTGGAGTCAGTAAGACCTACATCTGATTCTTGGTCACTGTGTGGCCCTGGGAACATCACCACTTCTTTGTTCCTCAATTTATTCCTATTTAAAATGAGGAGGTTGCACTCCATGGCCTCTGATTCAACTTTCAGCTCTGGATCACTGATCCAATGTTCCTTTTCAGTTTGATCAGACCTGTCAGAGATTGTGTTTCATTGACAGAACCTTTGAGAACCCAAGGCCATCTGGAGGATGAGATGAGCATTGGAGGAAGAGTTTTTAGGGGAAATAATCAACTAAAAATAACAATTTATCCTGAACTTTTACCTACCAGTTCCCTTGACTAGGGAAGACAATGTTAGAATAGTGAGGGGACAATCAGTTAACAAACAAACATTAATCAGATACCTACTATGTTTCAGACACTAGGCCAGAGTTGGCAAATGAAGATAGAGCTGTCTTCATTTTCAGCCTAGAACCCACTCATCTGATTAGTTCAGCAGAGCTTTGTCTTCTCCCTCCTAATCCATAGGTTGCTGTCACTGGGCACTGGGCACCGGGACCTTACACTCGGGGGCAATTCAAGTCAGCGTGGGCGAAGACCCTGTGATAGACCAAAGTCTCCTTGTTTTCTCTGTGGATACTCAATAACATCGATGGCTGGTGATAATTGCTTATGAAAGAATAATAGGCTTGAATCTAAACAGACAGAAGGCAGCGTGGTACAACAGAAAGAGAACTGACTTGGAGTCCCAGGACCTGGGTTTGAATCCTTATTTTGTCTACTTACAGACTTGCTGCTCTTGGACAAATTGATCAAACTCCCTGATCCTTAGATTCCTCATCTCTGAATGTAAGGGGTAGGAGGAGACACTGCTAAGATGGAGGGGGCTTTGAAATGTGGGACAACAAGCTCTTTGGGGGAAATATATGTGCCTAATCTGTGTCATTGACATTTTCTTCATCACTTTCTTAAGTCTGGACACTAAACTAAAAAATAAACCAAGCCTTGTTCTGTAGCATTTATGGATTCTCACACTGGAGATAGTGCTCCTGACACGAACCCTCCTGCCATTGCTGAGCTCCTGCACAATGACTCCATTTCATTAGGAACCCAGGCTTTTCTTGCCCCTTTCTGTACCAGGATTGCTCCAGACTCTCCACCAGACACTTACCCTTTCCCTCTGTTGCACCCACTTCCAGTTCCCTTTTGCGGTTTTCTTCTCTAATTAGACTATAAGATCCTTGAGGGCAAAGACTGCCTTTTGGGGGTGGGGGTGGGGTTTTTGTAGTCCCAGTATTTACTAAGTGCCTGCTCTCTCTCTCTTTCTCTCTCTCTCTGTCCCTGTCTCCCTCCCTCTCCATCTCCCTCTCTCTCTGTCTCTCCCTCTTCCCCCCTCTATCTCTCCTCTCCTCTCCTCTCCTCTCCTCTCCTCTCCTCTCCTCTCCTCTCCTCTCCTCTCCTCTCCTCTCTCTCCGTCTCCCTCTCTCTCTCCCTCTCTTATCTACTTATTTATCTATCCATCCTTCCATCCCTCCAACTCTCCATCCATCTATATATCCATGTATCTATCCATATATCTACCTATCCATCCATCCATCCATCCATCCATTCATCCATCCATCCATCCATCTATCCAACCATCTGTGTATCATAGTATTAATTTGATTATTTTTCCCCAAACAAGGAGTGGAAAGGAGGTAGGGGCAAGATAGGTAGGCGGATAGGCAGGTGAGACGACAAGATATCCATGCCCCGATGTTCTGATGTTCTGGTGGCTGGCTGGATAGAATGAAGGATCTGGCCATACATCCTGGGCTTAGAGCTTACTCTGTTTCTGAGAGTTATCATAGCGCTTCACAGACCTCGACTGCATAAACAGATCCACATAGATTTATGAAATTATCTTGAAGTCAGCCTGCAAATTCTTTAATTATCAGTATTCTTTTCATGTACACCAAGAGTTTGCATAATTTCCCTGTGGTAGAAAGCAGTGAAATCAAAACAATAAACTAAGAGATCTACCAATTCATTGGAGCACAAAATTTAAATCCTTGTTTGCTAACAATATTTCAGTTTCTGGGCAAATGTAACATGGGGAGACTGAATAATTATGTTTCCATCTTAACTTTAGGAGGAATCTGTTTATTTTTTCAGTGAAGAATGATAATCTAGGTTTCTACACTCAGATATTTACCACCATCAAATATATTTATTGCTTAACTTTGTATTGATTTTGCCCGACAAATATGAAATACGTACATGTGGAGTGTCGGTGCTACATCTGAGCATGATTGGCATTGAAAATTCAATGGGGACTCCTCAGAGGGAGCAGAGGCTTCGGATTTTGAAGGTGACAAGCTGAGTTGAAACACATGAAGGATTTTTTTGCAAAAAAAACCCTCCCCTTTTTAGTTGGATTTTTACTTTAAAGAAAAAAAATCGTTTTGGTGACTTTTTCTTTGCACTTGTCTTTATATTTCCATAGAGCTCTTCCTTTTCACAAATCAATCAATCAGTCCACAATGAGCACTTATTAAATGCCTACAGTGTGTCTGACCCTTGGTATACAAATCAATTAATCTACAAGCATATATTAGACACCTATATATGCTAGACTCTGTACTAACCATGGGGGATGCAGATAGAAATGAAAGCTGTCCTTGTTCTCAAGGAGCTTATATTCTCCTGGGGTTTGTGGGAATACAGCACTGTCACAAGTAAATAAATATAGGTTATATGCAAAATAAATACAAAGTGTGAGGTTCTGCTAACAATTGGGAGGGGGGAATTAGGAAAGGCATCCTGAAGGAGAGAGTCTATTTGAAGTGTTTTGTCCATACTTTGTTCCTCATTGGCAGAGACAGAAAAGAAAACTAGAGAGCTCAGCATTCAGTTACCATTTAAGGCTCAGAATAAGTGTAAATAGCAATTGTTTCTGTTTTGGGCAGAAACCCTAAGGGTCTTCCCTCCCAGATTGATTTTTTCCCCCCATCCCTTCCTTCTACCTCCCTTCTCTCCCCATCTGGAAATGACATCTCTAGTCCTTGTTCTTATGAAATATATTTGTCGCCTGCTTCTCAAACACTTAGCACGTTCTGTTTTGTATACACACACACACACACACATGTCAACACATAAAGGAAGAACACCTTTTACTTCTATCAATAGAAAAGCATCCATCAATCAGTCAATCAATCAACAAGCATTTACTAAATACTTCCTGTGCCCCATGTACCATGCTAGGCTCTATTACTTACAGTCTTAGAGTTGCCTGAGGCTCAGAAAGGTTAAATCACTTAATATCATAGGATCTTAGATTTAGAAATGGATACGTCTTCCAGTCCAATTCCCTTGTTTTACAGATGAATCCTGAGGCTCAGAGAGGTTAAGGGATTTATGATTACAAGATCATGGCTCTAGATAAGTGAGAACCCCAGAAACTATCTAATCCAGCCCCTTTCTACCATCTAAAAATAAATTTTATTTTTCTCAATTTAATGTAAAATTTTAACAATTATTTTTAAAAGTTTTGAGTCTCCAATTCTCTTTCTCCCTTTCTCCCCTCCCCCGTCTTGTAAAGGCAGGCCATATGATATAGATTATATATGTGCAGAGATTCAAAACAGATCTCCACATTAGCCATGTTGCAAAAGAAAACATAGGCCAAAACCCCAAAACAAAAAAAATTCAACAATAAAGAAAGTTAAAAAAAAAGTGTTCTTTGGTCTACATTAAGACTATCAGTTATTTCTCTGGAGGTGGATTGCATTTTTTATCATAAGTCCTTCAGAACAGCCTTGAATCATTGTATTGCTCAGAAAAGCTAAGTCTTTCACAGTAGATCATTACAACATTACTATTATTGTGTATACTATTCACTTCAATTTGCATCAGTTCACAAGTCTTCCCAAGTTTTTCTGAAACTATCCTGTTCATCATTTTTTATGGCACAATAGTATTCCATCATAAACAACATACATACATCATACAATCACATATAACAGCTTATCCAGCTATTCTCCAATTGATAGACTTCTCCTCAATGTCTAATTCTTTGCCACCACAAAAAGAACTTCTGTAAATATTATTGTACATATAGGTCCTTTCCCTTTTTCTTTGATCTCTTTAGCATACAGATCTAGAAGTGATATTGCTGGGTCAAAGGGTATGCTATTTTATACTCCTTTGGCCATAGTTCCAAATTGTTCTCCAGAGTGGATTAGGTCACTTCACAACTCCACCAAGAGTCCTAATTTTTTCACATTCCCTCTGACATTTGTCATTTACCTTTTCTGTTGTATGAGTCAATCTGATAGGTTCGAGGTGGTACCTCAGAGTTTTTTTACTCTGCATTGCTCTAATCAATAGTGATTTAGAGCACTTTTTTCATATGAATATAGATAGCTTTGATTTCTTCTTAAAACTGCCTGCTCGTATCCTCGACCATTTATCAATTGAAGAATGACTTGTTTTCTTATAAATTTGACTCATTTCTCTATATATTTAAGAAATGAGGCCTTCATTAGCAAAACTTGATGTGACAATTTTCCCCAGTTTCCTACTTTCCTTGGCTGCATTGATTTTGTTTTTATAAAATCTTTTTAATTTAATGTAATCAAAATGAACCATTTTATATCCCTTAATGCTCACTGTCTTTTGTTTGGTCATACAGTCTTCCCTTATCCAGAGATCTGACAGGTAAAAATTTCCATGCTCCCCTAATTTGCCTATGGTATCATCCTTTATGTCTAAATCACGTGCCAATTTTGACCTTATCTTGATATATATTCTGAAATGTTGGCCTATATCTAGTTTCTGCCAAACTACTCTACTGTTTTCCCAGAAATTTTTGTAAAATAGTGAATTCTTGTCCTGAAACCTTGGATCTTTGGGTTTACCAGACACTAGATATTATATTCCTGTAGTATTGTGTGTTATATACCTAATTCCATTCTACTGATCTACCACTCTAATTCTTAGCTCTTATCAGATTGTTTTGATAATTACACTTTGTAATACAATTTGAGATCTGGTAATGTTAGACTACTTTCCTTCACATTTTTTTCTGTCAATTCCCTTGACATTCTTGACCTTTTGTTCTTCTGGGTGAATTTTGTTATGAATTTTTCTAGCTCTATTTTCTGCAGTTTATTATATTGGCTCAGACTACCCATGAGCAACTAATATTTCTCTGATTGTTTAGATCTGACTTTATTTGTGCAAAAAGTGTTTTGTCCCTTTCCCCATTTTACAGATGAAGAAAATAAGCCTCAAAACAGTGAAGTCATCTGATGATTGTCACAGAGCTGATTTCAGAGGCAGAATTAGAATTCAAATCTTCCTGACTTCAAGTCATGTGGTCTGTCTGTTCGTGCAGGTTATGTGCCTCAGGCCACAGTTTTGTGCATGTATTTCTTCTCTTCAACTAGATCATAAACTCCTTTAGGGCTGGGACTGTCTTATCCCTATATTTTCCTTGGTACCTACCACAGTTCACTTAGTAGTTTCTCAATAAAAGTTTGTGTAATTGAATCATCTCTTCCAAATTCCCTATTTTGGAAGTTAGAGAATCAGAGGCAAGATTCAAATTCACATTTCCTGACTTCAAGTTTACCATTCTATCCCTTCCCATGATGCCCTGTCTAGTCATATGTTTTCATATCTACTCTCCCAATTGATTGTAAGCTCCTTGAGGGTAAAGACTGTCTTCCTTTCACATCTTGCTTAACCTAGAGGATAATGCTTTATACAAGTAGAATAAATTTAATAAATTTCATCTAAATTTCTCATTGTGTAGATGAGAAAGCAGACCCAGAGTGTGGAAGCAACTTGCCTGAGGTCATGTAGCTAGTGACAAAGTCAGAATTAGAAGCCAAGTCTCTGGACTCGAATTTAAGCACTTTCCATAGTCTATAACATAGCCTTGTGAGTCATTTTAATTGTTTATTAGAGTTCAGACCTTGAGACCCTGAAGGATCTTGAGTTATGAGACCAGAACTCTTAAAGTCCATTGACCCAGAGGAAGCCTTGTTCATAGCTGAATTTTAGCACCCTGGCTGAAGGAGCTCTGCTATGGGGTTCTGGACACATTGTTTTCATTTTGGGGGCCTTAACTTCTTCTTCTGTAAAGTAAGGAGGCTGTTCCCCTGCTCAGAGCTCCAGCCATTTCCTCCTTCCTTAAATGAGCCTAAGTATGACTTGAACCCTTTAAAACAAGCACTCTGGGGCAAATTCCGGGAACCCCACCTTGATTTTGGCTCTGAGATGACATACAGACGCTATCACTTTTTAGTGGAGGGGAGGCATGAAGTCACTTAACCCGCCTTGGATCTCAGCTTCCTGCCTATAAGGAAAATCTTTGTAAACTTGAATGTGCTATAGAAATGTGAATAGTTATTATTACTTGTGAGTTCACTGTCTGGTGATGGAGAATATCACCAGAGTCTGCATGTATGATGAATGTTAAAGTTAATTAGGTTTGTGGGCTATGGGGAAGGGGGAGGGAGGAAAGGGTGATGAGAATATTAAACTGGTCTTGAAATGTGATGGTTTCCCAAACTGTAAATAGCTGATAAATAAAAAGGAAATCCTTTCTTTTTAAGTCTTAAAAGAAATCCATAATAGGTTTTCCTCATAAACTGCAATTATTTTTAAACAGCACTAATGAATAATTTAAAAACCCACTGGGTTAGGCAAATTAGTTTTAAGTGTGGATTAATTGCTTTCTTTATAATATTCCATATTCATATTTCTGCAGAATATGGACAGATATTTCATCTTCTTTAAAAATATTTTATGGTTTTTAAAATTCCCCCGATAAGTAAGAATTGCAGATGCTCTTTTAATCTGAGATGGGGGAAAGCCATATTCTCTTACAATCCCTGCCATTAGCCTTGGAATTAGGGGAAGCTCCTAAGCTTATGACTTGGGTGTTTTTTCCCATTGGATAAAACCAAGGAGTCATAGCGTTGTGGAGATCCAGTGTTCTTACTAAGCTCTGATGCCAAAATCAGCCAAGGGAAACATTCTAATACGGTAGCCAGGGCTGCCATTCCATAGAACATCTCCATTCCTTTTTCCAGTGACCACATGTAAGCTTTAGGAAGTACACTGCTGGCCACATGTGACTCATCTTCAAAAATCTCACACTATGGGGTTATAAAGAGTCAGTCCCCTTATGGGCTGAGGTGCCAGAAGAGTTGGTGACTTGCCAGATGACAGCTTGGTATCATAGTGCATAGCATGCTAGACTTCAGAGCAAGAAGACCTGAGTTTGAATCTCAAACCATATCTTTTATCCTATCTGGGCCTCAGTTTTCTTATCTTAAAAACCACTTTAAAAATCAATGAGGAGATTGAGTCTAATCTCATGGTTTTTAAGGTCCTTTAAGGTTTTTAAGATTGAGTCCAATCTTTTTATTGATTTTAAGGTCCTTTCCAGCTCTCAATCTGTGATCCTCTGTTCCAAAGGGAGCAGCCCACCCTTTCACTCTCTGTTCCTTTGTGACTTTGAGTTGAGCAAGGCTGTTTTCATCTCTTTCCCTTGGGTCAGGTGGGGTAGGGTGATCTTCCCTCTGTGGTGCCACATGCTCATGGTAGTTAAAGGACATATCCTGCCTGGTTAAGTCTAAACCTGAGTTTGGGTTGCCTCTTTTATATTTGACCTTTCCTGATCCTAGGTGCATGGAATTTTATCCCAAGATATATGTACCAGGATTGGAGGTGACCTAGGAGATCAAGGAAGACCAGACCCCTTTTAATGGGTAACATCTGGTGAGGATCAAGCTGAGATGAAGATCCCAGACTCTGACAGTCATAGATTTGTGCCATGTTTCCCAATCTGTTGGGAGTATCCCGTCAGCCCTTGGCATTACACATACCAATCAATCAACCAACCAATCAGCATTAAGGAGATAGAGACCAATCTGATTCTCACTTAGCTTTGTTTCAAGTGGTGAGTCACTGTAGTTGGAAATATGAGATTCTAAAAGGATTCCTCTCTTACAGGTTGCCTCCCCAGTTCTGTTAAGGTACTTGTGTAAACATATTTTCCATACCAAAAATGGGACTATATCACTTTGGTGAAGGATTTTCCTTCTCTTTTGTAAATATGGTGGAATATTTGCAAAGGTCTGCTAGTAAATATTTAACAATTAGCTCCACAAAAAAGTGTTCATGTAACAATTTTAGGTTTAATTTTCTTTTTTAACATTTTTTCCATCACTTTCTTAAGTCTAGACAATCAATAAAATAATATATCAAGTCATGACTTGCAGTATTTATCTATTTCCAAGATAAAAATGCTTACACTGAAAAAATTAACAATCAATTCTCCTGAACTGGTTCAAATTGGCTCTAAGACCCTGCTGAATATTTGAAATGACCATTGGAAGGAGCAGAGAAAGAAATAGAAAAGGAAAATAAACAGAGAAACTATTGAATGAAGGTGGGAATTGGAGTTAAAGATGTGAAGGTATACAGGGGACCTTTTGCTGGGATATCTGGAGAGCATGACTCATCTCATGAGTTGAGATGCTACCAATGTATGAATTTCTGCCTATAGGAGTGAAGCTAAATGAGGGATCAAACTCTTGCATTTTATTGCTTATTATAATATATGGAAATTGCAAGTGTGGACCCCATTCAAGAGACTTTTCCCAAGCAGGAGAAATATTTGTATTATGTGATTTATTGTTATTCTTTTAATTTGCATGTTAATAGCTTTCTTTGAATTATAGCTATTTGTATCTCATAGTATACTAAAAGTTCAATAGCTGATTTTTTTTCATCTTTGTAGCATTAAAAAAATATCAGGGTGGACTTTGCTCTCTTCCCATGGCTTCCCAGTTTAAGATAAAGATGACCATAGCCTCGTCTAAGGTCATTTTCAAAATAATTACTAGAACCTGAACTGGGAAGATTGCCCACCGTAAGATAATAGCTGCCTTTCAAGGTCACCACATGTGTATCATCCTTAGGCTAATTATGAGAAACTGCCTATTATAGGCCTCACCCCCGATAATAGCCACCTGCATGGGAGACAGCTGAGTGTTTTGAAAGTGAGCCAAGGCTGAGTTGATTCAAAGATAAATCATGAGTTCAACAGAGACTGCCCATGAACTCAGACATATATATTCTGGCTATTTAATATTCTTAAATATTCAAGGCTGATTGAAAAGCAAAACTACTGATAAGAAATGAGATCAGACATGGAGCTTTCTTTTATAGATAAGTAAGAAAAATGCCCTGTAAACTTCTGACAAAGAGAAATGCTGTGAAAGTCAATAAGACACATTGCTGGCCTGGCAAGACCATCGGAGGCAATCACGACCCAGTGTTCCTCTCTACTATTCCAAGAGGTGCCCCAGCAGTATTCTACTTAACTCCCATCTCCACTCTCTGGACTTCTTTCACTCATGTCTTGCCTGTGAATATATTATCTTCCTCTTCTCATCTTCCCCTGCCAATTACCCGTTTGTGTTGTCCATGTGTTAATCTTAGTTCCTAGCCCAGTGCCTGGTACATAAGAAGCACTTAATTAATGCTTGTTGACCTGACTTATTGACTTTACTGTTCCCGAATTTCCTCAGGCAAATAAAGGTCCATTTTAATACCAACAATCTACTGATATTGTACTATGACTAAAAATCATGGAACATAATAGTCATTAAATAATTTAAAATAAGTCTCAAACAGAGGGTAATGGAAAGGCATGTGGTCAATATAAACAAGTCACACATGACACATAATGAAGGATTGTGAAGAATTGGAGTAAAGACTATTGCCAATGAAATACATACTTAGATATAAAGATGGGCAAACCATATAGTGAAAGTAAGAGATAATCAATGGGTAATCTGAGCCTCAAAATGTTAGTAGAAAATGAAGGTCCTTAATACATTAGACAGACCTGCTTTGGGAATAACATGGGGGAACATTGATGGGAGTCAAACAGGACGGGCAAGCAGAAATGAGTTGTGATCTTTATCCTTAGAGAAACCATCCACATCTCACAGACCCCAGACTCATTGGAGTATTTTGAGTTCAACTCCAATGGAAGCATCTAAAATTCTTTCTAAAGCCTTGTTTGAATTTCATATAAACATAGACTACTTGGAGTTGCAAGGACAGTGGAGGTTACCTGGTCTAGAATTTCCCAAGCTATGTTTGTCAGGAGCGTATGATTCTTGAAAAGTAACCCATAGAAGTCCCATTAAGACCTGGAGGTTTAACCAGAGTCTTTGCCCAAGGACACCAATAGTACTTTCAGGACCTCAGCAACTAGAAACAACTGAGCACTTAGCAAGGAAAATTAGCAAAATAGGAAACTTCCAGATGGTTCTCTTTCTCTCTCCATCCACAAGGCCACAGCCCCAATGAGATTTTGCCTGGTTTCTCCATTCGCCTTCCTCATGAGTCTTTCTCGGCAGCAATGGCATCTCCATGCTTGCTGTAGCTCTATGGAGAATTAAACTAATGAGAGCAAACACAGAGCAAATCCATCTGTGTGTATTTCCATCTGACAAGTGCTTTGGTAGCTTCAATCATATCTGGAGAGCATATGTCCCATGACATCTGGTGTCCAGAAACCTACTGCCTTGTACTTCCAATGCCTATTTTCATCTTTGACAATGGATTCAAGACTAGAGGGGAGGGACTGAGATGAGTCAAGCCACTGACCTCATGACTTCTGCTACAAGGGGTATCACTGAAAGATTGATGGCAAAGCCACACCTATCACTTAATTCCCCTTTTCCCCCCACCAAGTCATCACTCTGACCCCAAACTTTGCCAACACAACTCTGAAACTTAAAGTAAATTAGGTAAGGAGTAAGAATTAGAGAAAGAACTGAGGTTATTTGTAGCTTTGAACTTTAGAGGTAAATAAGCCTGGAACAGGAGCTCATGAGTTTCCAAACAACTTTCCTTTGGCTCTGAATCTTTTACTCTTTATTCATTCTTTGTGTACTGTGGTGACTCCTGGATCTCCTCTCTTGCCTGAGTTGGGTTACTGCTCCTCTATTTTTAGGCTGACTACTCCCTATGTCCACTCATTTGGTCTCACCTTGTGTTTAGATTTAATGGGGATAATGTCAGAAGCTGAAGAGATGATTAATCTTTCCTACTGATTTGCCCACATTTAGTAGGAAACGCTTTCTAAATGGATGACTTTTGGTAAGCAATATCACCATATCACTAAAAATTGAAGGAAAATCTAAATGTATAACATGCAAATCCAGGTGAGGTTCATTGAAGGGTATACCTTTCCAAGCCTCAAGATCATAAATAATTGTATAGACAGACAGATTGGTAGAGAGGGAAAATTCTCTCTCTCTCTCTCTTTCTCTCTCTCTCTCATCTATTGATGGTGCTTACCATGCATCAGACACTAGGCTAAATGCTTGGGATACAAATCAAGACAGTTCCTACCCTCAAGGGGCTCATATTCTATTAGGGGCAGACAGCACACGAAGCTGAAAACCAAGGGATGAGGGGCTGGGCAAAAAGTGAGATAAGGAACCTGTTCGAGGGCATGGTGGAGAAAGAAGTCCAAATAGTCAGGAATGGGACCCAGAGAGAAATGAAGGAGTGAATGTGATTGGCCTAAGCCCTAGTTTAAAATATAGGTTCTGAGAACCGATCCATCAGAATAAAGGGCCACTGGGTGAGAAGGATGCCTGGGCATGGTAGTTACTCTCTTTGGACAACAGAGACAGTCACACTCTAGGATGGGCATGGTGGGGGCCGAGGCCTCTCAACCATTCAATGGCATGTCTGACTACTAGTGGAAAGACCAAAGGTGCCCATGGACCTTATCTTGGCTTGCTGATCTGCTCTTCCTGTGATGAGTCACTCAAAATGCCACTGCCTCCCTAATGGATTTTGAAGCTGTTTTCTTTTCTTCTTTGTTTATTTGTTTGTTTGTTTCTTTCTTTCTTTCTCCTCTTACCTCCTTCCTTCCTTCCTTCCTTGCTTTCTTCCCTCCTTCTTTCCTCTCCATATTCAGGTAGGTTTAGTTATACAGAACTAACCCATTAGAGTTGACCTTTAATTACCTTTGGCCCTGAAGACTCCCCCCCTTCCCCATAGAAAACTGGATAGATTGTAAGTTTCTTGAAGGCAAAGAATGTTTTGAACTTTTTTGTATTTTCATGTACCTAGCATAGTCCCTGGTGTGGAACAGATGTTTAATGAATCATTTTATTTGAGTGAATTGTGGTAATTATTGTATTTAATGTTGGTGCTAAGAGGGACCAGAGAAATCTAGTCTGAGCCTATATTGCTCAAAAGAGGAAACAGGTTTAGAGAGAAATGGGACTTGACCAAGGTCATACAGTCAGTCAAAAATTGTGGAATTGTGAACTAGGACCAGAGACTTGTCTAATAACAATGATAATAATACTTACTATTAGAACTAGCATTTAGGGGGGCGGCTAGGTGGCGCAGTGAATAGAGCACCGGCCCTGGAGTCAGGAGTACCTGAGTTCAAATCCAGCCTCAGACACTTAACACACACAAAAAAACTAGCCGTGTGACCTTGGGCAAGTCACTTAACCCTAACTGCCCTCCAAAAAAAAAAGCAAAAAAAAAAAAAGAACTAGCATTTAGATAGCTTCTTAAGGTTTGCAAAGCACGTAACCTGCCCATGATCACACTAGTCAGTGGCAAATTATGAGCTAGAATTAGGGATTTGTCAATAGTAACTATAACCACAATAATAGTAGTAGTTAATATTTATGTAATGCTTCAAGGTTTTCAAAGCATTTGATTTTTATAATAACTGCTATAAGGGACATATTATTATTATTATTATTCCCATTTTATAGATAAGGAAGTGGAAGCAAAGATAAGTTAAGTGACTTGCTCAGGGTCACATAGCTAGTAAGTGTCTGAGGGCTGAATTTGAACTCAGGTCTTTCTGACTCTGTGTTCATAATAAAATATAATATCTGTGTCCATGTATATAATCTTGGGCAAGTCCCCTGACCTTCCTGTGCCTCAATTTCTTTATATGTAAAATAAGAAGGTAGACCAGATTTCTGGTCTATGGGTTTCTAAGCCCATTCTCTTGACTCTGACTTTAGAGAAATTTGTGTATCTTTAAAAACTAGTGCTCTTTGATGTCCATAGGAAAACCAGCTAATCCTTGCACAGAGAGGTTGCCTTGAGCATGACAAAGCAGATTGGGGTTGTATTATTTTTAATTTGATTTATATCATTCTCTTGTGAGTTCTTGAAAGAAATACACTGAGGTCAGACACCGTCTGTCCACATTAAAAGACACTTAACACTAAAGGTTTCCCGATGACTAGATTCCCCTTAAATGTGCAGGAGGCCTCCCATGTAGGGAGACTGCATTTCATGCTGAAGGGTGTGAATATTCATTTTTCCCAATTGTTACCAAGAGTCCAATTTTAATTTGTTTGATCTTTCTGCTAATATGGAGGCCTGCTTAGAGTATCCATTGAGAAGTCCTCGAGAATATTAACAGGGAATCCTCCAAGAATTGCTGCTGAGGTTTTAAATGTTTGTGAATTGCCATGCCAGGCTTTTAGTTTTTAACTCACATTAAGCAGATTTCATTATTATCAAGAATATGTGCAAATTAAAATGGAACCATTAAGAGCTTTTTGCCTTTTCCCCCTTTAAAAGAAGTACGCTTTAAGAGGTAAAGAGGGAATTTGTTCTTTTTTTATGAAGAGGAATAAGAAAAAAGCCCAGTCCCTTTCTGCATCAGCAGGATATAGAGAGTGAGTCCGTGTGCCTTGGGAGAAAGTACACTGGGAAGAAAGAGGGAGATTTTAATGATGGTGACATGGACCAAGGTCAGTGATGCATTAAGACCATAGCTGTAGAGATGGTTGGGATCTTGGAGGTCATCTTCCAATCCAATGTGCTCATTATTCAGATGAGGAAACATGGCATGAAAGTTGTGTGGCTTGACCAAGGGCTCAGAGCTTTTTAAGAATCAAGAGTGGAGATTTAAGAATCCAAATGCAGATGGATGATCTGCTACATAGCAGGGTTATAGACCTGGAACAAGGTTCATAGTCTTTTTCTTGTCATGAACTCAGGGGTGCGTGGGTAAATGTTTAAAAACCAGCCTTGCAGAAAAATTTGTTTCCTTACTATTAACATTTTCCCATCACTTTTTAAAAATATTTTTAAAAATTTATTTTCTTGTTTACATCATTCCTTTCCACAAGATTTTGAGTTACAAATTTTCTCCCCATCTTTCCCCTACCCCCAACCCCAAAACAGCGATCCCGCTGTAAAGCCCCTTCTCCAATCTGCTCTCTTTTATGCTCTCCTCCAATGCCACTGTAACTTTCTGGTCGGGCAGGGAGGGTCTCCCTACCCAAGTCCCTGTATATCTTAATTCTCAGTTGCATGTAGCTGATAATAATTTTATATGTATATATATATATGTATGTATGTATGTATGTGTGTTTGTGTTTTAACATTGATTGTAGAGCTTTAAATTCTAGATTCTTTTGGTTCCTCCCTTGTCACCCACCCCATTGGAAGGACAAGCAATTCAATACAGGCTGTACATGTGTAATTATGCAGGACATCTCCACAGTGGACATATTGTGAGAGGCTGATTGTATGTCCCTCCTTCCTATCCTGCCCCTCTTGTTCTATTCTCTACTCTGTCCCTGTCTCTTTACTGAAGTGTGTGCTTCCAGCATCCCTTCCCCAGACCCTGCCCTCCCCTCCGTCATCCCGCCTCTCATCCCTATCCCCCCTACTCTCCTGTGTGGTGAGATACCCAATTTAGAGTTCATGTCGTTCCTTCCCTAAGCCAAATTCAATGGGAGTAAATGAAGGTAAAGTTGTAACAGTTATCCCTTGCCTCTTCTCTATGGGATGATTAACTCCATTTTGTCTCTCCTTGTCACTTCTCATTTTCATCCTCTCCCACCTCAGAATTTCACCTTTTAAAGTATCATCCCTTCATATTCAGTTGATTCTGTACCCTCTATGTACACATATACACACATGCTCAGATATGTATTCATATGC
>CM053593.1:371850592-371864933 GCA_028646575.1 Pseudocheirus occidentalis
TTGAGATTCTTTTTCCATCTGGCAAATTTGACTTTTTAAGGCATTCTTTTCCTCATTGGGTTTTTGGGCCTCTTTTGCCATTTGGGTTAATCTGTTTTTTAAGGTGTTATTCTCTTCAGTCAGGTTGTTGACTCTTTCTTGCATCATTCCCATTTCTCTTCTCAATTTTTCCTCCACTTGTCTTATTTGATTTTCAAAGTCTTTTTTAAGTCACTCTATGGCTTGTAGACAGTCTTCATGTTTCTTGGAAGCATTTGGTGTGGTAGTTCTGACTGTGCTGTCTTCTTCCCATTCCATGCTTTGATCCTTTCTGTTCCAAAAACAGGATTCTAGAGTTTTATTGCTGTTCTTACTTTACTTCCTTTTCCTCATGTTGGCCAGCCAATTAATTGCTTGATTTTTTAGCTCTGTGGAACTCTGCTTCCAGGGAGGAAAGCTCTGTCCAAAATTACTGGGGTTTTCACAGCTGCCAGAGTTATTAGGGGGTGCTGCAGCCCCCAACAGCTGTGGCTTGCTGAAAGCACACCCCAGGACCACCACCCGAGACCACAATCTGGATCCAGACCACTCAATGCAAGAGCCCTTGGCCTTTGATCAGTTTCTTAAGCCCCCCTGCCCTCTGTAGGCCAGGAGCTCTGAAGCAGCTGGGTTGGGCTGCTTTCTTGCCCTGTGGGCAGTTCAGCTGGACTGCTTTTTTCCCCCCAAATTTAACTTGAATTCCACTGACCTTTTTCTTAGCCTTATTTTTCCTGGCTTGATAAATGTGGAGATTTCCCCAGGTGCCACTAATCCTCTGTACTGTAGACTCCAGCTGCGGCTTCTCCTGATCACCCTGGGACCAGGCCATGGTTTCAGGCTGGGCTGGCCTTTGCTCCCAGCCTGCCACAATGGGAGCCGACCTGCCTTCAGTCAGAGATGTGTTTTCTGTAGTTTTTTGAGTTTTGGAGCCCTAAAATTTGTTTAGAGTCGTATTTTCTGGGTATTTAAGGTGTCTGTGTGGGAGCTGCTTCTACGCCACCATCTTAGCTCCATCCCCTCCCATCACCTTCTTAAGTTTTAATAATCAACAAAACAACAAGTCAGGCTTGGATTTGTAGTGTTTACCGATTTCTAAAATGCAAATATCTGCATGGAAATTTAAAAAAATCTCTCCTGACTCTATGTCACTTTGCTCCATCCACCCTGTGCATGGAATCTGGTGAAGACAGGGCTTCAGAATACTTTCAGACAGGAATTGGAGCAGATTAAATCCTGGTCAAGTTTCATCAGTGGTTCCCAAGCTGTGGTGAATTAACCAGCTTAAAATCTATGTTCAAATCTCTGCAGATACATATAGACAAATAGAGATGGGCAAAAGATGTTGTTCTCCTGGGAACTCACCAGACTCATCTCTCCTACATCAGGACCTATACTGTAGGCACACACACACAGCATCCCAAGAGAGAAAGGGCCATCAGCAAGGGAATGTTAGGGGAGGACATGGAACCAATTGCTCGACACTTCAGGGTAGAATTTTGCAGTAGGATTCAAATGTGAGACTCCCTTGTTTCTCTATCTCTAACAATAGAGCCCCATCTCTAACAATCATATCTAGAAGGCTAGAGAGAAACTAGCATCTTCAAAACCAGCAAAAATGAATATTGTCTGGTTTGACAAATTACTTTGCATTCGCGCTTCTTGATGGGGATAATGTCTTTCCTGTAGTGTTAGGCATAGCCATTGCCCCTGGCCCTGTGAGTGGGAACCACTGGTGGCCATTCTCAATGTCCAGGACTGTTCCCAGGCTGATGAATCTCTTCTGGATAGGGATTGGCTGGGGATGTGATAATTTTGACTATCAGGGCCAGCTGAGTCTCTTCTGCCTTGCATAGCTGAGGAAGGCTTGAAGAGCATCCAGGGGGCTCCCAAGAGTTCTTGAGCAAAAAAGAGCAGACCGCTGCTCTGCATTTTCCAACCTTCACCTCCACCTTCTCCATAACTTGGTCCAGGATGGTGCATTTGGGCTTCCCTCCTCACTACTGAATGAACCTTACTCATCTTTACCTCCATGTTTCCACCAATCTCACACCCTCTCCTGTTTCTGCCCATTTAAATCCTTTTCCTCTCCTATGAAGCCTTCCCATTCTACACTCCTGTGCCTTCTCAGAATCTCTTGCTACTGTCCAGTGGAAGATCCTCTGGGCAACAGAAGCACATATCCATAGTTGTATCTGGTAAGGACTTCAAGTCCTGGGCTTGTGACTCAAGACACCAACAAACTTCAGTCAAGAAAGCCAGATGGGCACAGAAACCCAGGGCACGATGGAAGCAAAAGTGGGGCAGTCTAAAGGTCACCTTGTTTATCTTATCATTTGCTGCTCTGCCAAAAGTAGTGAGCCTGATATTATAAGCACCAGCAGGAGGAACTCATCCAATGCTGGTGATCTGATTTCCAGACTATGGGAAGGTTTTTTGTAGAATAGAAACTTGACATAATATGATTGCTCATGACCTGATTTCCTACCCCAGGGAATATTCAACTATAGTGGTTGAGATTCCTGCTTCAACTGCTATTATACTAAGATGCATGCTCTTCTTTCTGAATCCATACCAATTCAAAGGAACCACTGGGCAATCTGTCCTTATGTCTCTGAGAAAGTGGGATCCTAGGAACCAAGAGATTAATCTGTCTCTATACAGCAGAAAGGAGTCCTAACCAGATAGGCAGGAATTACTTCAGCTCCTGGGCAGTTCAGGTCTATCTTGTCCAGGAGACTTACTTTGAGGCTCTGTCTACCTTTTACTAAGGAGAAGAATTCTATGTCCTGTGAGCAAACTTATTGACTAGACCTATAGTTCCCAACTTTGTTGGCAGTCCCTTTTTAATTTGAAAAAAGAAACAGACAAATCAGGGACTTGCATAAGATAGTAGCTGTCCTTTTAGCATCTTGTTGATTGAAAAAATACATAAGGACAAGATCTCAGTGATACATTTAGATCGTTTAAACACAACAGCATCTGCCTACACTTGAAGCGTGATGTGATACACATTTGTGAGATAGGTATATTATTCAGTGCATAGAGGTATGACCCACAGTGGAAAGAACAACAGATTCATACTGGAGGACCTGGATTATGTGTGCATGTACATGTGTGCACATGCTCACATATTTGTTTTTAATAGTATTTAAGTTTTTCAATTATTTGTAAAAACAATTTTTAACATTCACTTTTTACAAAATTTTGAGTTTCATTCCCCCCTCCCTCTGTACTTACCTTCATCCCTTCCTCTCTTCCAAAAATGGCAAACAATTTGATATAGGACAAATATGATGTGGACATACATGTCTTATCTCAATCAAAGTGTGAGGCCTTTGAGGGATAGTACGGGGTCTTACACTTGTTTCTCTTCTGACATAACCCTAGCACAAGGCCCCACCCAAAGGAAGTGCTCAGTCAAGCCTTACTGAATGAATGAATGGATGGATGCTTTTTGACCTACTGCCCGTTTTTCAGGATGCCGCAATAGGTGTCTCTGGGTTTCTGTCCTTCATTAAGTGATATCTTTTGGTTGGCTTTCATCGATTGCCTTAGATTTCTGTTGTTCTTTGTCCATAAACATCTTTGTTTGATGATCCTTGCTGTATTTCAAGAGGAGATAAGCCCTTAGTTTGGCTGAATCTTTCCTAAAACCCTTGTCATGAGGGGAGAGTTTTCACTTAAAATGTTGCTAGTTGGTGTGAGGCTTCCCAGAGCTCCATGTGGATTGCTTCCTTCAGTGAGTGGCCAGGAATCAGCTAATCCCAGACCATCTAAGGCATGTTTTCTCACCTCTTTGTCCCATAAATCCTTCAAGTATCCATTAACAAGAGCTAAGCACCTCCTGCATCTGCTGAGAAGGAAGATTTCTTTTGGAATGATTCGTCTTTCATTCCCAGATTGGAGATGGGGCATCTGAGTTCAGACCTTGATTCCATGACCTGAGCCAACATGCTGGCAGCCTCAGGAACTGGGTGGGGGATGCTGGTGATGGGTTATTTTTGGTCTCAAGAATGACATCTATATGTGTGTTCACTGCAGTGTAGGTGGGTGTGCTAGTGGGGGAAGTGTGTACTTCTGGAGAGAGAGGTGATGAAGAAGGCACAGTCTCTTCTTCTATCCCCTTCTCCATCTAATTCACTCAACTTTCATCCTTGGCTCTCCTTGACCCCAAATACACTTATCACCAGTGATCTGGTCTTCTGCATCTATGCGGATGCTGAAGCCCGAGTTCTCCTGTATATGAGATGGAGGACATGGCGGCTGCTCTGTCTTCTATCTCTTCAATTCTGTGATTATTCTTCCTTCTATGTTCCTTAAATCAGGGGTGGGGGAACCTGCAGCCTTAAGGTGGTTTTAAGGCTACAGGTTCTCCACCCCTGCTTAAAGCTTTACTCAGTGGTTGTTAATAAATATTTGTAGAAAAAATATGTGTTATGGTAGAAATAGCATTGACTTTGGAGTCAGAGGAGTTAGAGGCAGCTAAGTTTCATGACAGAATGAAAAGATAATTGAAAAATATTCTTCAGAGTTTATTATGTGCAAAGTTGCTAGGAATGGAATGTTTGCACGGAATGTGAATGGAATGTTTGCACGGAGTGCTGAACTTGGGAGTCAGACAGGTCTGAACTGGAATCCTACAGCAGAGCCTCACTAACTGTGTGATCTTGGCCAAGTCCCTTACTTCCTCAGCATCAATTTTCTCATCTGTAAAATGGGGATAATAATATTACTTACCTCAGTGGGTTTTTGGTGAGGCTCAAATGTGCTTTGCAAACCTTTGAGTGATAGAGAAACTCTAGCTATCTAATATTACCATGGATACTTTGAATACCTAATAGTTGCTTGACCCTAGAAAAGTCATTGAAACTCTCATAGCCTTAGTTTTCCCAATTGTGAAAAGATGAAATTAAATGAGATAATACATCAACCAATCAATCAATGAACAAGGGCAGCAGCACCAGGGGGAGGGAGCTGTTCCCAAAGAAGGACACTGCCACACATGGATGGCCAGTGAGGAAGGGCAAAGGGGTCTGATCTCCAGGTCCATGGGCAGGTTGGTGGTTCAGATGTGTCCAAATCCACCCAGGGGTATCTTTTGAACAAAGAGCAGACATGGCTCTATTAGGATACTCTCCTTTGCCCCTCACCTGCCCCCCAACCCATCAGTCACACTGGAGGCAAGGAAGGGGCTATTCTAGACCCACAGGTTAAAGTCACTTAGAAAAGGAGACTACTAAACAATATATAAGGACCCCTGTGGTCTGTGCACTGACTTTGAAAACCAGACATTAACATTATCTTTATTCTATTGTGAATCAGTGAATAGAACACTGGGCCTGGAGTCAACAAGATCTGAGTTCAAATCCAGCCTCAGGCAGTTTGTAGCTGTGTGACCCTGGGCAAGTCACTTTACCCTCAGTTTCTTCTTTTAGAAAATGAATTGGAGAAAGAAATGTCAAACCACTCTAGTGTCTTTGCCAAAAAAAATCCCCAAAATGGGTGAGGAAAAGTCAGATAAGACTGGGAAAAAAAGACAAAGCAACAACAATGTTCTATTGTGTTTTGCTTATTGTTAAACACTTCCCAACACTGGGGAGTGTTGCAATCCTCATAGGGCTTGTGGGAACACATTTGATGCTCCAGGTCTAGGTGACTGGAACCGGAGGTTTTGATGAATTACCTAACAAGGTATAAGGAATGTAGGGTATGGACTCAGGAAACTTGTCTCTAACTGTGCTGAAAAAAGCATGAGGCTCAGGACACAATGGATGCTGCTCCTGGGTCAGTGCAGTCTTAGACTGCTGGCCTGGTAGGGGCTGAGCCATGGCACTCACAACTGGCTTTCACCAGCTCCCAAATGAGCATTTATTAAGTACTCACTATGTGCCATAGGCTTTGCATATGAAAACCTAGAGCTCTATATAAACCTTACATTTTAAAATGTTTTGCTCTAGTCTCCACTTTTGGCTCTGACAGCTCTGGACTTCAGTGTCTTCCTTTGTAAAACCAGGAGGTTGGGCTCCGTGGCCTCTGAGATAGCTGGAGATCAATGATTCTGTGGGAAATGAACTATCAGTTAGGTCCTTGTCTATGTTCAGAAACATCTGAACAGTTAATCTGATTGTGATTACAGGGACTACAAGTGGCCCTTTGGCATTCTAGGTCAGAGCTAGAGGTTTGCAGATCCCTAAATTGGATCATCTGACTCCAAGGTCAGCCAGGTCTGAGAGCCTAGGATTCTAACAAAGAAATTAGAATATGAGTCTATCTGGGCACTAGTCCTCACCCTTTCTGTCTCTCTCTGTCTGTCTCTCCCTCTCTGTCCCTCTGTCTCTATTTGTCCCTGTCTCTGTTTCTGTCTGTCTCTGTCGCTGTGCCTGTCTCTCTGTCTCTCTGTCTCTCTGTCTCTCTGTCTCTCTGTCTCTCTCTCCCTCCCCCCACCCCTTCACCAGGTGCAGCCACTTAAGTAGTTACATCTGCAAAGCACAGATTCATTCAGGTTCATCAATTCTGATGGGGAAAATATCAACTTGTTTAATTGATTTATATAAAGATTAGCAAAAAAGAATCCTTCCCAGATCCTAGGACTAACTTTCTCCCTTTGCAACTGGGTGGAATGGTAGAGAAACTCCTTTATATTTCTGGTCTGGTTTAAAAAAGTGATGTTCTGGTCACCAAGGTTTTGTGTCTTGAGCTCAGAAGAGAAAAGCTATTTCCTATCTGAAGGAAGTTGTAAAAGTTGTAATGGTGTGGTTGTTAAGGTAAACTGACAGGCCTGTTGCTATGAGATCCATTGGTTTAAAATTTGGAATAACACAAATTCTGGCTGCAAAGACCCCAATTCAGAAGGTGGGGTGTGGGGACTGGGCATGGGTGGGAAGTGTTGGGGTGGGGAGGTGGGCGGCTGGGAAGGTGGGAGGTGGGAGGTGAGGGGTGGGGGGTGGGAGGATGGGGGAATGGGAGGTGGGGGGTGGAGAGGTGGAAGGTGGGAGGTGGGGGATGGGGAGGTGGGAGGTGGAGGGGTGGGGAGATGGGAGGTAGGTGGGAGGTGTTTCTTTTCTGGAAGAGATAGGAAAAGTTCTGCCTTGTATAGGATTGGGACATGCTCAAGCACACCTGTGACCAGCATGGCCCAGCTGCCCCCAGGTCTTTTTCCTTCTTCCCATGAATCAATAGACAAGATGAACTAGGGGAGCAAAAAGGAAGGGACTTTAGGAAGGATAAGCTGCTACAAGCAACATATATATGTATACACACAAATATGTATCCTTACATGTGTATGTATATCTATATCTATGTCCATATCTATATCTGTGTATATATACGTTTGTACACACATATATATTCACACACATATATCTATATATTTTCCCAAGAGATATAAGAAAGAGGAAAAGATCCCATGTGTACAAAAATATTAATCACATCTCTCTTTGTAGTAACAAAGAACTGGAAACTAAAGAGATGCCTACCTACTGGGGAATAGCAAATGGTCGTATATGGATGTGATAGAATATTATTGGGCCATTAGAAATGCTGAAATGGACAATTTCAGTGGAAAATGGAAAGTCTATGAACTGGTGCAGAGGGAAATGAGCAGAAATCGGAGAACTATTTATATAATGATAATATCACAAAGGCTGGGGGAGGAGGGGGGCTGTGGATCTTTGAACAACTTTAGAACTCTGACTTCTGACTGTGTCTCTAGAAGACCAGTTATAAAGTGTGCTACCCATCCTCTGCCAGAAGGAGATGGATTTATGGGAAGAATGACACATACATTTTTGGACATGGCCAATGTAGGAATTTTTTTTGGACTATGCATACTTGGTTAAGGAGCTTTTCTCTTTATTTATTTTTATTTTTTATTGTTTAATTATGGGAGATGTCGGGGAGAGAAAATAAATGCTTTTTAGTCAAAAGTAATAAAATTAGATCTGTGGGAAAAGAAAGGAGGTTTTAAAAAGAGAAAATAAATGTTAATCAGAAAATAATAAGGTTAAATTTTGAGAAAAAAGGAAGAAACATTCAAAAGGAGAAAAATATCAATCAGAAAAATAATAAAATTTAATTTTGAGTAGCAGGAATAAAGGAAGAAATAAATATAAGCAAAGCACTTGTAAAGAGAGTTGGGCAGTGATATTTTCTTAGCAGCAGTGTGGAACATTGCTGGGAACATTGGCTCTAGGGTCAGAAGGTCTGGGTTCAAATCCTGCCCCAACACTTAATTCCTTCTGTGACATTGGGCAAGTGATTACTCCATCATGGGCCTCAGTCTTCACATCTGTAAAATGAGAGGATGAGAGGATTGAACTGGGGGGCCTCTGAGAGTCATTCTAGCACTGGGTCTGCGGTTCTAATTGAAATGAGGCTTTCCTCTAAGATACACCTATCTGAAGGTGAGAGAAGTGGAGGAGGTACAGTGAGAAGGATAACTTCCTGAACACTTCTGGCCCAGGATCACAGCTTACTCTTGTATGGGGCCCTATTTGGACTGAGGTCTCTTCAGTGATCCTTTGGCCTGCCATGTTGTCTCTCCTAGGTATGATGCTCTTAGGACAGTTACTGGTAGCAAGCAGCCGTGGTAGCAAGCAGCCAGACTGGCTGACCAGCTTTATGTTCCCTTCTCTGTCCCTGATCACTCTACCTTTACACAGGCCTCTCCCCAAGCCTGGAATGTTCTCCTTCCTCACCTGAACCTTTCACAATGCCTTCAAGTTCTGGCTCATGCACCATTTCCTACAGGGAAGCTTTCTTTTTAAAAAAAATTAAATAATTTTTAGTTTTCAATATTCATTTCCACGAGATTTTGAGTTACAGTTTTTTCTCCTTATCTTTCCCCTACCCCCACCCCAAAACAGCAAACCTACTGTGTACCCTTTCCCCAGTACGCTCTCTCTTATATCCTCTACCATCCCCCTCCCACTTTCTAGTAGGACAAGATGGGTTTCTATACCCCAGTACCTGTATATCTTATTTCCCAGTTGCATGTAAAAAAACAATTTTTAGACATTTGTTTTTAAAACTTTGAGTTCCAGATGTTTTCCTTTCTTCCCTCCTCACCCACCACCACTGGGAAGATAATCAATTCAAGTGTACATATGTAGTTACCCAAATCATTTCTACAGTAGTTATATTGTGAAAGAGTAATTATATTTCCCTCCATTCTATCCCACCTCCTACTTATTCTATTTTGTCCTTTGACCCAATTCCTTTTCAAAAATGTTTTCTTCTAACTACCCTCTCCCCCAATCTGCCTTCCTTTTTATCCTCTACCCCCATTTTATTGTAGGGTAAGATTCCCAATCTACTGTGTATGTTATTCCCTCCTTAAGCCAAATCCAGTGAGAGTAAGATTGTCCCATTCCCTTTCACCTTCCTGTTCTTCCCCTTCATTGTAAGAGTTTTCTCTAGCTTCTTTTATATGAGATAATTTACCCTAATCTATCTCCTCCTTTCTCCTCCCAATAAATTCCTCTCTTGCCTCTTAATTTTATTTTTTAGATATCATCCCCTCATATTCAACTCATACTCTGCCCTCTATGTATACATGAACATACATATGCCCACACTCACATATATATTTATATACACATACATCTTCCTATACATACATATATGTATGTATACATACATACATACACACATTTATATTCCCTTCAACTATCCTCATACTCAGAAATATCTTATGAGTTACAATTATCATTTCTCCATGTAGAAATATAAATAGTTCAACTTTAATAAGTTGCTTATGATTTCTTTTCTCTGTTTACCTTCTCATGCTTCTCTTGCTTCTTGTATTTGAAAGTCAAATTTTCTGTTCAGCTCTGGTTTTTTCATCAAGAATGCTTGGAAATCCTCCATTTCATTGAGTGGCTGCCATGCATCCATCACTTCTCACCCTGGGGGCAGGGGCTGAACTCTGCTCTTCTGTCTTCCCCCCATCCTTCCAACAGAGTTCCACACCAACCTTTTACTCTGTCTTTGATGTTTGTGGGTTGAGAAGTCTGGAAACTGCCACAGCTGCTGGTGATTCACCCCCCTGAAGTCTTCTCTGACCACTGTCCCTCTGGGCCACCCTGGGGCTACGATGGATGGGCTACCATGGGCCTACCCTCAGCTCCCAGCTCAGTGTGACAGACCCTTTCTGATCACCTGCTGGGCTTCCTTCAGTGGGAAGTTTGTTTCTCTCTGTCACTTTGTGGATTTTGTGGCTCTGAAGTTTGTTTAGAGTCATTTTTACATGTTTTGGAAGCGATTGCACTGGGAGCCTGTGCCGAGTTTGTGCTTCTGCTCCGCCATCTTGGCTCTGTCCACACACGGAACCTTTCTTGATCCCTCCAGTGGCTTGTATTCTTTGTTTCCTCAAATTAATTTACACAAATGGAAAACATATAGATGACATAGACATTACATAGATATTGTTGATCAGTCACTTCAGTTGTGTCCAACTTTCCACGACCCAGTTTGGGGTTTTCTTGGCAAAGGTATTGTAGAGGTTTGCCATTTCCTTCTCTGACTCATGTTACATATGAGGAAACTGAGGCAAACAGGGTGAAGTTACTTGCCCAGGGTCACACAGCTAATAAGTGTCTGAGGCTGGATTTGAACTCAGTTCCTCCCCAGGCCTGGCACTCTATCCACTGTGCCACCTAGCTGCCCCTACACATGTATTACAAATGTTAAATACAGACAACATGTACACAGAGGAGTATATTAGATAATATATCTTTAATGTTATAATATAGTATGCATAATGTTTACATAACATTTGTGTTGTATGTCACATATATGTTATATATACATAGCATATAAATAGAATGTATAATATATATTTTCCCCTCCCAATTGTCAGGGTAGGAAACATAGGAAGTCTATATTTATCTTATATATTATACTAATATGTTAATAAGTAATATAATAATTATATGTGTTATATATATTACATACTGTAATATTTATGTACACACATAGGTTCCTTTATGGACATGTCATTTCATGCTGTCCTCAAGGACAAGGGTAGGCTCTGTTCCTTTTTGTTTTTCTGTCTTTAAGAATGAGCACAGTGTCAGGCACACAGAAGGGGTTTAATGAATGTTCAGTTGCATTGCATTGATGAGTGAGTAAATGAATGAATGAAGTTAAATCAGTTAGGGTGATCTTAATTTAATTTGTGGGATGGTGCTCTACAAAGTCAGGGAACAAAGAATGGCCTTTCTGAATACGTTAATGCTTAATTTTTTTTGAAGAAATATTTGGCACCTCATAGCTAGATATCATCCCAGCCTCCCTCAAACTCTCTGAGCCCTTTGTCCACACCTCTCCTAGGACACTTACCTCATATTGCTTCATATGTTTATTTATTTTAAAATTTATTCTGTACTTAGCAACCATCAACAAAAAAATGAACATTCAAGAGGCTCCAAGGAATACATGGGAAACCATAGACCTTATTATTTACAGTTTGTGTATAAACATGTGTATGTTAACCTAAACAGGCCAGTCACAAACATATGTGTTTGTGTCCATGCTCCCTTCTCAAGTCCTACTTTCCTATTTTTTTCTGGATTTTGTTACTGTTGTTATTATCCCAAGGGGCAGCATAATGGAGTCAACATAGTGCTGGGCTTTGAGTCAAGAAAACCTGGGTTTGACTTTTGTGTCTGGCAAGCATTAGCTGTGCGACTGAAGTAGGGTCACCATCATTTCCATGTACTTCAAGCAACTCCCCAGGACTTAGTTACTAAATTATAGACAGGTTGCTATCTCAATATTCCCATATTGAGGATTCCCGATAGCTCTATAAATATGTATTTTGTACTCACTAGGTCTAAGGCACCAGGCAAGATGCTGGGCCACAAGACAAAAATGTCACAGACCCTGTTGGTGGTAGTGCTCAGCCATACTGGGCTTCTTGCTATACCTGCCCAAACTGGCAGTCCATTTCTAGCCTCTATGTTGATCCCCAGATCAAAGCATCCTGGTCATCGCTTTTTTATATGACTTTTCTATATTCTCTATTAGAGTGGGAGCTCCTTGAGGGCAGGGATGGTCCTGCTTTTGTATTTATCTTCCCAATCAAATGTGAAACAGTTTTTGCTCTCAAAAGGATATAATACATACACAAGTGAGTTAATGAGATAACTTGGGGCAGGAAGAAGACTCTAATTCTGTGAGTGTGTGTGTGTGTGTGTTTGTGTGTGTACATGCGCACCCGTGTGTATGTGTGTGTGTATGTATATGTGTGTGTGTGTGTGTGTTTGAGGAAGGGAACCTAGGCAGGTTTCTAGGAGGATCTGGCACCTCAGCTGAGTTGTGAAGGATAATAAGGTTTCCAAGATGCAGACATGAGGTAGGAGGGCTTTCCAGCCTGGGAAATGGGATGATGGATTGTAGGTACATGGGGGACATTTTCCCTATTCTTCTATCCCCCAAGAACCAGGGTTATACCCAGGAAGTCAGCACTAATGAATCATAGACTTCAGGGTTCAAATGAACCTGGTGACCATCTAGTTCAACCATAAATGTAAAAGAATCCTTACTATAAGGTACCCAACCTGTAACACAATAGAAAGAGCCCTGTATTTGGAGGCAGAAGATTTGGGTCCAAATCCTGGTCTGGACATTCACTACTTGTGTGACCTCGGACAAATTATTTCACCAATACAGGTCTCCCCTCTTCTGTAAGGTGAAAGAAGGCAACTAGGTGGTGCTGTGGATAGAGCGCTGGATTTGGAGTCAGGAAGATTCACCTTTATGAGTTCTAATCTGGCCTCAGATACTTATCAGCTGTATGACCCTGGGTTAATCACTTCATCCTCTTTTGCCTCAATTTCCCCAGGTGAGAGGGTTGGACTAGATGCCCTCTGCCATCCCTTCTAGTTCTTGAGTTACAAGTCTATAACCTGTATTTAAATTTCTTCTTTGCTCTTACGTTTGTGATTTTAGCCAAGTTACTGACCATGCTGGGTCTCAGGTTCCTTATCTGTAAAATGAAGGAGTTGAACTAGATGAATTCTAAGACCCTTTCCCTCTCCAAATCTGTGACCCTTTGATGCCACATGCTCATCCAGCCTATTCTTTGGGGAAACCATCACTTCCCAGTGCTTGCCATTTCACTTTTGGACAGCTCTCATTGTGAGGAGGGGTAGGGGTAATGAAAAGTGCCAACACCGGAGGGCCAAGAGACCTGGGTATTGGTCCTGGCCCCGCCACTGACAGTGTGTCCTTGGCCGAACTATACAAACCTCAAGTGATGAGCTTGGCTTGGTTCTTCCAAGCCTAGAATTCTGCCGTTCTGAGTCAGAGCCAGAGCTTCACCTGCTGTGTCTGTGGCTGTCCCCACCTGCAATATTTCAAGAAGGAATCACCATCCCTAGAGCGTGGAGGTCTTGTTTTCTTTGCAGGCTAAGGAAGACACTTCTAGGAGAGTTCTAGCCTCTTCATTTTAATTCACATCCCCATATCTTCCAGTCATGTCAGGGGAGGGATCATCTATCACTGTGGTTGAAAAGGTTTTTGTGGCAGGCTGGGCTGCCGGCTGCCAAGAACACTTGCCTTGAGAGAACCTTGGCTCCTCTTTGGCCCGATCAAGAGGCTAAATGCCCAGCATTGACAGCTTCCTTAATGGGGCAGGAGGCTAATGAAAAGAGCGGCTTCCATGGCCTGAGGATATAGGAAACTCAATTTGCTTCTGCCTATTGGATTCAGGAAGAAATGTGGCTACTAGCCCAGAGAGGGGAGGAGGCTGTGGAATCTTCCTTGAATTTTTCCAAGAATAAGACAGAAATATATGTGCACATGGATGTGAGTGTATGTGTGTGTTTGCGTTTCTGAGCACAGAAAATAACTTAGAAGGACAGAGAGCTCTTTGGGTTCTAGGAATCTGAGAAATAAAACTTCCTAGAATTTCTATAAATAGTGTAATGTAAAGAATAAAAAAGCAAGGAAATACAAAGGAAAAACATTCTCAGAATGGCAGTCCTTCAAGACTGAATGAGTTTGAAGGATGCCAAAGCCTGGCAGGTGATCTGTCCCTAGTGATGGCAATTTAGCTAAAGTATGGTTAGTTAAGAGGCAATATATATGGTAGTTATTGCTATGGACCAGGAGTCAAAAGCTCTAGGTTCAAATTCTGCCTCAGGCCATTAATAACTATGTTTCCTTAGAGATAATGATATGTGCCTGCCCTTCCTTCCTTCTTCCTATCACTCCCTCCTTTCCTTCCTTCCTTCCTTCCTTCCTTCCTTCCTTCCTTCCTTCCTTCCTTCCTTCCTTCCTCCCTTCCTCCCTCCCTTCCTCCCTTCCTCCCTTCCTTCCT
>CM053593.1:371865033-371876262 GCA_028646575.1 Pseudocheirus occidentalis
CTACCCAATCCAATCCAACAAAAATGAATAGTCTCCTTACTATAGGCAAGGCACTGTGCCTTTCATGTGCTATAAAGAAAGTTCCTCTTACACGTGTGACTTACAGGATTCCCTAATTCCAAACTGATGCTTTTCCTCTGATGTATTTACCTCTCCTTTCTTGCCCCTACTCCTCAAATTGGTGATATCCATGGACTTTCCAGACTTCCCCCTAACTCTGGGCCTGACTATTCCAACAACATTCAAGTCTTTAAGAATTCCATGGCATCCTTCATGGTTGCTGTACATGGGAAGGGAAAGCTGTCCACACTTAGTACAATCCAAGTCCATTCTATAGAATGCATCTAAATGGCATCTTTTCAGTAAGCTTGGGAGCTATAACTGGAGATTTTTTTTAGTTTCTGATACCCTGAATGTCCAGATGCTTGGGAGAGAATGAGAGTAAGGGCCAGTGGAGAGAGAGAGGTCCTGGGACAGATTGAGGGCAGGAATAGAATGCAGGGGAATACATCAGCTTGACAAATGAAAGGTAGGAGATGGTGATGGGAATGAGAAGAGAGTCAAAGCCAGGGATGACAGTAAGGGCCAGATCCAGTCTGTGAAGGTTTGGGGTCAGTTAGATAATTGTAGGCTGAGAATGTGAGTTCAAAGGATCATTGGTTCATAGCTCTAGACCTCAGAGGCCACCTAGCACAACCTCTTTATTTTACAGGTAAAGCAACTGAGACCCAGTGATTTGCCCAAAGTCATAGAGGTGGTAAGCAATAAGGGGATGGATTTGAACTCAGGACCTCTCACTCCAAAGCCAGGGCTCTTTCCACTATACCATATTGCATGGGATACCATAAAACATGGGATCATGGGTTTAGAGTTTGAAGGGATATTTGAAGTCACCCAGTCCAACCTTCTCATTTTACAGAGAAGGAAACAGGCCTGTGTGACATGCCCATGATCACACAGCTGGTGTCATAGGCAACCTTTGAAACTAGATCTCTCCTGACTCAAGCCTATGCCTCTTTCCACCATACCAGGTTCCCTCTCTATTTAAAAAGGAACAGCAAAAAAGCATTCACTTGAAAACAAAAATGTGGTTTCCAAGACTTCAGAGCAGCCATCCAGAAACATTGGGGATAGAGAAGGGACAGCAAGGGATGAAATACAGCCACTTCCTGAACAGCATGCGTCAAAGCAGGATCAGAATGACTTGTGTTTATTGAGCCCCTACTGGGCTAGGCAGTGGAATCAAGAGTTTTTAATTGCCTTCTATCGAATTCTGTCCAGCTGAGGAGAGGCTGTGTAAATTAGGCTGTCTGGGGCCTTGAGAGGGTCTTCAGCAGCTCCAGCTGCAGAGGCTTTCCTCATACAAAATTAACTTATTTATTCATTAACTTTCAGGATCCAGAGCCCCATTCTGCCTCAATCTTTCCTGGGTTTTAAAGCAAATATAGTCCCACTTAGCAGATCAAAGACCCCACATACCCAGTGACTATGATTGAGGAATGTAAATGAGTTTAATGGGTGACTCAAGTGGGTGATTTTCTGCTGACTTAAGCTAGTAACCCGGCCATGAATTTTATCCTGTGGAGGATCAGTTGGTGGTGGTATAGAAAAAGTACTTGACAGGGCATCACAGGGCACCTCCATCTAGAACTGGCAGCAACCTTAGAGTTTATCTAACCCAACCTCCTCATTTTACAGATGGAGAAATGGAGGCTTGAGGAGCTAAGTGATTTGGCCCAAGGTCTCTCCTCAGTAGTAAGAGGCAGAGCTGTGACTGAACTCAGGTTACATTAGTTCAAAGGTCAGTCTTCTTTCTACTGGACTACTTGGCCCATCCCCTCCTTTCCCCAGAGTCAAGAGACCTAAATTCTAGTCCTGCCTTTTCCCACTAGATCACTCTTGACCTTGGCTAAGTCCTGTGATCTGTCTCTGAACAACAAGGAGGATGGACTAGATTACCTCTCAGAGTCAGGGAGGTGTAATGGAAAGAATATTGAGTTACAGGATACTGGTGGTTTGGACATCCCGTTGGGCCTTTACTGACCTTTAGTCCTTCCACTCCCAGCTTAACTCACTTCCTGGATTTCCCCACCTCCTTGACAGCAGCTTTCCCATGATGGAGCAACATCTACTCTGAAGCAAGCCTGGACTACCATTTATGAGGGGCTCCAGACAGGTTCACTTTACTCCCACTCTTAGCTGTACTCTTTCTGGAATTCTCCACATCCTTATCAGCAATCTTTCCCCTTCCTCTTTACAGGCCCTTATATATGCTATTTCTCATTAGAATGTAAACTGCTTGAGGGCAAGAACAGACTTGTTTGCTTATATTTGTATCCCTAGCACCAAATACAATATAAATATAACTGGCACATAGTGTTAATGAGTGCATCTCTCTCTTTCTCGCCATCTATTTCTATGTTTATATTTTACCTATCATCTATCTATCCATTTATTTATCTATTCGTCCATCTGCCTCTTCCCTCCCTCCCTCCCTTCCTTCCTTTCTTCCTTCCTTCCTTCCTTCCTTCCTTCCTTCCTTCCTTCACTGTAACTTTGAGGAATGACCTCCATGAGAAATGACTCAGATCCCCATAATTAAATAGTGCTCTCAGCTGCAGTGGTTGGAGATGGAGGACTAGAAAGCTGGACTCCAGTTTCTAGACCCAGGATCTTTTTCGCTGTTTAGTCATTCATTCATTTTTGTCTCTTTGTGACCCATTTTCTTGGCAAAGATACTGGAGTGTTTTTAACATTTCCTTTTCTAGTGGATTAAGGCAGAGATCAAGTGACTTGCCCAGGGTCACACAGCTAATACAGTATCTGAGGCTGGATTTGAACTCAGGTCTTTCTTACTCTAGGGCCAGCTCTCTATCCACTGAACCATCTAGATGCCTTCTTAACTTTAAGTAATGTGACACTCTGGGCTTTTAGTTTCTCCATATGTGGCACGGGCAAAACAGCACCTACTCTTCCTCCTCAACTCAGGTGCAAAGACTTGTTTGATGAATCAAGACCTATCTAGGATCAGTCTCTCTCACTCTGTTTCTTTTTTCCTTTCTTGTCCTCCCACCCGTCTCTCTGTAGACACACATACAGAAAAGAACAATGAAGAAAACCTGTTTGATTACGGTCAAAGAAAGTGCCTCTGGAGCCAGAATTGCAGAATGGTTTTATGGAAGTAAGCTTTGGGAAAATTCAAATGTCGAGCACAATTTGGTTGATGAAACCTGAAAGAAAAGGCCTCTTGATTCCTCTTAATCAGCATCATGCCCTCCCCTTTATATCCCTTTAGCTGTCATTTCAGCACCATGGGCTTGGACAGTTCCTTGGACAGCAGGGTAAAAAGATCCTGGCCATCCCATTATCAGGCTGCCAGGTGGACCCTTCTGAGCCCTTATCAGCTTAGAATCAGTAGTACTTTCTGATAGCTTCCTATAAGGATTTCTGATTGGTAATGGTGTTCTGGAGTGGAGGGCCTGCTGAGTTTACTTTAATGGAGTTAGATAAGAGGACACTTGAAATTAGCGGCCGCCCATTTGTTATACCAACAATTAATGGGCTCTCTGGTTCTCCCAAACTGGTTATTCTTTTTGGAGGGCTAAACGTCCTTTCCATTCTCATGGAACCTGATATCAAGGCAAACTGGGCTGCACTGACCGGGCACAGCTGTTCTTCATAAGATTAGACTAGAACTGTAAAGGATGTTGAAGGCCATTGAGTCCAACTCCTCATTCTACAGATAAGACAATGGAGGGACAGAGAGGTTATTAAGCATAAGCTCTCTGAAGGCGGGGCCTAGTGTGTGTTTGTATCTTCCCTTGATGCTTAGAATAGAGACAACAAGGCAGTAGACAAAGAGATGGTCCTCAAACCAGGATTGTGCCCTTCCTCTGACACATTATTTCTTTGTGACCTAATTAAGCCAGTCATTTAAGCTCTAAGTGTTTTAGGAAACATTTTAAGTCTATAAGTTTCAGAGAAGTCACTGACCTGCCTTGTTAAATGGCCGTTCTCTGTACCAGTGAAATCAGAGGTCTAGATCTTATCTACAGGTTTAGTTCAATGCTTGGCAAATAGTAAGCATTTAATAAATTTCATTCATTCATTCATTTGTTCATTAATTCATTCGTTTATTCGCTCGTTCATCCGTCTGTCTATCCATCCATCCATCCATCCATCCATCCATTCCTCCATTCCTCCATTTCTCCTAGTCATAGAATAGAACTGGAACCTGAGAAGGTCTTTCAGAAATAAAGGAACTTCAGAAGCTGCCTGTTCTAGCTAGTGGATGCTGTTGTGTACAGAGAGCTCAGCCTGGAGTTAAGAAGATCTAAGTTCGAATTCAACCTCAGACACAAACTGTGTGACCCTGGGCAAGTCACTTACTGTATTTTAGTTTCCTCATCTGTATAACAAGCATGATAGAACCTACCCTAGAGGGGTTGTGAGTATCAAATGAAATATTACTTGTAAAGTGCTTAGCAGAGTGGCTCGCACATAGGTGGTATCACAGAAACACTTAGTCCCTTCCTCTAGTCCAAACTTCTCATTTTGAAGACCAAGAATCTGAGGCTCACAAAAATGAGGTGACTTTTTTGAGGTCATGGGGTCATGGAAGAGGGTATGAAAAAGAACCAAGGGGCCACCTAGTCCGTCCCCATAATATTTACAGATGAAGAGAACTGTGGACCAGGGAGATTGCCCATACTGGTAAACATCCATGGTGACATATAAAGCCAGGTTCTCACACCCCTGAACTAGTGTTCTTTCTATGGTGTCAGAATAACGTCACAACCCATTTAGAGTCAACAGGGGCCCTGACTTTCTCTTCTCTCATCCCAGGGAAACTCTGCCATCTCCTTCCACACACTTACTCAGACATCAGTGCTTCCCCATTTTGATTCCGATCCTGCCTAGCCCAGCTGGGCCACCAGGCCCTTATGTGATAATCTTTTTATCCCATGGCTGTTGCTGTCAGTCAGTGGCCAGGGGCCCCCATGTACAGCTCCATCTAAATGCAAATGTGGATCCCCTGCCAAACAACGAGGTGAAGGCTTTCCTATTAGCAGGCAGGAGATAGGCGAGTTAATCTAATGCTAAAAAAATTCCCATGCATAGAGAGCAATTTCCCCCGCTCGGGCCTGGCATCATTTTCTCTTCATGACCACTGTGCCCATAATAGGATAATTTTTACCTTCTTAAACTTTGCAGAAGGAAAAAGGACAGTCATCTATCTTTGGAAATGGCTCCTTCTGTATTCATTTTATCTACAAGAATGCAGATATTTGTCTATTCAGTGAATGGATGCCTCAGAAAAGGATAAAAGATAAAGATGGTTGGAACACAGAGATGTGTTGGGATTCAAAGACTGTGCTTGACACCCTGAACTCACCACCAGCAGCCTCTTTGGGGAATGATATTTGCCTGTCCTTGACTAATCGGCTCCTTACCTTATTTCCCCCCCCCTTTTCCCCTCCCAGCATCTAGTTGTATGTCATTCAGTGTAGCTAGACCGCTGAATAAGATGGTGCTTATAACGGTTAATTTACCTTAATTATTACCTCTTAGACAGTCAGCTAAAACCCGGATTTTCTCCAGCTGAATGGTTCACAAATTTGCTACCTAGGTTTTCCAGGAGGACTTGAGGTAAGCGGAGCCATATCCAGCACAAGGCAAATAGGGTTCTTTCCTAGGGTGCAAATATTAGGGGAGGGCTGTTTCCTCACTGAAGTACACAGTATCCTGTAGCTGGGTAATATCACAGATAATATATGCAAAGGTACCCCATTGTCAATGAACTTAATCAGCAGGCTCCCCAGCCTACACATTTAGAGAATACATTTTTATTGATATTCTTTATTTTTACAAAATAAAGCATCAAAAGAAATAATATTTGTGAAAAGCACTTAGCAAAGCTCCTGGCATGTAATTAGGCACTTAGGAAATACTTGCTCCCCTTCTCCCTTTTAAAATCACCTACATTTCCCAGCAGATCCTTCCCACCACCTCTTCCCAGAAAGTCATCTCTTGGAGTTCTTTTCTGAGAGTTATTAAAAAGGAAAAAAAGTCCAACAAATGAAGTCAATATATTGAAAAAGTATGTTGTCGCATGCAGCATTGCACACAGATGGTATCCCACCTCTGCAAAAAAGGGGGGATGTCTTCTTTGAGCCCAAATATTTTAAATGTCAGTCAAGGGTTAATTTTCTTTTTGGCAGCTTCCCTTTGGTCATTCCTAAATCTGGTGGAGCAGTGGATAGAGTGCTGGGTCTGGAGTCAGGAACACTTTCTTCCTGAGTTCAGACACTCTAGCTGTGTGACCCTGGGTGAGTCACTTAACCCTGTTTGGCTCAGTTTCCTCATCTGTCAAATGAGCTGGAGAAGGAAAATGCAAACCACTCCAGTATCTTTGTCAACAAAACTCCAACTGAGATCATGAAGAGTCATGACTTAAAAAGAACAACCAACTGAACAAATCTGAATAAAGGTCTTCAGGGAGCCTTCTTGCTTCGTCAACATCTAGTAATAGTAGCCAACAAGATATAGTTTTAGAAGAAGGAGCTAGGGGTATCCTAACCATGCCAAGAGCCACCAATGACTTTCTGCCTTCCTTTCCAAGCTTATTATATGAAACAAGGGAGTTGGACTAAATGATTTTCCAGTAGCACCCTTCCCCTTTAAGTCTGTGACTAACCAATCAATAATCAATGAAGAACTTTTGGTTAAGATGGTGCTGTTGAGTGGCACAGCTCTCATGTAAGTTAAAATTGGTCCAAGAAAGGCCAAGGACAAATCCTAAAGGGAGCAGAACTTCACAAAAAGACCACCAGAAAAATGTAGAGGTCGTTAAAAGGGTCAGGCTAGGGAAGCCAGTGGAAATTTAGGGAAATGTGGAAGCCATGGAGGGGAGGGGCTCATTACAGGGAAACCAGCATGATCCCCCAGACAGGCAACTATCAATGGCAGGGAGTGAATGGGAGACAGTGGGAACTCCCATGACTGGACCAGAAGCCAGCCAGCATTTGGTAGTAAGCCAGTGCCAACTCAGGTAAATGCGGAAGAGGAAGAGTCCAAGAAACTCTCAAAATCAGGAAGAGGAGATGAGCCAATGCTAGTTCATGCAAACAGACATGAAGTCAGTCATTACTCTATACAGGAGTATTGTAAGTCGGAACCAGTTCTCATCAGGTGCCTGAAGCCAGATTCTGGCCCTAGGCTTTCAGGACAAAATGAGGGGGAAAGCTTTCACCCTAGAAGATCACTGTGCAGAGTGAGAGGGAGTGACTTCTGAGCACTGAGATCTGTATTGGAAGATAAGGACAAGACAATACTTGGACATTACTACTAGGAGAGCTGTTTAGGAGACATAATACTACTACAATCTACAAAACTCCACTGGGTCCTGTTAAGGGTCTAGCAGAAAACAGAACCATCTCCTGATTGAGGATTATGGATGGAGAAAGAGACTGAGTCCTAAACCTAGAATGGGTCACCAGGATTCTGAGATAAAAGTCATGGTTTGAAGCAAGGAATGAAGCCTAATAGCAGCCCATTCCCTTCAGAACAATGATAGTAGCATTCACGCTATAGAGGAGACAGGACCAAATGAAGTCTCCCAGCCTGTCCAGGAGGGGTGAAATGACTGGCCCAAGCATAACATCCCACATCTATAACTAAAGCTGGGAAATACGAATAAATAGAAGAAAATGTCAAACATAATTAAGAAATGCTCTGGATTAGAAGCAAAAGAGGTCAACCCAGAAGAGAGTATCTATTCCACAACTACTATAATTGGGGTCTTAGGAAAACAGAGAGAATAACAAGAGTAGACAGATGGCACTGAAGGTAGAGATTTTAAAAAATGTAATGAGAGTTTGGAAGGAAAAAAAATGAAAGGACAGTAAGTAACTCAGAATAAAAAATTTTGTCCATCAAAAACAGAATGGATAAAATAGAATTCAGGGATTTCAAAAGACAACAAGAAATATTAAAACTAACTCAAAGCATCGAAAAACTAGGAGGAAATACCAGATGTCCACTAACAAAAAAATAACTAACCTGAAAAATAAGTCTAGAAGAGATAATGCTTAAAAAATTGTCGGAGCCACCTGAAAACCATGACCAAACAAAAGAACGTGGAACCTCTGCAAGAAATCCTAAAATAAAAATTCCAAGATCTGTGAGAACCAAAAGTTAAAGTAAGAATAGAAAGAATCCACCAATAACTTCCTGAAAGAAAACCCAAACTGGGAATACTCAGGAATGTCTTGGTCAAAATCCAGGGATTTTAAGTCAAAGAAAAAAATAATTGCAGACTTTCTTCTCCTCCATTTAAAGACAAAAGAAAACAAAAAAGGATGTTGATCCATCTCCAGTCTTGTGGCACCTCTCCAACTCTCTACAACCTTTCAATTATTATTGATAGTGGTTCATCACACCTATGTATCAGTTCTTTCAGCACCCAAGGTTGAAGCTCCTCTGGGCTGCGTGACATGAATTCAGAAAGAGGTGCTAGTTCTCTTATTATCCCCTTCCTTAACTCTCTGGTAGTCATTTTGGCTCTTTCATTTCCAGTGTGAAGGGTTTTCTACTTTGCAGAGAAAACAGAAACAAACATTGATCTCTCTGTTGTCACTTACCATTGTCCCATCGACCCCAAGTGAAGCAAGTCCCTTCTTTGTTCCTCCTTTCTCACCCAATATAGATGAAAACAACAAATACAATAACAAAAACCTATGTACACCTACATTGTGTGGTGGACAGAGAGATGGGCCTTGATCAGGAGTGGGGAACCTGTGGCTTCTGGGTCCTTGGGTGCAGCCTTTTGACTGAGTCCAAGTTTTACAGAACAAATCCTTTTATTAAGGGGGTTTGTTCTGAGAAGTTTGGGTTTTATCAAATGGCTGCACTTGAGGACTTAAAAAGCCACATGTGGCCTCAAGGTCGCCATGTTCCACACCCCTGCCCCAGAGTCAGGAAGATCTGAGTTTAAATCTGCCCTCACACCCTTACTAGCTGTGTGACCCTGGGCAAGTCACTTTAACCCTGTTTGCCTCAGTTTCCTCATTTATAAAATGAACTGGAGAAGGAAATAACAAAACACTCTAGTATCTCTGTGCAGAAAACCCCAAATCTGTTCACAAAGAGTCAGAAAGGACTGAACAACAATCCGTTCTGCTGAAAGTCTGTTTAGTTTCCTGTAGGACCCTACTCCATTTTTCAGTGTAAGTCAGTCTTGATTTTAAGCCTTCATTTTTTGCCTTTTAGAATAATAAGGTCTTTCCTTTACAGTCATCAGGCTGCATCTGGTGTCATCTTTTTCCAATAGCTCTTCCTCAGTTGATGAATTACCATTCCTAAAGCAATAGCTTCAACATATTCTTCTCTTGTTTAAAAGGGTCAGTGAACCCAGTACATATGAACACAACTACAAAACACTTTTCACACAAATAAAATCAGATCTAACTAATTGGAAAAACATCAATTGCTTATGGCTGAGTCTAGCTAATATAATAAAAATGACAATTTTACCTAAATTAAATTACATATTTAATGTAATACCATGTAATGTAATACCAATACTGCCATACCAATCAATCCACCAAAAATTACTTTATAGGGCTAGAAAAAATAGTGACAAAATTTATTTGGAAAAACAAAAGGTCCAGAATATCAAGGAAATTAATGAAAACAAATGCTAGGGAAGGTGGCCTAACCATACCAGATTTTAATGTCTATTATAAAGCAGCAATCATCAAAATTACTTGGTACTGGCTGAGGAATAGAGTAGTGGATCAATGGAATAGATTGGGTACAAAAGACTCAGTAGTCAATGATTATAGTAATATACTATTTGATAAGCCCAAAGAACCCAGTTTTGGGGATAAGAACTCACTATTTGACAAAAACTGCTGGGAAAACTGGAATATGGTATGGCAGAAACTGGGCACAGACCATCATCTAATGCCATACACCAAAATCAAGTCTAAATGGGTGCACTATTTAGGCATAAAGGCAGACACTGTAAATAATCTGGGAAAACAAGGAATAGTATACCTGTCAGATTTATGGAGTAGAGAAGACTTTATGACCAAAGAAGAGTAGGAGAGCATGATAAAATGCAAAATGGATAATCATGATTACATTAATTGAAAAGTTTCTGGTCTATGCTGAGCCAAGATGGTGGCATAGAAGCAGGAGAGCTCCACAGTTCCCAAGTGACCACATCAAATATCCATAAAATATGACTATAAATGAATTTTAGGGCTCCAGAACTCACAAAATGACCGAGGGGCACATATCCAACTGAAGACACCTCTGCAGGAACGGCTCATTGCAGCATGCAGGGAGCCAAAACCAGCCCAGTCTGAAACCACACCTTGGCCCCAGGGTGGCCAGGACCAGCCTCAGCTTGAGCATTCAGGAGAATGAATCAGTGGCAACTGTGGCAGTTTAAAGAATTATCAACCCATCAGAGGGCAACATAGAACTTCAAAGAATTCACTGGTCACCTCTTGAAAAACATCCCTAAAAGAAAACTCCTAGGAATGTTATAGTCAGGTTCTGGAGTTCCCAGATCAAGGAGAAAATATTACAAGCTGCTAAGAAGGGCAAAGTGAAAGGTCAGTGGAACTCAGCTAAATTTGGGGAAGAAAAGTGATCTGGCCTAACTGCCTCCAGGGCAAGGAAGCAGCAGAAGAAGCAGCCCTGCAGCAACTTCTACATATATGTATGTATATATATTAACATTTGATTATACAACTTTAAATTCTAGATCCTAGATTCTTTCCCTTCCTCTCTCATCACCCACCTCCATTGGTAGGACAAGCAATTAAATACAGGTTGTACTTGTTTAATTATGCAGAATATCTCCACAGTGGACATATTGTGAGAGACTGATTATGTGTTCCTCCTTTCTATCCTGGCCCCCACCTTGTTCTATTTTCTACCCCATCCCTGTCCCTATACAGACGTGTGTGCTTCCAGCAACTCTCCCCCAACTCTGCACTCCCCTCCATCATCTCACCTCTCATTCCCATCCCCCCTTACTCTCCTGTGTGGCAAGATACCCAGTTTAGAGTTTATGTCATTCGTTCCCTAAGCCAAATTCAATGAGAGTAAGGTTGACCCTTTCACTTTTGCCTTCCTGTTCTTCCTTCCATTGTATCAATTATTCCTTGCCTCTTCTATATGAGATGATTAACCCCATTCTGTCTCTCCCTGTCT
>CM053593.1:371883739-371896427 GCA_028646575.1 Pseudocheirus occidentalis
GCTGCCATCTTGGCTCCACCACTGAGATAGCATTTTTCAATGGAAATAATCTTTGCGTGTTTGAAAATCCAGGCTCAGAGGACATAAAGAAAGCAAGAAAACACTGGGTGGTTGAGATAGTGGTGACAGAAAATCATAGAGGTCACTGCATCCAACCACCTCATTTTACAGATGGGGAAACTGAGGCACAGATCAAGGTCACAAGCTGGTAAGTGTCTGAGGTGGGACTTCAACCATGATATTCCTGACTTGGAGACCAATTCTGTATCCAGTAAGGCTATTAAAGGATATCTTCCTCCAAACCCTGAAGGAGTGAATAACAAGGCAGCCAAGGATAGTAGACAAACTCAGGTGATGCCTGGACTTTGCCTATGAACCAATACAAGAATTGTTATTCCTGCCATGCAGTTTTTGACACAACCAGTTTTGCGTCATACAATTTCTGAAGGGGTAATAAAAATAATACCTTTATATTTCCTGTAGACAAAGCCCTCTTATATTAGTTTTCTCATTTGATCCTCATAACAACCCTGAGAGCTAGGAAGTGCAGGTATATTATCCCCCTTGTACAGAGTAGAAACCAAATCCAAGAGAGGTAAATGTGAACCATCCCAAGTATCACAACTAGTACGTTTCATAGCTAGCATTCAAATGCAGGTCTTTTCATTCCTTGCCCAGTGGTCTTTATGCTAGGTCTGAAACACTTCTGAGGCTTTGTCACTTTTGTTAAGGATAGAATGGGCATGAGACACAATGGGAAAGATTATGGTCAAACCTAAACAAATATTGAATTAATTAAAAAAAGCACCCATTCAGTATTTACTATGTTGTCAGGTGCAGGAAATACAAAGACAAAAGTTAGAGTCTCTCTGTCCTCAAGGATGTTATATTGTAATAGAGAAAGGGAAAGGGAGCTGGGAAGATTCACATGTAATGACAGAGAGAAAACATAAGAGAATAGGATGATGGGAAATTCAAAATGAGCAGTCATGACTGTGAACGTGAATGGGGTGAACTCACCCATAAAATGGAAAAGGATAGCAGAATGGATCAGAAAGTAAAATCTATTAATGTTCCTACAACAAGGAATTGAAGTTATATGGGATGGATCTGACAAGGTGTCTGACAAGATGTGCACATGGGATTTGAAGCATTATATAATGATAGGATTAGGTCTCAGCACTGTCTAGATTGAGTGAGTTGGTTGAGTTTTAGCTAACTCACTCACCTTCCAAGACAGCTTGGCCCCTAGTGGAAATGCCAAAGCTCAGTATATTCATTCCCCTAGGGACTAGAGTATGTGTGTGTCTTCTTTGGTCAGTCTTACCTGGAGGTGAAATTCCAGGTACTTTTAAAAAATAACAATCGATATTTATATATAGTACTTTAAAGTTACTGCAGAGTTTTATATGCATCATCTCATTTTGAGTTTCACAACAACCATGTGATAATACAGTTTATTTTTTCAAATTCTCATTTTAGTGATAAAACAGAAACAGAAACTCACTTGGCTACAAACACGCATTAAATCAGGAAAAAAAATAGATATCGTATAAACTAATCTCGGCTTGCAGATTTGAACCCTAGAATAGGACAGTGGCTTACCCAAGGCTATACAACTAATTAGTATTAAAGTTGGGGTCTGAACCTACGACTTCTTGGCTCCAAGTCTAGCCTCCTATTCAATGTGCCAAATAGGAAATTAGTGTGTGTGAGATAGTGGGAGAGTGGGGTGCTAGGATGGACTCTGGTGGTCTAAGCTGGCTTTTGGAAAAGGTGATAGAAATGAACAAATGGAGAGGAGGGCACGAGGCACCCCCACCCCCTCCTCTCAAGTATAAACTTTAGGTTCTTATTCCAATTCTGCTTCTTTCCCTCTCTGAGACTGTCCTCGGTGTTCATTTTTATTTAATTTTACCTAGTGTCAGGATCTGTGCAAGGGATTAATTCTCAGGAGAATTTGTCATGACAGTCAGTCATGAAAGCTCTAGGCCCTTTTGTTTGACAGTTTTAAGTGAAGGCCCCCAAGGAAGGCCACTGTGGCTTGAGTAGACATACCTAAGGGAGTTGAAAGCAGGGTAACTAAGTGAAGGAAACTCACTGACAGACCCTCCACCCCCTCCTCATTCTGGGGCTGAGAATGACACCTCGAGATTAGGATGACTTCCCTAACTGCCTTGGAACAAATCAAATCAGGGCAGTCCACTGATTCCCAATAGGATGGGGCCGGGCCTGGTGCTTCTAAAGCTGAACTGGGAAAGGATTTGATCAGAGAGCCGGTGGGAGGGAGGTAGAACATGTGGAATGTTCTCAGACTCCTGGAAATATCCGCATTCCCTGTCTCGGGTAGTGTGCTCAATGTGGGATCAGAAGCAGCTCATCTTTTTTGTTTTTCTTTTTTAGGTCATAGGGGAGGAGAGTTCTACTCACATAGGTCCAATTCATGTCCCATTATAAGTCCATAGGAGCCTTATTACAGATGAGGGAAACCAAGGCATAGCTTCATAGATTTAGAGCAGAGAGGGCCTTCATTCAGCTTAATCCTTTCATTTTCTAATGAGAAGCATATGAGGCCCAGAGAAGTTAGATGATTTGTCTAAGGTCACTCATCCAGCAAAAAAGCAGAATCAGGAATCAAACTCAGACCTTCAAATGCCAATAAACTGGAAAACTAGAAGTTTCTAGCCTGGAATAGAAGATTCCAGGTAAAGCGGGGGTGGGGGGGTGTCCAAAAAAGGATCAGAACAGGAATGAAAGGGTGCCAGGTAGAAGGAAGGGAAATGTAGAGAACACACTGACCATTGGAAGAAGAAATGCTAGGTCAGAAACTTGGATGTAAAGAATGTCAGATACCTTCTTTCTTTGTGGAAGGGACAAGAGGTATGGAATACTCTCATGTTCTACCTGTGTGACCTTGTTTGAATCACTTAACCGTTCTGGGCCTCAGTTTTCCCATCTATAAAATGGTGTGTGTGTGTGTGTGTGTGTGTGTGTGTATGAAATTGAAGAAACTCTGAAATCCTTCCTGCTCAAGATCTATGAACCTATCATATAATAATGTCAGCCTTTTAAAACAGGATAGTTAATTTTGCTGAACTCTCTCCCCTTTTTATTATTTAAACTGGCAGATTTTAATTCAAGGTTCATGCTTGCTTTGAAAATACATCCACACACACAGGGATGGCTAGGTGGCACAGTGAATAGAGTACTGGCCCTGGAGGCAGGAGGACCTGAGTTCAAATCCAGTCTCAGGCACTTGACACACTTACTAGCCGTGTGACTTTGGGCAAGTCACTTTACCCCAATTGCCCTCCAAAAAGCAAAAAACAAAAAACACAACAAACCGAAAACAAAAACACACACACATAAAACAGATATAAATTGATATTTGATTTTAATATAATTGTTTTTTGTAATCTTATGCATTTTATTTTATTTATTTAAATCCATGATTCAAAGGCCTCACTCCATGGTCAGAGGTATCCAGGACACAAAAAGGGGAAGAACCCTTGTATATAAGGGATTGTTCTTCCATGGGAAAGGGATGTATTTGAAATGTAGATAATATTAAAATAGATATTAATAAAAATGTGTTAAGCCTCTTGAAGAGGAAGATTATTTTATTTTAAAAAGGAAGAAAGACTGTGTCAGAAAATGTCTTTTTTTGGGACTCCAATATCCACAAACAAAAGTTGGCTCAGAATGTAGAGGAACTGAGGACTGGGCCTGGCAGTGCAAGCTTTCTATGATGTGAGGAAGGTTTTGACTTTGAGGAAAGTGAGAATGGACTGAGATGTTTAACCCTGAGCTTACCACTGGTGCACAGACACTGACTGTCAGGGCATGCTCTCTGTATAGGTCCTGGCTGGGGAGCTGGAAGGCATCCAGACCTCTGTTCAGACCGTTTCCCTCTTTTCCTGGCCCCCTCCCCTCCTGTATAATCCCACTGGCCAGCAGGAGTCATGACCCCACATGCTCTAGCAACAAGCCTTTGGGGACATAATGGACTAGCAATTGCTGTCTATTACAAAAGAGGCAGACAAGGCCATCTGTCAGTGTCTAATGGGAAATATGCAAATCCCGCCTGCTTCTAGGGCCAGCCCTTGGCCAGAGACATGGGAACTGGCCTCAGGGTCCTGGTTACTGATCAGAGGAGGATTCAGGAGCTGATCCTTCAAGCCTCTTGTTAACCTGCCACAGAATTCATGGCCCCTGCTTTGCTAAAGAAGGCTTAAAGGAAGCTCCTGCTCTCCAAAGAGGCCTGGGATTTCTCTCCTCTTCCCATCCCATAGTATTCTATGCTCTAAACTCAATGTACATGTGTAGGCTTGGGGTTAGAGGACCTGAGTTGGGTGCTTGACTCACTTCTGCATGACTTTGGAGAGACTTTTCTGGACCTCAGGTTTGTGAAAGGGGCAGTGGACTTGACCTCTGAAGCCCCTTCAGATCTACATAAATTACCAAAGAATATTTTCTTCCCATGAAGACAGTATAGGGTTTCATATGGAGTGATTGTTTAATATAGTCTCAGGCAGTTACTATCCGTGTGACCCTGGGCAAGTCACTTACCCTTGTTTGCCTCAATTCCTTCATCTGTCATATGAGATAGAAAAAGAAATGACAAGGCACTCCAGTATCTTTGCCAAGAAAACCCCAAATGGGGTCATGAAGAGTCAGATATGATTGAAATGATTGAAAAGCAAAAATAAGCATTCTTTAAAGACAGAAGGAAAGAAGAAAGGGAAAAATGAAAGAGAAAGAAAGGAGAGAGGAAGGAGGGAGAGTAAGAAATAAATGGAAAGAAAGAAAAAGAAAAAAGGAGAGAGGAAGGAAGGAGAGAAAGGAAGCTGGAAAGAAGAGAGGGAGAGAGGGAAGGATGGAGAAAAGAAAAGAAGGAAGGAAGAAATTCTAAGGTGTTTGTTGATATATATATCAAAGCTCCCCTTTCTTAGGGACTGACCAATATACTGTTCCCTATCCTACTATATGCTTCCATCTTGGCTCCCAAGAAAGACCATTCAGAGGAGGGGAAGCCATGCAGTGACACTCTCCCCTCCCAGGTTACAATTTCCATTTCAGGACTTACTTATCCTTTCTTCCCTCTCTTTTTCTACACTCAGGCAAAGATCAATTACCTCCTCTCTCTGCACTTTGTGCCCGTTTAATCTCTCCTATTTTGTTTCTGACATCTCCAATAATCCATCCCTGACACCCTTCATAGATACAGCAATTACAACCCACAAGGACAGCTCCTGACAGGATGAAGACTATTTGCCCACCATCAACTGAGCACTCAAGATATTGGACACGACTTCAGGAAATAGCACTAGAAAAAAAGAGACACCGATAATGGCTGCTATCTACATTCTCCTCTGTTCTATCTACATTCTCCTCTGTTCTTAACCAACACAGTGTCTGGAAGGAGAAACAAGGAACTTGACTCCACTCTGTAACATTTAGATGGTCGTAGGATCGACAAAGACCTAGCTCAAACTTGATTAGTGTCTGCAGCTAGACCTCACACCAGATGGCACTGGTTCTTGTATGAACCAGTCTTCAGGGTCAGTGCCATATTAGACCTAGAGGTATTTATTTTCCTAATAACTCAGTTTTTTATCTTCTTAGCATTTGATGCCCACTTTTCTCCTAGGAAATCCAAGGAAGTCATGGTATTCATTTTTGGGAATGGGGGCAAGTGGTGAGACTGCCATTGACTACTCAAAATAATTATCCTAACATCCAGAATATATTATCCTCTTAAAACAGGCCGAGAGGACAGCTGTGTTAGAATGGAAGTTGCTTTTATTGGTGACTGTCAGAGTCATATAACAAATATCCTTGCCTGGGGGGAAAATGACTATTTCAGTCTCTTTTCTTCCTCATAAAGTCTTTCTGGGTTGATGTGTTTGTTAGTTTTACTGAATTATTTGCTTTCTCTTTTTTATTCTTTGTTATAAAGGATGGTTCTCTGAGAGGGAGAGTGGGGAGGAATATATTGAGAAATAAGATGATATAAAAGGAAAGATATCAATAAAATTTTTATAAAAATCTTTTCAAGTAAATAACTTTAAAAACTGCGAAAGAGTCAGGGAAGGTGGGCGTTATGCTAAGATTCAGTGGTATCAATACCTTTTCTCTTCTCTATAGGTTGCATTGAGTTTCCCTAAACTGAAGGCTTGGTGCCTTTTTTTGCTTTCTAGATGCGCAGTGTCAACCACCAGGTGCATCCTTCCATGCTAAATATCCCCTCTCTGACGCTATCTCCAGAGAGAGCTAGAATCTCATATATAAGTGATATTAAGCCCCCATCTGGATGGGCAGTAGAGTGTAGGAGGAGGAGAAACATCTTACAAGGGTGAAAAGGTTAATTAAGGCCAGATCGTGAACAGCTCTGAAAGCTGGGAGTCATAGAAATTCATTGAGCACAGGAGCAACCTGGTCAGACCTGTGCTTTAGGAAGATATCTTTGGCCACTGAAGTCAATCAGCTACTACCATAAGTATTCAGGATTTGGGTCAGAAGTAGGGTAAAAGACTTCTGGGTTCCCATTGACAATGTTAGGATTTCATGACTTCAGGAAGAAGACAGTAAGAATGGAGATGGAAAGAGAGAAGTGAGAAAGACTGTGTTCACCAAGTGGGTAAAATGAAATTAGGCCTATCATTTGTTTGACTTCATCTTTCTCTGCCTTATCCCTGGCATTCCATCAATTCCAGAAAAATTATTTTGATTAGATTTTTTTGCTTTTCAAAGAGTTATACTGGTACCTAGTAGGTATGGGACCAAAAGCAAAGCCATGTCAACAAATGTCTAGTAAGCACCTACTATGTGCTAGGCACTCTGCTAAGAACTGGGAATACAAAGAAAGGTAAAAACAGTCCCTGCCCTCAAGGAGTTTGCAATCCAATAAAGGCCACGGCATGCAAACAACTTTGTACCAACAAGCTATCTATGGGATGAACTGGAGTTCATTAAGGGGGTCTGGGAAAGACTTTCTGCAGAAAGTAAGATTTTAGCTGAGACTTGAAGGAAGCCAAGAAGTAGAGAGAGGCATGAGGAACAGTCAATGAAATGCCCAGTGTCAGATAGATTGTCTAATTTTTCGAATGTTAAGGAAGCTAGTGTTACTGGATATTAGAGGAATTTTAGGTATAAAAAGACCAGAAAGGCACGAAAAAGCCAAATTATGAAGGCTTTAAAAGCCAAACAGAGGATCTTATATTTGCTCCTGGATGTAATAGGAAGCTAATGGAGTTTATTGATTGGATGGGTGGTGGTGGGGCTGTGTGACATAGTCAAGCCTGCACTTTAGGAAGATTACTTTCATATATATATGAGGGGAAGACGGACTGGAAAAGGGAAAGGCTTGAGGTAGGCAAATTCACCAGGAGGCTATTGTGATAATCCATGGGTGAGGGGAGAAGGAGCTGGACCAGGCTGATGGAAATGTCAGAGGAGAGAAGGGGGCATATAGGAGAGATGCTGTAGAATTGATAGGATGTAGCAAAAGACTGGATGGGGTGGGGTTGTTAAAGAGGGTGACATTTAATCTGTGATCCTCAGTAACTGGAAAGATGGTGGAACTGATGGGAACAGGGCAGTTAGAAGAGAGAGGGGAAGGTTTGGGGGAAAGTATAACAAGTTCAGTTTTGCACTTAATGGGTTTAAGATGCCTAGGACATAGATATCCAGGTGTATGGACCAACAGGTTCAGTAAACATTGTAGTGGGTATGTTTGTTGCCATGCAGACATTCAGACACAGGTGTTTTCCATGTGGGAAACTACCTCCAGGTACTAGGAGTTGTTCCCAGCTAAATCTCATACAGAGGAACCAGGAGGATTGTCCCAAACAAATCAGGGCTTCTTAGTTGTGCGAGCATGGGTCAGTCCTATAACCTCTGCACCCCTCAAGTCCTCATCTGTAAAGTAGGGCTGATAAAATTTTGTAGGTGCTTACATAAATGCGTGTTGTATTCCCCAATAGAATGTGAGCACCCTGCAAGTAACAACTGCTTCATTTATTTACAGCACATAGTTTATATAAGTCCATCAATCAGCAAATATTAATAAAGGGCTTCTAATGTTCCAGCCATTTTACTAAGCATTTAGGATGCAAAGAAAACTCAAAATTGTATTTTCCCTCAAGGAGCTTACATTCTAATGGGGAGAAGGACGTCGTGCATAAATTGGTATATATGTGAGATATGGGAATAGATGGAATCACATAGTAAGGACTTGCTAAACATTTGTGCATGTATACAGTTAGCACTTGAAGGCTGTCCATTATCTTATTTTCAATGAGCAAACTGCCTTGCTTTTTGACCAAACATCTAATGATATACTTTATACTGGTTCTCTAGTTGGGAAGATGTTGCAGCCTGATCATGCCGATAATCTACCCTGTGGGTGACCCAAAATTAAATCCTTGGTTGATTGTGGCATTCCATGACTCACATAATTGGCAGTCCAGTCCCAATACCCATACCCTGTTGATGCCAGGCTAATGGGCACATGATTCACTTTGAGAAGGAGATCTCTGCCAGGATACTTACTAGGGCTTACAGCTATAATGTATTTGATCATCAAAATTCCATCATATTCTCAACTATCTTCACTTTTATTATGTGTTTCCAGCTTCTCCAGAAATACATTGCACAAATTGCCCACCTACGCTTTCTGCAGCACAGTCTATGATCAGTTTTTATTCCCAGCTACAGGTTGGAGCTTCACTTGCTCCCTGAAATGACACATCTGCAAGAGAATAATTGCTTCCTTGGCAGCGTGGCCCCACAGAAAGGCAGGGTTGGTTCAGGGATTCTCCTCGAAATGTTTTTTAAAAGTGACTTTCATGTCTTTAAAAGAAAAAGATGGCTAAATCTTAAGGAAAATGGTAGAGAAGCCGCTAAAGGGAGCAGACATTTTTCTGCCTTGACCCAGAGAGAACTAGAAGCAAGGAGAAGTAGTGAAGGGCAGTGAGAAGAAGGATAGATTTGGAGTCTGGAGACTAGGGTTTGTATCCAGGCTGTGACATTTCCTGCTTGAATGAGTGCTTATCCAGCCTTTTCTTAGAATCCTCTATTATCGAGAAACTATTTACTGAGCAGCACATTGGATAGCTCACATCAATCAGTCAGCTGCAAACATTTATTAAGCCTCTACTACGTATTAAGTTTTGTGCTAAAAGCTTAAATGTATGAAGATAACAAAGAAAGTCATTCCTGTCTTCAAGTAGCTTTCAATCTTTTGGAAGAAACAATGGGTGCATACGTAAGCATAATGGGGTGGGGGTGAGGTAGGGCAATCTATTAATGAGAAGTCCATGCTCAATTGATTTCTCCCAATCCCAGCTGATTGAATCACAAAAATGGGACAAAACTGTTTAGCATACTATTCAGTATCCCATCCATTTTGCCAGTTAACCTAGTTTTTACTTTAAAGGTATTAAAATATAGATGGTGGTGTTTTAGCTGAGTCAGGAAGGATACTGAGGATTGATTATAAGAGGTAGAGGTGAGGGGGAAGTGTATTCCAGGAAAGGGAGATAGATAACCAGTGAAAATGCACAGAGGTTAAAGACAGGGTGCAGGCAAAACCTCAAGAAAACCAGTTGAGTGAATTACGGATAATACAAAGGGGAGTATAGTTTAATAATTCTAGAGAGGTAGGTTGAGGACAGGTTGTGATAAGATTCACTCATCAAAGAGAGGAATTTAAGTTTAATACCATAAGTAATAGCCATTGGAGTTTCTTGAGTAGGAGAATGACATAGAAAAGTATGAACTTCGGGAAAATCACTTTGGCAGTTGAGTGGAGGATCAACTGATATTCAGAGTCTTGAGGCTAGGAATTCCATTGGGAGGCTATTATAACTGTCAAAGGGAGAGTAGGAGAACCTGACTGGGAGAGGAGGTTTTCCTTATTTGAAAATTAAAAAAAAGTTGTAATTGGTTGGCACTGACCTAAAATATTTCAAACTGATTTGAACTGGTGAAAATCAATTGGAAATGGATAAATATATTAATTTTGTGTTATTCCTCCTTCCTCCCCTACCACTTCTCCACCAAATAAGCGTATGAAATTACACCTGGGTTGACTCAGCTACTTACTCTGTCTCTGACAGTAATATTCAAGGATAATCTGAATGAGAGGATGAATTAGTTGCTTTCATAGATTATAGATAGATCCCAAACATGGGATGATCTGCTGTGACAGTCTGTCTCATGAGTGATTTTATCTGTCTGTCCCTCCTTCTCAGGGCTACCTGAATGAAGTCTGGTCAGCTTCAGACAGGCTGATGGTCACTTCATATTGATATCTGAATTCTAAAGTAATTTTTAAAGTACTTAGCAATGTTGACCAAATTTCATACCCTCCTAAAGGGCAGCAAGATAGATCTTGAATTCAATTTATGTTTCATTCTGACATCTTGCAGTAAATTGGTGGCTAATCACATTTAGTAGTCCTTAATGGTTTAATGTCAGTTTGGAAGGAGGTTACTCATGGAGTGCCTTGGGCATCTGTGCTATTTTTCATTTTTTTAAAAAAAAATTCAATTCATTGGATAAAGGAATAAGTGCCATTATTGGAAGGATAAATTTGTAGATGACACAAAATGAAGTGGATAATGCCAATGCATTGCATGACCTAGGCAGGATCCAAATTGGTCTCAACTGGACAGAATGTTGGATGAAATAAGAGGGAAGTTGATGGGGTCAAATGTAAAGTCTGCTATAGTAGTTCAAAAAATCAACTTCACAAGTACAAGTTGGGGAAAGTGTGACTAGATAGTGACTCTTGGGGAAAGGACCTAGGAATTTTCATGGACTGCAATTCTATATGTGCCAGTAATACATCTTGTGACTTAAGCAAATGTATCTTTAGGTTACATCAACAAAGACAGAATAGGCAGGGTGAGGGTGGTAGTAATCCCACTGTACCCTGCCCTGGCCAGACCACAACTGGGATTCTGTGTCCAGTTCTGGATGCCATATTTTAGTAAGAACATTGATATAGTGGGGAACATCCAGAAGATGGGGACCAGAATAGTGATCTTTTCATATGAGGATTGTTTAAAGGCAATGAGATGTTTAGTTTGGAGTAGGAAATGCTCAGTGGGTGGAATCAGAACCATTTACATGAATTAAAAGGGTTTTTGCATGGAAGAAGGATTGGATGTATTGGGTTTGTCTCCAAAGAATGGAACAAGGAATAATAGGTGTAAGTTGCCGAAATAAATTTAAGGTTGATATGATGAGAAGCAGTGTGGTATGGTGGATAGAGAGTTAGTCTTGGAGTTAGAAGACCCCAATTCAAGTCCTGACTCTGATTCATATTGGTTGTGTGACCCTAGCATCCTTTTAGTTCAGCCCACACCTAGAAGGAATCCTCACTGTAGCTTTTCTGGCAGATAGTATTCTAGCCACTACTTGAAGATTTCCAAGGAAAAAGATTTTTAAAAATCTACAACCTCTGAAGGAAGATCATGCACTTCCACATTTGGACAGCTCTCATCATTAGAAAGTTTTGCTTAAATCTGCTTCTTTGGGTCCACACAGAACAAGCCCAACGTGATATTCCTACTTAAACAGAAGTTATCACGTCTCCTCTTTTTTTTTCTTTCTTGTATGCATACTCTCTTTCTTCAAACTATACTCATATGTCATAGACTCAAGGCCCTTCACTACATTGATATTGTATGTCAAATCTCACACTCATAATGCCCTATCTCTCCAAAAAAGTAGGGGTAGATGCCCATTGCTCTCCTTTTGTGTCAACTGGGGCCCTTATGATTTTGGCTGCTTTGTTGTTGTTCTTTCCATTCATGCTTTAGTGGCCACTACAATGTGACCACTGTACTGTGTATATTATTTTCCTGGATCTGGTTACTTCCCTCTATCAGTTCTTCTCATGTTTCTCTTTATTCATCAATTCATATAGCACAATAATATTCAGTCACATTTCTGTGCCATGCTTTATTTAGACATTGGCCATTTTAGTTATTTTCTTAGCATGATTCTAAATTATGTCTCAGAATTGTCTATACATTTAAAAAAATTTAAATTGTTTGGTGAATTTCCTCCATGTCTACCTTTGTCTTTTCAAACAACTCCCATTTTTACTTCTCAATTTAATTGTTTTCTTGATATCTTTAGAATTTCATCATCATCATCATCATCATCATCATCATCATCATTATTATTATTATTATTATTATTATTATTGCTTTTTGAAGGGGGGAAGGCAGGGCATTTGGGGTTAAGTGACTTGTCCAAGGTCACACAGGTAGTAAGTGTTAAGTGTCTGAGGCCATATTTGAACTCAGGTCCTCCTGATTCCAGGGTCAGTGCTACTGCGCCACCTAGCTGCCCCATAGAATTTCATTCTTAAGAGTTTCCTATCAGTCCTTGGCTGACTTCTCCCATATAATTTTTAAATTAATTTTTTTCACCAACTTTTTCCCTTTCATTCTCACTCCCTCCCTCCAACCCCTGGGGAAAAAAAAGAGAAGCAAAATCCTATGCATGCTAAACAATACAAGTTTCTGAACTAGCCATAAATCCGTGGCATCCTACATATCTTTACTCCCAACACTTTGAAATCTGCTTTTCTTGAATTTAAGGTGCATGTTGGACTATGGCTAACTTCCCTCTCCTTCATTAGTAGCTCTAGGAGAGAGTGATCATTCCC
>CM053593.1:371896527-371927583 GCA_028646575.1 Pseudocheirus occidentalis
AGAGAGAGAGAGAGAGAGAGAGAGAGAGGGAGGGAGGGAGGGAGAGGGAGACCTGTTTAATAGTATCCTGTTTAACAGTCCTGTTTGGACCTGTTTAATAGTATCCTGATTTCTCATGAAGTCATTTGCTTCCATTTGCTCTACTCTAATTCTGAAGGAATTATTCTCTTCAGAAAACTTTTGAGATTCTTTTTCCATCTGGCAAATTAGACTTTTTAAGGCATTCTTTTCCTCATTGGCATTTTGGGCCTCTTTTGCCCAAGATGGGCCTTTTTTTTAAGATGTCGTTTTCTTCAGTCAGGTTGTTAACTCTCTTTTCATGATTTTCTTGCATCATTCTCATTTCTCTTCCCAGTTGTTCCTCCACTTCTCTTATTTGGTTTTAAAAATCCTTCTTAAGCTGCTCTATGGTTTGTAAGCAGTCTTCATGTTTCTTGGAAGCTTTTGGTATGGGAGTTCTGACTGTGTTGTCTTCTTCCCATTCTATGCTTTGATTCTTTTTGTCCCCAAAGAAGGAATTTAAAGTTTGGTTGCTGTTCTTACTTTGCCTGATCATATTGCCAGTCAATTACTTGCCTTTTAACTCTGTGGAACTCTGCTTCCAGAGGGGAAAGCTCTGTCCCAAATTGCTAGGGGTTTTGCAGCTGCCAGAGCTATTAGGAGGCCACTGGAGCCCCCACCAGCTTTGGCTCACTGAAAACACACCCCAGGACCACCAACCAAGACCACCATCTGGATCCAGGCTGCTCCATGTAAGAGCATTTAGCCTCTGAATGATTGCTTGGCCTCCATGCAGTCTGTAGACTGGGAGCTTCTGAAGCAGCTATGTGGCCCTGGCAGCTACAGGGCCAATGCAGCCTTGCCCTGGAGGCAGTTTGGCTGGACCACTTTTCTCTCCCAAATTTAGCTGAGTTCTGCTGAGTTTTCACTTTGTCCTTGTTTCTTATGGCTTGATAATTCTGGAAACTTCCACAGCTGCTGCTGATCCACTCTCCTGAAGGCTCCAACTGCAGCTTGTCCTGGATACCTCAGGGCTGGTTTTGGCTCCCAGCATGCTGTGATGAGCCCTTCCTACTGAGCTGCCTTCAGTGGGAGATGTGTTTTTTTGTATTTTTGTGAGTTTGGGAACCTTAAAATTTGTTTAGAGTTATATTTTATAGGTATTTGAGGTGGGTATGTGGGTGCGGTAGAAACTTGTTGCTTCTATGAAGCCATCTTGGGTCCTACCCCCATGTCTTTCTTGTAGCAAAATAGAGGGGCCCTTTTCAGAAGAGCAGCAATCAACTAAGGTCCACCATGGGCATTCCTAAGCAGGTGGTGCCCAGTCTTGTGCCAATGATACTACCTGTTCCATTAGAATTAGTTATTGCTCACTATTTGGAGTTTTTGTTTCTGCTTTCTGGGGTTTGTACTATGATTACTGCCTGCTTGATGCTGCTGCCAGCAGGCCAGAGCATCACTGCACCTCTCACTTCTTTTGTTATTCTATATGAATCAGGGATATCTGACCCTTTACAATCCTTACCACTCTCTCTGTGCCTACCCTTGTTGACTCCACCAATTTGTACTTTATCTGGTGCAGTAAATGATTTGGAGCCTGAGGGTTTGTGTGAACCATCCCTTTATTCAACAAGAGAAAGTACCCACCTTGGCCTCCTATCAAAGTGTGCTTAGAGATCCAATAAAAGTAGCTTGCATGGAAATTCTGACCAGTCTGAGAAGCTCCCAAGCCCATTATGTTGAGTGCTTCTTAAAATGCCTTGCTTCTAAAGACCCAAGTCTAGTTTTCAGGTCAGTCCGCCTGAGGGTATGGAGTGTTAACTCAAGCTTCCCTGGCTTTCAACCTCCAACCCAAAACATGCAAATGTGGCTTTCATCTGGTCAAATATTAGAGATACTTGTGCAGTTAGCTTTGCTCACTTTCTATTGAGATTGCTACAGTAGCCTAACTTTTGCTCAAACTTTATGCATTTGCGAATAGACATCTGAGGTCATGCATTTTGTTTCTGGTTCTTTTCATGACTTTGTCTCTGGTGATCTGGATGTCTCAGTTGCTATCTTTCTTCTTTCACTGTATCTACATTTGATAACTTGGTGTATGTGTTTTCTATACCTTTCCTTTCTCCATTCTTCTTAATTCAGAGCCCTTGTAATTAGATTTGAGAGGTGTCAGGCAAATGCATTCTTCTCAGTCTTTAGGATGTGCTCCATCCCTGGCCAGGAATTTTATTTTAAGCCAGGGGTGGGAAATCCTTAGCTTCCTTTTATGAAGCCATCCATTAGTGGGACTGTGTGTTTCTTAAAGTGATACTTCATTATCCCTTAATTGTCCTGGAGTGGGATGGGATGTTCCTTGAATCCCTCAACTCCAACAGGCAGAACATCCTATACCTGAAACATAGATAACAGTTATAGAAATGTAATTATTCTAAACTCCATGAAAGACATCAAAGAATTTGTATGTTCTCCATACTAGTTGAGACTTTCAGCCTTGGTTTGTTTTTTTTAACAACTTGTAAATATGTACATCTCAACCCTAAGGGCTTTACTAAGACATTTATAAACCAATGTCTCTTATTAGATAAATAGCCACATTCATATTCCTTTCCTAAGGATGAAAAACTCCTTATCATTTACCACTCCCTCTCCTGAACCTCACTTTTTCTTACTCCCCTTGACTTGTCATTTCCATTTCCCATGAATTGTTTTCTTTATGTCCTTCCCCCCACCCCCTTACTCCCACTGAATCTTGCTCCTTGGGAATATCATAGAAGAAACTCATGTGTATGGGTTGGACTAGGTGGATTCTTTTTTTTTATTGTTGTTGTTCATCCTTTGTTCTTTTTCTTTAATTGTTTAATTTTAATTTATTTTCTTGATTACATCATTCCTTTCCAGTTTTGAGTTACAAATTTTCTTCCCTTCTTTCCCCTACCCCCAAGCCCAAAACAGTGATCCCACCGTGAAGTCCCTCCCACAATCTGTTCCCTTTTGACTAGGTGGATTCTAAGGTCCCTTCCAACTCTGAGAATCAGTGATTCTGTGATTTCCCAATGGGTATACCTTCCATAATTTTTTAGTTCATTTTAATTGGTTTGTCATCAGAGGTCATGGAGTATGATTTTACACATCACTCTCTTTCCTCCTTCCCAACTGAATTATTTAGGGAAATGAGATCTAAGAAAACAATAATATGGGATTTGGGTGAAATAAATGAAAACAATTTTGGTGTACTCCTGTTTTTGCACTATAGAAGAGCCAGGAAAACCATACTTTAGTCTGGACTCTGATGCCAGTTAGTTATGTGTTCTTACTAATTTTATTTACCTGTCAAGGTTTCAGTTTTCCCATTTCTAAAATTAGGATTTGGGGGGAAAAGGAAGCAAAAGGAAAATAAACCATGAAATGAGGAGCTGGATGAGCCAATTATGGTTTCCAAGCCAAGAGAATGCATCCTCTCTTCCAGTTTATCTCTTAGAATGTCTAGTTTCCTTCAAAGTTCAGCTTAAATACCACCTTTTATATGAAGCTTTTTGGAGAGTCCTCCCCTCCCCCCGTTCTCCCAGTTTAGTACCACCCCTTCCAAATATCTCGTATTTATGTTTATTCCCTTCTCTGTGTACATGTTGCTTCCCCCAATAAAATGCAAGCTTATTGGATCTGTTTAATTTTAATTTGTATCCTCACGATTTAGAACAATTTTAGTTAAAAGAAATTGGCCCTTAATAATTGCTTCCTTATTGATTAATTAATCTCTCAGGTGTCTTCTGGTACCCTATAAATTATTAATAACAAATGACTAATCTACTATTGACATCCATTTAGGGCCTTCAGATCTCCCAGGAGAAAGAAATAAGGGTACTTGGGTGGTGTGGTATTATATAGCTATGGTTTAATGAAGAAATATATTCCCTCTTATTTTCAGACAGACAGGGATTTTTATCTTAAGGTTTAGTATGGGAATGTTACCTAATTTTGACTCATTTATGGAAGAGCTGATTAAAAGTATGTTACTTTGGGAAATGAGGCCTTTTATAGGGTAAAGAGATCATTTATCTATCACTCTAAATGTGAGCGTTCTAGATAATTTAATATTGTATGCCTGGTCAAAGATATATGCACTGTACCGAGAGGGAGAAAAAGGGAAGGAACTTGTAGTTGATGGATTTCTAAGGGAGGAGAGTCTCCAGAAGAGATTCTGGAAGAATTCACTAAACCACCCATGGTCACCTCAGCCAAGAGGTAGGAATGGACATGTTACGTAGGTCAAGCACTACCTTCTCACTTGCTTTAAGAATGATACCCTCTTTTTATCAGGGAAAGATGATGGGTCAATAGGAATTTAGCAAAAAATACTAAAAAAACATCATGATTCTGGGAAAACCATGGTGAGAAAACCTGTGTTGTCGGTCAGCCAATCAACAAAGCATTTATTGAGCTCTTACTATTTGTCTCTTTTTGTGTTCCCAGTGCTTAGCACAGAGTCTGGCACATAGTAGGAAATTAATAAATCTTTACTGATCAAGTGTTTACCTGGAGCTGTCTATTGTAATACAAAGAAAGACTCATATAATTCTAGCCTTTAAAGAACTCACATTCTAATGAAGGGAATTAGCACGCAAGTAATTATTTATACACAAGATATAAGCCATATAAATAGAAGGTAATCTCTGAAGAAAGGCACTGGGATAGTGTAATACCAAGCAAAGGCAACTTCCAAAGTTCGGATCACCACCATAGCAAACCCCATTTAGTCAGCAAACATTCACAGAACAGAGAAAGTCAAAATACTGTATAACTCATTCATTTAGCAAGTTCCCAATTCAATCCAGGTACTACTCTACCCCAGACAGTACATTCATTTAGTCAGTCAAAGTCTCTTCTCAAATGGAGATCAGTTTCCAATCATAAACAAAGTACATTCATTTGGTCGATCACAGAGCACAAAAAGGCCAAAGATTTCCCACCCCTGGACACAAAATAATTACAATATCATCCATTAACACCAAGCACTTTCTCAAAAGGGAGCAGGAGAGCACAAAAGGCCATCCACCTTTAAGCTATAACAAGGTTAAGATAGCATCTCAGCATTGAAAACCCAAGGCAAGCCCTCAGCAATCTCAGTTCCTGGGGAGACAAGGCTCAACAAAGCCATAGCCAGTGTCCTCATCAAGTCACTCTCTGCCTGTAGAACAGTACCAGAACCGCTGAAAACATCAGCAAGGCCCTCTTCCAGGATTTCTGTGAAGGTACCACAAGAAAATACTCCTTCAAGGCTTTTAAACCAACAGCCAGGTTCCAGGACCTCTACAACAGCAGCACTATCTTTCACCATCAGGTGAATCTGGCAAAACAACATCAAAACAGACACACAAAATGCCAGCATCACAGCCATGCCTCCTTAGTTCTTAGCAGCTCCAGGTGGCAGTTCTCAAAAGTCTTGGACAGCTCCAATGGGCTCTCAGCAGTCATTCTCTCAGCAACTCAGGCTCCACAATACTGGATACTGCTCTGCCAAAAGTCCCTCTGGCTTTCTCTGGGCTTGGGCCTCTCTCCCAAATCACAGCTCTTCCCAGTTCAGCCCTCTCTCTTCACATCAACAAGTCCATCCCACAAGTGGGATTCACAAGCTCTGGGTTTTAACACTCAATCCAAAAACCAAGCCAATACAGGGGCATCTCCAAATGCCGTTACCATTACAGATAGGTGATTCTACCGGGGAGAAGTCTAAAATGATTATCTCAAATCTCCAGCTACTTCAGTCTTGGAGGCAGAGATATGGAGAGAGAACAGTCCAGGTATAAGCAAAGAGGGGGAAGATTCTGGAGATACTTGGAAGCTGGTGAGTAGCCCTATTTGGCTGGAACATAGATTAGGCAATGGGGAATAGCGTGAAATGGTATTTGAAAGAAAATTTGGCATAGGATTTAAGAAAACCTTGAATGTCAACCTATGGAGCCTAAACTTGAAAGACATTAGGAGATTGTCACAGAACTGTGATGTAGCAGTGGTTGTGCCATAGGCCAACCCCTTCATGGCACTCCTAGAGGTGAGGAGAACAGATGAAGGTTTGACCATCATGACTGCATAACCAGGAATATGGCATCTGTAGTGTATCTTAAGATTTTCGTTAGTGGTAGGAGGTACAGGGAAAGGTTGAGGAAAAGGTTAAAAAAGTATGGGGCTTGAAGTCCCCCAAAATAGGGTTTCAAAAACACAGAAGAAAATGCTTCAAAGGAGGTAAGTATGGTAGATAGGACCTTGGGTGGGGGAGAGGTCAGAGGGATTGGGATATGGGCTCCAGGAGGAGTATTGGAGATTTTCACCTAAAAGAGTCTTCTTTATTCCCAAAGTGCTGGGGACCACAAGGTCTGAGATCTTTAACTATTGAATATAAAGCATCTAGAAGGCTGAAGCCCACAAAATAAAAACATGAGGAAGAGAGAGATTTAATAGGAACAATTAGTACAAAGACTACAGGGGAAATTATCACGTCAGTAATGAATATACAAATCTTGTATAAGTTGAACTACTAAAGCACATGAGCTATTAGGGGAACTATTAACTTAGTAATGAGCGTGAGAAGCTATGAAAATGACTCCTATGTAATGAAAGTAGAATTCTTAACAATGCTCCTAAACATAGAAGATGTGTAATTAGTCAATCAAGGATCCGGCAAGAAGCTGTTCTGGTCACAAAGCCGCATGGACTAAACAACTCCTAGGAGGGGGAGGGAAGGAGAGAGGCGAGAGAGAGAGGGAGAGAGGGGAAAGAAAGAGAGACAAAGAGAGAGCAAGAGGAAGACAGAGATGGAAAGATGAAAGAGACAGAGACACTGAGAGACGGAAAAGGAACTAGACAGAGACAGAGATAGAGAGGAAGAAAGTCAGAGACACAGAGGGAGTGAAGAAGATTCTTATCTAGTCACCAACTAGAAGAGAAGCCTTCTTTCCGTCTCTTCCTTTGGAAAATCTAGAGGTCTTCCTATGATTCCACACCTCTTGATCCTTTGTCAGAGAAAGACCCTGGGACTGAAAGTCAGTTCAGTCTGCTACTACCTCATGAAAAACCAGAGAAGTAAGAAGAGCTCATGAGCTAAGTGTTCAGAAGACTCGAAACTGAGCCCATGACTTGCAGTCCTATCAGGGCACACACTCCCAGTCATATGTGTCTAATTGTGTTCCTTAGCTCAAATATTCCAAAAAGAAGTCATTTAAAGATCTGAGGGGGACTTGACTCCATTACATCTTTAAAAACCTCTTCTCTTGACCCAATGACTTCTTTAAAGACTTTACCTTCAAAGTGAGTGGCACTCATCCCATCTACACTAGAAACTCTCTTCTTTCTTTGCATAAACTCTAGTACTTTCCTGGTCTGACCAGAGCTAAGGTGAGGGAGGTGAGGTTTATTTGGCATCTCTTCTTCTATTCAAATAGCTGGGGGAGCTAATCATTAAATATAACATTACCAAGGATGTTGGCAGCGAGAAAGCCTCTAAGCAACAATGTTAGTTCATGAAAATAGGGATTTGAGGAATATGTTGAAAAGTAGGCTAGAGGGGCCTGATAAGAGAAGGGGGAAGGGAGTGGGAGGGAGAGAGAGAGAGAGAGAGAGAGAGAGAGAGAGAGAGAGACAGAGAGAGACAGAGAGAGAGGGACAGAGAGACAGAGAGATAGAGAGAGACAGAGAGACAGAGAGAGACAGAGAGAGAGACAGAGAGACAGAGAGAGACAGAGAGCGAGAGCGAGAGCTGCGTGGATACAGGTTATTTAATGGATGAACTTTTTTTTATTAATTTATTTCCTTAGTTTTAGTTTACAATATTTGGTTCCACAATCCCTTGAATTTCAAATTCCCTACCCCCATCCTTCCACACCCCCCCCCCGCCCATGGAGGCATGCAATCAAATAAAAGGATCTGCAAATACCTTCACAGTAAACATTAGTCAGGTTGTAAAGAAAGATCATAACGGATGGAATGAACAATGGGTAAGAGGAAACAAAACAAGAAAAAGAAAGAGAGCAGGTAGTTTGCTTCTATCTGTGTTCAAACTCTGTAGTTCTTTCTCTGGATGTAGACATCTCTTTCTATCCTGAGTCTTTTGGAGTTGCATTGCTAAGAAGAGCCCAGTCTATCAAAGTCAGTTGTCACACAAACATTGTGTCTGTGATTGTGTACAAATTTCTTCTTACTCAACATCAGTTTGTATAAGTCTCTCCAGGTTATATGAAGCCTGTATGATCCTTATTTCTTATAGCACGATAGTATTCCATTACATTCATACACTACAACTTGTTCAGCCATTTTCCAGTTGATGGGCATCTCCTTGATTTCCAGTTCTTTGCCACCACAAAAAAAGAGCCACTATGAATATTTTTGTATATATGATGCCTTTTACCACTTCTATGATCTCTTTGGGATACAACCCTAGAAGTGGTATTGCTGGGTCCAAGGGCATGCACTTAGTTATAACCCTTTGGGCATAGTATGGATGAACTTTTTGAGGTGACCAGACTCAGAATTCTAGTTTTGGTGTATTTTCTTCAGTCAGTATCCCCAGAGTAGGATTATGGAAGTCTCAGAACTTCATAAACTATCTCTCCTCCCCACATCTACCCTCAAGGATGTTGCATATAATATTATTATAAATTTGTGTTCTATATTATAATAAAATATAAACTATATGGATTATATATAAATATATATTTAACCTACCATAAATTTGAATGCAAGTTTTCTGTTCTGTGAGTCTCATTATATAGTTTGGTTTTATTGATGAAGACTATTCAAGATCTGAGAGTCATAGCATTAGGTTGATCAGGAATCACAAAGCTAGAGCAAAGATGTGACCAATGTTTATGCCACTAAAAAAATCCAGGGCTTGTGCTTACATCCTGGCCAGTATGGTAGCAATTTATTATAAGAAACTTTTCTTTAAAATGGAAAATGAAGAGTCATTAATATCTAGAAATACTTATATTCATCTTGTTCAAGTAAACAATTAAAAGTACCCCCATCTAAACTTTTCCCATTGAGTGGTTCAAATGTGAAATAATTTTTAAAAATTCAGTATTGCTTAAATTCAGCGAATTCTGGAAGGTCAGCAATGTGCAGTACAGAGCTCATTGGAATTTGGTCAATACTTTTTAAAACAAAATAAGATTTGTTTTAGCTTTTTGTTTTGGATAGTCACTTTTGGATAGTATTTACATTTTTGCATCAATTAATCATTAGTGGTATTGATCTTTAGTTCTCTTTCTTTTCTTTATCCCTTCCTGGTTTAAATATTGTGGGTGTATTTGTCTTTTAAAAAGGACTACAGGGAAGCATCTATGTGGCACAGTGAATAGAGCACCAATCCTGGAGTCTGGAGGACTTGAATTCAAGTCTGGCCTCAGACCCTTGACACACCAACTAGCTGTGTGACCGCCCAAGGTTTGCCCAAAGTTCACTTAACCCCAATTGCCTTGTTTTCCCCCCTCCAAAAAAAAGAGAATAGTAGAGTGCTTTCTTTTTCAGTTTTTGATAGCAATTTGTATTGTATGGACATCGATGGCTTTTTGAATGTTTGCATTAACCCATAACTCTATCTGGACCAAGGTTTATTTTCTTTTCTTCTAGTAGTCCCTATAAGGCATGCTCAATTTCATTTTCTGAGATTGGGTTGTTTAAGATGTCTATTTCAAGTTCCGTTAATTTTAGCATTTTGTATTTTTGTAGGTAATCATCCATTTCCTTTAAATTTTCATTCTCTAGTGCATTTTAAATAGGTTTTGATAGACAATGATTTGATTTGTATGCACTTTTTAGGAACACGTTTGCTATAGAAAGCGAGGAAAAGCTGTAGTAAAATATCTATTTGTTATGGAAACTTGGCAGTCGAGTAATAGCAACAGAGGAGATCCTTCTTTGCTCTCTGAGTGGTGCACACAGGAATGGTCAGGATGGAAGGTAAGTGCTGTGACATACAGGGAGAGGCATCTGTAGTGGTCGCTTTGGACTTTCCTCTCTCTTCCTCTGCCTGTTCTTTGGTGCAGAGGTTAAGGAGGCAAGACAAAGCAGACCTCATGTTTGCTCTTGACCATTGTGTGTAACTCAGCTAAAGGTGCCTGTCTTGATCTTCTGACTCAGGGATGTGCAACTTATATTAGACCCTGACAATTGCCTGATTCTTTCCTGGTCCTGTCCCTCTCTCAACATGCCCCACCCTGGCATCAGCTCTGCGAAGGAAGGCATCCATATGATACAGTGGAAAGCACAGTGGGTCTGAGGTCAGAGGACTCCAGCTCTTTTACTCATGGTGAGGACCCAAAGACCCCACCTTTGATGTTTGCTACCTGTGTGACCTTGGGAAAGTCACATTGCCCTCGGACTTCAATTTCCTCACCTGTGAAATTTAGGAGGTTGGATAGAACGAATGGTCTCTAAATTCTCATCTGGCTCTGAATCTATGGCATAATAATAATGAGTAACAATAATAACAAGAATCTACGGAACACTTGAAGCTTTGCAAAGTGCCTGACATCTTCCTTTATCTTCAATGTGAGGTAAGTGGCATTTTAATAGCTATGTGAGGTAAGTGGCATTTTAATCCCCATTTTATAGATGAGGAAACGGAGGAAGAGATGGTGTAAGTGACTTGATTAGGGTCACACATCGAAGTCAGTGCTCTAGGTGAGACTGGGGAAACTGAGGATGAGGGAGGTTAAGTAACTTTCCCAGGGTAACACAGCTAAGTCTGAGGCTTTGAACTCAGCTTTTCCTGACTCTGGGTGCATTTCTCCATCCACTGCATCACCTTGTAGTCTCTGGAGAAACTCTTCCCTTTGCTTTCATCCTATAGATGATGGATGTTGTTTGGAGCACAGCCGTTCATTAAGCTGTCTAGTAAGATGCGAGATGGTTGTCATCTTCCTTCCTAGAGAGGTACCCACATGACGGAAATCACAGGTCTTTGAGATATTAAAGTAATAGAGATAATAAGGAGGTGTAATTTAAGGCTAGATAGCACTTTGCAATTTACAAAGTGCACTCAAAGACATTTTATTGAATTTGATTCTTAGGATATGGGTAGGGCAGGCGTGAGCATTCTAATGCTAGAGAGGAGGGAGTGGATGCCCAGGAGACTGACTTGAATTGTCCAAGGTTCCTCAACTAAGAAATGGAGATGGTGGGATCTGAACCCTCTGGGATCCAGTGTCCGTGGGCTCCTGGTTCTTTCTTGCATAAGACACCCCATTTCCATACTCTGGACATGTTCATTGACTGTCCCCCATGCATGTAACATTCTCCCCCTTCATCGCCTCCTTCTGATTTCCTTAACTTGTTTCAAGCCCCGGTGAAAATCTCATCTTCCTTGGAAAATTTTTCTGGATCTCTCTAAAGGATAGTGTCTTCCTTCTATTCATTATGCCCAATTTATCCTGTCTGCAAGGTGTTTGTACATAGTTGTTTGCATTCTGAGTGTGAACTCATGGTGAGGACCCAAACTCAGGAACTGCGTTTTGGTCTTTCTTTCTGGATCTGGTACTTAGAACAATACAAGGAAGGAGCTTAATAAAGCCTGATTGCTTAACCCGGAATGATGTGGCTAGAATTTAGTGCATATGGAATTTTCTGTAGATAGAACACTCAATGTGACTCGGTCATATAACATAGCACCTGGAAAATCTAATGCAGGGCTTCTTAACCTGAGGACCTTAGGAGGTCTAAACAGATTTCAGTGAGTCCATGAACTTGAATGAAAAAAGATTACATTGTCTGCCCCCCCCCCAATCTCTAAGTGACACTAGGAGCTTTCTTCAGTTATGAATGTGGGCAATACACATGAATTAGAGTACACATCTTTAGGCTTCAGCAGACCATCACAGGGGTCCAGAACACAAAGGTCAAGAATCCCTCATCTATTGAGACCTTGTACTGCATTAATAGAAGCATAAATGAGAGGAGGAGGGGGGATAATCTTGAGCTACTCTGTCCTTGTCAGAGACTATCTAGAAGAATATGCCCAGTTCTGGGGGACATGAGCAAAAGATGGAGTTGGACCAACATCAGGAGGTAGGCCAGGACAGTCTTGGAATTGAGGCAAGGGCTGATGAAACCTGAAAGCTGTCTTTAAACTTTTGAAAGGTGGGCTTAAACTTGCTATAATTGTCTATGGAGGAAAGCACCTTGGGCAAATGAATATAAGTAGCTGGGGGGTAGATTTTAGTTCAGTATAAGGAGAGGGAAACCTTTTAATAATTAACTACTGCTATCTGAAATGGAATAAGCTGCTTTAGTGGTCAAGGGTATGAGTCGGGGGTGGGGGTGAGGCAATGGAACCAGGGGACCTGGGTTCAAATCTGGCCTTACCACTTCCTACCTTTTGGGAACCTTTGACTCCTCATCTCAAAATGGCAGAATTGGAATTAATGGCCCCTGAGATCCCTTCTCACTGTAAATCTATACTCCTATGATTTCTAGGATCCTTTTTGCCTCATTCCCCTTCACAACTCTGTGTTCTAGATAAGCTGGCTTATTTGTGTTTCCTTGGATTGAGTATCCTGCCTCCATGCTTTTTCACAGGCTATTTTCCATGCCTTGAATTCTCTCCTTCACCTCAACCTCTTATCATTCTTAGCTTCTTTTAAATCTTAACCCAGGAATGCTTCCAAGAGGTCTTCTTCACTTAACAGAGCTCATTTCCACTCTCTTATCTTCTGTTTCTTTATCTGTTTGCAAGAGATATTTCCCAGTAGAATGTAAGCTCCCTGAGGGCAAGCACTGTCACTCTGTTTTTGCCTTAGTAGCTTCAATGAACCATTTATGTAATAGGTATTTAATAAATGTTAGTTGAATTGAGATCCAGCTGAATTGCTTCCAGTGTGTGTCTTTGGTCTTAAGGCTCATTCACCCTGAGGTTTGGTAGTATGTTCAATGAGATCTTCTTTTTGCATGTTCCTTGAGAGCAAGTCACATCAATTAGCAAAGGGCTTGTTTCTGCAGTGTCCTTGGTGCCTTCCTGGCTCCATTCTCTTTGAAATAATCATGTGCTAGAGTGACAAATGGATACAAAATCATGCTAAAGCACTTTCTTCTTTTCCAAAAAGCTGTATTTTTTTTTCTTTTAAGGGGAAAATAGAGGCTGTGGAATGAGTAAGAGATCTGAGACACCCTGGAGAAACCCAGAGGCAGCAAAATCTTTAGGGCAAGCCAGCATTCAGCCCAGGGTGTTCCAGGAAGGAAGTATGTGTGCCAGCAGTCATCGTTCTGGAGAAGTCACTGAGCACAAGTCTGGAAGACTGGAAAACTGGAGAATAACAAACCAAACGTGGCATCCATATGCAAATTTGTGAGTGAGTTCAGGAGGTGGGGGAAAAGGGAGAGGAAGGGACTGCAGGAGGAGCCACTTAATATTCACTACATGGAGGAATATGTGAGCTCCCCATTGTATACAAGAGTGTAATTAAATCAAGGAATTTGGCAAAAATTGAGGATTGCCTAGACACTTGAATTAGTGGCAGACTGGGAGAGGCAGCTTGCCCCCACTATTCCCTCTGGGACTAACCACGTTGTTTTTGTAACTCCATTGCCTGGCAATTTCTGGGCCATGGAAGGTGATCAATAAATAATTGGTAATTGATCGATGGGTTGTATGGTCTGCTACTAACAGAAGTGTATAATAAGAAAGAAGTTGTGCTTGGTTGGGGACAGGACCTGAGATAAGTGGCCCAGAGGCACCTTTGGTTAAGGGTGAGGGGAGGTGTGAGATATTACCCTGTTTAGGGGAGGCAGAAATCATAGACCTCTCATACAAAGTCATTCACTTTGGGTGCTAGGTCACTCTTCCCAATGGAGGGGAACAGGGAATATGGTGAGGTCTATGGACATGGTTCATCCAAGACCACCATTGGATAGTTTCCCATTTTAAATAGCCTAGTATTAAACTCTTATTTCTATTTACCTGAAGGATTGTAAGAGTTGTCATGGTTCTCCAAATTCATCAACTTGGGGCAAAGCTCCATAGGCCTTTCCTAGTTCTATCTCTGATTGCCATTTTGCTCTGGTGAACTATAATCTCCCAGGGGTAGGGATGGGGCTCAGACTAAGAGTAAAGGGATGGGAAAATAGTATTTTCATTTCATATCTGACCAGCAAGTCCAGTTGTCTTCAGGCCGTTTGAGGACAAAGCTCTGAGAAAATAACAAGGTTGGGCTTCCTGCAAAAAAGAAAAATCCTTCTTTTCTTTTTTCCTAACATAAAAGAAAAGAATCTCATGAAGGAATGGGGTGGCTGCTGCATGCCTAGCTTGTCACAGCCCACTTCTGTCTATGCAGAGAACCAAAGTTGGTAAATATTCAAGCTGCCCCGGGCCCAGACCTTGAGAAGCCATCTTATTAGAACACTGTTGGGGAGAGAGCCAGAGACGGAGAGAAAAAGGGAGGAGGGCTGGAGTTTCAGGTTGCCCCTTCATTATGGATGGACCAAACTGGCAGGAGAAAGGGATTTCAGTGTTTTCAGTGGGAGAACTGTCCAATCACAGCTCCACAGAGTGACCCCGGGATTCTTCTTCAGAACTCGCCTTAATTGACAATGCACTCTCTTTCCCTGCTGACTTCTAGTTTCTTCCAATAGTCTGCAAATAGCAAGATTTCCTCGTGACAGAGCATGCCCTCAGTGCCAGCTCCCATGAGGAAGGGTGGTCCTATGCTAGCTCCTTAACAGGGCCTAATGGGATGCCTAACAGTAGCTTTACAGAGCTGGTGGGAATTCCAAGCATTTCTTCCCAATATCGGACCAGCACAGAGAGCCCGTGTCAATGTCAAGTCCCACAATGTCTGCCTGACATTTTACATGGCACGTACCATGGATTTAGCATTGGAATGGTCTTTGGAGGTCAACCCTGTCACTATACACAGGAGGAAAGCCAGCTCAGACTTAGCCCAAATCCCAGAGGCAGGAAGGAGCAGGGGCCAGATTCCAGCCTCGATTCTCTGATCCCAGAGTGTGGATTTTTTCCCATTATACATATCACATCAAATTCTGACAGTAACAGATCATCAGTTCAGAGCTAAAAGGCGCATAAGAGGCCATCTAGGCAGCTCCTTCATTTTGCAGATAAGGACAAGACAAGAGAGCTCAAAGATTATCTCTGCTATTTACCATCTCTGTTATCAAGGGAATCACTTTAAATCTCTGGGCCTCAGTTTCCCCATTCATGAAATAAGGGGGTAGGACTAGATGACATTTAATCTATTTTCTAATGTTAAATGCCTGCCCATTTTGTAAAAAAAAAAAAAAGAGAGAGAGATGGGGAGTAAATTAGCCTTTAAGTTCCATTTCTTGGAATATGAACAGAAATTTTTTACCAACTCCCAGCAGACTCCACTGCTACCATTTTGTCTGTGGATATTATAACTGTCTCTGGCAACCTCAGACATTCAGAACTTTTGAAACTCTAGTGGTTATCTGTCAGAGAAATGAAGCAGAGAAAGGGAAATAAGGTCAGCTGACCCTCCCCTCTGGCTGGCTTGTGGCTACATGGGTGGATCCCCACGACACCAGGACAGAAAAATAACCTCTCTTCTTCTCCATCCCTCCATAATGTCCCATCTTGCTGCCTGGAGATCGGAGGCCAAGGACTCAGAAGCTGAAAGCCAGATATTTCTCATTCAAAGGACTATCACTCTTTAGCTGCTCTAGCTCAGCAGTTAGCAGGGGGATTCTCAGCCATGAGTCCTACATGGCTAGAAGTCATCCCCTCCCCAAGAAGCTCCCCTTGATTGACAGGCAACAGGCAAAGAATAGTTATACATGGCCCAAAGAACTTCCCCATGTAACATGATGACCTGAACATCCTTTCCCCTCCTGGACCCCGTTTCCCCATTTGTAAAATAAAGGCATTGGACTGGAAGGCCTCTGAGATCCCTTTCATCTCTAAATATGTAATCTACAAAACTGAAAGAGTCACTTCACTCAAGGACCTTTTTATTGGAGAAAAAGACCCGGTACAAGTTGTAGGATCCTAGAGGGTGAGCAGGGGTTCTTAAGCTAGAGGTCACTGACACCCCTCCCAGAAGTCTGCGGACAGATTTCAGGGCTTAATGAGCTTAGATGGGAAAAATAATGATGTTTTTATGTAGCCTTTGTTGTTGTTGTTGTTGTTTTTAATCCCATATATATTATTTTGTGCATTTAAACCTTTGGTTTCCTTTCTAATCCTTTATATTTAATTTTAACCCCTTTATATTATAAGCTTAAGGGCAGGGATTGTCTTTCTCTTTATTAATTGTATGTCCAGTGCTTTTCACACTGCCTGTCAGGTTGTAGATGCTTGACAAATGTTTATTGGATTGAGTTTTATGCATTTGAAGATGCTTTTCTGAGAAAGAGTCCATGGACTTGGCTTTGGTCAAAGGGGTCCAGGAAACAAAAAAAGTTTAGTACAGGACCTCATCTTGTCCAATGCTCTAACTTTACAGATGATGCAAATGAGGCTTAGAGACATAAAGTCACTTGCCCAGGGGCACACAGATCCCAACTACTTTAGCTGGGATTCGAAATGATATCCCATGACATGTTCAGCAAGGGTTAAGAGGTGGGATGTAAAACTGGCTGCCTCCCCAGTGTTTCTCACTGGCTCATCATACTGTGCTTTGAGAAATTAAATACTAAATATATGCAAAGTAATTTTCAGAGGGAGGACACTAAGCACCTGGGCACACAGGATTAAGATAAGTTCATTTAAGTTAATATTATCTCTATGGTATCCATGTTATGGGTGTGCTTTGAACAGCTTGGCTTCTGAGTGGAAGGTATTTCAAGCAAAAGTCTGAGGAGGGAGGCAGGATACCTCCCAGATCCTCCATTTTAAGGAAGACACCCAGGCCAGTCATGTTTTCATTTCTCTCCAGGTTGCATTCATGTTTCTCCTTAGTAATCTCCCTACAGTGCCCCTGGACCCAGTACCTTTCCAGCTGCCCCCTTTCCAGCTTCCTTCTCTGTGCGATCTTTCCTCAGAAGGTAAGCTCCTTGAGGGAAGGCACAATCTTTCTTTCTGTTTGTCTTTATATTTCCACTAATTAGCAGTTACATAACACACCCTTAATAAATATTTGTTGACTTGTGGAGGTGACATTTGGGAGTTGGAGTGCCCTTTCCTGTTCCCCTGAAATCACTTCATAGTCTCACTGGTGGCTGCTCGTAGGGGGTGTTTTGACGCTCAAGTGGGGTAATCAATGTAAACACCTTGCAAGCCTTAAAATGCTATATAAATGTCAGTTATTAGTATTAATTATTATTACCCTACAGTTACCTGGCCTCCAGACTGATGACTTCACTACAGGAGCTTTCTACTGCCCTCCTGGTGAGCTCAAATACTATATATAGAACAATGCTAGGGGTGTGTGAAGGAAGGCATGTATGCACTTCATTTTTAAATTTAATTTACATTATTAACATTTTTAAAAGCCCAGGCAATCAACAAAACAATAAAATGCCTTGATTTTTAGCAGGATTTCTGAGGTACAAATACTTAACCCAATCTACTCCCTCAATCCAGTTAGAACTGTTGCCTACTCGTTCTGTCTCCTTCTAAGGATGGGGCCAGGTAAGTGGTTGAACAATTCCTGAGAATCACCACTGAGGTCTTTGGGATGCCAAAACTCGAAGCTAAAAAACAGGAGAAAGAATCCCCTAGTCAAATAACACTTGGGTTTCTTTTCCTAGACAAAAAAGGTTTTTTTCTTACCTTCTCCAACAGCCAGGTACACTGATTATCTTTTATTCTCATGCTGCCCTTAGGACTGACCAGGCTAACTGAATTCATGGAACCAACTGATTGCTTTGGTCTCATTCAGGAGTCAGAACACTCTCTGGGAATGCTGGACTCCATCTTCTTGTATAGAGAGCCGTGAATTAAAGTGTGTGAATTACTAGCCCCTTGAAACCAGAATCTGGTTATAATGAAAACACCAGAGACCTTTAACTCTGGATCAGCTGGCGGATGACACAATAGAACTATATTAATTTTGGGTTTTAATAAAGCATATTCCAGCACTCAATAAAGGCTATGCTGCTATTTGGGGATGGGAGATGCATTATGAAGGCACTTTAGGGTAGAAAAAAAAGAGAGATAAAGGAAATCTAATTGAAGCATACAATGCGTTTACCAGTGTAGCTACTGATAACACATTACCGCTTTCTCTCTCTCTCTTTCTCTCTCTCTCTCTCTTTTTTTTTTTTACAGCACAAAAGATAGAATCAGGGCCACTGAATTGCAATCAAATGTAAAAGTACTCTTCATAGTGGTCTGTGGACATTGAATGCTTGGCTGGTGAACCACATTTGAAAGGGTAGGCTTAGAAAAGCTTTTCTTGCTAGAGGAAACATGAATAGGGAGACAGGCAACCCAATTATGGCCTTGCAGAGAGAGCAGGTGATCAATAAGTAGGATGCCTCCCTTGCTCTCGACTGTATCTCCAATTTGTGCATAAAATGCGGCAAGCAAGTGTGTCCTTCTCCTGAAGTACCTCTTGTCTGTGAGCTGCTATTCCTGGCTCTAATACTTTAATGGAGATTCGTCCTCACAAGTGTGGGCATTTCCTCCACTGGTGCAGATTGCGATCTATCCCTTTCTTTTTACTTAGTGGAAGAAATCAATGATCCTGAAGTGGGGGTCTGACTGTGTTACTTCCTTGTTCAATAAGTCTCTATGGCTCTCTATTAATTTTAGGACAAAACACAAACTCTTCCACGTGACATTGATAACTCTTCACCATCTGGCTGCAGATTGGCAAGCCATGCTGAGAGCTTGAAACTTCTATTGAACTCTTAACAGAGAAGCATTAGAGGGTAGGAAGAGCTGTGTTCAAATCCCCATGGCCTTTGACAAGTCACTTTACTTTTTTTCTTTTTTTTTTAACTTTTTTCTATGCCTTCAGGCAGCTCTCTAAAACTATTAAGTTTGAGGGTGGGCACCAACTCTTGTTGGCAGAAACAACTTCCTCACCAGAGATCCCCTGACATTGGTGAAATCACAAGAAAAACAACAGCAACAAAATTTACTCCAGGGAGGGACTTCACCAGAGACACCTTGGAAGAGAGGAGAGGGGGGCATAGGAATGGGAGATAAGGACGCACCTGGGCAATTGTCCTCAGAGAGACAAAAATACAAGTGGAATTCCAGAGGTTCAGGGCACATCTGAGACTTAGAGGAAATTATCTCTAGGCCATCAGGAAAGAGTTCATGAAAATATCAGACCCTGCGCTGAGCCTTCAAGTGAGAGAAGATCCTTAGAGGCAGAGGAGAGGAGGGAGAGCATTCTAGGCCAGGGCAGGGGGAGGGGGCACTGGGCAAAGGGGTGGAGAAGGGAGATGGAACTTGGAGTAGGAGGAGCAGCAGGAAGGTCAATTTGGCTACAACAGAGCATGAACATCATTTAAAGAATCTTTAAAATCATTTCAAGTGAAGGAGAATCATTGAAAACTGTTCTTGAAAAGTGTTTAAAAGCCAGATTTTTGGGGACTTTGCTGGCTAAATTAGAGAGTCTGGTTTTTTATATATAACATAATATTTATAAATTAGATCATATTTGTAAAAGTGCTCGTATATATAATAGGGAAAATATAATATAATATGATATGATATAATGTAAGTGCTTATTCCTAACCCTGCCCCTCCCCTTCCTTATCCTAGAGAAAATAGTGACCAATAGAAGATTGTGGAGCATGATAGAGACATGGTTAGATCTTATTTCTCCAAAATACTAAAGACAAGCAATGACTAGACCTATAAAGCAGAACATCAAATTGTCCCATTATATTGTGAACATTTATTCTGATTAGTGATTCCTCAGCCCTCAGGTGCCCTAAAAGAAAGCCCATCCTCCACATTCCTTGTTCGTTTTTTGTTGTTGTTCAGTCATGTTCAACTTTTCATGAACCTATTTGGTAAGAAGGTTGGAACAGTTTGCCATTTCCTTCTCCAGCTCATTTTACAGATGAGAAAACTGAGGTAAACAGGGTTAAGTGACTCATCCAGGGTCACATAGCTAGAAAGCATCAGATTTGAACTTAGAAATATCTATTCATTGTGTCACTTGGCTGCCCCGTTTCTTGGCTTAGTTATTGACAAAAGCAGCTAATACAGAAGTATCAAGAGTTTTTCCAATACGGCATGTTTTATTTCTTTTAGTGGGAATTCCAGCACATTAACAATAATCTCTTGCATGCTGGCTCTTTAACTTGCTACTTTTATGAAATGGGTTTATTTCCTCATTTGTAAAACAGGGAAGCTGGATGGTTCCTCAGATTTGCTTAGTTCTAAATCTGTGAACCTGTGAATACTGAATAGCTTCCACCCTTAAAGTTCAGTGGTCCAAATTGCAAGGGTAGATTGTAAGTGCCTTGAGGGCAGGTCCCACATCTTACATGCCTTTGTAATTTCTATAGTGCCTAGCATGGTACTTCACATGAAAAAAAAAAGAAATTGATAAATACTTGTCCAAGGAAGGAGAGCTTCCTGGCTTGGAATAGGGTGCTACGTGGGAAAAAAAATTCTCCCTTCCTCTCTACCCTAAACCAGTCCTTCTGAATTTTCCAGTACACAGATGGTGTTTTAAATCATCCACTATTGTCCATAGAGGTTATGTTGGTAGTAAAGTCAGTGAAAGACCCAAATCTTGTCTTCTGCCATCCTTCATTCCTCCCATTCCTCAGATCATCCCTAGGCAAAAGACTCTCTGGGGTCTACACAGCTTATACCTGAATCTTTGATGCTTCCCAAAGGGTCAAGTGTTGCCTCCCTTCCTCCCCCCAAGACTTGGCAATCAGAGGAGTGCAAAAGCTTTGCATCCTAATTCCAGAGAAATCGCAGAAAGCCAGGAACGGGTATGAGATTTCACCGAGACCAACAGAAAACACTCAGGAATTTGGGATGTTTTCTCAGTGTCTGTTGGAAAAAACATTCAATACAAAATGCTCAAACATGTTGGGAGCTAATTCATTTCCCCCCTGTATTATCATGACCTTTCTAGATCAGTCTCCTTCTCCACAAATGGCCATGGATAGAGCAACCATGCCTCGTCACCCTGTTATTGCCCACACCATTCTATCTCAAGACATTCTTTTCCCCAGGGATTTCACTGAGCATTTTTTTGCACAAAAGGTGCCACAGATCACCCAAAGAAGGATATTTCTAGCATGTTCCCTCCCCCACAATATACCTTCTAAAAGCTTCTTAATTGTGCTCAATAGATAGGAGGGCCATTATTAAGGGTATTTGAAAATATAAGACTTATCTTAACTTGTCCATTTTTCCTCCAGATAAAGTATCTTCTCGTGACAAAGGCTCACAAATTCAGGGCCCTCCTTGTTCTTCCCTCTCCTTCTGATATCTGTTTGGATGGCAAGCCTTGTAGGCAACTCACCTCCATAATATCTCTAGCATTTGTTTCTTTCTCACCACTCAAAATGTCAGTCCTCAATTTTAGAACCTTCTGATCTTTGACTTGGACTATTGCAATAAGTCCTATTGGTCTCCTGGTCTCCAACCTTCTCTACACAACAGCCAAACCAAGAGTCTCCAGACACAGGCGTAGTAGCCATGCTGTTTCCTCACTCTACCTTCTTTAGCAGCTCCCTTTGGCCTCAGATAAAACACAAAAGCATTAGTCTGGCATTAAGGACCCTCCGTGAGCCACTCACCTTCCCATTTTAATTACATATTACTCCCCTTCATGTAGCAAACTTGTCCGCTTGACTTACAAAACATATCTCCCATCTCTTTTGTCTTGTTGTTGGGTCTTTCAAGGATTCTTCTATGATTTTGGTAAGTCCCTGGGTTATCCTGGTTGGAGAAGAGATTCTACCAATGTTTTAAATCTGGGATCTTCATCTTTTTAAAAAAAATTGTTGAATGTATTTCAGTTTAATTGATGATATTGCAAGTGTATATATTTTATTTAATGCATTTAAAACCATTCTGAGAAGGCTTTACCAGACAGCTAATAGTTAAAAACTCCTGCTTTAAGGTTCTGTTTTCCTCTACCAAATCAATGCATGGGGCAGTAGATAGGATACTGGCCTTAGAGTTTGAAGAACTCAGTTTTAAATACCACTGGAGACACTTTTTATCCTCTGGAAGGTCACGTTACCCCTCTGTGCCACATTTACTTTATCTGTTAAAATAAAAAAGCGTTAGATTCAATGGCCTTTAAGGCCCCTTCTAGCTCTAGAGCTATGACCCCATGTTTTTTTTGTATAGTCAACACACAAGCAAACAGGGATTATACATCCTTTGTATCTTTCAGTCAATTGTCTGACTGTATTCATACCTGCGATTGACCATAGCGTGCCATTGGCAAAACCTATCTATTCCTTCATTGATCAATCACTGGAAATACAGACAAAAGTGAAACAGCCTCCACCCTCAAGGCACTTACATTCTATTGAGGGAGACAATAAAAACACGGATAACTATATACCAGTGGTTCTCAACCTTTCTAATGCCAGGATCCTTTACTACTCATATGTGGGTGTATCTGCATGTGGGCAGACCTACCTAGAGACGGATAGAGGTTCCTAAGTCTCGGTTCCTAAGACCATCGGAAATATGTGTTTTCCAATGGTCTTGGGCGACTCCTGTGACCCTTGTGAAAGGGTCATTTGACCCCCAAAGGGGTCGTGACCCATAGATTGAGAACCACTACTATATGCTGAATGTATGCAAGATAAATACAGAGTAATTTTGTTGGATGGAGATCCTAGCATCTGGGAGATCAGGAAAATGAACCTCATGGAGAAATTGGTACTTTAGCAGATATGAAGGGAACTCGGGGTTCTAAGAGGTAAGGGTTAGGTGAAAATGCCTTTTAGGCATAGGGAACAGCCTAAGAAAGGGCATGGAGATGAGAGATGAAATGTTGTGTATAAGGAATAGCAAGATTGCTGAGTTGGCTGACCATAGAGTATATGAAGAGAAGTAATGTGTGATAACGTTAGAAAGGAAGATCAGAGGCAGAACTTGAAAAACTTTAAAATCCCCAACAGAAGAACTTGTATTCTATCCTCTGGATGATAAGTAACTATAGGGATTAATTGGGCAGAAGAATGACATGGCTGGATCTGTGCTTTAGGAAACTTACTTTGGTAGCTGAGTGGCGGGTGGCTTGGAGTAGTAGGGGAAATTTAAGGTGGGGGTGACCAATTAAGTAACGATTGCAATAATCCAGGTGAGTGGTGTTGAGGATTACATTACTAGAGAAAAAAGAATCAATGTCATGAAAGTAGATTTGGCACCAATTGGATATGGGTGATAAGTTGAAGATGACTTTGAAATTGTGAATAAAGGTTGGTGGGTACCATGTACAGAAATAGGGAAGTTTCAAAGAGGGTGAAGTTTTGGGGAAAGATAGTGTGTTGTATTCATCAAAGACACCCTAATTAAATTTTGTAGCTTTGGGAAGACAGGCATATGGCGTGGTAGGTATTGATATCTTCTTGAGAGTCATTTTTCAATGGCAATAATGCTGCCACGTGCCTAATACCTTTTTCCCTCCTTTCAGTTAGCTTGAATGTGGATCCCTTGACAATCTCCAAACACTCCTCTCTAGCATGGACATCCCTTGGAAAACTTGGTTAGGACCAGGTACTCACCTTAGTTTGTTTTCTTTAGCATAATTCCTACTTCTTTCTTCAGTGCCATTGGGTTCTGTTACATAAAACTGATAGCTCCTTTATCAATTAAAAAAAGGATTTCATCACATGTCTTCTATAGAGGAAATGTCCTTATCGTTGTTTCTGTCCTGTACCCCTTTGGTAGTCTGGTGAAACCTATACACCCCTTCTTGGAATAAGTTTTTTAAATGCCTAAAATAAAATACATTGCAAATAAAGGAACCCAATTTTATTGAAGTAGTTATCAAAATGTTGAAAATAATGAAGAGAAAATCCACCCAGGTTTAGGAATCCTATGTAGAGAGGAGTCCTGGGAAGCTTGAAAATGGATTCTCTCCAGACTTGTGCACAGAGAAGACCGGATCTAATGGTTAGAGCCAGGAACATTTCTAGGCACCCACTGGCTTGGAGGGTGGCAGAGTTAGAAGCTCAGCATGTGCCAGTGTTATTTCTCTATCTCCTGCAAACAAGTGACAGAGAGGAGTCCCACATCTGTGAATTTGTTTGACTAAATATAGTCTCCATACCACTACTCTCCCCAAATGGGCTGAAATGAGCTAAGCAAGTGAATGGTATGTTTGGTGTGTGTGTGTGTGTGTGTGTGTGTGTGTGTGTGTGTGTTTAGTTCCCCTCTATAATGGAATAACATTAAAAATAATGAGTTTGTCTGATTGTTTTATCAGATAAATGAAATGAAATGAAAAAAAAAATGAAAGACCTAGAGAAGAACTTAGGATGATGTCTAAGAATGAGACTGGAATTTAGAGGTCATATGGAATAGGGATTATAAATGTGGAGTGAGGAGAAGCTGGTTAAAATCTTACCTCAGCTGCTTATTTATTGTATGATCTTGGACAAGTCACTTACCCTTCCTCAGCCTCAGTTTCCTCATCTGTAACATGAGGGAGGTTGGGGGCTTGATGGTCTCTAAGAACCCTTTTAGCTCTAGACTCACAATCTCATAATCCTGTGTGGTCTTGGGTTGTAATACCAGATTGGCCATTCAGAACCTTGGTGCTGTCTCTTGGTCTTGTTTTTTTTTCTTTTAATCTGGAAAATGATAGTGTTGGGTAGGTTGATCCCTGAGCTGCTGTTTCTTCCTCTACAAAATGCAATAGTTTCTAGGGTTTTCAAGCTCTAACTACTGACAAATTCCCTGTTATCCGGTCCTGGGCTGTCATTGGATAGATGATGGGTTGGCTACACACAATATAGACTTGGAGGGAGAAGGGACAGGAGATCCAACCTCTTTGTTTTACAGATAAAGAGACTGCTGCTTAGTAAGGTGAACGGATTTACCCTAAGCCATAAAGGTAGTGTCAGAGCTTAGGCCCACTGACTGCAAAGATGCTGAGAATGATGCCCAGAGATGTGAAGAATTTGTTCAAGGTCATGGGGCTACTTTGAGGCAGACCCGGGACTAGAGCCCAGGTTTCTTGCTTTTAGTCTGGTTCTCTTTCCCCTGAATCTCAGCTGTGTTCATTCAGAGCTATAACTAGTAATTTTAGTGCCTAGGGCAGGTAGAAAAAGGAGACCCTGGATAGGGCAGTGTCAGAAAGATACACACGACCCAATATTGGGCAGATAGAAATCCCAGGACAGCGAGAGGTCATTCCTAGGAAGGCATCAGCAGAAAGAGAAAGAGAACAGGGTGGGAGTCAGGCCTGTCAGAAGCTCATTGGTGGGCTAGAAAGACCCTTGAATTTTACTGCTTTCCCCTTCAAGGTGATCAGGACACAGAATTCAGTCTTCTTTGTGTGGGTGCTGTCTGAACCCGGGAGATGAGAACATCCTGGAACTGTGTTGACTCCTGGAGAAAGCTATAATAGTAACACAAACATCATAGACTGGCCTGTGGATAAGTCAAAAAGCAGGCAGATATGTCAAGAACGTTTGGAAGTCATGGTGTGGGGTCACAGGAGGATGGCTTGAGCCTTTCTCTAATGTTAGGTGTCTTTCTTGTCTTCTCCAAATGTCACACACATATATGCACCCAGGTGCAAGGTCTTGTTTGCTCAGTCCTAGCTCTGGATCTGCCTTCATGGAAGAGAACTAGAGAGACCAGCTATTCTGGAGTCTTTGGTCACATCCCAAGGCTAAACAGGATCAAATGTTAGAGAGGTTGCTGTTTTCACACCAAGACATTTGAAACAAACAAAGCCTAGCCTAGCGTTTCTCAGGCTGTTGCTTTTCTCTTCTGAATTAGCATGACTAGAAAGAAAAAAGAGAGAAACCAATCTTATGAAAATGGTATTTTTCTCAAGTACTGCTGGGCTGGCTTAGGAAAAGCAAAGATCAAGGAAATGCGATTAATCCTTCCTGTCCCCCAATCACCCTCCACTGTTAGTACTGACTGAGGAACATCAGTGGCTCTTATCTACCATTACCTTGGCGCCTTCACACTGACCTACTTAGAGGAGCAGACAGAGGAGCATCATTGTAAATGAGCAAATCCAACATGGCAGCCAGTGATGAGGAGGCAGACATTTTGCTGGGAATTACTCTGGCTGTAAACAGCATCTCAGCTCTGGCGTGCAGCCCATGCTGATACACCACCTAATTACCATGTGGGCTCCTTGCCTCCTCCATAAAGGATCTCTATTATTTCAGGTCGATTCTCGCCCTCCTGCACCCCACCCCAACTCTTGCCTCTATATTTAGGAAAGAGTGACTCATATGTAAAAGTTAATTTTACTTCGAAAATTTCAAGTCAGCGTCGACTCTGCCCTGTTATTATCCGCCAGAGGAGTATGATGAGAAGTGGGGCTCAGAAACAGAAAGCATCATTAACCCCTCCCAACATGGACGCTTGCCAGGCTGGTGGGCTTGATTGTAATGCGCTGCTCAGAGACCAGGGCTCCCCATCCCCTAACCCAGGGCTGCTCGCTTCTCATGGCAGGTAGCAGGAGAGGAATTAAGTCAAATTTGATCCATCAATGGCAACCCAGGAACTTGAATAAATATTTCATGCTTTCTCAGGATGGAGGAAGCTCTTAAGGCCCACTCAACTTTACTTCATGACCTTTTATCTCTTCCAGGGTACAGTTAGGAGAGTGGTTGTGAGGTTGTCCCATGAGTAGGGATCCAGCCCAGGACTCAGAGCTCCTTCCCAATCACATTTCTCATTTCTGGTCACTGCAGGAGGATTTGACTCTCCCCCTTCCTCTATCAAACCATGAGAAGAAGACCATCATTTAAAGGATTGATTCATGGAACAAATACCAATATATCATAATAACTGCATAACAATTATTAATAACAGACTTAATAATTGATAACCTGTTTTAATAATGAATAATGCTCATAGTAATGAGTCCCTATGTCTGTAGTCCTTTAAAGTTCATAGTATGTTTTTCTCATAGCATTTCTGTGAACTGAAGATGATTATTCCCATTTTCTTCAGGTCCTCATTACCCAGACTATTGCAATAGGCTTCTGCTTGGTTTCCCTGGCTCAAACTTTACTAAATGTATGATCCTGGATGCGTCATTTCACCTGTTTGCCTAAGTTTCATCAGCTGAAAAATAGGGGTGAAAAGAGCACTTTGTTTACAAATGGGTACTTTTGAAGTGCTTAGTTCAGCACCTTGTACACGGTAGGGGCTCTGTCAACATTTATTCCCCACTCCTCCCTAGATCTGCTCTCCACTCAGCTAAAAAGTGATTTCCCTAAAGCACAAGTATGACCATGTCCTCCCCCTACCCAGTTACCTCCAGAGGTCCCTTGTTACCTCCCGCAATGAAACTGCAGACCTCTGTATAGAGTGGGTCCTAGAGTCAGGAAGAACCAAGCTCAGATCCAGTCTGAGACACTTACCTGTTCTGTGACTTTGGACAAGCACTTAATCTCTCTGTGTCAGTTATCTGCTCTGTAAAATGGGAATAATGCTAGCACCTCCATTACAGGGTTGTTGGGAGGATTAAACATGAAGTGCTTTGCAAACCCAGCTTTCAGTGCTTATATGCTAGCTTAACTAGGCCGCTTTCTCCCTTCCCACATTGGTCCATGAGTTCTGTGAACCCAGAATTCTGGTCTGCTTGCTGTTTCTTGCACATGGATATTTGTCTCCTAACTCTGAATTTTCCTGGCTGTCTCCCCTGCCTGTAATATTCTCCTGCCTTTCCTCCACATCCTAGCATTTTTTTGGAGACTTAGCTCAAATTCTACTTTCTGTAGGAGGCCTTTCCTGCTCTCTCTCTCTCTCTGTCCAACTCCTCAGTGGCCAGGGCCTTTCCTATGAAATTGTCTACTATATGCTTTGTATAAACTTCATAAGCACCTAATTCCTAATTCCATATATTAGCATGTGATATGCACAGTGTAAACAGAGGGAAGGGACTGAGTGGGAGGCTAGACCAGAAAGGCATCCTTTATGTAGGTGGCAGATGTAAGCAAAGTCTTAAAGGGAGGAGAAGACCAGAAGGAAGATCATTCCAGGGAAGGGGACATGCCAGAATAGGGAGGTGGAACATCTTGGGGGAGGAAGAGCAAGTCTGCCAGGGTCCCTGCATCCTAGATTACATGAGGGGAGACTGGAAAGGTGAGGAGCAAGTTAGAGGCTGTGAAGGGCCTTGAGTGCCAAATGGAGACTTTACAATTGATCCTGGAGGAGGCAGGGAGCACCTGAATCATTATCCTGACTCTAACTTTGATCGGAGCCAAAAGCTGCTCCCATTCACTCTAGGTGGCAGGGTTGGCAGGGTTGGCAGGGCCCCCGTTGACTCAGATGTTCAGAAAGGCCGCAGCCAATCTCTTTGACAGAAATTACAAGTAGGACAATCCCGGCACCTTGTTTTCTACCTCGTGCATTAAAACACACATTTCTGAACAGGTGTAAACAGAGGATCCTAGTGGGCATGGGGTGCGCAGTTTGTAGGGATTGCTGCTGGTCGAGGCTGACAGTTTCCCAGGGCAGGTGTCTGCCCCTCCACCTCTCAAGGAAGGCGAAGAGCATCTCTTTGTGGATGCTCCTGATGGTGACCTTCTCATCACTGAGACATCTGGGAATTTTTTTTCCAGGGCACCTCTTTGTCACAGCTTCTCCTTGTCCCTCAGAAGCAATGTTCCGAGGGGCATTGATCCGTTGCAGAGATCATGCTTGTCATGCTAACTAATGGATACCAGTCCCCATCTGAGTGGTTACCATCATAATATGCTGTGTTTGCAGAGAAGCCAGTGGGAAAACCATTTCCTCTAGGGCAGCCGATTAAACATCTCTGACTCCAGCCAGCAGAAGCTTCGTGAAAGCCCAGGCCTTGCTTCCTGCCCGGTTTATGGATTGCCGATGGTTGTTGTAGGTAATTAGCAGCCGGAGTCACCAAGGAGCTGGGCTGATGCTGGGGTCCATTTCTGGCATCTGGGCCTAGAGATGCCTGTCTTATTACCTCTGGGCCAGGCATCGTGGGGCCCAGGAACAAGCTCTTGCTTGGCCAGTCCTTCTGCCTAGCTTCCTTTCCATTCTGATAAGATACTACTGGCCAAGGGCAAGGCCATCCATCCTTCCCCAGGCTGCCTTCAGCCCTAGCAAAACCCACAGCTCTATGTCTGTAGCCTTCTTTCTTTATTAAAGAAAAAGAGAAGCAAAGTCAAGGGCATTTGTTAGCGGCGATTTATTAAAGTGTACATTTTCTCTGGTTTGGACAGATAGCTTTTTGGTTCCTTATAGACCAGAGAGAGGACAGTGAGGGAAAGGCTTTGGACCAAACCTCAGACCCAAGGGGGAAGCACTCTATTAAATGTGACCTTGGACTTGGAGGAGCCTGTGTAATATTGTGAATCTGACCATCATTTGGCCTTGGTCTTTCACCTGTTTCTTTGTCCCCCTCTTCTCTTATGCAGTGCCCTCCCCAGTGGAGTGACAACCCCTTGACGGTAGGGATTGTTTTTGTTTTTCTGGTTTTTGCATCCTCAGTACTTAGCACAGGACCTGGCAAAGAAGTAGAGCTTAATAAACTGAATGCTTGTTTAATTGAATTCTTTATCCCCCAACACCCATTATGCCATAGTAATAGATGATATTTATATAATGCCTTAAAGTTTGCAAAGCATGCTACATATATTATCTCATTTGAGTCTTATAATAGTCCTGTGAGCTATATACTGCAGATCTTATTATCTCCAATTTACAGATTAGGAAATGGGGCTCTTGGAGATGAGATGGCTTGGGTCTGTAGTAATAGTCATAATGAGTATAACTTGCATTTCTACATCACTTTAAGGTTTGCAATGCTTTTTACAGATATTTCATTCTCATAAAAATCTTGTAAGGTAGGTACAATTATGCCCCTTCCCCATTTTACAGATGAGGAAACTGAGGGAAAGTCAAGTGACTTGCCCAGGCTCTCACAGCTAGGAAGTGTCTGTGGCTAACGCCAAGCATAACTCTTCATCCACAACTTGAGGCTTTCTCTCTTTAAGTCACACAATGCCAGAGGTAGAACCTTAGAGACCATCTCATCGAGGCTCTTCATTTTACATCTGTAGACACTGGGATCCAATGAGGATGAGCAACTTGCCCAAGGTAGTACAGCTGGTAAGTGTCAGATGTGGGATTTGAATTCGTGGCCCCTTGTTCCCTTGTTCAGCACTCCTTCCTCGAGATCACAGGTAGAATCAGTGGCTAAGCCAGGACTGACTCTGCTAACATTTATATAGTGTCTACCACGTTCCCAGCACTGTGCTAAGCATGTTACACATGTTACTTCGTTTGGTTTTCTCAAAAAGCCTAGGTCATAGGTGCTATTTTTATTCTTGTTTGTCAGCTGAGGAAACTGAGGCAAACAGAAGTTAAGTGACTTGCCCAGGGTCACACTGCTAGTGTCTGAGGCCACAGTTGAACTCAGTCTTCCTAACTCCAAACCTAGTGCCCTATCTACTGCATCACGTAACTGGGAAGCAAATACTCTTACACTCAAGCCATGGTTCTTTCTGCCCCATAGCATTACAAAGGAAGTCATTTATACTTAAGTATAGTCATTTTTTTAAAATTTGAGACTTTTTAAAAATTTGTTTTCTTGTTTACATCATTCATTTTCATGACATTTTTGAATTACAAATTTTCTCCCCATCTTTCCCCTGCCCCAACCCTAAAACAGCAATCACACTGTATAGCCCCTCCCCTGCTCTGCTCTCTTACTTTCTGGTAGGGCAGGGAGGGTCTCCCTATCCCAGCCCCTGTATATCTTAATTCCTAGTTGCAGGTACTGCAGAACTTTAAATTCTAGATTCTTTTGATTCCTCCCTTGTCACCCACCCCCACTGGAAGGACAATCAATTCAATACAGGCTGTGGATGTGTGATTATACAGGACATCTTCATAGTGGACATATTGTGACAATGATAATCTGTTGCTTCTTCCTATCCCTCCCCCCACCCCTTGTTCTGCTCTCTACTCTGTCC
>CM053593.1:371928083-371967739 GCA_028646575.1 Pseudocheirus occidentalis
TTTAAAGTGTTGTTTTCTTCAGTCAGGTTGTTGACTCTCTTTTCATGATTTTCTCGTTTCATTCTCATTTCTCTTCCCAATTTTTCCTCCACTTCTCTTATTTGGTTTTCAAAGTCTTTTTTCAGTTAATGTATAGCTTCTAGGCATTTTTCAAGTGTCTTGGAAGCATTTTGTGTGGGAGTTCTGACTGGGTTGTCTTTCTCTGGTTCCATGCTTTGATCCTTTTTTTTCCACAAAAAAGGATTCTAGAGTTTTATTGCTGTTCTTATTTTGCTTCCTTTTCTTCATGTTGACCAGTCAATTAATTGGTTGGGTTTTTTTTTTTAGCTCTGTGAAACTCTCCTTCCAGGGGGGAAAGCTCTGTTCCAAATCGCTGGAGTTTTCCCAGCTGCCGGAGCTATTAGGGGGGGTGTTGCAAGTCCCCCTAGCTTTGGCTTGCTGAAAGTGCACCCCAGGACCACCACAATCCAGATCCAGGCTGCTCAACGCAAGAGCACTTGGCCCTGATCAACAGATTCAGCTCCCGTGCTGAGTCTGTAGGCCAGGGGCTGTCAAGCAGCCTGGTGGAGGCTGCCGGTTCAAGCAGTTCCCTTCCCCCACTGCTTCCTTGCCCCGGGGGGGCAGATTGGCTGAATTGCTTTTCCTCCCCCAAATTATGTTTCAAAGTTTCACTTTCACAAACTCGCTCTGATCCTGATTTGCTGGACTTGAAGATCCCCTCATGCAGGTGCTTTAGATCTTCTCTGAAGTAGACTCATGCTGTGGTTTGGGAGGCTTGGCTTCTCCTGGTTGCCCTGGGGCCTGGCCTGGCTGCAGCTGTGGTTTGGGGCTGGGCTGGTCTCGTCTCCCACCTGCTGGCCTGCTGGATGACCCCTCCTGCCACTGCCCCTCTCCAATTCCTGTTTTTCATGCCTTGGTAGATATGGAGGTGCTGGAGGCTGTAGATCTTCTCTCCTACAGACTAGCTACTGGGCCGCTCAGCTTGGCTTAGCTCAGCTCAGCTCTTTCATACCACCCCAGGCCTGGCCGCGGTCTCGGCTTCAGGCTGGGCCGGCCTCTGCTCCTGGCCCACTGCAATGAGCCTCTGCTGCCAAGCTGCCTTCAGCGAGAGATGTATTTTCTGTATTTTTGTGAGTCTGAGAGTCCTAGACTTTGTCTGGGGTCATATTTTATGGGTATTTAGAGTAGTTGTGTGGGAGCTGCAAAGCCTTGCTACTTCTGCTCCGCCATCTTGGTTCCCTTAAGTATAGTCATTAAAAAATAGTTTACAAGCCCCAGGAAACAACATATGTCACCCTTGGCTGCTAAGTCAACATGACCTGAATTGTCCTGCCTCAGAGAGACCTTGACTGTGTCACTTCCTAAGTCATTTATGTTTTCATGCCTGAAAGCATCAGAAGGTAAAGCAGGGACTAAAATGCCTAGAGAGAAGGAGTTGTTTTGTTGATTCAATCAGAAGTCAGTTCTTGCCTCCCCTCTCCTCCTGCCAAAAAACATTGCTGATGAATCCAAACTCCAGTTTGTTGTAATCTTAAAAAGCTTCAAACCTGTCCTTGAAAAAAGAGATTGGGGAGTTTGTTCTAGATCTCTTTCCAGGGCATGGATTCCTCAGGGATTGCTAAGAGGCACCAATTTAGAAAATTCAAGAAAAATTTTCTGAGACCTCTTCAGTCTTGGTCCCCAATTGGAGACTGTCCTGAGAAGCTGCTCTGAGCCTCATTCACTGTGTTTCCCCTTAGTGGCCATAGGCATTAAGTATTTAGATTCAATCTCTGATCATTTTCATCCTTTTTATTTTTTATAAAAAGAAATTATTGATCAAAGTGTTTTTTCTCTTTTTTAACCCTCATTTAATACACAACCACAGACTTTCTGTTCCCCTTGCAGGCTGCAGTGGGGAGGGGGGATTTTATACTGCTTAACACAGCATGGATTGGTCTGGCTGCTGAGGTTCTGCTATAGCCCATCAACTTACCCTTCTTGTTGTGGGAGTCACTTACCTGACTGTTGATTTTTCCGTGATCATTTTTTAAGCCTGTCTGTCTCTGTCTGTGTGTGCGTCTCTGTTTCTCTTTTTTGTGTCTCTGTCCCTCTCTGCCTCTCTTTGTCTCTGTCTTGCTGTGTCTCTGTCTCTTCATTCATTCATTCTTTTCTGAATCTGAGTCCTGTTCCCTATCCAAACTGCAATATTACCTTTCATATCATAGGAGAGTACATGTTTGTTGGATGGGAGGGATTGGCCCCTCCCATTGCTCCTGGGAACCTTGTTCTTATGCCCAATTGATGGAGTGAAGCAAGAGGAAGAAGAAGAAGGGGAGGGGAGAAGAGGAATATGTGCCTCTTGTCTTCCAGGGTTCAGGGATCTTCACATCAGAATGGAATGTTTCTTCTGCTTTTCCTTTGTAAACTGAGGCACCGTGGTATAGGAGAAAGAAGACTAGCTCCGGTGTCCAGGGACTTCAGTTCTAATGTCATTTCTGATACTTATGAGTTGTGTGACTTTAGGAAAATCTTCACCTCTCTGGGACTGTTTCCTAAAATGAGGGAGGGTGGGGTTTTTTTGGACTACATGTGTTACAAGATCTGCTTCAGCTCTAAATCTACCAACCTGGATGGCCCCTGATATCCCTTCAAACTCTGAACCTGTCATACTATGAGTAATTCCTCCACAGGTGACATTTTGACTAGCAAGTGTGGATTTTCTTTTTCACAAATAATCACATTTTCAAAGCATGTTCCCCCTCTTCCATTATACAGCAATTATTTTATTTCTCTTCCTCAGTGATGAAACCACTGAGGCTGTGTCAAAATGTCCCAAGTGGTGCGACAATTCAGAAAAATGAAATTCCGAGGAGGTATCCACTCGATCAATTCTTTCCATGACGCCAAATAGCCAGTTTGAATGAACTGTTCGCTATGTAACCTGCTATTTTAGCATCAAGGAGACACTGAGCAAAGTGGTTTCCTTGGCTGATGGAGCTCTCCAGAGAGACTCATTACTCCTTTGAGTGAGTACTCGTAGTCCTGCTCTCTTCTGTGCCCCAGCTCCTTCCTTCCTCCCTATTTCAAACCTCTTCCCTTCACTTGTCATTCTCTCAGCCATTCCCTGCCAACTCCCCCTCCTCCTCGGAGGCTTCCTTCATATCTTTCTTGTCCTTCTCTTTGACCTGCAGCTGCCCCTTCATGGTGTACCCTCCTTTCTACTTCCTTTCAGTATCTCCTCCTTCCCCCCTCTGTCCTTCCTCCTTTTGCCTTCTCTCCCACTCTCCTTTCTACCCTTCTATTCTCTCTTTCCCCCTCCCCTGATGTTACCCCCTTTAATCTTTTTCTCTGGGGTTAGTTTTTATTTTCTTCTTTGTGGGGTTAGTTCTTTAAATTTTCTTGTTTGTAAGGTTAGTGTTTTTTATTTTTGTATGTAGGGTTAGTTTTTTTTTTTTTGTCTGTAGGTTTAGCTAGTTAGGATTAGTTTTTCACACCTTTTCAGAAAATCACATGTTTGTTTGAGTTTTGACTTTCATCCTGGACTCCCCCTGCTGGGCTGAACATACCTCGCCAAACTCACCACCCCCTACACCAATACTTCTACCTCCTCTACTGTTAGATGCTTACTTTCTTTATTGTCTCCTGTACAGGACACATGCTTTCCTGTTTCATACATCTTGAAGTGGCATAATATGCTAGATAAAATACCAGACCAGGCATCAGGAAGATCTGTGCTCAAATCCCACCTTAGACACTGTATGACTCTGAACCGTTAAGTAGCTAAGAAACCTTTCATAACTACTTTCAGACTCAATTTCCTCATTTCTAAAATGCACATAATAAGAACATCTACTTTGAAGGGTCATTGTAAGGATCAAAATGATAAAACATATGTCAAGTACTTTGCAAACCTCAAAACAGTATATTGATACCAGCTATAATCATTATTAGCTGTATGACCCTGGACAAGTCACTTAACTCTACCTCAGTTTCCTTAACTGTCAAATGAACTGAAGGAAGAAAAGGCAAGTGAATACAGTATCTTTGCCAAGATAGCCCTAAACGGGGTCCCAAAGAGTTGGACACAATTGAAAACAATTGATTGGTTTAATATTTAATGAAGTGTTTTATTTAAAACAATATTGGACATCAGTACAACCTACCAAACTTTCTTGGTGACTATTTACATGAATTAATTTCAAGCTTCCTCTTCTGTTATAGGAGTGGGCTGGTCTAGAATGCTGACCTTTGGAGGTCCCTTCTGATCTTACAAACCGTCCCAACAGGATTCTTTATATGGCCATTCATTCACATTCACTTTTCTACTAGACTGGGAGATTCTTGAGAACAGGGACTGGTTTATTTGTTTGCTTTGGCTTGACTTTGCCTTTCTTTGTCTCCCTGTCACTCATCAAAACCAGTGCCTGGGACTGTGCCAAGTGAGTGGAGTCGAATGACTTTTATATGGTGATAATTTGAATGTATTTAGTTATTCTAGTTGTGCTTCACACATTTTTATTTTTTCCATATTTCTTTTCATTCCTTACACATTTTTGTGGTATGTGTGTATTTGTGTGTGTGAGAGAGAAAGAGGGGGGAGGGAGAGGGAGAGGGACAGGGAGAGGGAGAGGGAGAGGGAGAGGGAGGGAGAGAGAGAGAAACTGTTATTTCATCGGTTTAGGAAATCTTGGTAAGGAACTTCATTTACCGATTACTCAGTCAATAAGCATTTATGAAATAGTTGCTTGCGCTGAGCACTGAGCTAGCCTCTGGGCATGCAAATACAAAGAATGATAGGATCCTATATTCTCCAGAAGCTTATATTCTAACAGGGAAGACAACAAATACATATGTAAGTATACATAAAATAAATATAAGGAGGGGCATGAGGGTGGTGCAGTTGATAGAGCACCAGCTCTGAAGTCAGGAGGACCTGAGTTCAAATCCAACCTCTGACACCCGACACTTGACCCTTACTAGCAGTGTGACCATGGGCAAGTCACCTAACTCTGCTTGCCTTGAAAAAACAAAACAACAACAAAACCTAAAATAAACGTCAGGATAATAACTTCAAATGAATTACGTCCTAGTATACCTCTTGGGGGTCTTTAACCTAACTCTCCCTGGCACTGAAGAATTAGGCCCCCTGACAACTTCCAGCTGGCTACGTCTCCCTCTCAAGGTCCTTGGTATACTCTTGAGGGGTTATGGCATTCTCTAATGCTTTCAGCTGGATCCCCTTCCCACCATTTTGATGTGTTTTTCCCAGTATTAATTTTCAGACTTAGTATCTCTTTAATATCATAAACGCTGCTAGAGTAAGTTAATGATGTGATGATTAAGCACCTTATTATCATTTAACTAATTAACATCAATTATTTTTATAAAACGATATTTAGAGAAGGGCTGTAGCAAGAGCAGAAGCATACACGTCTCCCTCCTAACTATGGACACATTCTTCCCTACATCACCACGGTCCCTGGGGAGAGTGAGATCAAACTTAAGAATCAGCGTTCCCTGACTCCACCCCCACATCTTGATGTATGCCAGGCAATGGACAGAGTGGCTTGTGTGCTTATAGGACCCAGGACTACCCGTTGGCTTGGGTTCTCTTTGCTTCTCAGGGTTTGTGCTCTCATGCCAGCCTGACCCGCTCACAAACTGACAGTCTTGCCATGGACTCTAGGTCCTGGACCTCTGGAGGCCCTTTGCATTGTAGACTAGGCTGTGGCCTTTTCTGGTGAGGATGGGGTGGAGAAGATGGCCCCAGAGATACACAGCAGGGCTGTATCCTGAAGGAAGGTGAGGAGGGAACACATCCCAAGCAGAGAAGACAATCAGTGCTAAGGCATAGGGAGGAGAAATAGAGTGTGTTGTGTGATGAGCAGAGAGGGGGCCCATTGGCTGCAAGACAGACTGTGGAAGGGGGAGGAATGTCCAAGGCTGGAGAGATGGGTCAGCACCAGACTGTGAAGGGCTTCAGAGGTTTGACAGAGGGCATTATATTTGGTCTCAGAGGCAACAGGGAGGCACTGGAGTTGATTGAATAGTATTGTAATCTGGTCAGTTTTATGCTTTGGTGTGGAGAATGGACTGGAGTGGGAAGACTTGAAGGAGGGACATTAATTAGGGGGCTGATGCAATCATATCTGTGAGAGGTGATGATACCCTGGACTAAGTCCAGTAGCAGTGTTAACAGAAAAGTGCTTACATTTGCAAAATGTCTTCAAGGTAGAAACAGTAAGATCTGGAACCTAATTGGATATATGGGGTGAGTGGGAGTGAGGAGCTGAGGATAGTGCTGGGGATGTGAATTTGCATACCTGGATGGTGATGGTGCCTTCAAAAGAAATAAGGATGTTTGGAAGAGGGATGGGTTGAGGTGGGGGAAAGTTACAAATTTAGTTTTGGAAATTGTGATTTTTGAGATGTCCCTGAAACCTTCACTTTATTAATGCAAATGGCTACCTTCTCTGCAACTTGTATCTGGGGGCATTAAGAGGTTAAAGGACTTACCCAGGGACATAAAGCCAATCAAGAAACAAAAAAAGTAAGACTTGAAACCAAGTCTTGCTTCTGAAGCCAACTCTCCATATTCTGCCATGCTAACTAGCTCTTCCTATGTGAGACTACTGATCACATTATGGTATAGCATAATAGTAATTGCACCATATATTTTAGTGCACCACTCAATTTCCTCTCCAGTGTCTGAATTAGTCAGTCAATAAGGGTTTATTAAGTGCTTACTATGTGACACGTACTGCATTAAGAGCTATGGATAGAAAGAAGGGGAAAAATCAAACATAACAGGGCAAAACACCATTCCTACTCTCAGGAAGCTTACATTCTATTGGGGGAGACAGGATGTAAGTGATAATGTAATGCAGAATAGAGGAATGGGAATTGCTAATGACCTTCTTTTAATTTCTTTTGGGGAGACCCTAGGTAAGTGATAATGAATGCACAAGATATGCAGGGTAGATGGATGGTAATCTTAGAGATGAGGACAGTGGTTGGGTAGGTCAGGAGGTAGAGGTGAGGAAGGAGAGCATTCCAGGCATGGTGGACATAAAGCCAGCATAAAGACAAGGAGGTGGAAATTTAGGGTTCAAGGAACTATAAATAGACCCATGAAGGTTCATCACAGAGCTTGTTGAGTCACTCTCAGCCATATATGACTCTTTGTGACTCCTGTGGGGTTTTCTTGGCATAGATACTAGAATAGGCCACCATTTTCTTCTTTAGCCATAGAGTGCATAGAGAGGAGCAAAGTATATAAGATTAGAAAGGTAGGCAGGGACCAGGTTATGAGGAACTTTAAATACTACACAGAGGAGTTTTTATTTGATTCTGAAGGTAAATGGTGAGCCATTGGTACTTATTGAGCAGAGGAAGCTACATGATCAGATGTATTCTTTAGGAAAATCACCATGGCTGTTGTACAGAGGATGAACTAGAGTAGGGAGGAGATGGATAGAAAGCCTGGTTGGCAGGCTATTGCTCTGGTCTAAGCAAAAGGTGATGAGGATCTGAAGTAAGGTTGTGTCTGTGTGAGCAGAGAAACACATTAGGGTTGAAATGACAAGATTTGCTTCCTCATCGGTGATAGCAAAGTACAAGTCTCCTTAGTTCCTATAAGCCTGAAGCTTGATGACAGGTTGATTATACATCTGTTTGAGGGTTTACTGATGCCAGTTTAGTCATGAGGTCATCAGCATTTTGGTCACTGCTGCTCTAAAATTCAAGACTCCCTAGCTTTGTTTGTGAAGGGTGTCCCTATTCTTATCCTTTAATACCAGAGTAAAAACAATCTTAGATGAACTGATTTTTTAATTTAGTATTTTTTAAAATTAGTAAATACTTTACTATAGTGGATAGAGAACTGTCTTAAGAGTTAGGAAGATCAGTCTCAAGTAAAGTCAAGCTAAGTTCCCCCCCCCCACCACAAGCCCTGGCTGTAAGACCCTAGACAAGGCACTCTCACAAAACTCTCTAATACTCTGAGTAGCTAAAAAGGAACTGAAATGCATTGATAAAAGGACTCTCCCTCACCTGGGGTTCCTTATGCTGATAAAATCACAGGTCTTATCTAAAAAAAATCTTGTTAAGCTTTTTGAGGGTAGAGTGTCATATACCCTTCCCTTTTTTAACTACTTTTCACAGCCTAGCGAGAAGACAGGCATGTAGCTGGTGTACAAAAATACTGAAATAGAGTCTATAAAATGAGAAGTTTGCACTAAATGAGAAGCAAATCCACTCACCTAGATTCACACAGCCAGTAAAGATCTAGAGAGGCATTTAGACCCAGGGCTCCCACTCCATTTCCTGTGCTCTATCCTTGAAAGCAATCTTCCTCTGTGGGTGGAGGATAAAATGCTCCAAAGGTCATCCGGGTTTTTCCCAGCCTACTCTGTGGAATCTACCTATGTGTCGCTGTCTCTGGAGTTAAGGACCAAAATGCGTCATTGGGTGTCTGGTCTATGATCTGCAAGTTATGGCCCTGATTCGGATACAGCTCATTGTGGCTTTTTTATGAAGTAGGATGAAGACAACTGAATTAGATCATAACTAAAATCTGCAGAGAAGGCAGCTCCATGAAGTATATGGATTATGACACACCAGCTCTGAAGATGTGAACTGGAGAAAAGGAAAGTCATTCTGGTAAATGACCAACACCAGTGGTAGTCGACCCCACCCCCTGATCCCATCCTTTCCTTTCTCCTCCTATAGCTCATCCCAGTAATCAGTCATTCCTCCCCACCCTAGTCTTGAATCTCCTTGCTTATAGGCCTCTTCCCTGCTGCCTACAAACATGCAGGAATCTCTCTCATCCTTTTAAAACCTTCCTTTGGTATAAGTTTTAGATACACTTTAATGTGTGATCTTCCCTAATAAGACCATCAATTTTTCAAGGACTCTAGCAGTTTCATGTTTACTTCTTTCATCCTTAGCTCAAGGCAGCAGCACATAGTAGGTACTTTGGATTGAATGACTGACTCACTTGAATCCATGATCCCCTACATTTATCATCCTCTATTTCCTTCTTTCATCCTAAAGTCTTAAACAGAACTGGGGACCTTTACTTTTCTCTACTTATTCTTCTCTTATTCACTTCTCAGCCTCTTACAACTTGGCCTTCTGACACCACATCACTCAAGTGAAACTGCTCTCTCCAGCTGTACCAGTGACCTCTTAATTTCCACAAATATGATGTGTTTTTTTTTCTCAGTCTTCCTCCTTTCCTATCTCTTGGCAGCATTCAACACTGATGACCACTCCTCTTAGGGCCTCCCTCTTTTCTGGATTTTAGCCATGCTGCTCTCTTTTGATTATGATCTTCAGTCTCTTTTCATGAATGAATGAATGAATGAATGAATGGATGGATGGATGGATGGATAAAAATGCAGTTATTAAGCATCCCTTATGTAGGAAGCACTGTACTAAGTTCTGGAAATAGAAGTGGAAGAATTTAATCTTTCCTATTAAGAAACTCACTTTCTAATAGAGGGAGAAAACCAAAAGGACTTTTTAACTGTAAGTCAGACGGAAAGTCCCAGTGGTCCCTTGGGTATATAGACAAAATAATGTTATCTTCTTTAATGCTATTTCCATTAATAAAATTATGCTTCTGAGTTGAACCATTTGACAGAATCAAGGATATTGGTTAGTAGAACTTTCGTTTTGGAGTCTTCAGAAACTGGCTCCTGGAGAGGAGCGGGGGGGGAAGTTAACTCTAGCACCTACAGTGGTAATTACCAGGTTGCATCTCCACAAGGGCTATTTCCTTGGACTATGGCTTGGGGGGCCAAGCTGGAAACAGGACTGGTGGTCTCCTGGTTGCTCAGAGTTATCCTTGATTCTTTCCTCTCCTTCATCATCCATATCTGATCCATTGCAAATACTAACCACAACATCTTTAATCTCTGTCCCTTTCTTTCCATTCAGGAACCAACGCCCTAATTAATGACTCTCATCACCTATCCTTTGGATTGTTGCAGTGGCTTGGCCTCTCTGCTTCCCCTGTATCCCCTTTCCAATCCATTCTCTACATCCCTAATAAATTGATATTTCTAAAGCACAGATTTGACGGTATAATTCCCCTATTAAAAAGCTTCAGTGGTTTCTTATTGCTTCTAGGATAGTATATTTTGATACTTAAAACCCTTAACAATTTGGCTCAGCCTCCTTTTCCTGGCTTATTACTTATTAATACTCCCTTTCACACTGCCACATCAGTATAAATTTATCAAAGGAAGATAGAAGATGCAAACACATGTGGCCATTAGGAGATTTTTTTTTTGAGGAAGGAGCACACCTTTTCAAAGCTTAAAGAAAGCTTATGTTCACATTAGGAACAATGGCTAGCTTCTATTGGCACTGGCCTTTAGATGGGCCAATCTACATTTCCAGAAAGGAGAGCATCTGTTTTATGAGCCTAGCACATAGGGTTTGAGGCAACTAAGACAAAGGGAAATGTGACTCCTTGCTTTAACTGGAATTAAGGCCAGTTTCTAATGTAGCATCTTCTCTGGGAGCTAGCCTTTCAATTTTCACTTGTACTTAAGGGATGTACTTAAGTAAGTTTACTTAAGTACACTTAATTTCCCTAGAGAAAGTCTACTCTTATAGGTTTAAGGGAGAAGTTGTATACTCAGGAGCCCCCACTAGTGAACTTAATTTTAGTAGTCATCCAGTACATACAGTTAGTTCATAATAAGTGAATTAATTAGGTGTCATAAGAGTAGTAATATTTCCCCCATAAACCTGGAGCACACTAGCCCTCAAAAACATACAGTATCAGTAGGAACATTGGGTACTTTGAATGCAGTGATAGGGGGACACATCCCTAAGGAACACATGTGGCCAAGGTAACTCACACCTTCAGTATTATAGTATCTGGATGTCTTTTATTGTAGAATCATCCCCTCTCCCTGTATCATCCAAACAAGTACAGGATCTCTATTGGGCAGTTCACTCAGTTTAATTCCCTGGGTTGTGTTTGTCCGTCATTTTTGAAGAGGACCACAGTATCAGGGAAATGATGACCTGGCTTGCAGCTGACTTTGATCTGGATGAGGGAGGGCTGTGCAAGGTCACCAGCCTCACTTTCTCCTCCAGAGACATGTGGAGGAGACCAGATGACCATTGACTTGGGGGAGCAGTGACCAGATACTCATCAGGATGACTGGAGGTGACCCTGGATGCAATGGGAGACCCAGACCCTTTCAGGCTAAGGCCTTTTCACATACTCACTTAGAGTGATCTTTCCTGCTATCAAAGATCATGCTTCTCAGAGCTGTTTGCTGCCCTACCTGGTCTCTGTATTTGGTTGATTAGCTCTACTGCAATGAGGAGTGGGGGAGACAGAAATCAAATCCTCTCCATGTTACCCTCTGGTAGTAACACAGTGATCAAGCTGCTAACTACTTCTACTGTGCTTGCTAGGCTGTCACTTAGTTTTGGAAAGGCCACCATGGACAGCACCAAGATTTATCCAGTTGCCCTTCCAAATCCATTGAGGAAACTCTTTTACACATTGTGATGGGAAAGCAGAGTGAATATACATCTTTCTACTTTTCTTAACACCTTATTGCCTTTGTTAATTTCTAATAATTAAATCAGCTCTTGCTAGGACTTGGGGGAACTAACTTTCCTACACACTCCTAAGATTAAGATTCTCATTTTAAAGGAGGAAAACAACACTCCTCCCCTTCTCTCTGCCATCACAGCACCCTCTGTATTCCAGCCTAAAAGGTTCAGGGTTCCATTGTATCCTTTGGTCATCTCCATTCATCCTGATGAGTATCTGCTGCTCCCCCAAGTAAATAGTCATCTAGTCTCCTCTATATGTCTGTAGAGGAGACAGTGAAGCTGGTGACCTTGCACAGCCCTCCCTCACACAGAAGACCCTGCTTGCTTGTAGCTAATTCATCTCCATTCTATGTACCTGTGAACAAACTATTCCCAATGCCTAGAACTTACTCCCTTTCCACCTGTAGCTTTTAGATTTCCTAGCTCTCTTCAAAGTTCATCTCAAGCACTATTTCCCACATGATTCCCCTTCCTGGTCCCTCGATGGCTCTCCATACCAAAATGGCTTTATCCATATTTTATATTAGATTATATGTAAACATATTATTTCTCCACAATAGGATGTAACCTTTGGGGGCAGGGACGGTTTCATTTTTGTCTTTGCATTCCTAGCCCCTTACAAAATTCCTGGAGCATTACAGACCTTTAATAAATGTTTGCTGAGTGAATGCAGGAATGAATGAATGTTGAATATTCCCTATGTCATCAGCACAGTGCCTTTTCAATCATAACAGCTATTTTTTTTCAAAAAGGTTCTTGCTTTGGTTTTAATCAATATTCTTGTATCACACTGCGGACTCAATAGGAAACCCATCGATGACCGTAGGAATTTCAGATGCCACAGATCTCCCTGCCAAATAAAAATTACAGCCCATTGTTTATTAATAGGAGCATGGTTCAGCTCATTTATGCTGCCAAAGTAGTCGGCTGACACATGATATGCTTCTCTCCTCCTCGTTATCAAATTGAGGCCAGATAACTAATCAGTCCCAGTGGTTTCAATACGAGTGCCAGGGAATTCATGTTTCTCAGACAATGGCTCCTTCGTCTGCATAACTTTCAGAATATGATGTGATGAAAGTTTTGATTGGAGATATATTAACTGATAAAGGGCATCGTGTAGGGCTTGGCTGGAATATCATATTTTTTTATATTAAGAGAAAATAGGAAAAAAAAATCTTACCCACAGAGAGCAATGGAATGCATGGGTGACAGAATCCATTGGCACTCTTTTCTCTTTGGAGCTCCGAAATGTTCTGATCATGGGCTCATAGATTGAGAACAGCAACTGACCTTCAAGGACATCTGGTTTGACCTTCTTAATTAGCAAATGAGGAATCTGAGGTCTAGAGAGGGTCAGTGACTTGCCTAAAGTCACACAGCAAATGGAAGAGTTTGGGGTTTGAACCCTGAGTCGTTGACTCAAAATCCAGTACTTTCCCCACTACACCTTTGGAAGGGAGTCTATTCATTTGTTAGCATTTCCTCCTTGTGATGCCTACTGTCCCCAGGGTTTGCCTTATAATAAGTCTTCAGCTGGTTGAGACCACCCTGTGGTGGATGGTTCCTCTCGTCATTGCTGCCTTCTCCCTGACTTCCAAAATGGGGAGGGATGGTTCTACTGGCCTCCATGGCACTGCCCTCTAGGACTCTACCCCTTCATGCCAGCTGGAGGAGACCCTCTAATTATGTCTCCATAAGGGCATTTACTTCCATAAATAAATGTATGAAAAAAACAGGGCAAGTTGGTGTAGTGGAAATACTTGTGACTCTGGAGTCCAAATCCCAACCCTGAAGCTTGCTACCTATTAAAATTTCACCCACTTAATTTATGTGTAAATTTAAACGTGGGACTTGGACTAGGTGGCCTCTGGGAAGTTCAATCCAGCTCCAAATTTGATTCTATGAAATTACATTTATTAAGTGCTTGCTGTTTGCCAAGAACTATAGTAAGTCCTGGGAATAAAAATATAAAAGCAAGACAATCTCTGACTTCAGGAGCTTAAATGGGGGTGATGACACATATGAGAAAGTGATGGTGAAGAAAAGAGACATCACAGAGATGGTGAGTGGGGGCATAGGAGGGATTAGTGCTTCTTTTTCAATAGGAGTTTTAACGTTCTATGGCTCCTAGAGTAATAGAAAACAGAGGAGTGATGGGTGTGAGACCCATGTGGAAGGATTGTTAGCCCAGGGAAAACAAAGGGCAGAACAGGACCGGCTAGACAGAGTGTATTCTGTGTTTCACTGTGAAGGTAGTCAAGACCTCGTGGAGAGCATTCCCAAACTGACCTGACATGCCTGGTCTCGGGCACTCCAGCAGTCCAGAAGATGTAGCAGAAGCACAGATGGCAAGAAGGTAGCCACTGTGGGCTGTGCCATGCATCCGGGGCCAGCCAGATGCAGTGGGCTCTGTGCTTGTGCACTCACCAATCAGGATGTCAGGGGTCCCTTGTTTCTATGGAAACAACATCATAAATGTTGGAGTGGAAGACTGACCCACTTGTAGCAGGGACCTTAAGGCAGGACTGAGGCCTTGAGAACATAAGATCCGATAGGTCCTATCAGGAAGGACAGGGTTTGGATGAAGGGACGACAGATGTGGAGCCTCTAGTCTGATCTCCTTGTTTAATAAGTGGGGAAACAGGCCAAGAGAGAGAAAGTGACAAATTAGGAAGGAGAAGATCTAGGACATGGCCCCTGATTCAAATCCTGCCCTAGTGGCCTTCAAGGCTGGCAATGGGGCAATGCATTTGACTAAAAACCATAGCCATTGTTTGTTTTTACATCACTTGTGCCTATGTGTTTGTTACATGTGTGAAGGCATAGAAGTTTACCGCCAGGGTCTGTAGAAGGAAGGTGCCTCAGGGTGGCTAGGTGGCACAGTCAGCCCTGGGGTCAGGAGAATCTGAGTTCAAAAACAGCCACAGACACTTAACACTTACTAATGTGTGACCTTGGGCAAGTCACTTAACCACAATTGCCTGCATTCCCCCCTCCAAAAAGAAAAAAAAAGGAAGGAAGGTGTCCAGTGATGAAACCCCCTGATCCTTGGAATCAAGTACAACTGGAATGTGCCCACCCCTATACTGGGTACCCCAAAGCAGACTGCTTTGTATTCAATGTCCAGGCCGCTTTGAAAGCCCTTCCCACCTCATGACATTTTCATCTTTTTATCAGCAGCACCTCACATGGGTCCTGACCCATCGTGGGTGCTGAATCAAAGGTCTATTGATGAATTGTTTGCAGTATCTGCTCAGGTTGGCACTGGGGTGGGAATATCCTACTTTAGATCCAGTAGCTAGGAATCAAAGTAGGAGGGCAGTGGGCCAAGGTGGTTTCATTACCTTATACTAATGAATGTAGCCCAATTAGCATATCATAATTAGAGTGGCTGCAATCATGCTGCCTTCTCTGTTACCTGGGCATATCTCCACCATCAAGGTAACCAGGCAGCAGTATTTGCTCTAAGGGTCCATAGGCACTGCTGTCTGCCTGAACAATTCACTCTGATGATTCCCGTCAAGGGCAGAGCTGGGTCTTGGAAAGGAAAGGGTTGGAGACATGCTGAGGGCTGCAAGGGAGACAGTTAAGAAAGGTAGCCCAAATGAGAGAATTTTGCTCAGGGTTTTGATGAAACTCTGTCTTCACTTGTACTCCCATGTCTGTATTTTACTCCCTTTAGCCTCTCCCCACCTCCTCCATCAAATACATGGGGGCGGGGCTGTGTGTGTGTGGGGGGGTGAGGAACAGCTATGCTTCTTGATGAGAGAGAGGGAGGGAGAGAGAGATAATGAGCAGTAAGTGTCTGGTGAGGAATCAGAGCATTTGAAGAGAGTGTGGAAACAGCACCCATGCAGGAGGTACATACAAATGGGGTTGATTAATTCCTCTTTGCTCTGACCTGGCAGCCTCCATCCCTGGGTTCTTGCCCTCCCTACTCCCCAGCACCTGGGCTGGCCGTCCCCTACAGTGATAGAGGCATTAGAAAGAAGATGAAGAGCTTGGTGGGGGAAGACAGAGGAGGGTGGACTGCCACAGACACTACAGCAGCCTTGAAGGAAAGTGAGGAAAAACAAAAGCCACAAGGCATACTGGGAAGACCTAGAGGTCATGGACAGCCCTGGGTAAAACTGAATTAAGCAGGAATTTATCTCAGTCTCTTTTGCACCCCTTCTTCGTCCTCTCTCTGTCATTGTCTCTGTCTTTCTCTGTTTCTCTTTCTGTCTCTCAGTCTCTCTCTTTGCCTCTGTCTCTCTGTCTCTCTCCATTTCTCTGTGTCTCTCCTCATTCATAAAATTAAGATAATAGTGCCTATATCACAGGGTTATTGGGAGAAAAAATGCAAAGCAGTTTGTATTTACATGCCAGCTGTTACAAATAATAATGACCATTACTGATATTATTACCATCACATACGGAGTTCCTGGTGTGGAAGCTCCCTTCACCGGTGCAGATGGCCACATGGTGGGGTCACAGGTGCAGAGGGAGAAGGGACCTCAGAAGCCATCTATTCCAGGTGTTCATCACCTTTTTCCTCTCCTAGACTTCTTGGGCAATCTGGTGAAGCCTGAGGACCCCTTCTCAGAGTAATGTTTTAAAATGCATAAAATAATACATTTTTGGCATCCAGGTGGTACAATGAAGAGTCCTGGGCCTGGAGTCAGGAAGTCCGGAGTTCAGATCTCATCTCAGATACTAGTTGTGTGACCTTGGACAAGTCACTTAACCACCTAGTTCCCTCATCTATAAAATGGGGCTAGTGACAGTACCTGCCTCCTAATATTATGACCCTGGGTAAGTCACTTGTAAACCAAAACAAGTTCTCTCTTGAGGGACTTTAGATCTCTTTCTCCATAAAGAGGAAGATGCCTAGAGAATGCAAAGGCCAGTTCTAGAGGTTTAAATCCTCCTTTTCCCTAAAGGGAAGAAAACCAGAAGACTATGATGCCTGTAAATTAAAGAAAGTTTTTTAAAAAAAAATTAATCAAGGAAGTAAAATGTGCACATGGGGACTGCAGGTCTATACTAACAACCCACCCAGCAACCCTACGGGGAGAGTTTAAATACCTTTTAAACAAAAGAAGGTAAGGAATTTGGGGGAAATATGGGCTTAGAAAGCAATGAGTCAGGAAGCCCCACCCCCAAGAAGAGAGGGAAGGATGAGGGATTCCAGGGGTCAAAGCTGTGGCCCTTTGATGCACAAATCAAAAAGCATCCTTGGTGATAAACAGTACATAGTTGAAGATTCAATGAGGAGGATGTCCCCAAAATGAGGAATTCGAAGAGTCCCTTAACCAAAGTTAGTGTTTTTCTCCCAGGATCAGGTTGTCTCCAAAACCCATAAAGTCTTTGAAGAAGGGAGGTCTCCTGAAGGTCCATCAACCACCATTGCTTAGGGGCTACTTCAAAGCTGCTATGAGCTTAACCAACTTCAGTTATTGATTTTCTGCACGTCCAGCTGGATTTATTCTTGTTCACCGTAAAGGATCATTGGTATGTACAACCAATGCAACCAGACCTCATTCAGTTCTTCTGGTTACCTGGCTAACTGGGTGAGGATAGGGGGGCTCAAGCAAATCAAGGGATCCATTTTCACACACTTTGCCCTTTTGGCCTCAGTCTCTTCATCTCTAAAATGAGCTGAGGAAGGAAATTGCAAATCACTCCTTGCTAAAAAAAAACCTCATCTGGGGTTACTAAAAGCCAACAACCCAATGACCCTATATTGTCAAGATAAAAAGAAATCATATTTTAAAATCGCTTTGCAAATTTTAAAAATCTATACAAATATTAGTTTATGAAGAAAACAAAGTACATGGGATTGTAAAGGAAAGCAATTATATTGAATTACAGCAATCTTTCTCCATATACATATATATGTATGTGTATACACACACACACACACACACACACATAGGATCTCACATTAAGAATCCCTGAATTCATTCCAATTTTCTCATTTTATGGATAGGAAAACTGAGGCAGAGGGAGGATGCCCCAGGTCACATAGGTAAATGACTGAGTCAGGGCATGAACTCAGGTCCCCTAACTCTAAATTCAGCTCTCTTCTCACTGTACCACCTAATCTCTGTTGAATTTTATTTGAATTGAAATCTTCCAGCACCTTCCATTGTCATTGGTCCTATGGTGCCAATGAGGCTTGTATAGAGCTTGGACACACACCTATGCGACTACCAACCTTTCAGTCTAGGCGGGGAAGCAGGAGAAGGACCCATCCCTGATGTCTCTGGGAGATGTTTAGGGCATGCTGGCTGGAAAATGGTCAGCACAGCTTGAAGGGCTGAGGAGATGATGGGGAATTCAAAGCTCTCAATGCCTGCCACAACCTGCTTTTTCAGATTTTTAAAATCACCACAAGTGACTCCCTTAAGGTAAGGTAAGGTAAAATGCAAAGTGGCCAGCTCTGGCCAAGTCAGCCTAGAGTGATGTGAAGATTCTGGCCCTGAGGGAATTCACCAATGTCTAGAAGATAAGAGACCCAGTAACTCCACCATGATAGGTGGAACAGTGATGGACCAAGGAGGGAGGGAGGAAGGGACAAAGACAGCTGGTGCAAAGACATATGTTGGCCTCCTTAAATAGGAGCAAAGAGCTGGGAAAGGGACCAAGGACAACAATCCACATAGTATTTGGCTGCATTTGCACATATGTTTACAAAGTAGGCAGGGCTGGAGAACATTGCAGCAATCTCTAGTTTTATCCTTTCTCTAAACAGTGGGATACTTGCCTGATTGTAGTGACAACTGATGTTTTTTTTAAAAAATGGAACTAATTTTCCTATGAAATTTAGGCTTATCAAATCTTAGAGCTAGAAGACACCCAGAGGTAATCTAGTCTCTCTACTTGACTGTTGGATGAATGTCAACCAGTCAATAATCATTAAGTGCCTATTATGTGACAGTCTCTTTAAACACAAAGACAAAAAACAAAATAAACCCTCAAGGAACATACCTTCTATCAGGGAAGACAACATCAATATATATATAAAGAGTACAGAGAATAGGAGGTGAACTGTACAATGTTCTGGGTAGATGGTCATCCATTTCTTGTTTGGACACTTTTAATGAATGTAGCCCATTTCTTCTTTTAATAGTTTAAATTACTTTAAAAAATCCCTTAAATAACTCTCCATACGCTCTGGGTTCACTCATGTAATCACATACACACCCTTAAACTTATAGGTTGGATTCCTATATGGGTGCATTACTAATTCTAGCATTGTATTAAATGAGTGCTTATCCGTGTGTCTCCTTTAATAATCAGGTAGTAGACTCAGCTAACTGGTAGGAAAGGCATTTATTCAAATGATGCAGCCAGAATAATAAGTAAAAATATTATCTTCAACATCCTGGGTCATACCATGCCACAGATACACACAGAATCCATGGCAGGTAACAGATGGGTTTCTTTCTTGTTGGCTGAACTAAATTTTAATAGGTTATCTCAGCTGGATGGGCTTGCTCTTCCCAGAGCATGACATCTCTGCTGGATGATTCAACCAAGTTAGCTAGAGCAGGCTGTTGAGCCAATATATTGGCTCCTCACAGGATATAGCATCTCTAACACACACTTCCATCTTCTGGAATCCCTGCGCTCTCTCTGCAATGGAAAGTTGTCTTCTCCACCACCTCTAAACTAAGGTTCAGCCAGATCCTACTGTGTGTGTGTGTGTATTTTTCAGAAATAGCAGGACTAAAATGGCAGACATATTTCTGATTAAGGTTCCTTAGGGTCTCAGCTCTGACATTTGTCATTTTCAAGGCAAGAATTAGGAGAGATATGACTTCTACTATCCAAGAACACTTCCTGGTGTTGATGAAGGAAGTCACTCAAAAATCATAGTGACCAAAGAATATATTTTCTGAATTCCTACTCCCCTGTGCAAATGAGTGGCTGGAGGCAATGGGAAATGTGGCTCCCTAGGCCCTGGCTACAATCTCTTCTGGCCTTTGACTATGTAACTGAGCTTCCAAAACCTCCAAACTGCAGGTGTGGAAGGCTCAATTCACATCTGAAAACTCCTATCTTTACATTTTATTACACTTACCCTTTCTACATCCCAAATGATATATCACAGGCCAGCATAAGAAATGAAATGGAAATTTTTTGAGGGTTTTGTGGAAGCCACAGATGACACAGAAAAAGTTTAGAAACTCAGAAATGCATATAATGTATTATAGTATTGCATATTATCAGCATATTTTATCTTTTAATACAGTAATACTTTACACTTCTCTGGTAGGAAGGGAAGGCCAAGAATTTTTATGATGATTTTCTAGATGGGAAAGAGGAGGGGGGAGAAGAAAAGCTGTACTCCTAACCCCTGCAATGTGGAAAAGATAACTATATTTCATAATTTTATCTCTGTACATTATGATCCCCATCTTTGCTAATGTTTAAAAGGTATCAATGAATACTCTTGCCCTTATCCAAGGATGAAATCTATATTCTTTTTTTTCTTTTTGGAGGAGGGGAGGGCGGGGCAATTGAGGGTAAGTGACTTGCCCAAGGTCACATGGCTAGTAAGTGTTAAGTGTCTGATATCAGATTTGAACTCAGTTCTTCCTGACTCCAGGGCCGATGCTTTATTCATGGTGCCACCTAGCAGCCTTGAAATCTATATTCTTATCACTTTCACCCATTGGTCCATCGTCTGGCCTTTAGGACCAGATAGGATAAGTAAAATGCCTCCTCCAAATGACACACCCTCAAATACATGAAGGTGAACATCCTGCCCCTATCACCTCCTCCCTTCCTGTGGCAGGAGCAACGTCTATCATGCTAGGCTAGTTTTTCCTTAAATCATATGGAAACTATCCTCTGAACATAAACGGCTTGAGGAAACAAATCTTGGGCACCAGGAATCAATAGTCCTTCCCTCCTACTGCTGACATACTAGATCATCATGGCTTATATGGAAGCTGGGAAGCTATACCCAGTGGAATATATACTGTATCCTGGCTGAATAACCTTTCCCTGTTATGGTTAAGCCAACCTCTTCTTGTTAAACTGCTGGAAGATCAATGTGGGTCTCATTTCCTTCTAATTCCAATCCTGAAATTCCAGAACCACCAGAACTAGGCCAAGTCCACCATATCACTCTTCTTAAAGTGAGTTGGTCTTATCATCCTGATTCAGTCATTAAATATCCATTAAGCACCTACTACGTTGCAATACATAAAGAACTTGCATTGTCAGGAATGATGTCATCACTATAATCCATCAGGCTAAATATCCTGTTGCTTTTCTTATATGATGTGATTTCAAGTCCCTTTACCTGGAATGTGCTACTAATAAGTAATGTGCTTCTTAGAAATGCATGCCTAGGTAGCACAATAGATAGAGCACTGGCCCTGGAGTAAGGAGGACCTGAGTTCAAATCTGATCTCAGATACTAGCCATATGACCCTGGGCAAGTCACTTAACCCTGATTGTCTCCAGAAAAAAAAAATGCATGGTCAGAAGCATCCATAATTTTGCTGATAGTATAGTATAATGATAATTACATTTGTAAAACAGGAGAACTGAGTTCAAATCCTAGCTCAAACTCTTGTGATAGAACATAATCAGTAGTTTCTACCACCTACTTGGGTTCTGGTTTTCTAAAAAATGAGAATAATGATATTCACAGTCCCAACCACCCAAGGAGTTGTAAATAAGTGCTTTATAACCCTTAAAACACCCTATAAATGTATTATTGTTATTATTGATATGAGATCTGGCCTGGTTAGAGTACAGTAGAACTATTCCTTCCTTCATTTCAAATGTTAAATTCTTTTAATTGAGTCAAAATTTTCATTTCACGACCTACCTGTTTGCAGATGACTTTGTGCTGTTTGCACTGAGCCCTGGGATGCTGCCAGAACCCTCAACGACATCTATGGCTGCTCAAAGGAGATGAGCCTAGAAAAACAAAATGGGCAAAGAATTCATATTGCCCACATTGCAACTTGGGATCTTACAATGGAGTCATTGGGTCTGTCTCTCTGTATAAATTTCTTGGATGGACACTATGTGTGGATGATAAAGTGGGCCCATATCTGAATAGAAAAAAGACTACCTTATATTTGAGAAATGGTAGTGTTTTGTTTTCTGTTTTATTTTCGAAATAATCCCAAGCTGCTCCAGGCTGCCATTTTTCTAAAGCACCAATATTCTCCTGACAATACCGCATGCTTGAAAATCATGGAACGCCATGATATTAGAAGAGTCCAAATTGCAAGTGACCCCAAGGTCAATGGAGAAATGTCTGGTGGGTGTTAGAAGCAGCCACATATTAGCAATGATGATGAGTTAGTCAAGTCTTACACAAGTAATAGGACTATAGATTTACAGCTCGAAGAGGCCGTGGCGGTCGTCTCTTCCAACCCCCTCATTTAACAGATGAGGAAATTGGGGGCCAGAGGGGTTAAGTGAATTGCTCATGGTCACATGAGTTTCAATAAGCAGAGGGAGAATTCCAATGTAGCCCCCCTAGAATCAAATACTGTGTTCTTTCCACCATGCCCTACTAACTCCCCATTAATATAGAATAGGCGTGACATGGAAAGGAGGTGGAAATGAAAGGTAAGAGATAGATAACCAAGTGACTGCCCGAATGGATGGACAAATGCAATGGCATTTACTGTGGGAGAGACAGTGTGATGTAGAGCATGATGTGAGGTCAGGAAGACGCAGCTTCAAGTTCCATTTCTGGCACATTAATTGTGTGACCCTGGGTCAGTCACTTAACCTGAATACACACTGACAACTTTCCAAGACAGGAAGATACTGATCCTAATTGGGAGACTTTTCCTCACCTGGGCATCCCTTATGCCATTGAGGTTCAGTCCTTACTCTTACTATGGAGAATTGGGGGGAGAAACTTCAGTAATTTCGTGGTCTACTTTGCTTTCATTTGCACAGACCTGCTATGTGTTATTTCTCTCATTGGGGAAAAAGAACTCATTTCCTTGAAAACTCTCCAAAGAGCTATGCAAGATTTCAGAGGAAGGAGCAAATCTCCAGGCCCATTTTTACCCAAACTCAGACATTTCAGGCCACGTGGCTGCAACCTTCAGCATATTAGTCCATTTGGAGCTGAGTGAGGATGCATTCTGGTCTCCTGATTCCCCACTATGGCTACAACTCAATTCAGTTTGATAGATATTTATTAGGGACCTACCACCATGTTTGAGCCACCGTGCTCGGCACTGGGAAGACAACGACAAAAAGACAATGACGAGTCTTGAAGCTCAGCAAGGAATTATTTAGTATAAAGTGGAACTACTCCCTCCCAGGAGAGGACGCTCCCTTTACCAAGGCAGATTGCTACTTGCCTTGTAATCAGTGGTCTTAGAGAGTTCTCTGAGGCACTGCAGATCAGGTTCCCATGCCCAGAGTCATACAAGCTCAAACCAAGTTCTTCTGAGCTCCGAGGTGGTTCTAACACTGACTCTCAGATTCAGAAAAACACAAGAAGTAAATGTAAGCTCTTTTTGGTGGAATGTGGCAGGTGTTCTGGGGTCAGCTCCAGCCAACCCTGAATTAAAAAAAAAACTGACATATTTCTGTGTGAGTGTTTACGCTTGGAAAGTTGTCAAATGCTACAAATTGGGGCTTGATTTATTGTTTTATCATTGTTTAGACTTAAGAAAATGATGGAGAAAATGCTCATATTGCAGATAAAATTAAAAGTGTGCTGTGCATGCACAGATTTTTTTTCTTGAGAGCCAATTATTAAACATTTACCTATATGTCCCTGGACACACAGGAGGAGGGAATTGATAACTAAGGGCGCAGAAAAAAGCCTCTTGCAAGAGGTGGCATTGAAGCTGAGGCTTGAGGGAAGCTGAGGACCCCAAGGAGGTGAGGATGGAGAGCATTCTAGGCATCTGGAATGGCCTGAGCAAAGGCAAGGAGGTGGGTGATGTTTTTTGGTGGTGGGGAGGGTTTGTGCTCCTGTCCACATATTGATCTGTGGTATGGATAGTTGATTCCTGAGCAGCCTTTTCAACAACTCATGGGCAAATTTCGGCCAGGAGAAATATATAAATCAGAAAGAGAAATTGCCCTGTTAGAAAAAGCAAAGCTATTTGGTCAGCATTTACGGCTGTCTTTGTATAGTGGGGTTCTATATACTGCCCATGCAGAAATAATAGAAATACCTCTCATGGAAAGGAATGGGATGAGAATCCATGATGTCTATCAATTTTCCATTTCCCAGCTATAAATCCTTATTTGCCTAGAACAGGAGTGGGGAACCTGTGGCCTTGAGGCCACATGTGGCCCTCTGGGTCCTTGAGCACAGCCCTTTGACTCAATCCAAACTTCACAGAACAAGTTTCTTTGGATTCAGTCAAAGGGGGGCACTTGAGGACCCAGGAGGGCACCACATGGACTCCAGGTTTCAGGTTCCCCACCCTTGGTCTAGAATGTTCCTTTCATGGCATCCAAATGTATAACAGGTTAGCATGGTCAGAAGGGACCAAGGTCAAGTCCTGAATGGTAAGAGAATGCTTATTTCTTCTGCTAAACCAGTTTTAGGAATGGTTTTTGTCGCTGTTCAGTCATGTCAGATTCTTTGTGACCCCCTCCGGACCATAGTGCACCAGTGTACTCCAGGAGTTTTTCTTGGCACTGATACTAGAGTGATTTGCCGTTTTCTTCTCCATTAGATTTAATGGGCAAGTGACTTGTCCAGGGTCAAACAACTAAACTAGTAAGTGTCTGAGGTCACATTTGAACTCAGGTCTTCCTGACTCAGTTCCTTTGCTCCAACTACTGAGCTACCTACATGTCTCCTTCAGGAGTAGTTAGGAGCCATAAAATCTATGAGGTGGAAGGTCTTGGATCCCATGCAGGGCACCATCCCATTTTAGAGGTGAGAAAACTGAAACCCAGGGAACAGAAGATATTTGTCCATGGTCACCTCGAGAGTATGTATTTGGGGTGGGATTTGGACCCAGGTCTACTAAGGAGGAGATAGTGCTGCTTCTATTGTATGATGCTTCATTGGGTTCTGGTCTCAAATCTTTTGCCAAAAAAAATAAATAAGAATTGGGAACTGTGAGAACGGAAAGGCTAAGGATAGAGAATTTACATTGGCAAAGTTCTTTGAGATCCTCCATGTAAGCATACCACATTATCATTATAAATGAGAAGCCAGGCAGTCTGGGGCTTCAAATTGAATAGGCCCATTGTGTTATGTGTCATCAGGATTCAGAGCAGCCGTCCTTCCCAGCAGAAGTAACTTAGATAATTTGATTCTCTTGCTTAACCAGGGCTGATCACTGCAGGGATGGAAATTAATTTCTTGAAAAACAGCTGCATGTCCCCCCCCTTCGCAACCCCTCCCAGCCTCTCAGCCATGGAGCTTTGAAAATGCAGCTCTAATGAAATTGTGGCCAAGGTGCATTGTGATGGCTCAGGAATTCCACCCCATCCCAATCAGCCATTTAACAATGCTTTTGGTGGTGGTGTTGTTTATAGGTAGGGACTAGGGCATCTGGGCACTGCCCAGGCAACTGCCTGCGTGACAGTATCTGTGTGCATTGGAAACCTCAGATGTGAACATGGTCTGTGTTTCTATGGAACAGGGGCAGCCAAGTTTGCAGGATCATAACAACTCTTGAGCTGGGAGGGGAGCTAGAGGTCATTCAGTGCAATTCCTTCACTTAACAGATGTGGAAACTGAGACCAAGGGAAATCATCGGACTTGCTCAGGGTCACATCACTGCTTAGTGTTAAAGGCAAGACCTGAACTTAGGTCTTCCTGACTTGAATTCTAGCATTTTATCCCTATACAACAGTGGTTGGATTAACTTTTCATAAAATCATAGGTTTAGAGCTGGTTGGAACCATAAAGGCCATCTTGTACAGCACCCCCCCTTTTTACAGATGGGGAAACTGAGGCTTAGAGCATAGACCTAGAGTTAGGAGGCTCGGAAAGCATTTAATCCCATCCTCTCACCTTTTCAGTGAGGAAACTAAAGACCAGAGATGCTTAAATAATCTGCTCAAGGCCACGTAAGTAGTGAATGATGGAGTCAGGATTCAAATACAGAACCTCTCACTTTAAATTTATGGCTTTTTTACATTGGACCAGAGAGGTCACCTAGTGCCTTGCACCACACTGTCCCTGTGTTAATCACTGATGCTCAACACTTCCCAGAAATGTTATCTGGAAGGTCAGACCAGAAGACAAATGGAAGGATGCTTCCGATCGCTCAATTGGTTTTTATGAAGCATCCCCTATATGCTACGAGCTGGGGATGGAAGGTTCCTCTAGGATGACACACTTGTGTATAAGCATGTATAGAGTCAATATATGCAAAATGAATATGCAATTGCATTGGGCTTACCCTGGCATGATGGATGTTTCCTTCCAGAGCTCAGCACAGTACCCGGCACTGCTCAATAAAGGCTAGGTGTCCGAATGACTGATTCGGAGGCAATGAGGTCCAGGGGACTGTAGCATGTCAAAGTCAAAGACATGGATCCACCCCCCACTTCTAATGATTGTGTGACCTTGGGTAAGTCACTAAATTCTCTGTGGCTCAGTTTCCTTATCTCTCAAATGGGAAGATAATACCTGAAGTACAGCAATGTTGCTGTGTGTATCAGATAACATGCTGTAAAATAATTTTCAAAACCTTAAAATGCAGTATGAATGTCAATTATTTATGCCAGGGAGTTGTGAAATGCACTGCCTTGATTAACAGCTATGTGCTTTTTCACAAAAAGGAGTCTGGTTTTTGCCATAGTTGGAAAGAGGACTCGGTTTCCTCCTCTGGAAAAACAAGATGATCCCTGAGGTCCATCCCAGCTCTAAATCCATGATCTGGGTGTCCCCTTGTTTTGTCATCCCCCTGTTTACTTTATTTATTTTTATTTTTTTTATTGTTTTTATTTTTTTGCTTTTTGGAGGGCAGTTGGGGTTAAGTGACTTGCCCAAGGTCACATGGCTAGTTTTTGTGTTAAGTGTCTGAGGCCGGCTTTGAACTCAGGTCCTCCTGACTCCAGGGCCGGTGCTCTATTCACTGCACCACCTAGCCACCTCCCCCCCCCCCCGTTTACTTTAATTCTCTGGGATTAAAAGGACACATCTTCATGAACCAGAAGGGGAAGACCTTGATTCCCAACAGAAAAAAAAAACCCAACAGCAACAAACTAGCAACATCCAAAGGTTTCCTTGAGACCCAACTGAATTCTTCAGCAGATGTACAGGAGGGCTGTCTGATGCTCATTTGGGGATGCTCAGATCCAGGATTCTGGGCTGCTCACCCCCTCATTCGCCAAGCACTTAAGCTGTCTTTTCCCATGATCTCAATTTCTTCTGCTTGTGACTTTGCCTGTCACTGAGCTGGGCTCAGTCGTTGCTTAGTCGAAATCCAATGGTTCTGATTGACACCTTGTTTCTTCCCATTACAAAATAAACTAATTTCTTTAGCTTCGCACAATATTTCTCTGAAAACAGTTATCGATTGACGCAATTCTCTAGACTGGGTGATCAATACTCACCAGTTTAAGAAAAAAGGAGTGATGGATGGGAATACCATTGAGTGACTTTCTAGCCGATGATATGTTCAGATAATTCAGCCTTTGGGAAAGTACTTTTTTTTTGAGAAGAATGAAATGGCATTTAGGATTTCAGTGGTGAGTTAAGGAGGCATCATTAAATAGTGATCTCCTTGAGGACAGGGATTATCTTATGACTTTCTTTGTATGGCAAGCCCTTAGCACAATGCCTGGTACAGAGTGGGTGGTTAATAAAGGCTTATCGGCTAACTGTAGGATATAAGGGAAAGAAGCACTAAATTTGGACTCAGGGTCAGCTCTGCTCTCTGGGTGACCTTGGTTAAGTTACTTTATCTTTTTTTCATTGAGTTAAATTGAGGCAAGATGTCTTTCCCCAGGTGAAATGTTAGGAAAGCTGCACAGGTAAGGAGAATGAGCAGTTTAGAGGAAACAGAGACTTGTCTGCTATGTAGGTAGGTAGTGAGTAGCTATTTACCTGGTAGTTCAGGTCTGTGGAACCAAAGGCTTATAAAGCTAGAACAGGAAGGAATGCATCTTATAGACCAATCTCAACCTCATTCTACAGATGAGCAAACTGAGGCACAGAAAAAAAATAAATGACCTACCCAAGGTTGTATAGGGTTTACTTGTCAAAGGCAAGATTTGAATTCAGGTCTTGGAACTTTAGAGCCAGTCTTTTTCCCACCATATCATTACCTTCCAAAACTTAACAGAAACAGATCATTTGTTCTGGGTTTTTTAACGAAGATGTTCTGTCATGAGATGCCAGTGGAAGGTTTTAAAAGAAGCCTTCCTCGTAACCAAGCGAAAGGCAAGCTGATGGTCACTGGGTTGAAAGGAATTCCTACAAGATGGCGGTGGTATTGGTCACCCAGTCCTTGGGGGTCCTGGGCCCCCTTTCCTTCTGTGTTATGCTGTGGTGCTTCTTTTGGGGGTCCCTTGGCTTCAGAGGGCTCTGGGAGGCATGGCATATGACTGTTTTATGCTTACAGTCATGAAAGCATCCTTTGTCTAGGGAGATCTTATATCACAGTAGAAAGTGTCTTAAATTTGGGGTTAGAGGACCTTGGTGGGAGTCCTTGACCTACTACCTATATTATATGACTGTGGGCAAATGACTTAACCTCTATGGGCTTCTGGGTCCTTATAAGATCATAGTGGTCTTTAGAGATCATGTAACTGCCATGCCTCCAACCATTTTTTCAGATGAGAAAACTGAGGTCCAGGGATTTTGTGATCATCTGTTTCATCTATAAAGTACATATAGCTGGGCCATGATCAAATTTTTTTCCTCTCACTGAATAAACACAATACCAAAAAAGCTAATGAAGATGGTTTTACAAAGCAGACACTTTATTTCTGTAAACCTCAGTTTCCTCATCTGTCATATGAAAGGGGTGGATGTTATGCTCCCTAAAATTCTTTCTATCTTTAAGGGGAAAAAGCATTGATAAGTCAAAGGACATGAGTTTTAAGTCTTACCAGTATCTCCTACTATTCTTTTGATCTTGAACAAATGATTTCCCCCTGGTCCTCAATTTTCTCATTTGTAAAAATGAGGAGATCAAATCAGTGACTGTTTGGCTGAGGCTTCCTATCAGAGGACTTTAACAAAATGTATTTTTCCTAATCACATGTAAAATCACTTTTTTACATTTAAAATACTTAACATTCATTTTTAGAAATTTCAAGTTCTAATTTTTCTCCTTCCCTTCTGAGATGGTAGGCAGTTTGGTATAGGTTATACAGGTGTAATCATACAAAACTTATTTCCATATTAGTCATGTTGTTAAATAAGACACAGACCCCCCCCCCAAAAACCTCCACAAAAAATAAAGAAAGTAAAAAATAGTATGCTTCAATCTGCATTTCAGATTCTACCAGTTCTTTCTCTGGAGGTGGGCAGCATTTTCCATCATGAATCCTTGGGGATTGTCTTAGATCATTGTATTGCTGAGAATAACTGAGTCATTTACAGTTGATCATGATACAATGTTGCTGTTACTGTGTTACAATGTTCTCCTGGTTCTGCTCATTTCACTTTGTATCAGTTCATGTAAGTCTTTCTGGGTTTTTCTGAAATCTTCCCACTCATCATTTCTTTTAGCACAATAGTATTCCATTACAACCATATACCACAACTTGGTTAGCCATTCCCCAACTGATGGGCATCCCCTCAATGTCCAAATCTTGGCCACCCAAAAGAGCTGATATAAATATTTTCATAGGAATAGGTAATCTCCCTCCCCCCATTTTTTATCTCTTTGGGACACAGACCTAGTAGTGGTATTTCTTGATCAAAGGGTATGCACAGCTTTATAGCTCTTTGGACATAGTTCCATATTGCTCTCTGTAATGGCAATAGGATTTGAAGATCTTCCATGCCCCTTGTATTGACAAGCTAACAGGTACTTACCACTTAGTTTCAAGTTTATAATTGTGTGAAGTATTAAGACCCCAAAACTCGTGAATCTCACAGTGGGATGAACTTGCTGACATAGCAGGAAGGGGTAGGGCAGGGAGGAGCTAATATCATATATAAGGAGAAGCCCAGGCCTGAGAGGGAAGATATTTTGAGAACAGAACTTGTGGTAGCAGAACTTCTTCTGAGAGTCAGGCAGAACTTCTGCTGAGAACTGTCAGGAATGAGAACTTCTGGGAGCTGGAACTGCTGGGAGGGAGCAGTGTGGAAGCTGGGCAACTACTGTGAATAAGGAGAGGAGGATCTTTGCCTGAGGGATCCTGTTTTGTTTTAAAGGCTTAGAAATGTTGGTGTTCACCACATTAACTTCGTGTACCAACTTCATGGCTACTGTAATGACTTTGACTTTCTGGTTTGGGGACTCGATTTTCTGGTGTTTGAATAAATGCTTTGGCTGTGTCTTCAGTGTGGAGAGCCTGTTACATTTTATGATTCACAATTATACCAGCATATTTATAGTCACTATGAGCATTGTGAGTATTGCATTTTTGTTACACTCTCCAGCATGGTTGGATTAGTTCACAGCCCCACAGGTGCATTAGTGAAAGGACTCCTCTTGAACTGATTTAGACATTATGATTTCTGATAGTCTTTGAGGAATGATCAAACTGAGAAGCCATTAGTAAGCACAATGACTAGCATGGAGTAGATCCTGTGAAGACCCATCAAATAATACATCAAAACCAAATATGTATTTAGCAACAGCTATTTGCCTATCACTGTGCTAACTGTTTAAAGGAAGAAGTGATACAAGGATGGTTGGAACCCACATTTTGCTCTTTGGAAGCCTATGGTCTAATTAATTAAAGAGAAAACAAAAAACCCCATCTATTGGAGGTTCTTATTGGCAGCAAAGGTGATGAGAACTTTTTCCCAGATGAAAGCAAAATTTGAAGGATGATGGAAGGCAAATCAGAGGACAGAAGTAAGCCTGGGAACTTCGGAGCTGTAAGGAGAGGGAAGGGGGCTTGGAAGGGTGATGTGAGCATGCAACAGCTCCAGCAGCCAGGTCAATCACAGATAAAGGATATTGTTACCCCAAAAGGAACATAAGCACGAATGGTTGTAACCTTGTCTGGCTCAATGAACTGCTTAAGGAGTGATCTGCCAGGACAGACTTTGCTGTTTCCCCAAATTTGCCACTACTGGGATCTGGTAAATGTATACCCCTCTCTACTTCTCTCCCCTCCCTCACCTCATCTCTGCTCTCGGAGCTGGCATTGCTTCCCCTTAAATCTCTTTTATTTGCTGTCTCTTCTTTTATAATAGGTTTTGTCTCCAGATAAAGACAAGCTGATTTTCATTGTATTCTGGGTATTTGATGTAGAGGGTTTAACCATACAACAGAGAAAGGACAAAAGGGAACCCATGCACCCATAGCTCTAGACTTAACTGCCAGCCTATAATTGAAACCTGTTCTCTTTGTGTCTCTGTCTCTCTCTGTCTCTCTCTCTCCTGTCTCCCTCCCTCTCCTTCTCCCCCAGTCCCACCCTTCCTTTTCCTCTCTCCCTTTCTGTCTCTTTGTCTCTATTTTCTTTGTCTCTGTTTCTGTATCTGTATCTCACCTCCCAAAGCAGGGCTTCAGTATGAAAAATTAAGTAACAATATTAGCAATAAGCAAACGTTTCTACACAAGAGATGTCAGCAGGCAGTATGTGACTAATTGCCACCTAAGTGCTATGGTGTTACAGGAGTTCAGAGGAAGAAGATGACAGTGAGACTTCTGGAGACAAGAAGAAGTCACCCTGTTTGGGGATCTGTCACCCACCTCCTCTGTGGGGAGGGACAAACATTCCGCAGTGGGGAAAGAAAGCCCACAGTTCTTTTCTCTCTCTGTCTGCTTGCTTCTGTCCTTCAGCAGCAGAGTCTGCCTGGACTGGGTCCCCGCAGCACCTTTCTGACCACACTGGGTGGGCATTCTTACTTCTCAGCACCCTGGGCTCTGTTCATACTTGGGAGGCAAGATCTTGGCTGACAGGTATAAGCAATTTATTGGGGGGGGGGGTTCCAAGGCTTTCCCCTTTAATTTATGGGACTTGTTTCACACACGTGGAAACATGCCAAGGACAGCTGCCTTCAGGACATTGCAGATAATATGTTGGCTTCCAGGCTTATCAGGATAGGAGCACATTGTGGAAACTACAGCCTCAATATGCCAGAATAAGACTGATTGAGATTATTCTATGTGCCTAGCCCAATGCTAGATGTCATGGACAATGTAGAGATAGATGTACCTTGTCTAAATGGGGAGACAGAATCTCCTAATTGGAAGCAACCTCAGAAGTAATTTATTCCCATATAATATTTATCCCACATAAAATAATAATAATAATAATTTAATAATAACAATGATTAATGGTAGCTAACATCTCCATTTTACAGATGAGGAAACTGAGGCAAAGAGAAGTCAAGTGACTTGTCCAGGGTCATCCAGCTGGTAAGAGTATCTGAGACTAAATTTAAACTCACATTTTCCTGACTCCAGCCCAATGGCTCTATTGACTGCAACACCAAGCTATAGCACAGAGGAAGTACTTAATAATAAAGCTTGTTGACTCGACTTATTCTACCATACGCTCGAATAAGAGTTCATGTTATACCATCCCTAATAATTTGCTATTCAACCTTCTCCTGAAGAGTCCTAGTGAAGGGGAACTCATTATCTTCCAAGGAAACCTATTCCACTATGGGAGGCATCCTAGTCCTGATTAGGGTCAATAACAAATCCTTTGAAATAATAGCATTACTAAAATTCACATTGCATATTTCCACTGGGCTTGAACCAATGACCATAGTTTACCCAATTATAACTTTAAATAGTTTAAATTTGAATATATGTGACCACAGGAATCATTCATTATTTATACTAATCAGAACCTTTCTTAAACTCTAATTGTTAGGAAATTTGTCTTTATAATTACCTTAAGTTTACCTTTCTGCAACTGTGTAGCCATTGACAGAAAACTGATCAGTAAGCATTTAGTAGGTACCTACTATGTGCCAAACATTGAATCAAGTACTGATGATACAGAGAAAGGGAAAAGTCAGTCTCTGATCTCATGGAGCTCACAGTCTAATGGAAAGACAACAAATCCCAGTTCTGCTCTCTGGGGCCAAGTGAAACTAATCTAGTTTGTCAGTTCAGGCTCTATCCAATAGCCCTTGACAACAGTTCTCATGTTCCCCAGTTTTCTCATCTATAGACTTAAAGTTACAGATGAGGAAACTGAGTCACAAAAATGTTAAGTGACTTGCCCAAGGTCATATAACAAGTAAATGTCTGATACAGAATTTGAATATGGGTCTTCCTGACACCAAGGCCAGCACCCTACACCATGCTGCCTCTTGTAATTCCCCCACCCTGGTTTAAATGAGAAAATCCCAAGTCCTTTCATATTATTGGGTTACCTCTTCTGGATAAGCAATGGCATTACTCTGTCTAAAATGGATCATTCAATATGTTAGCTATCCTGCCCAATTTGATGTCTTAGGAAAATTTGATTAGCATGTCATATCTACCAGTGACCTCACTGAACAAAATGTGGAAGAGAATGAGGCTAAGGATGGAGCCCAGTGGCTCTCTACTAAAGACCTCACTCCAAATCACTAGTTACCTAGAACATCCCAATCCTCATTGCGCCTACCCTCCTCTGAGTCGATGGGGTTCGTTCCTCGTGCTATTCATTTCAAAAAGACGGCCAGATTTGAATCCAAGTTTTGAAAGTAACTTGTGCTTCGGTCACCTTCCCATTTGTAAAATGAAATTGGGATGGATGAGCATCTCTCCAGCTTCTTTGTACTCTTAAAAATTATTGAGGACCCCAAAGAGCCTTTGTTCGTGTGGGTTAGATCTTTAGTGTTAATATTAAATTGTCTTTGTGTTATTATGAAAATAGTTTGGGGTTTCTCTACCTCCTGAAAGAACAATCGGTGAATCCAGGGGTTGCTGGATCACTCTTTGAGAGCAGCTGGACTAGGTCATCTGCAAGGTACTTTCAGACTCTATGGAAAGGTCTCATATGGGAAGTAGTCCTGAGCTGTGCTCTGAAGGAAGCTGGGAATTCTGGGAGTTAGAGACAGAGAGTGAGAACATTCAAGGGTGACATAGTTTTGTATCCATGAGGGCAGCCACTTCAGACACATTCCACCCCATTTCCTGGATTCTGCACCTCCAGAACTCAATGATCTCCATTTCCTTGGGCGTTATTTTCAAGGAGTCAGACTCAACGATGTGGTTCAGGGTCAAAATATTTCTTTGATACTGGTCTACATGATAGCAGGGAAAAAGCTATTTTCAAGGATGAGAATGTTTATCTGGCAGGTCCTTTATGTGCTGAAAGAATTCTAGTTGGCAATCTGCCTCCTTTCACTCTCAACCAGTCCAGGGTCCTTGGGGGGGGGGGTGGGAAACTGGATTGGGTGTTGTTGTTACTCAGCTGTTTTCAGTCCCGTCTGACTCTTGGCAACCCTACTGGGGGATTTCTTGCCATTTCCTTTTTCAGCTCATTTGACAGGTGAGGAAACTGAGACAATCAGGTAAAGTGACTTGTCCAGGGTCACACAGCTGGGAAGTGTCTGAGACTAGATTTGAACTAAGGTTTTCCTGACTTCAGGTCTGGCGTTCTATCTACAGAGCCACCAAGCTGCTCTTGGCTTGGGTACGACAAAAGGTTAATTACTGAATCTTTAAGAGAAAGCACTATATTCGCAGTGTCCTAGGAAAGAGACTTTAGAGATGATTTAAGCCAGCTGACTCCTTCTACAGATGAGGAAGCAGAGAGATTAGGTTAGCTGTCCATGGTAACACAGGTGTCAGGGATTAAGTGTCATGATACCATGAAGAGTTTTCAAATTCAAGAACAGAGGTACAAATCCCATCTCCATCATTCACTTTAGGTGTCAAGTCCACAAATATTTATTAAGTACCTATTATGTGTCATGTGCTGTGATAGATACAATGCAAAGAAAGGCTAACAAAAAGCAAACCCAACTCTACAGGGTGAAGTCAGGGAAATAACAAGGAAGGCATTAAGGTGAAGGAGGACTGAGAAAGGCAAGCTACCTAACCCTGTCTGCCTCAGTTTCCTCATTTGTACAATGAACTGGAGAAGGAAATGGCAGATCATTCCAATATCTTTACCAGGGACACTTACTAGTGGTGTGACTCTGGGCAAGTCACTTAACCTTGTTTGCCTCAGTTTCCTCATCTATAAAATGAGCTGGAGAAGGAAATGGCCAACCATGCCAGTATATTGGCCAAGAAAACCCCAAATGGGGTGATGGAGAGTTGGATATGAAATGACTAAAAATCAATAAGAAGGAAGCCAGGGAATTGGGGAGGCAGAGATAAGGACAGAGAGAGTTCTGGGTCTGGAAGCTGGCCATTGGAAATGTGGGGAGTCAGGAGATGGAATTGCTCACACAAGGAACAACAAGGAATGACGGATATGTGATCTTGGATAAATCACTTATCCTGTCTATCCATTGATTTCCTTTTCTGTCAGGAAACAATAGAATCCAAAGAGCTTCTCAACCTCTGACTACAAACCTTTCACTTTCCCCAGGTACCCTGGCACCTCAACATGAAGGCCCGTCTCCCAAAGAGAGCCCCTCTGAAGGCTGCCAGTACCAGCTACCAGCCTGTGAAGGTCCCAAGCAAGGGAGGAGTCTAGACCTGCCTCAATGCCTGTCTCTAGTTTCAATGAAAACAGGAGGAATACTTTTTTGAGGAACAGATTTTGACTGCCCTGTCTGTTTCTGTTTCCCTCATTTCTAAAATGTTTTGAGGCAGTCAGTCTAACAGAACCTCCCTGTTCTGTCTTGGACATCTTTTATTTGTTGGCTAGTTATATTGGAGTCATGTAAACAGAGACACAGTCTAAATGCCCATTCCTCACATCATCTCTAAGCCATGCACAGGCTGTGGTGCCAGCTTTCTGCTCTGTGTTCCAGGTGAGGTGTAGCTGTGTATCAGCTGGGCCAGTCTCAGAGGGTTTTGAGTACTGCTTGGCCCTGAGACAGGCTAGCACTGCAACATTCCTCTCTTCAGTTTTTTAAACTAAAGTTTATTCCTGAGACCATATTGAGTTTTTACGTTCCTAGCTCTGCCTTCTGGGACCAGGCAAAACAAATCTAATCTTTCTTCCATATGACAATCCTTCAAATACTTAAACAAAGCCATAATGCTCACCCTCCCCCGTCCAGAGTCTTCTCTTCTCCAGGCTAAACATTCCCAGGTCCTTCAATGGATCCTTATATGGTATGGACTGGACGACCTTCACTACCTAGGTTGTCCTCCTCTGGATGCTCACCAAACTATTCACATCCTTGCTAAAATGTGGCCATCAGGACTTAGCACTGTGCTGCTTAGACTGCCATCTAAGGCTGAAGGGATGCCAGAACTCATCTAATCCAACTCCCTTATTTTACAAATGGAGACACTGAGGTTCAGGGAGGTAATCTGATCAGGCTAGAGGATAAAGCTAAAGAGAAGTAACTTGATTTAGGTCATACTAATAGCAATTAACAGAAGTAGGATTCCACTGCTGATGCTTTGACTTCAAATTCAAGGCTTTTGCCACCTGGGGTTAGGGAGAGCCGAGTGACTTTTGTCTTATGATCAGTTAGTCTGGGCTTTGCAATAAATAGGGGTGAAGATCTTTGATCTATGATGTCCTAAGCCAAAAACAAGAGTCACTAAAAACCCAACACACCCTGTGTTAGGTGATTTAAACATTTGCCTAAGAAGTGGTAGTTGTTCAAATCTCAGCAGTTCCATGAGTTGGAGATGGTTCTTGCCCTGTTTTGGAGGCAGTAGGGAACAGTGGTTACAGCCTTCTCTACTCTCAAAAGCACCTATGTTGCTCTTAATGTGTGGAGAGATGCCGGGTCCAGCCATGCGCCAGGAGCCCCATCCTAGTACCAGCAGGTCACAAAACCACACTGCATTTCTTCAATGTATGTGCCTCAGTTTCCCTGGCCACATATCTGGCTGTATCCTTTACCTGTCCGTATCTGTCCTGCTTTGGAAGGATCAAGCCCAGCCATGGTGTGGGACCACTTTAGTTTGAAGGTGAATGCTGCTCTAATACCTTTCTCTTGTATCTCCTGCTTCCCCTTTGGTGCTACTTCAGGCATTTCCAGTTAAGCTATGTGGTCTTCCATGGCTATTTATTTCATCAGCACAGAAAGCTCCCCAGTGGGCGAAAGCCATCTACCAGTGCAGATTTCCACCTACTCTGTGGACATGACTCTAAACTCCTATGTGTCAGAGGTAAGGTTTGAGCAGCAGCTTGGAGAGACTTAAGGGTTTGGAATCAAGAACGTTTGGGTTCAAATCATGCCTTGGATTCTTATTAGCTGTGTGGTGTTAGACAATTTCCTTAATCTCTCTGTGCCTCAGTTTCCTAATCTGCAAAATGGCAGGTTAGAGTCCTATCTAGCATTAAACCTGTGCTCCTAGGACGATTGGAAAGGAAAGTCACTTAAATTCTATGTGCCTCAGTTTCCTCATCTGTAGAATGACAGAGTTAGATTCAGTGGCCTTTAAGGTGGATAAAAATCTATGATGCTACAATTCCAGGTTGCCCTGTACCTGAATCCGGCTCTAGCTGGATTCTTACATACTTATGTATTTCTCATACATGTCAAATAAAATAGTCTGTGGCTTTAGACATCTGGCCTATGGATGTTTTTCTGAGAATCCTCTTCAGTTTCAATGACAGACCCCACTCAACACAGAGTTAAAACCACTGGGGATTTAGAGAATGTCAGAGGAAAACTGGAAAATTTTATTTACAATGTAGAACAGGCAAGGAGCACGAGGATCTGACTTCTAATTTTAGAGATGATTCATTCAATGTGGCATAGCATTGTCTCGAGTCTCATAAAAAAAGCCGGCAGGTGGCCATTAGTGTTACAAATCTTTTCCATTTTCTGGATGAAAACAGGCGTTTAGAATGCAGTGGGTGCTCACACAGTGCAGCCTGAGAAAGACAAAAATGACATCGGCAAGTCTTCCCTGAGACAGAAGGGACCTCGGCAGCCACTGAATCTGGCCATGATGGCCAACACTCCAGCCTGTGAGTGAAGGCCTCCACTGGGCTGGAGACCCCTTCATGCTCTACCTCCCATCCAGGCATCCACCAGGGCATGAGGATCTGGCAGGGCAGGCAGCTTTCCACCTGCCCTGCTGTGATGCTCAGGCCCCTTTCCCCACTAAATTCATTCTACCTCTAAGCTTTTAATCACCAGCTCAATTACTTAAACCCTGCCAGTATAAAACTGGGGAAGGAAATGACCAACCACTCCAGTATCTTTGCAAAGAAAACCCCATGGTCCATGAGGTCATGAAGAATCAGACGTGACTGAATGATTGAACAACAAAAATGGCTCCCTTCATCACCCCTGTGATTCCCTGGAATGGATCTCCTGTCCCTGGCCTCCCCTCTTTCATAAGACTTAATCTTCATGATTGCACGTGTATAACCTGTATCAGATTGCTTAATGTCTCAGAGAGGGGAAAAGGGAGAGAGGGAGGGATAGAATTTGGAACTCAAGACTTAATGCGTATTAAAATTGTTTAAATTGTTTTTACACGTAATTGGGGAAGAATAAAATATTAATTAAAAATAAGTATTTATCCTCTCCTGAGAATGTAAGCTCCCTGTGAGCAGGGGCTGTCTGACTTTTACATATGTAACTCTAGTAACACCATAGGGGAAAGGTGGCACAGTGGATAGAGTCCTGTGCCTGGAGTCAGGAAGACCTGAGTTCAAATCTAGCCTCAGACATTTACTAGCTATGTCACCCTGGCCAAGTCATTTAACCTCATTTGCCTCATTTCGTCATCTGTCAAATGATCTAAAGACTGAAAAGGCAACCCACTCCACTATCTTCACCAAGAAAACCCCAAATTGGGGGCACAGAGCATGGAACACAACTGAGAAATGCCTTAACAACAATGATAAGGCCCTTTTCCAGCACTAAAGCAGTCTGGATGCTTTACGAGCTCTTGACCCCTGCAATAACAAACCCAAAGTGACAGGAAATATCATAGTATGTAAATGTGTCAAAGGAAATTCAAATAAACACACAGGATTTATTCTGGAAGTGGTCATCCTAACTTCAGTCTCAATGCTCCATTGACTATGGGACCACCTAGCTACACCAAGTATTAGCATATCCTCAAAGTAGAATGAAGCAGGTCTCTCCCCAAAGATAATCTTAAAGTTTAGACGCCGCAGTCAGTCTGCAAGAGAGAAGATCTACAGCCTCCAGCACCTCCACATCTGCCAAGGCATGAGGAACAGAGACTGGAGAGAGGCAGCAGCAGGAGGGTCTCATCCAGCAGGCCGGCAGGCCTGGAGCAGAGACCCGCCCAGCCCCAAACCGCAGTGGCGGCCAGGCCAGGCCCCAGGGTGGCCAGGAGGAACCAAGCCTCCCAAGCTGCAGCTTGAGTCTACTTCAGAGAAGATCTACCACACCTGAGGGAATCTCCACATAAAGCAAACCAGGATTAGAGACAGTGAGACAGTCAGTGAAAGTGAAAGTGAAACTTTGAAACTTAATTTGGGGGAGGAAAAGCAGTTCAGCCAATTTGCCCCCAGAGCAAGGAAGCAGTGGGGGAAGGGAACTGCTGGAACCAGTGGTGGTGGCCTCCACTGGGCTGCTTCAGAAACCCTGACCTGTGGACTCAGCAGGGGGGCTGAATCAGTTGATCAGGGCCAAGTGCTCTTGCATTGAGCAGCCTGGATCCAGATCGTGGTCTTGGGTGGTGGTCTTTCAGCAAGCCAAAGCTGGGGGGGACTTGCAACACCCCCCTAATAGCTCCAGCAGCTGGGAAAACCCCAGCGATTTGGAACAGAGCTTTCCCCCCTGGAAGCAGAGTTTCACAGAGCTGAAAAACCAACCAATTAATTGACTTGCCAACATGAGGAAAGGGAGCAAAATAAGAACAGCAATAGAACTCTAGAATCCTTTTTTTGTGGACAAAAAAGATCAAAGCATGGAATGGGAGGAAGACAACACAGTCAGTACTTCCACAACAAATGCTTCC
>CM053593.1:371968239-371991986 GCA_028646575.1 Pseudocheirus occidentalis
CAGTAGCCATCTAGCCCAAACGACATCTATACAAGACTCCATTCTATGATATCTATGGCAAGTGGTCATCCTGTCTTTGCCTAAAGACTTAAGATTATGTGGAGCTCACTATATCCTAAGGAAACTCATTTCCCTTTTTGATCATTACAATTTGTTGAGAAATTTGTCCTGACACAAAATTTGTCTCCTTATGGTGGGGGTGGGGGATGGGGAGGAAGGGGAGAAAAATCTGAAACTCAAGTGATTCTGGAACTGAATCTTGTAAACTAAAAGTAAACAAACAAGTCAATAAAAAAAATAAAAGCATCAAAAAAGTTGTCTCCTTCTTTGAAATTTCACCTATTGCCTTTAGTTCTGCTCATATGAGCTAAAGTGGAGCAAACTGGATCTTTCTGAGTCCTTTAAAATGGAGCCATTTAACCTGAGTCCAGTTACAGCTATCATCCCACCCACTATCCATAATCACAAACGCTACCCACATCTTCTCTTCCTTAACCTAAATGAAAAATATTGCTGTTACTATATACAACGTTCTCTTGGTTCTGCTCATTTCACTCTTCAGTATTTCATTCAAGTCTTTCCATGTTTTCTTAAAATCATTGAGCTCAAAAGAATAGGAAGTTGTAGACAGTAGATTTACAGTTTCATATGCAATTATCTTTTTTATTATGCTATGTTATGGAAATGCTCATTTTACTCCACAAATTAAAAATAGTTTTTTTAACACCTAAATAAAACCTAAAACTTTTTTTTAGCTGGTCTTTATGTAACATAAACTTGGGGTCCCTCATTCCACTGGTTGCCCCTTTCTATTCTCCAAATTATTGTTTTCCTTTCTTAAATGTAGTCTACAAAACTGGAAACAGCAGTACTCTAGCTGTGGTCTGCCCTGAGCAGAGTCCAGTGGAACTTTTACCTGTCTCATTCTGTAAATATTTCCTCTCTTGGAACCTTGCCCTGTCCTCTAGATCTTTTAGGATATGGTGGGCCCTGCCTTGCACTTGGTTCTCCTCCCTAGAGTCCTTCTCCATCATCCCTAGCTCTCATGGAAGGGTCCCTTTTGTTTATTGACAGAATTCCAAAGTGCAAGCCATCAGCCCTCTAGGACCTGTGCAATACAGTAGGAAAGATCACTGAACTTAGAAGCACCAGATCTAAGGTCAAATCCCACTTCTAGTCTTCCTTACCTCTGCAACCTCAGACAAGTGTCTTAATCATTATTGGCCTTGATTTCCTTGTTAACGAATGAATGGATTGGACTGGAAGACTTCCCTGGTACCTTCTGGCTTTAATACCTTGATTCTGTGACTTTTACCAGGTATTACAGCTCAAACCTCCATCCTCATGGTTCCATATGCCCACTAGATCCCTTACTTGTTGCCAGGCTTTAGTGATATTGTAGCTCTCACCATTTTTCCAAACCCCCAGTGGATTGTCTTCACACCAACTGCTCTTTCTCCTGAACTGACGCTATCATTTGCTAACAGCTCCCCAAACTCTCCATCCACCTTTCAAGATTTAAATCTGTTGAGATTTTCTTGGAGATAGGACAGAAGGAAGGAAAGAAGAAAGGAAGGAAGAGAGAGAGGAAGGAAGGAAGGAATAAGGAGGGAGGGAGGGAGGAAGAAAAGAAGGGAGGGAGTAAGGAAAAAAGAAAAGGAAAGGGAAGGGAAGGGAAAGAGGGAGAAGGGAAGGAAAGAAGGGAAAAGGGAGGAATGAAAGGGGAAGAGAAGCAAGAAGAGAAGGGAGGAAGAAGGGAAGGAAGACACAAAACAACAAAGATGAGAGGGAGGATATGAGTGGATAGGGAGACAGAGGATCAAAATCATCCTGAAAATGGGCTTAGCTCACAGCCAGGTCTTGACCAAGTTTAAATGAGTCAGACAGATATAGTTTTGTCTTAAATTCAGACAGTAGCATTTACCCAGAACCTTCCATTTAAAGAGTCACTGTCAGGGTGGAGCAAAAGTCCTATATGTATCCTACATGATTTGAAGGGTAATTAGTCTTTTGCTTTGGGACCTAAGCAGATAAAATCTTCCTCAAATTGAACAAAAAAAGCTTTTGAAAAAAAAAGATAATATGATTTTTAAAAATCCAGTACCAAATACTGCTACACAAAGAGTGAGCTTTTTAAATTTTGTTTTTGGCTTAAAAAAAAATCTTGGCACTTGTGACCACTCCACAATGATGCCTGCCATTTGTAAGGCTGAGCATCAGAACATATGGATTTCCTTTCCTGCAATAGCACTAATAATGCCTTGCCTTGTTCATAGCCAATAACCAGTCATCTTCCATTCTTTTTCTCACCCTGAAGAATTTTCTTTCCCGATACTCCTGTAATTTCCCCCATCTCAGCCTTGCAAGGCCTTTATTTTATGAGAGCTTGGAGTCTCCAAGCAGCTATCACCCATCTGAAATAGCCTGCCCTTTTGTCCTCAGCAGAAGATCACCAACCCCTTTTCAGACAAGTATTATTACAGCCATTTTATAAAGCCCAAGATGCTGAGAGGACTTGACAGTGAGCTCTTCTAGTGAGGCCATGGTAGGATCAAGCCACTTCCTAGCTCTCTAGCTCACAAGAGGTTCAGCCCCCTTCCATTTTCCAATTGCTTCAGCTCCACGGCTCATCCAGAAAAGCTTACACGGCCTCATCCTCCCCTCAAAAATTCCCCCTCGCTCTTCACCTTGCCCGATGCCCGACCTTGGCGGTGTTGCTAGTGAAGAGATCAAAGAAAAGTACTCCATTCTAGTACCTCAATCAGGGATATGAGCAATTAAAATATGAATTAATCTAAATAAGATGAAAATGCAGATGGAAAATAAGAGCCATTGGATTCACCTTGAACCTGTGCTCAGTACAGCTTTGCTCCTATGATTAAAGAAATTTTCTTTCCATTAAAAATCCTGCTCTTCTCATGCTAAAAACACTATGTCAGTGAGACTCCCAAATGGCTCCAGTAACAAGTGACCTTTTCATCAGTTAAGGCCTATTATTAATGGCAGGGTCTGGGTGGAGGGCGATGGGAAGATGGGCTCTTCCATCAGGGCAAGGCCAGTGAGGAGGAAGGGAGGCAGGCATTTACCCTTTGTTGTATGAGCTATAAGATAGTTTAAATAATAAAGGACAACTGGGTAAGTAGAGTCATGTCAGCTCAATACTGAGATTCGGTCTTGAAGTGACAATGAGAAGGTAATTTAACTTCCCTGGGTCTCAGTTTCCTTACTGAAGATGTTGGACCTGATGGCCTTTGAGGCTCCTTCTGGTTCTAAGCGTAGGATGCCATGAGAGGCATCTCTCCCTTGAAACAGTTCCTAAATGAGCCATGGTGTGAGTGACTTCTTTATATTTTCCACTTTTTTATTACATACTGACTGGTAGAAGAGTCAGCCTTCTGTGTCTCTGGTACCATGAGAAAAGCCAGGGCCTCCATGGAGTCCTAAGTCAAACCCTTGCTATTAAGGTGACCTCAGATAGGCTTCCTCATGGCTAGGAGTCTCAGCTTATTCACCTGAAAAATAAGGAAACATCACTTTGGGGGAACAGCAGTGATCTGCAGCTGTTATTTCATTGCTAGAGAGAACTCTCAGCGAGGAAACTGCCTTTACCAATGTAGATGAATCCTCGCTCTGCAATGTATGGTCTTAGAAAGCTGCCTTGGACAGTGAGAAGGTGACTTGCCCAGAGTCCCATAGCCAGTATGTTTCAGAGGCAGGACATGAATTCGTGATTGCAAGGCCAGATTTCTATACATTAAATCAGACTGAATAAGTAAAAAGTAACTTCCGGTTGGGAGGACCCTAGCCACTAGAAGGACCAGAATGGAGTGTGTCATACGTGATCATACACATATAGCTCTTGAATTGAGAATGAAAAGAATTCAGAAATTCTTTGAGGGATGGCTAGGGGGACCATAGTTCACAGAGTGCTGGGACAGGAATCAGGAAGATTCATCTTACCGAGTTCAAATCTGGCCTCAGACACTTACTAGCTGTGTGACCCTGGACAAGTCACCTAACTCTGCCTCGGTTTTCTTACCTGCAAAATGACCTGGAGAAGGAAATGGCAAACCACTCCAATATCTTTGCCAAGAAAGCCCCAATTGGAGTGACTCCATAACAACAACTAGGTATACTTAACTAGTTAGAGGTGGAGAAGAAGTCCATTCTAGGCATGAAGTGACATCCCTTGGGAGCAGCAAATAAGTCACTTTCACTGAGACTTACAGTGAGTAATATGCAATAAAATGAAGAAAATGCACAAAAAAGCTAGAAAAAGAGATTGCAGGCAGAATGTGAAGGATTCCAAAGGCCAAGTAGGAAGTCGTGTGTTATCCTATAAAGGAGCCAAGTGAGATGCACCAACTTTCATAAAGTCACACAGGCGATAAGAAACAAAATCAGGATTTGAACCCAGGTCATTTGACCCCAAATCCAGATTTTTCTCCCTTGCACCTCTTTGCCTCTCAAGTTATAGGCAAAGTCACTTCTACTGCATGGCACCCAAATAATGCCTCTTCACATTCCTGTAGACAGCCCATTCCCACTTCCTATTTCTCTTTTCCATTTTAAATAGTCTTATTTTATTTTAATTCATCTACCCACCCACCCATCCTTCCATTCATTCATTGTCACAAAGACCCTCCCCATCCTGCTTCCTCAGTATGCTCTCCAGATAAGGAATTTTTGGACCAAACCTACAATTTCATGGCAAAAGGAGCTCCCACTAGGGAAACTCCCTCCACCAGCACAGAAATGCATCTGCTCTGCAATTTATAATCTCAGAAAATTGCCTGGGGCATTGAGAGATGAAGTGACTTGTCCAGGGTCTCATGATCAGTGTCTGAGGAAGGACTCTTCTCACCTTTGAGTCTGACTGTCTATCCACTGCTCTCCTTGTTCACCTTCACTTTTTGGAATCCTTAGTATCCTTTGACATGGAGCTGGAGTGGAACTTTCTATGTAGGGGTTCTTAAACTGGGGTCTGTGGAACTAGAACGAAAAAGGGAAGCAAGCAGTTATTAAGTACCTATTATATGCCACGCACTAGGCTAAGGGCTTTAAAAATATCTTCTTCTTTGATCCTCTGGGAGGCAGGTGCTATTAATGTCTTTCTACAGTTTAGGAAACTGAGGCAGACCCAAGTGAAGTAACTTGCCTGGGGTCACACAGCTAGTAAGTGTCTGAGGCTGAATTTGAACTCGAGATTTTCTGACTCCCAAGTCCAGTACTCCCTCCACAATGGCGACTATCTGACTCCCCACCGAGTGAAGATTGGATTGATTTTCTAAGGGTCCATGAACTTGAATGGGGGGAAATCATAACTTTGTTTTCACTAACTTTGTTTCCTCTGTAATCCTACATATTTCACTTTGTGCATTTAACGATATCATCCTTAGAAAGGGTGCAGACGTTTTGCCAGACTTCTGAGGGGTCTGGGACAGACACAAAAAGTTACAAAGCTTTGTTCTATATGAAACTTCTCCTGGCCCCTCTAACTGCTAACTCCTTCCCTCCTAATCTACCTCATATTCATTTGGGGTGTATTCTCAATGTGTTAATTTATGTGTCTATGTTTTCTCTTCTATTTGTACTATGTTAAAGGCAGAGTCTGGTTCACATTTGTATTATCAGCACCTAACAGAGTTTCAGGCACTTGGTATAGGCCTGATACATATTTATTGGCTGATTGATTTACTAAGCTGACAGCTAATTAATGCCTTTCCCAAAATGCAATGCTTCAGACTGAACATGGTACTTCTATTGTGGTCTGGCTAGAGTAGAATACAGAAGGACCAACACCTTCCTGGGCCTGGATGCTGGGACTCTCTCAATGCCCCCTCTGACTGTGCTCTTTTTTATTGTTGACTGTCACTCTTCTTCTCACCCCCAGAGTCAGATTCTGACCGGCAATATTTGTAAAGTACTCAGCACAACACCTAGCACATAGTAGGTGCTTCCCAGGGGATGCGCCTCATGTCCACAAGCACTTATGGAGGCCAGTTTCTTGCACAACATCTCCCTGGGCATGAATCAGGACCTGTTTTAGGACCCTTGGGTGCTGGAGGAAAAGGAACTTGAATAAAATCTCAACCCAAACGCAGTTTTTGATTTCCAATTTGTCGTAAACCCAGAACACAGCTGGAGGCCCATCTCTGCACCAGGTAGCAGAGCCCAGGTGGAAAACCAAGTGCCTGACGCTGCTTTGTCTCTTCCAGAGGATTCTCTTGCAAGTCCATTTCCTGGCTGGCCTCATCATGCTGGCATGGCTTGAGCTCCGTCTTCCTATCAGTCAGTGCCCCTTGCCAGTTTTTCTTTTCCCTCCCAAACAGGAGGAGCTCTCAATTAAGCAAAGCCCAGCAAACTGCTGTCTTCCCATCTCTCTTCTGCAGGCAGCCCAAATTACTTCCCAACATCCTTGCTTTTTACTGCTCTCTTAGGTCACATCAATCGAGAACATCTCTGGCTCGGGCTGCCAGGATGCCAGGATAAAATTCCCCGAAAGGATAATGAGAATAATTTGCTTTTATGCAGTGCCTTGCCTTCAAAGTTCTCCAAGTACCTTTCAGACAATTAAATGTTATTGTTGCAAATGGGGAAACTGAGGGATTGGCAAATTAAGCAATTTCCCCTAAGACGTGCAGTCAATCAGTGAAAAAATCTGGCCTCCCTCTGCTCTGCTTCCCCACCCACTCTCCTTACTAAAAAGCAAGGCACACACCCAGCCTAGGCAGAGGAGCAGCACAATGCTGCTTGCCATTTCTTCTCCTAGTGCTTCGTGGAGTCTGGCTTCTCCATTTTTTTGCTTTTTGGAGGGCAATTGGGGTTAAGTGACTTGCCCAAAGTCACATGGCTACTTTTTGTGTCAAGCATCTGAGGTCAGATTTGAACTCAGTTCCTCTTGACTCCGGGGCCAGTGCCATCTAGCCGCCCCGCTTCTCCTTTTTTCTAAGCAAAAAAGATTACTGAATTTGAAGTCGGGGATCTGGGATCGAGTCTGGGATCTTGCTAGCTGTGTGGCTTGGGGGAACCAACATCTTCAAGCTTCTATTATAAAGGAACAGTAACTCTTGGTCCAAATCCTGCCTCCTGATGCTCACTACCCATGTATCCTCGGGCAAGTCATTTAACCTCAATGGGTCTCAGTTTCCTCAGCTGTAAAATGGAAGAATTGGACTAGTTCCCTTCGGAAGTCTCTTCCAGCTTCAAATATAGAATCCTACAATCTCTCTAACTTTGCACAGTCCATTCCCTCTCATCTGCAAAGCACCGTACCAATGCCTCCCCCTCCAGTGCTGACCATGTCCTCACATTTTCCTAGAGCCTTTTACTTGGATTTTTCCTTTGCCTCCCCACTCCACCTCAATCACTCTCTACTTTTATTATTTCATTATTCCATTTATTATTGGAATGTTTTTCATTATTCCAGATATTTTTCTGGATATTATTCCAGATATCCTCTTTGCATATGGCACTCTCTCAGCCCCTTTTGTCCAGCTGCAAGCAAGCTTGAGGGAAAGGACAACAGTAAGGCATCTTTCGTCATTGTGTCCTCAGCTCCTAACAATGAGGTATGTATATAATAAGCGCCTAATAAGTGATTGTGGAATTGAGTTGGATTTAACTGAGATCAAGAAGGGTAATTAAGTATTTTGATTTAAAAGAAGGGAAGATCACACTCACCTTCCAACTCTAATTGGTGTGTAAATAGAGATGGTGTGGCCTAATGATTAGGGAACTAGCCTCAAAGCCAGGAATACTCAGGTTGAAGGATTGCCTCCATATGTACCAACTATGAGACTCTGGGCAAATCACTGGAAGGCCAAGTTTCAGAGAAGGTGCTGACCTGCCTTGGGAAAGGACGTTTCCCCATCTGGGAGCTCCCTGGGCCAAGGAGATCACACATCCAGTCTCTATCCTCATCTCTAAAGGTATTAACAAAGGAGTTGACTAAACCATGAAGTCCTCAAAAGCACAATTTGCCCCTAGGGGAAGTCCACTGTGGACAATAGAGTCCGATAAATGCTACATATAAACATTGGCACAGACTTTTTGATGTAGCAGCTGGTCTTTGGAGTTAGTCATTTGAAAGAAGGAATTCACTGTTTCATTTCCAGTTTCACAGCTGCTGGGTATTCTGGCTGTGGTAGGCCAGATAGGACCGACACCTTGCAGTCCCACTGAGCTTGGGAGAGTTGGTGTTTCTGTCAGCCTGGCGCCATTCCTTCCATACTCTCAGATTCCTCAGGCAGCTCTGAGAATGAGCCCCTCAAGTCCTCTTATTTTTTCATTTGCTGTTTTCTTGCTGGGGGTCACACATAAGGATCCATCTCATTAGGCACTGACCCCTACTGGAGCAATCAACATAAAGCACCGTGAGTTCTTCCCAGTTCATTGGATACATAGAGGATTTAAGGCAAGATGAAATGAACAGGAAAGATGGTCTGGTCTGGTTTAATTGCTTCTCAGGTGTCCTCTCATTTACCAACTCTACCATGAGAAAGAACCAGAGCTAGCCTAGTGAAACAAACATAAAGGATGCAAAGTACTCAGGGGAATTCAGTTTGATTCGGCAGCTCCCAAGGAGACTGAAGTCTCCAGATCGAAAGGGAGATGTTGCTTAAGTCTGGTTGGGCCCCTAACTGAGTGTTTCTCTACCTTGAAGAAGCAAGATTTTAAATTTATCTTGGGTTAGATTTAATGGGTGGATAACATTGTCTACATTCTCTTAACTTTGGATACACTGAATTATGGCTCTGTCCACTATAACTCAGAATATTAAAATGAATGACAATTAGACGCTGTCAGTTGTCTGTTGGTACACATTTTGATGAAGAACAGGGATGCTGAAACAACAATCATCTAGTATATGAACCCAAATCCTTCTTTTGGTCCCTATAGGATTCTTCAATGACTTAAGAAATAGCTGTTTAGTCTAACTCAGCGGTTCTCAACCTGTGGGTTGCGTCGAATGGGGTCACCTAAGACCATCAGAAAACACATATTTCCAGTGGTCTTAGGAACCGAGACACTGCTTCTCTGTCCATCTCCAGGTGGGTCTGCCCACATGCAGACACGCCCACATATGAGTATTAAAACGTCACGGCATTAAGAAAGTTGAGAACCACTGGACTTTAATGGCTGTGGGCAGTTGTTGCCCATTCATACAACAAAGACTGAGAGCATCCACGTCTTGCTAAGGCTAAGCTGAAAGAAAATCTCTGATTTGCATCAGCAAGCCTTCCACTCACTGCCCTTTGTCCAGATTATTATCATCTTTAATTTAAATAAAGCATATTTCAATCAATCCATCAGTACGCATTTGGTAAGCATTCACTATGTGTCAGACACTGAGCTAAGAGCTAGATGGAACTGTAAAGAAAGGCAAATAGTATTTATCTGACCTCAAGGAGCTTGCATTCTAATGGAGAAAGATATAAAAGATATGTGTATATATGTATATATCCAAGTATATGGAAGGTAACCTCATGTATGCATTCTATCTCGATCCTGACAGATTTCATTACTATTGAAATTACTTGTCATGACTAGTATATAATACAAATGTATTCATCTGTATATGTGTTGTATCCCTTCCCTCCTCTTACTTTCCCAGCAGGGGATTGGGGGGAGGGGGGGAAATAGAGTTTAGCTTTTATGAGGACGAGGAGTGATTCACCCTCATGTTATATCTCTAGTGCTTTGAACATGGTAGGCACTTAATTAATGTTCATTGAATTTATTGAATGAAACTATCTAGAACCATTGCCTACACAGAGCCAAAACACTTACCTGAGCTAACACTAACTGTTCTGGACAGGAACAAAATGTTTTCCAGCCATACATAATACTCAGAAGGCAAGGAGTTCACTACTAATCATACTACAAGACTAGAGTCCCTCTGGGGGCTGAATCATACGGGGGACTATTGACACTCAAGTTTCCCAGAGAAATCCCTGTAAAGCATTGGTTCTCAACCTGTGGGTCGAGACCCTTTTAGGAGTCAAATGACCCTTTCACAGGGATCACCTAAGACCATCAGAAAATACATATTTCTGATGGTCTTAGGAACCAAGACACCACTCCTCTATCCATCTCCAGGCGGGTCCACCCACATGCAGATACGCCCACAAAGGAGTGAGAACCACTGCCTGAAGAAACATAGTATATTGTAGGTTTTACAAAACAGAGCAGAGAGGGGTGGCTAGGTGGTACAGTGAATAGAGCACTGACCCTGGAATCAGGAGGACCTGAGTTCAAATATGACCTCAGACACTTAACACTTACTAGCCATAGGACCTTGGACAAGTCACTTAATCCCAATTGCCCAGCCTCCCCCCACCAAAAGCAAAACAAAACAAAATAAATGTGCTTAAAACTTCAAAAAAATCAAACTATTTTTAGAGAGATGTTATTGTCTAGACAAAACAACATGCATCATGGGATGATTTCTCTCCACATTTCAATCTGTTGAATTTATAGTCACTAAATTACATGAAAAGACATCACATTTTATTATATGTATATGTATATATAATGAAATGTATATAATATATAATATTTGTTATGTTACATAATATATTATATATAACATATTTCTAAGTCTAGGGACTGGATCTGTGATTCCACTGCATAGGGGCTCCAAGATGGAGCGACCCCTCTACCAATGCAGGTCAGAACCTACTTTGCCACTTACCATAACAGAGAGTTACATAAAGTACTAGAGAAGTGATGTGATTTATTCAGAGTCACACTGTGTGTTGGTTCAAGTAGGACTTGAACCCAGGTCAGACTAATTCTGAATCAGTTGCTCTGTCCCCTGCACCATGCTACATCCCAATACTTACCATTCAAATTCCTGACAGCAACCTCAGCTACTAGAGCCTCCTTGCCCACCAGATTTCCATGGTTTCCACGGTATATGTCCTATATGCCTATATGTGGTTGCTCTGCTCTTTACCCTTTAGAATAGGAAGCTCCTGGAGGTAGGGGCTGTTTTGCTGTGGTCTTTGCCTCCCCAGAGTTTAGCTCTGAGCCTGACGCAGGAAATACCTCATTAGTTCCTGTTGATTCATTGATTTCCACCTGCACAATGATCCACAGGACATTAAAAATAGAAGAACAACTGGATGGCAAATTAACCATTTCTATCTGGACTTAAAAATGAGCTGATAATGATAACTAGAACTCTTTCTATCTATATTCCATTGGGAAAAAGAAGATGAGCACAAGATTCTTTCCAACTCTGGTTGGAAATAGGAGTTGGTAGAATATGATGCTTGTTAAAAATTTGTTGTTGTCCAGTCACTTCAGTCACTTCCAGTTCCTCATGGTCCCATTTGGAGTTTTCTTGATAAAGACACTGGATTGGGTTGCCATTTTCTTCTCCAGATCATTTTTTTTCAGATGAGGAAACTGAGGCAAATAGGATTAATTGACTTGCCCAGGGTCACTCAACTAGTAAGTGTTTGAGGCCAGACGACCTCACAAAGATGAGTCTTCTTGACTCCAGGTCCAGAACTCTACACACTATGGTGCCCCCTAGCCGCTCCTCTTGTTAAAATAGCTAGCATTTATAAAGACCCTACCATATGCCATATGCAAAATTTGATTCTTGTAACAATCCTGCAAGTTAGGTGTTATTATGCCCACTTTAAAATTGAGGAAACTGGGACTAGGAGAGGTTAAATGACCTAGCTAGTAAGTGTCTGAGGCTGAATTTGAACTGAGTTCTTCCTGACTCCAAGCCTAGCGCTTTATCCAGGGCCCTGCCTAGTTTATTGAGGGGAGACGCTGTGTTTTGCCAAGGCTTCCTCTCCCCTAAAATGCTTGGCACAGAGTTCTATACATAATAGGTATTTAACAAGTGCTTGTTAAGTTGTGCTGGGCTGTACCATGCTGTAATCCACTGTGCGGTGTTTTATTGTGTCCTGTGATATTGTGTTGGGTTGTACTGTGCCATGGGATATGATGCTATATGGCACTGTATTCATTGAGATCAAAGGAAGGCACGTGGAGAGTCCTCATGACACACTTGTATCCAGGAAAAATGAAAGAAACCAGACGAAGACGTCCAGCATCCTGGGTAGGCACTTTATAGAGGATTTATGGAAAGATATTCATAAGCATCATACAGCATGATGGGTTGTTGTCTACATGGGGGGAGGAAGGACACATACTGATGAAGACTCAGATCGAATGGATGGAAAGATGAAACTGCATCTCTGAGACAAAGCCCTGCCTGCAGCCTCCCTCCCCAACCTCATTCCTCAGTGGTGGCGATTTCCATAGCAACTGTGACTTGGGGAGAATGTGGGCTTCAATTTAACTGTCCCGGGAAGACCATAAGCATGGGCTATCAATTCCGGATGGGAAGAATGAGCCCAGAAACCAAACCACAAAACCCCGCCTGTGCTGGGAGAGCTGGAGGGTGAGTCCTGTGCAAAAACCATGGATTCCAAGGAACAACAGATCCAGAAGCCTTCTTAGCATGTGGCCAAAATCTATTCCTTAATACTGTCCATATTTTCCAATGATATCTGCCCCTTTCTAACCTTGGTGCTGTTTTGTTTAGACTTTACCTCTGAAAGACAGGCAAATATTGATCATTTGAGCAAATGGAAAGGGGCAGATCTATAAATGAGGTACCATGGTAATATGGAAATATTTGGAGTTGGAGGACCTGAATTCAAATCCTGCCTTGCCTACTTATTAGTTAGGTGACCTTAGACAAGCATTTTACTTTCCTGGGTCTCAGTTTCCTCCTTTGAAAAATGAGAGGTTTTGAAGAGACGGCCTTTGAGATCCCTTCCAGTTCTTTGTCAATGAATAATTTGAATTCTCTCTGTCAATAGCAACCAAATGTAGAGGGATTGCATTGATAACTTTTGTGGGGGCTCCACGCTGGACAAAGTCTTTGCTATACAGTCAGATGACCTGGTCAAATCTGGCTAAGTGACCAGATTTCTCGCTAAGTAACCCTGGGTACTTGTGACCTTCCTGGTCCTCAGTTTCTTCATCTATAAAAGCAAAATGAGGCTGTTGGGCTTGATTAATTTATCAACCAGAAAATATTTATTAAGTGACTACACACCTGGTATGCTAGGCATGCCATATGGCAGGGGTACAGGGACAGAAATAAGAACTTGCCTTCAAGAACTTAGATTAGAAGCATAATTAACAACAGCAACAGCTGACATTCACCTAGCACTTTTAGGATTACAAAACACTTTCCCAATATTTTTTTTCATTTTTAATAAACATTTTATTTACTGACCAACACAGTAGTTCTAAAACCGCAGCTTCTGGAAGAACCACTTGTTTTTGCCTGTCTTGTACCTTTCCTCAAACTTGACCTTGGCCTCCCTCCTTGACTTACGCTTTAGTGCAGGGTCACAGAACACATTCTTGTTGACAACTGTTTGTCCAATGGAATATCCACAGAGTATCTGGTGGGCATGAGGTGGTTATAGTTATAAACTTTCACAAAGGACTTGATTTTTGATCTCTTGGCAATCTTCTTTTTGCCCATTGCTGCAGTCACTTTTTGAGGGTAGTGGTCAATACCTGACACCAAGGCATGGCTGTAGGGCCTGTCGGAGGTCCTGTCATCAATGTTCTTGATGATGACAGCTTTGCGCCTGGAGTACCACCCGGCCAGGACCAGCACCACCTTCCCGGGTTTCATGAACTTGCCCATTTGGCGACCCGGAGCGCAGGACTTACCGACAAAAAGTGCTCAATATTTTCTTGCTTGATCCTCATAAGAAAACCAGGAAGCAGGTACTATTATTAGACCTATTTTACAGATGAGGAAACTGAGGCAAACAGACAGCTAAGCACTACCCCAGAACATTTTCTTGGCGGGGAGGACACAACATATGCTCATATAATAAATACAAAATAATTGTGGGTCAGAGCAAGTAGCTAGGGGAATCAGAAAGGATTTCATTAGGAGGTGGCCCTTAAATTGAGCTTTGAAGGGAATGAGGGATGTTTAAACATGGAGGTGAGTAAGATGTGCATGCCAAGTATGGGGGACACAGGCAGGAGGTGGAATTTTGAGAGTGAGATACAGCAAGTGGGCCAATTTGACTGGGATGGAGATTTCATGAAAGGGAAGCATAGGTAATATACCTGGAAGGATGGGCTAGAGCAAACTGGGAAAGACGTTAAACACCAACATTGGTGTTTTATCCTAGAGGCAAGAGTTGGCCACAGAAGCCTTTTGAACAGAGGAGTGATGGTGTCAGACTGGCTCTCAGTCTTTGGTCCTGTATCTTAGCCCTCGTGCAGCCGATATGACAGCATGACATTAAGTCCCCCACCCCTCACCCCACAAGACCGTCTCTACTTGACAAAGGCACAATGCTTCATATGCTATAAATCTCCAAGGAAAAGATCCCAACCATCTTGGAGTTTTGAAAACCCAAGGCACTGGCCCATTGGTTCCACTGTGGAAATGCATGGCCCAGTCGATAGTGGGAATGAGCCTGCCAGCCTCCTGATAACATGGATGGGATGCTTTCTCAGGAAGGAAGACCTCTCAGATTTCCTGGTCTAGTGAAAGTTTCTAACTTGCCCCTTATTGGACAGCGTTTGTTCATAGCAAGGAAGGAACATGGGATCTGCAGTCAGAAGTCATGAATTCAAATACAGCCCCTGATATTACCTGTATGATCTAGGAAATTCCATTAACTTCTCTAAGGAAAATGAGGAAGGGGTAGAAGAGATTGGACTATATTACCTCTGAAATCTGTTCCAGATCCATATCTATGGCCCCATGAATTCCTCCTGGAACTCAATGAGCTTTGTGAGACATCTTACCCTTCCCCCTACTTCTCTTATCTTAGAACCAAGAAGGTTGATCTACCAGTTCTAGAAGGAGAAAAGGAATTTGGTAGGCTCTCAACTCCTTTAAGGACCTAAGTCAAAACTCATCATAGAATTTCCTGATGTACCAACTTTTGGAAATCCTGACTATTCATTTTGTTTTTGTCCAGGGGCACAGTGCTCTTCATCCCATCAGATTCACCCACCCATATAGGCACACTGAGCCATGCCTTTGGGTGAAACCATGATGAGAGAACTTCTAGCACTTTCCCAGTCGACCAAAGCTATACCCAACCACTATGGGAAAGGAGGACAGTAATACTATCCATAACCCTATCCCTGACCCATTTCTTATATCTTTTTTTCCCATGTTGCACCCATTTCTAACCCTGGAGACTGAGCTGCCAAGACAAGATAATAACCCAATCAAAATGATTTCCTTTTGGTTTCTTCCATGAGTCCCCCATACCTGTATTGTTCTTCCTCTTCATCTCTGGCTCTTGGTTTCCTTCTAGACTCAGCTCAGATTCTACCTTTCTTCCTCTTTAAATTTTCTTCTATTTCCTTGTGTATGTACAACCTGTAACCTCTAGTAGAATGGAAGCTGCTTGAGAAAATCTAATGTTTTTGACACATGTCCTAGGTACAAGAACTTGCGTAACACATAATAAATGTTTGTTGAAAGAACATAAGAATAAATGAATGGATGGATTAAAGTCCTAGGATTTGGAGGTCCCATCTGCAACAGATTAAGTAGATACTATCTATTTTACTGAACCAATCAAGACTTGCCAAAAGCAAACAGCCCAGCAGCATTGACCAATTACATCACCCTGACACCAGTCAGTATAATTGCTTATTTTGGATAGCATAACATATGCCCAAGTTCCAATTCTGGCTATGTGACACTGGGAAAACCACTTAAACTCAACTCCAGAAACAGCTCTCTAAGATGCTAAGTTGTGAATTGGCATCAATCTGTATTGGGTTGAGGGAGTGCCCTCACCTGGCTATTTCCTCTCTTCCAGTGAAATCACTAGTCGAGTCCCTGTCCTCATAATAAAGTGAAGGCAGTCAGAGGGTTTAGGATTGAATTCCAGCTCTTCCACTTATATGTCATGGAGCAAGTTGCTTATGCCTCAGTTTCCTTCACCTGTAAGGTGAGAAAAATTGGATCAGATAACCTTGAAAGGTTCTTCCAGCTCCAGAAATAATGGCCCTATGATATTCTGGCCATTTTAATCCACATCACGAACTCAGAAACCATGACCTTATAGATCCATAAAAGAGAAATCATAACAGTATCACCACCAATAATAACAAAGCTCCTATTTCTATGACACTTAAAAGTTGGCTGCAAACTTTCCCAACAACAACCCCATGAGACATTCCAAGAAAACAAGACTCAGGGGGCTAAGAGATTTGCTAAAGCTGGCATAACTACGAAACAGCAGAGGCAGAACCTGGGTACTTGACTCCTAGTCAAATTCTTTCCCCCAAACACTAGTGCCTCCTTTTCCAAATCACCTTGGATGTCAGTGAATTAGGGGAAGGTCTACCCGAAGCATGTGAAGACATCCCTCAGCAGAATGGGCAAATGAGAAAATGTTATTCTAGAAGCCTTGAAGGCAGCTGAATTGAGTGCTGTAGAGTACTTGGTCCAGCATTCAAGACACCAAAACCTCTCTCTGCATCCTGTGCCAACACCAATCATCTTGACTTTTGTCTTGCCACTGGAAGAGAGAGCTAGGCTGACTGATAGCTTTATGCAACTCTGCCTAACTTAAATCCAACTCACTCAAAAGCCAACACGTCACCTCGTTGGTCCTCTTTGAAAATGAAAGACAGACAACATGCTCAGTTGTAATATACTGTGGATGTTTGGATACATTTATGCTGGGTATATTTGACATGTACTTGTTGTCCCCCCATTTGAAAGGAAGCTCACTGAGAGTAAGGATTGATTTTTTTTTCTTTGCATCACTGGCACACAGCACAATGGGAACACCAGCACCTGGCACACAGTAGGTGCTTAATACATGTGTAGATTCATTGGTTGACTATTCCACATTGCAGAGAGCTCTGTCTACATGTATAGCCATCCCAGGAGGACTAGAGACCAGTTGATTCATTCCTCACAGGTTGAGAATCATGCAGAACTAGGGAAAGCTTGCATTTCCCAATGCTGTCCAGCATTTTCCCTTTGACACATATATAGCCAGAGCTTTTCACCAGAGCCCCAAGCCAATGTTCCTTGTTCAGCAGCAAGGCTCTCAGGATAGATGTGTCTAATGCCTCTGAAGTGGAGGAATTTCTCCCATTGAGACTGTATAATTGGGGGATCAACCTCATTTCAGGAACCTCAGTTGCACCTATTTATGGTCTGACTCAAAGATGGCAGACCTATTGGTGTTGTGTTTGTCCTTTGTTTTTGAAGAGGACCATGGCATCAGGAAAATGATGACATGGCTTGCAATTGACTTGGATTTGAGTCAGGGAAGGCTGTCCAAGGTCATCACCCTCACTTTCTCCTCCAGAGCCATCTGGGTCCAGTCACCAGATATAGGAGTTCTTGAAACTGTAATCAAATGCAGGGGTCATATGTCTCTCCCCTTCCTACTGCTCCCCTCCCCGATTAATCCTCACTTTTATTCTCTTTAAATAGAAAAATTAAAAAAAACATAACTGCCACAATTCTGAATACCATCTTGGTCTAGAATTAGTCATCATTTACTGTTGGACTAGAATGATTAGTATTCTCTTGATGATGTTCTCATCTACTCTGAGAATTCTGCCCAGTAGAGAAAAATGCTTTGAACTATTCTTCAGAGGCCCATCCAATACAAGCTCTTTGTCAAACTGGAGGATAACCCATGTAAGAAGAAGGAAAGAGAGAGTACTCAAGGCTTGCATGATAAGATGACAAGGAAGTGACAGGAAGTGCCCTCTGGACCCAAGCTTAGTGGAAGCCACCCTGAAGTGGGAGACCTTTCCCTCTGAAATGGTTCTTTGCCTTGGCAAGTTACTACTACCTCCCTTTTGAGGGATCAGTGGATAAAATGTTAAACTTTGTGGATAGGAATCCTAATTCTGACTCAGACATTTACTAGCTATGTGATCCTAAATGAAAGCACTTAACTCTCTCTCTGGTTCAATTATCTTATCTTTTTCTTTTTCCAGCCAAAGTAAAGCAAAGTTTATTTAAGGTTCACCATAATGGGTAAACTCTTAAGGAGCCTAAGTATCTGTGACACTTGTATTGGACAAGTGGGGCAGAATAATCTGACACAGAGTGAGTCTGTGCTAGATTGAATGCTCGGCCCAGTCATGGAGGCAAGAAGGATCTTATATACAGAATGATTGTGGGAGGTTTTAGGGGTGGTCTAAAGGAGGGGTTTAGGGAGGGTATTTTTTTTTTAGAAAAGAATGATAGCATGTATTGCTTCAGTCTCCGTTTAAACTCTGGTCTTTCTAGATCTTTCTCTGAACGTAGACATCTCCTTCCATCCTGAGACTTGTAGAGTTGTCTTTTAACTGTGCGTTACTGAGAAGAGTCCAGTTTATCAAGGTTGGTCATCACACTTATGATGTATCTGTGACTGTGTACAAATTTTTCCTGGTTCTGTTCTTCTCACTTTGGCTCCATTATCTGTAAAATGGGAATAACTCCCTACTTCATAGGATTGCTGTGAGTATCAATTAAGAAAATATAGGAAAAGTGTTCTGTAAATCTTTAAGAAGTGTATCAACAGTAGGTATTCTTATTGTTACTATTATTCTAGGAAGCACTATGTAAATATTATTATTATTAAATCCTCTGTACTCATAAAGGTCTCTAACTGATCATCTAAAGCTCCTCTAAGTTTTCCTGTGGGCACCAGTGGCAGCAAGCACATTTTATTATATAAAAGAACCAATTAACCTAAACCCTTGGCTTGATTTACTCATATTCTCATTGAGAGATCTCTGTGCAGACCAGCATCCAATGTCACCAGGGGAGCTGTCCACTCATAAGTTACAGTGTACTCCTCATTGCTCCTTTGACTCTCTCAAGTTGACCAAGGCATGAAAGAAGTGCACAGTCTAGGAAAAGAACATTAGTTAAAACCCAGGCTTCATTGAAGACATGGGTATGTAATCTTGAAACATTGTTTGCACCGATCAGAACAATATTCAGAAAGCAACTCAAGGATGCTGTGTCCATTGGACATTATTTTTCAGTAAGTGCCAGAGGTTAGAGTCATCAATATAAGTGCCAAAAGGGACTGCAGAAGACATTTAGTCTGACTTACCCATTATATAGGCGAGGAAACTAAAGTCCAGAGGTGAGCATGATTTGGTCAAAATGATATAAATTGTAAGTAGCAGAGCCAAGATTTGAGCCCAGGTTCTACAATCCCCAATCCAACTGCTCAACTTCACTATCTGTAGAAGGCAGGATGGCACAGTGGAAAGAGAACCAGATTTGAAATCAGGAAAGTTAGGTTCTGAATCCTAGCACCGTGGGATTCCAAGCAAGTCATTTTACTTGCCTCAGTTTCCTCAGATTTAAAATAGGGAAAATAATACTTGCATGATCAACCTTATAAGGTGTTTGGGAAGAAAGTTCTTTCCAAGTGAATGTATGAATGCCATCTGAATGGCAGCAGAGTGCTGCAAGATGTCAGTAAAGCAGAATACTATAGATAATATTGATAAACTTGGAAACAAGATGTTAAAACAAGTAGCAAAATAGGCTAAAATAGGGCTTTATCCATTGTATTAAAATGACTATGCCTGATTCCTCCCTGGCATAAAACTGAGAGCTGAGTCAGTTAACACAAGAAAGAGAACAGGGTCTATTAAATCACAGCCTACCTAGTGGCCTCTTTAAAGACAATGAAGATAACTTCATTCCTTTGTCTCCCAAAGAGGGAACAAAATCCTTTGGTTTTATTTGGAGAGTTGGCCAGGAAGTGTTTTAAATACTAGTTGAAAGGAATTAAACAAAAGCACCCACTGGAATGATTTTAATTAGAATTTAGAGTCTGGCATCAATTAGTACATCAAAGAATGGCACCTCTAACATATATTCTACTTGGATGAGCCTTATTGATGTGAAGGAAAATTCAAGTTCAATTCTTCAAGTTGAGAGAAAGACAGAGAGACAGAGAGAGAGAGTCAGAGAGAGAGGGAGGGAGGGAGGGAGGGAGGGGAAGCAGAAGAAGAAGAAGAAGAAGAAGAAGAAGAAGAAGAAGAAGAAGCAGAAGAAGAAGAAGAAGAAGAAGAAGCAGAAGAAGAAGAAGCAGAAGAAGAAGAAGAAGAAGAAGAAGAAGAAGCAGAAGAAGAAGAAGAAGAAGAAGAAGAAAAAGAAGAAGAAGCAGAAGAAGAAGAAGAAGAAGCAGAAGAAGAAGAAGAAGAAGAAGAAGAAGAAAAAGAAGAAGAAGAAGAAGAAGAAGAAGAAGAAGAAGAAATGAAGGAAGGAAGGAAAGAAGGAACGAAGGAATGAAAGAATTTGGCAATGGAGAATTTGAAAGCAAATTTCAGTACCACATTCCTCATACTCCTTAACATGACTGTTGCCTCTATGGCTAATGCCTCTGTTGTTCATTGCTTGTGTGACCTTATGTAAGTAATTTCATTTTCTTGGCCCTGTTTTTTTAACAGTAAAATGAGAGGTGGGCCTGTCCTTTGAAGTCCCTTCCAGTGTCAGAGCCATGATACTATGACCCTATGATCCGACTGGAGCCTTCAAGCAATGTTCTTTTCCCTCCCCTTGAACTCTCATTTTCTTTCTCAACTCAGCTAAATCTTACTTTCTTCTGGAGACCTTTTCTGGCCCCTCCAATCCTATCACTTTCCTTTTGAGATTACCTTCTGTTTACACAGAATATATTTTTAATATTTTATATCACATTTTTGCCTGTTTTCTCCTCCAATTATAAGCCTTCTGAAGGCAGTGGACATGTTTTTACTTTTCATCATCCCCCTGTGACTAGGCACATAATAAATGCTTGCTAATTGATTGATTGTGAAGAAAATACTCTTGGACTTACTAACTTCATTCCAGAGACAAGGAAACAGGCTCAGTGAGATGAAGAGACTTGCCCAGGGTCACACAGTTATTAACCATCAGATCTAGAGTCTGAAAATGAATACGTAACTCTGTCCAACTCCCACAGCCTCACATAAATGTCCATTGCAATTATAGTGTTACCAGCATCCTATTTTTTCTTTGAAACTCCACTAAGAGCTTCCAATGGGCTAAGCCCTCATCCATTCCTTCCTTTTACTGCCCACCAAATATTTATTGAGAACCCACCTTTTGTGCAGTCCTGGACTAAGGAGTGGAAAAACTTTAAGGAGACATGACCTCAGGCTGCCTTCAGGGAGGAAGACTCACAGGAAGAATGCTTGATAATATGAATATTAGATAATGATGCAAGGCATCATTATGACCAATTCCTATTTCTCATACCTCAGGATATCTGTCACTGTCAGCTGTTCCCATCCTCCTAGGCCCTTCAGAAGAGAGGTAACTGAAGGATTAAAAGGCCTCCCCTACCCTCCACTGAACATTTTTTGTAGTGAAGATGGAGGCCTGCGGGCCTATCGATTAACTCCAGTGACCACCTTGAAGGGTGATAAATGTATTTCTCATGTAGCACACAGACCATCTCGCCGCTGGAAGCTGTACCTGGTTCTATTCTTATAATTTTCTTACAGAATTAACTGCTTTCTTCTTCTTTTTCTTCTTCTTTTTTTACCTCTGACTTTGGATGACAGCCCAGGCCTTGTTTACATGAGGTTAAAAACACATATTGAGAATGTTTCTCATTAACATGCACCAGGGGATCTCTGGGAAAGGCAAGCAGACTGAGGATTGCTCAGCAGTGATGTGCCTTCGTTTTGGTAGCCACTTGACCTATGGAAGGTTTTATTTTTCCTGCTGGAGGGGAAAACAAACCTTAGGTTGTTTCATTTAAAATGTGGTCCTCTATCATCAGAGAGAAGACCGTTGTAAAAGTGTAGGCCATGGGACATTAGCATGCTGAGGGAGTTAGCTCTCTTATTATTAACAGCACAGGGTAATGGACAATTGCTACTCTTGATTCCCAAAAATGTGGATTCAAATCTAGCCTCAGACACTTACTAGCTAGGAAAGTCACTTAAGCTCTCTCAGCTTGTTCCTCATGAGTAAGATAAGGGAGGTAGCTTCAGTGGCCTCTCTGGTCTGTTCCAACACCAAAGCTATGATCCCATGATCCCTGAATATCGACTTGAAAGTTCCAAACTGAAGATCATGGAATGTTAGACTAGAAGAGTATTTGGTGTCTGATTCTAGAACTCAAGGAATGAAGTTCTTGAGTTGAACTAAAATGTAGAGCCATGTGGTTCCACCCTCACATTACAGGTGGAGGTGCTGAGGTTGAGCAATTTGTTTGGTGTCATTCGAGTGACAGCAGCCAATCTCGGGTCCTCAGGCTTCGGTCATTGCTTGTTCTGTTGTACTACAGGTGCCAATTAAGCAGTTAGTATAACCTACTGTGTGCCAGGCACAGTACTGGGTGCTGGGTATACAAATATGGAAGGAAGGAAGGAAGGAAAGAAGGAAGGAAGGAAGGAAAGAAGGAAGGAAAGAAGGAAGGAAGGAAGGAAGGAAGGAAGGAAGGAAGGAAGGAAGGAAGGAAGGAAGGAAGGAAGGGATGGAGGGAGAGAGGGAGAGAGACAGAGACAGAGACAGAGACAGAGACAGAGACAGAGACAGAGAGGAATGAGCCCAGGGAGCCTCCATTCAATCCAAATACATTATTTTTGACCAATGACCAAACCAAGACCCAGAGAGAGAATGTGATTTGTCTTGATCCACAGAGAGTGGCAGGGACTAGGCCCCCCCAGTCTGTTGTTCTTTTCCCTTCAGAGCTGTAGGTTTTGATGAAAGCAACCAAGTAGATCTCAGAGTCTTCTTCTAAAGCTGTGCTGGATAAAAAAAAATCAGTACCATTATTATATCTCTCTCTCCCTCGCATCTTCTTTGAACTCCTCTCTACCAATTAATCTTACTTTTCCAGGAAGCCATTCCTGTTTACCTCAGTGTACAATGATCTCTCCTTTTCCTCAATTCCAACCTGCAGATTGAGTCATAGTCCTTAATGCTTGATCAGAGCATGTATCAAATGAGGCTTTGACTCTTGAATATTTGGACAACATCTGAGGGATCATCCATCATACATCCAATGACCATCTTTCCCTGTGCCTTTTCTCCTACCTCTCTGGGAGTAAGCAGCATCAGTGCCCTAGGCTAGCACCTTCAGGATGCCCTTATCATGGTCATCTCTAAAGCCCCAGTTTGGATGGGGATAGGTGCAAGGGGCAGATGAGCTCCTCCAAGTGTGTCTACCACCATCCCAGAGCACTGCTGTCCCCACCTTCCACCCCAACTGAATTTGCCCAGATTATAGTTGGCCAGTTATGCGACACAGGCACAGGTTGGCTCTGCATTTGAACCCATATTGCCCTTTCCTAAATCCTCAGGTTTCCATGAGAATCCAATGAGATAATATTTATAATGTGCTTAGTACACTGCCTGGTTCCTAGTAGGTTCTATATGAATACTATTACTCCTCCTTCTAACCACTACTATTACCACCACCACTACTACTATTACTGTTACTGCTACCATTATTAGTATTACTACTATTACTGCCACCACCACCACCATCACTACTATTGCTACTATTGTTACTATTACCATGACCCCCAGCAGCACGAATACTACTACTACTGTAGTTATTACTCCTCCTCCTAACTACTACTGTTACCACCACCTATTACCATCACCACTGCCACTGCTAGTAGTACTACTACTACCATCACCACCAACAGTTCTACTATTACTACTACTACTACTACTACTACTACTACTACTACTACTA
>CM053593.1:371992486-372034638 GCA_028646575.1 Pseudocheirus occidentalis
TGGAGGAGCCAAATCCAAAATTTGTCTTGTCTCTGTAAAATTCTTCCTTGTAAGCACTGGCCTTCTCCCAAGTCAAGAGGGGAGTGTCTCAGCCAATAGCATTCTTCCAAATCAACAGGGGAATTCACACCTCTTTACCAATGGACAGAGTTCTATACTTAGCCCTAAGTTACTAGTTGCCACCCAGCCCCAAGTATCTGATCTATTTAGACCTAAGTATCTGATCTACTTAGCCCTAAGTATCTGATCGACTTAGCCCTAAGTATCCTATCCACTTAGCCCTACATATCCAACAAATTGATTACCATTACACCAAGTTAACAATCATTTATCAAGCCCAGGCCCAATCATTTGCCAAGCATGGTGCTAAGTTCTGAGGACACACAAAAAAGCCAAAGCTGACTGTCCTCACAGAGTTCGCATTCTAATTTGAAAGACAACATGCAAACAACTACGGGCATAGAAGGAATATACACAAGAAAAACTGTCGTCAGTCTCAGCAGTAAGGCAGTAGAATTGTGGGATGGGATAGGAAAAGCTTGTTTATTTTAAAATTGGAATTGATATTCCTTAATGATATGGGTCTATCACTTTCTTTTATCATTTATTTTTCCTTAACTTGGGTTTTTAAAAATTGCAGGAGAAGGCTATCATATACATTCCAAAGCCATGGATAAGGGATATATTCTTATCCAAAAAAAAGAGTTCCAATTACAAAAAAATGAAGCAGATAGTTGTGATTATATTAAAAAGTTGGAAACATTTACATAAATAAAATTACTACATGTAGCAGAAGAAGTAAAGTGGTCATTTTGGGAGGAGGGAAAAACCTTGCATCAAATATCTCCAATAAGAGTTTTGTAGCCAAGATATTTAGACAAGTTTATCACTATGCTATGATAAAATGCCAACCATGCTGAATATGGAAAAGCATGGAAAGAGTCTGATGAACAGATATAAAGTAAAATGAGCAGTGCACAGACACAATGCAGCCCCCCGACTACTCCAATCATGTTATGGAGAGAATAGCCACAAAACCACAAAAACTCCATGTTGACTAAGACGCTCATTAAACCTGTTATTTATAATTGAAGAGGTGTGCTTCAGGTCATAAAAGGCTAGCCTAGAAAACAAGAAGACTGCAGGGATAGATTCAGGGCCGTCCTGTTATTTACTACCTGTGCGGTCTTGGACAAATTATTTAAACTCTCTGATACTCAGTTTCCCAATCTGGAAAAATAAGGGGGCTGGACGAGATACCCTCTAAATTCCTTCCCAGATCGAAATATGTGATCCTATGTGGATCGACCGGCCAAAAAGCAAAAAGAGAAACCCACAAGACTCATGCATACATATGTGTATAAATATGTTTATATACAAATAAATCTATGTATACAGTGTATGTGGGTGGTACACACATGCAAATTCAGAATACACAAGCATTACTACGGGTAGATTCTATCTATATGTCACATACATTATACGTGTGTATCTATGTATATGTGTGCATGTGTATATATTTTGAGAGTATATATTTCATATATTGAGCAGGTGTATAACATATTCAACACGTGACATCATACAATATCATATCACATCACATATTATATCATACCATATCTCATGCAATATCATACCATACCACACCATATCTTATTGTATCATATCATAACATGTTATATCATGTCATGGCATATTATGTGACATTATATCCTATCACATCATCTCATAGGACATGTCATATCATTAATAATATTGTATGATATTGCATTGTATCACATATCATATCATATATTGTATATTCAAGCTGAATCAATACTTCTGACTCCAAAGTCTAATATTTTGAGGGGGCTATAGACTGTTACCTAAAGCCCAATTATCAAGATTCAGGGGGAGTGGTGCCATTGATAGAACACTGGGCCTAGAGTGTGGAAGACCTGGGTTCAAATCCTTCCTCAGACTTTTATGAGCTATGTGACTGTAAACAAGCCTGCCCCAGTTTCCTCACCTCTCAAATGGGACCTACACCTAATGGCTGTGGTGGGAATGAAGTACGTTCATGTTTGTAAGGTGTTTTGCAAACATTAAAATGGTATGGAAATGCTAGTTGTTATTTTTTATGGCTACTCAGGCCATGACTTGTCCCTGGATAGTGGCCACACTTTCCTGAGGAAGCCACAAAGGCTCTGCATCTCCCTCCACAACATACCCTTTAAAATAATAAAATAAAATAAAATTCACAGGCCCATTATCTCCAGCAAGGTGTCTTGCCATAGCCATGCATTGCTCGACATTCAATGAAGAAAGAATGTGTGTGCTCAGACCCCTCACCGATCTCTGGGCAATTCAGATGAGCGCATGTAAAATTAGAGACCTGGGGAATTGTCAGAGTGATGCTGAGTTCAGGTTCATCAAGCTGCTTTATTACAAACACATCTTTCCTGCTCGTTGGGTACACTAAGCAAGGCATCTTCAGCCTGTGTGGGGAGGTGAAGGGAAGCTGCATTTGATGAAAGCTTTAGGTCCCCACTAGCTTCACCCAAGCAGATCCCAGTCTTTTGCTGAGGTAATTTGGATCCTCTCTCTGGAGTTTCTGGACGACCATCCATTGCACGGATGCCAAGGCAACTCAAAGTATATCGGTGGGATGGAGACAGAGCCTGAGGAAGACTGACACAAAAGAACTAAAATTCGTGGTCTGGAAAGAGGGGGAGTCAAGGGATCATAAGGTTGAAGGGGCAAATCCACAGAGGGGACAGAGAGGGGAAGTCTGAGTTTCTTCTTCCAACCTCACGATGGTAGGTACTGTTCTGTACCTCATTGAGGCTTTAAAGCAGTAGTTTTAAGGGAACCAAATGAACATACCGCTTCACCTTGGGGAATCCACTTTCAAAATTCATTACTGGGAAAAGGTGAGAGAGACTGGAAGTCTAAATTGGCCCCAAGAGAATCGATATTAAGATATGAAAGATAAAGGGGTAGCCTGGTGTACAGGATGGAGACTTGACCTCAGAGACTTAGGATCGTCGATTTGACACTACAAGAGATCTTGGAATCCATGACTCCATCAGCAAGCATTTATTAGGCACCTGTGATAAGTCTGACACTCTGCCATCTGCAGGTGATAACAGAGACAATAAAGAAACAGTTCCAGATCTCAAAGAGCTAACATTTAATTGAGGTTATCTGGTTGTAAGAAAGTGGGTCTGAACCAGGTATAAACAAACTGGGCCTAGAGTTCTTAACTCACCAATCAAAGGGATAAATAAAGTGAAAACAAGTCTTTAATCAATTTGGGAGGAGTGAAATACCTTGACTATTGAATCAAAATAGACAATTGGTTGTAGGAAATCATAGAAGAAATATTTTGAACATCAGAAATACTTCTGAGCCCACAAATAACACTGTAAACCAATAAGGAAGTTCCCAAGCTTCAGTAGCTTCCCAAATCATGCTCAGAGACACCTTGAGGAGGATAATATGCTTGTACCTGTGAAAGAGGGAAGCAAGAAGGTAGAAAGAGGATGAGGACAGAGGGAGTATTGTGCTTCTCACCACCACAACCATGACCATTGACCAAGTGACACCTTGTGAACTTTGAAAGACTGAAAGGTTGGAGCATCTGGAACCCCCATCTACATTCACATAAGGTCTAGCTAGAACAGGAGTGAGGAACCTGTGGCCTCTAGGACACATGTGGCCTTTTAGGTTCTTGTGTTACGTGGTAGCCTTTTGACTGAGTCCAAGTTTTACAGGACAAATCCTTTTATTAAGGGTATTTGTTCTGTGAAATCTGGATTCAGTCAAAGGGCCACACTTGAGGACCTGAAGGGTAACATGTGACCTCGAGGATGCAGGTTCCCCACCCCTGTTCTAGAACAATGGGAGGCTGTGAGAAATCTGATTATTATGTCTTTTTCTTAATATTCTCACCAGTACGCTTCCCAGTTGTTCATACATGGGTAGTCTTCAATAAATGTTTGCTGAATTGAACCAAAACAGTCCATTAGTCCTCTGCAAAGATTGCTTGGTGCTTTTTGGAGGTCTTGGATCAATGGCAATTCCATTTGTATCCATCACTTCAGACCACACAGTTATGGTCCCAGGTCCCAACTACTGCAGAGGAACCAAAATTAATTCATGGGACAAGAGAATCGTAGATTTCAAACGAAAGTGCTTAGGTGACAGCTGTTTTAACCCTTCGTTTTACAGATGAGGAAATGGAGACCAAGAGAATGTAAATTACTTACCCAGGGTCACATAGGGAATAGCCATCAGAGGCACAGTTGGAACCCCAATGATGTTAGGCCAAAGTTCCATGCTTTTTCTTCTGAACCATCTTTCCTAGTAAGTTCAGATAGAGTTGCCTATTGAGATAGAACTACTCTTTGGGGTTTGGAGCTTCCCTTGATTTTATGCACATCATTTTCCGACTTATAGATCTGTTGATTACATGCTTTGAATACTCCAACAGAACCCTTTCCAGGCTTATGCTCAGGAGATTTTGTTTTTTCTGACCTCATGAAAGGAGATAATGTAGTTTTATTTGTTTTTTGATCGTTTTTCCAAAATAGAATAAAAAGATATTATGTTTTGTCCTTAAAGATGAGAATAAGGCAAATATGTTGATTTCTATCGTAGACCATTGTCTAAGGCAAGGAGAGGGAGGATGAGCCATGGCTTTGCCTTCTAAACTTCACTGGATTTTTTTTTATTAAAAGGGCCATCCCTTGGCTTACTTCTTAAATATCCCTAATCACCAAATGGTAGGTGCCTCAGTCAAAGCAGGCATTAGGAAAGACCTTAGCTGAAAAAAGGTCAAGGTCTCCCACTACATCTCTATCTGGTCATTGGACCCAGATGGCTCTAAAGGAGAAAGTGAGGCTGATTATCTTACACAGCCCTCCCTCATTTAAACCCAATTCATTTGCAAGTCATGGCATCATCTCCCTGATGTCATGGTCCTCTTCAAGAATGAAAGACAAACCACAACCACAGGGAGAATGTGTGACCCTATGAAGACAATAAAGGCAAATCCAAAGGGCTTTGCAAGACTTTCCCTGGTTCTCAGTACCATGCATAGAGAGGACTATTTTTATATTTTTTTAGAGTGGACTGACTTCTGAAACAGTCAGAAAGCAACAATGACTGTTCCTCAAATCACATAAAAACACTGCAGAAAAAAAGACTCGGGCTGCCATGACACCCACTCTCTGTTCTTAACAAGCAACTACTTAATGTTTTAAACATTGTAGGTATCCAAGATAGACTTGTTGATGGAACTCAACCTGCAATCTGATTTCACTGGCATAAGGAACTCTCAGAGAAGAAATTCTCTCCACTCATATAAATCTAAATCTACTCTGTACCTTATAGTCTTAGCAAGCTTCCCAAGGTAGTGAGAGATTAAATAACTTGTCCAGAGTCATCCAAGTAATATGTGACAGAGACGTGACTTGATTCCAAGACCGTTTTTCCATGACCTTTGACATTCTCCCTTATAAGTTTTATTTTTTAGTAGATTGATTACATTAACTGAGAAGTAGAGTATCCAAGACCCCATTGTATAGACAGCATGCCATGGGCAGACTTAAAATCTGAAGGCATGGGAATGGGGCAGTTAGGTGGCTCAATGGATAGAGCACCAGTCCAGGAATCAGGAGGATATGAATTAAAATATGCTTACTAGCTGTGAGACCTTGGGTAAGTCACTTTACTCCAACTGCCTCCCCCCCCAAAAAAGAAGACATGGGGTGAATTTCATCTCCACTATTTACTTCTTATATAACCTTGAACAAGTTACTTGCCTCTGGACTTCAGTTTACTCTTCTATAAAATGAAGGGGCTGTATGAGATGATCTCCAAGGTTTTTCCAACTCTAAATCCTAATATGTTATTATCTACATTTTAGAGTACAGACCCTCATGTTGATGTAACCCTTAAGATACATTTTTGGTCCCAGGCTGGTTTCTCTTCTACTTATCTTTTTTCTTACCCAATCCAGATTCTGGTGACTATTATCTACTGACATTGTCCCTCCTCCCTCTTTGAATTCTGGATCTGGCTTGTGATCTCTGTCTCTACCTTAAGTCCTTTCTCTGTACTAGGAGAGCTCAATGTAGATGATAATGTTTCATAAAATACCCAAACTTTCCATTCTTCAATCTGTTCGACTCATATGTTCTATTTATTGCTCTATTTGATTCCAGCATAGGAATGGACATACCTCCGCCACAAGTGTCCCACTTCAATGTCCAGTCATTCTGTCATCCCTTTCTCCATCATCTTTCATCATTCTCTTTCACTAGATGCTCTTTGTCTTCACCATGAAGTATAGTACCCCTCCATCCCACCATATTTTCCCAGGTAATCACTCTTCCTCTGACTCCATTGTCCTTCTCAATCTTGATCCTTTTGTGAACCAGGTCAGCTCTACACTGTCATCATCTCATCTCCAACCTCTTATTCCCTTGCATAACTGCTATTCGCACCTTGCCAAACACCAGCTTTTTCTCTCACCACCCACCTCACTTGCTCTTAGTTTTGTACTGTTGAATGGAGATGGGAGAAATCATATAAGTCCTTCATTCCTTTCCCTGTTCCAAGGTAGTATTTAATTATCTGGTGAAAATATTTTTCTTTTAAGGTCTGGGGGTCTTAGGTTTATTTGTAGGCAACTAGGGGAAAAACAAGATAGAAAGAGAGTGAAGATCAGAAGAGCAGACTGATAGTGGGAGGGGGATGACAATCTTCTGGAGAAGACAAGAAGTGGCATCAAGCTTATATGCAGAGAGGATGTCCATCATCAAAGTCCAATGGCAAAAATCAGGATGATTAATAATGTCTTGGGAATGCAGTGGATAACCATGGCATCTTTGATGTCTGACCAAGCTCTGAGTGTTCTACAGCACCTACTTCATCTGCCTTCATGGCTACTGGAATAAGTTATTCTCATCTCCCCATTCCACCATGGAAAAGCTTCACACGTTTGGGGTAAATATAGTCCTAAATCACCAGTGGGTTTGAGGTCTGTCACTTGCTTTTGTCCTAATTTAGCTCATCTGCTGAGACAGTACCATGGTGTGGTTACAGGGCATACTTCTTGGAGCCATGGGTGTGAGTTAGGTAAACACCAAAAGTGGATGAATTGCCCTGAAAAGGGTTTAGCACGTCCTCATAGCAGAGTCCTCTTGAAACAGCCCATACAGCCCTCTTGTGTGTTGTACAGACCCCTCCTGGGAACCACAAAGGAGTTCTAATGGCAGGTGTTTGTACAAAGGGTTCTAGCATAATTCATTTACATCCCAGAGGAAGCTGTAGACAGGGCTATCCATCTTTATTTCAGTAACTTTAAGTCTTCACCCAGGAATATCCACTTGGACTGTTTATTACCTGACAGATGGGATATTGAAGAAAAGGGAGGGAAAAGACACATATAAAAACAGATCACACAAAAAGGATATAGAAAGAAAGAAAAGCTGTCCTGATTCCCAGAAGGCCATGGCACCAAGATATCTTAAGGGGCCCAAACAACAGCTGTGCAGTATAGAGGAAAGAGCGTTGAACCCAGAGTCAGTGAAATTTGTACTCATAACTTCCCTCTGATATTCACTAACTGTATGACCCTGGATGAGTGAATTCCTCTCTCAGGCCTTGGTTCTCTCATCTGTAAAATGAAAGATTTGGAAAATGGCTTCTGAGGTCCCCTGCAGTCCCATGCCATCTTATCCTCTTTACCTCAAGAAAGAGAAAATTGTACAGTTTTCCCAGTTCTTCTATTAATGGGAAATTGTTTCTGAATGAGAGCCGATGGACAGTATGGGGAAGGGTTATCTTCCATGAAAAGAAATTCTACCTCAGCAAAGGTGGGATATGGACAGATGGCACATTAGGAAGTTGTTTTGCTTTGTTTGTCTTATGTTAAGCTAAAACCTGCCTTGATGCAAGGACTCTGACTCAAATTAGCCCTTAATAACATGTGCCCCAGGCAAGTCGCTTAACCTCTGTCTGTCTCATGTTCCTCAACTATAAACTGGGGATAACAATAGCACCTACCTCCCAACATTGTGAGGATGAAGTGAGATATCTGAAAAGCCTTTTGCAAACTTTAAAGTGCTATATAAATATTAGTTTTCATTACTATTTTGTTTATTTGAAAAGATGATTTTGATAACGTGGTATGACAACTAGACTTTGGGAAGGAACATCTAACTTAGGAGATTTGAAATGAAAAGGGATGATCACATCTTTTGACAACGAGTCCCTTTGTGTCAGTGTCAGAGACAAAGAACACTAGGCAGCAATGAGGTGAGGGAGGGGGACCAGGGTCCCAACCAGGGCAGCACTTCTGGTGTCCTCAGTTATTAATTAACGATATGGTTGGGACTGATTCGGGCTTTTTAAAGGGTCATTATCTTATTCTGATTTATGCCTGTCACTGATTCCCCTGAAATGATGCTCGTTAACCAAAAGGATTTGTTTCCCTCATCTGGTGTTCCAAGTTGAATTTTGATTTTATGGACTTTAAATTCAAGACATGAATTAGTGTATGACATGGTTGATGGCCGATGCTTAGCCATAGACAGAAGGTCAAGGAAGGATGTGCCCAAAAAGAATAGAAAAGAAAAGGCAAGGAAAGCTGGAGGGGAAAGCACATGAAAGGTCAGAAACTCGAGTCATATAAATAAGTGGGAGTCACCACCTTGTAAAGGAAACGTTAAAGATAAAAATCTTTCACTTCCCCAGTCAAAGAGATTGCTTGAACCTCCCTCCACCCCCACCCCAATGAGCTTCCTAGGATCAGAGAACAAGAACAGACCTTAGAGACCATAGAATCACAGGTTCTCAAACTTGAAAAGAACCTCAGAGGTCACCTGGTTCAAAGTGTCCCTGAAGAGAATTCTCAAAAGCGATCTTCCATCCTCTCTTTGAAGCCCTCCAATGATGGGGAACTCAATGATCTCAAAGCTTTCTTTGAACCCTGAATCTGTGATCTTATGATCCAAAGGTCACAGAATCATTGATGCAAAGCCAGAAGAGACCTTCAGGGACCCTCTCATCCCTGTTATTTCATAGATGAGCAACTGAGTCCAAAGAAATTAAATGACCTGCCCATTGTCATTGGACAGCTGGGGAAACCAGAGCCAAGAGACTTGCCCAAGGTCACATGACTAATCAGGAGGCGAACAGGATGGTAGCCTGCTGTATCTGCACTCCCAGACCAAGGAACATTCCATGACCACATCATTGTACACATGTGGTATATGGGTTGCTCAGGGAGGACGGTCACCTCTGGCATGAGAGTTTGCCATCTCTGGTATCCACCTTTACTAAACTCTCACCTGTAGACTTTCTACACCAAGAAGCTGTAGTCACACCCCAGCAAGACTGTCTTGGCAGAGGGGCTAAAGCAGGTTAAGGATAACTAATAGACCTCAGATCCATTGAATTAAGAGAATTTCTACCTCAATTACGTGAATGCTTCTCCTGGTGGAATGGGTGGATGAGAACAGTTTTTTCTAATGGCCACAAAGGCAGCTGAAACAGGTGCTGCAGGGCTTGTTCAGACACCAAGGTCATTCACTGCACCCCAGGTCATTGCCACTTGTTTTTACTCTTATCTTGCCACTGGACTTTAATGACTCAGGAGGAGAGAATAAGGGTGATAACTTTGTCCAACTCTTTCTCACTTAAATGCAATTCCAGAGCAAGTCAAGACATCACCCTATGAAGCTACTGGTCCTCTTTAAAAACAAAGGAACAACCACAACAACATTCTTCACATAACAAAGGTATGACTCCTTGTATTCAGAGAAGAGAAGAAAAATAAAAAGGCAGCAGTGCCAAGAAAGAGCTCATCATTAGCCTGCAGTTTTGTCTGTGTTGGGGGAAAAAAAAGACCCTGCACAAAAGAAAATATGAAAAGCAGGGGACATTATAGAGAAGGGTTTGGGTATGAATAATAATGAACAAAAACATTCCTGCTTATTGTTTATCTAATTTTGAATTTTAATGAATAGCTGGGATGGTAATTACTCAATTCCTATGTTTATATAAAACCAACACAAGAAATTGCACAATTCGATATTTACAAAGTGTCAGTTTCCTTTAAATACCAAGCTTCATAATTAGTGGGAGAACTATTCATTAAAATTTTAAACTAGATAAATAAAGAATAGAGATGTTATTTATTCATTTTTTAAAATTGCAAATTACCTACCTATCTTCCTGGATGAATCCATTTAATTAAATATAACAGAGCCAAAGAAGAGGGCATCCAAAGGAGCCTCTATGTATACACCCATCAGCAATAATGGAACACAAGTTATTTGAGGGTAGGACTTGTTTTCATCTTCTATTCCCATCATCAGTGCTTGGCACAGTGTCTGGCACCAGTTAAGTGTTTATTCAATAGTTACTGCGCTGAATTGTTTGAAATTGAATTGGAATAGATGTGGAATTTATAAAAAATATTCAATTATAGAGTCACTTATACTCCTTGAAGACAGAGACTGGTTCTGGTTCATCTTCATCACTGTGTTCCCAAGACCTAGCAAGGTGCCTAGCACTCAGCAAGCACTTAACAAATATTTGCTTAATTGAATCTCAGAACCTCAGAGTCGGACTTGGCTCCAATTGTCATATAGCCCAATTCTTCACTAATGAGATAAAGAAAGTTGAGGGTGGACAGGGTTTTTGAAGTCATCTAGTTATTTTAAGGATATAGTAACTGCAATCTGAAGAGATTAAGTCACTTGCCCTCTCCCTCCGCATAGGTAAGAAGCATCAGAACCAAAATGTATGTGCTGATCCTTAGACTCCAATGTCAACACCCTTTCTACTATATGATACTGCCTTGAGAGGAACATAGAATGATGTGCCAAATGTCATCTAGCCAGTTAGTGATTCACTTAAGACTACAACTCAAGACCCTCCCTCTGCTCACTCCAATCTAGTAGTCCTGCTATAGGTGGTTATAGAGACCAAGGAATCCTGGTGTCTGGGACAATATTAGGGAGACATCTGGGTGAGAGTTAAATACCTGATGAAGGAAATAGCACAGGAACAAATTTACCTGGGGTGCAAGAAGTTCCTTGGAATCTTGTTTCCAGTTCCTAGAAATCTTTGCCTTCCCTTTGCTTTGGGTAGTTTGGGTTCAATTTTTTGGCAGTTGGTTGCATTCTCTCTGGTCAGAGGGAAGATCTAATGTCTAGAGCCTACCTTGAATGTGCACGACATAGCTAATGACCCCTCTCTGATCCCAGGAGAGTAGACAGTGAAAGGAAGGTAGGATTTATGTGATGGGGAAGGTTAAAAGTAAACAATGGTGGTCATTTATCTCAAAACAAGGATAAAATCAGAATCTGTGGCAGATGGGAGGTAAGGCATTGGACCCTAGGAGAGGCCAAAGTTAGAAATATCAAACTTACCAGGCAAGGGATAGAGATGGGAGGGGTGGTGGTGGTAGAGGATATTCCACTGTGGTTGAAGGTGGACACGGTATTGGGCCAGTGAAGGACTAGGATATATGGCAACGGAAGCCCCAAAGACTACCAATGGAACAAAATACAGCCCTCTATATTTCATCGTCCTAGTCTCTTTGTGTTAATTAGAGCTACGCCAATTAAGAAAACTTATTCCCCTCCCCCCACAGTACCACTTGTTAGGTTGTCAAAGTGAATCATATTGGAAGGCAGCATGGTACAATGGGAAGAACTTGGAGTTCTGAGACCATGACACCCTCCTCCATTTGTTGTTTGTTCTTTATTTTCAAAGAGGACCAATGGAAGCACTGGGTGATGATTTGTGTGTGAATTGGACTTGGGGGTGGTGTGAGGGTGAGAACTTTGGGGATCATCTTGTCTATAAAAGCTCATTTTAGAGATGAGCAGAGTCACAGAGAAAAGTTATTTTACCCAACCTAGTAAAGGTCATGACAATAAAGTGACAACATAGAGCCTTGTCATACTCCTTTTCGAACATTAAACCAATCCATGTTTGGTTGAAACTGTTGCTTCTTGACTCACATAGAAGTTCCTTGGGAGACAAGTAAACTGACCTGATGCTCCCATTTCTTTGGAGACTTATCACATTTTGTTGTGATCCACCCATTCAAAGTCTCTAGTGAAGCCAATGAAACCAAAGTAGATGATTTGGGAATTTGTTTGTTTTTCTGAAACTCCCTTGTTTTCTCCATAATCCAGCTAATGTTGGAAATTTGGCTTCTGCCTGCTCTTCTGGTAATTCTCAGTTCACATATTGCTGAAGCCTGGCTTACAGAATCTTAAGCATAACCTTGCTAACATGCAAAATGAGCACAATTGTTTGGTAACTTGAATATCATTGGGCATTGCCCTTCTTTAGGGCTGGGATGTAAACTTATCTTTTCCAATCCAATGGCCACTGTTGCGTCTTCCAAGTTTGCAGGCATATAGAGTGCAATACTTTAACAGCATCATCTTTTAGCTCAGCTGAAGTTCATTTACCTCCACTAACCTTATTGTTAACAATGCTTCCTAAGGCACACTTCACTTCATTCTTCAGGATGTCTGGTTCTAGATCAGTAACCACACCACTGTGGCTATCTGTGATATTAAGATCTTGCTTTTTTTGAGGCAATTAGAAATAAGTGACTTCTCCAGGGTCATACAGGTAGTAGGTGTCTGAAACTGGATTTGAACTCAGGTCTTCCTAACTGCCTCTTATATCATTGTTTTGCATATACTTTCCACCTCTTCTTAATCTCTTCTGTTTTTGTTAAATCCCTATCATTTTTGTCTTTTATCATATCCATTTTTTGCATGAAACTTTTCCTTGCTGGCTCTAATTTTCTTAAAGAGATCTCTTGTCTTTCCAATTTCTTCTATTTCTTTGCATTGCTTTGTTAAGAAAACTTTCTTCTCTCTCCTATTCTCTACTAGGCTGAGTCAATCAAAAGCTGCAATTAAGGATGTTGGAAGAAATATCAACAATCTCAGATATGTAGGTACTGTTCTGAGGGCAGAAAGTGAAGAGGAATTAAGAAGCCTCTTGATGAGGGTGAAAGGGGAGAAATAAAAGCTGATCCAAAGCTCAGTTTAACATCAGAACAACTATGGTCTTAGCAACTGCTTCCATTGCTATCTGGCAAACAGAGAAAGAAGAAATGGAAGCCATATCAGGTTTTATATTTTCAAAGATCACTGCAGATGGCAACTGCAACAACGAAATTAAAAGACACCTTCCCCTTGGAAGGAAAGCTACGGTGAATCTGGACAGTATACCAAAAAGGCAGAGACATCATCTTACGGACACAGGGCCATATAGTCAAAGCTATGGTTTTTCCAGTAGCAATGTATGTCTGTGAGAGCTGAACTAGGAAAGCTGAGAGCTGCAGAATTGCTGTTTTTGAATTGTAGTGCTGGAAAAGACTTTAGAGAGTCTCTTGGACAGCAAGGAGGTCAGATCAATCAATACTTAGAGAAATTAATTCAGACTCTTCACTGATAGGTCAAATACTGAAACTGAAGCTTAAATACTTTGGCCACATAATGAGAAGATGGATCTCACTGGAAAATGCCCTGATGTTTGCAAAGATTGAAAGCAAAAAGAGAAGGGGATGGCAGATGTTGAAATAGAGAGTATAATGGAAACAATGAATGTAAACATGGGTAAACTTCAATAGATAGTGGAGGATAGAAGACCCAGGTGTGGTGTGGTCCATGGGGTCATGAAGAGTCAGACATGGCTGAATATCCGGCAAAAAGTAAAGGTCATAGCATAACACATTTAGAGCTAGAAGAGATCAAGAGGGAAAGGATTGTCTTTTGCTTTTCTTCGTATCCCCAGTCATTAGCACAGCTCCAGATCCATAGTAGGCACTTAATAAATGTTTATTGATTGATCGATTAGAGGTCACTGGATTGAGCACTCTCATTTTAGAGATAAGGAAATGGCGACTCTGAGAGTTTCAGTGATTTTCCCATGGTCACATACTAGTAAATGTTTGAGGCAAGACTGGAACTCTATTTTCCTTTTTCCAAGTCCACACTCTTATCTATTATGGGATGCTGCTTCATTTTACAAAAGAGGAAACTGAGCCAAAAGGAAACTAAGTGACTTTTCTAAGATAACACTGGAATTAAACCTCAGGGGTAGGATTTGAACTTTTGTGTTTTGTCTCCAGAATCACAGCTCTTTCCATGTTTGAGAAGACCTCAGATCTCCCGACTCCAACAACACCAACACACCACACACCAACACAACACATGTCTTTAGTGGCTTCAGTATTGCTTTACGACATTTCAGTCAAATGCTGCCCTTCTCCTGTGAACCTCAGTTTCTCCATCCAAGCAAGGATATGTTTTAAAAAATTAAATGTGACTGGTTTTCTGTTCTGGAAAGCAACATATGCCCTTTGGCACAGAATGGTCTTGTGGAGGTGTAATGAATGAGCAGAAGAAGCATCAGTGCACAGGTGAGAATTCCACAACTCATAGGAGGAAGTCTTTCTTCCCAGTTCATTGCTAACTCTTCCCATGGTCCCTCCTGCTAGATTTACAAAAACTAGAACTAGCTCCTTTGAAGATCCAAGATCCGAAAATTTCTCCCACATAAAATGCTTTAATCCAGCTTGTCATGTTGGAGCTCTCAGCAGATCAACCATAGTTTTAAAAAAAAGGCTTAACACCAAAGCTTCTCTACTACATCCAAGGAACTCAAGCAGCAGAATCTTGTGAGAAGCACTTCCTGTGGCAAGCTCACAGGGCATGAGATAACCTGCCTCCATCACTAAGGATCCACCCCTGAGTCACAGAGGGAGACTCAGAGGCTCATGCAAGAGAGGAGGTTGCTGCCTGAAGGCATAAATGATTTTTTTTTCTAAAGCTCAATACTGATAGACTCAGTAGAGCTGGAGGTGGGGGTAGGGAGAACATAACATTTAGTAATTTAGTCCAATTCCTTCAATTTAGAGAGGAGAAAACTGAGAGGCCCACAGGCTGAGCTGAGTTGAGATTTGAACTCAGTGCCACATATGGCACCTGAGCATGAATTCAGGCTCTGCCACTTAATATCCACATGCAAGTCGGTGACACAGTGCTTTAAGGTTTACAAAGTTTTTTATTTACTTTGTCTCATTTTATTCTCACAAGAACCCTGAGAAATAACTGCCGTTACTATCTTTGGTGGCCCAATTCACTTTTCTGAGCCTCAGTCACCTTCCGTGTAAAATGAGGGGTTTGAACTAGATGACTTCTGAGGCAAGACTGAGGGTCTTTCCAGGCTTAGCTCTAGAATACTAAGATCAAAGGAATATCTCCCTCATCTTAATGGAGAAGAAAGTATATTCCCCTTTGGAAGAAGGAAGGAAAAAAGTGGAACCGTCTCCCTCCAGCACAACTCTAGAGAACTGTCAAATGTAGAAACCTCAGTTGCACAAAGACAATGAGAGGCAGGAAGGAATTCTCAGTGTTTAAAACCACCTCCTCCCCTGTTCCTGAAATCACTGCATGACCCAGCTGTTATTCTCCCCACATTGGCCAAGTCTAACAACTAGCCTTGACAATAAAAGGTTATTGGGCATGCATGAAGTGAAGACCAATGAGATTTTAATGCTTCTCCAAAGGCTTTTAAGTACTTGGAGAACGGATAGACAGAAGTCTTTTACCTTAACTATATCGTCCCCTATCCTTGCTTGTGAGAGACCTCTGTGGTGCAGAATGAGGTTTCCAGTAGCCCAGAGGATACCATGGAATGACATGGGGAGCACCATTTCATTGGAGGCAGAGTCATGTGGTGAATAGATCACCAAGCAGGGAGCTTTGTGCATTTCTACTAATTTGCTATGGGACCTTGTGCAAATCTTTTTCCCACTCTGGATCTCAATTCTCTTCTTTGTAAATTGGGAAGTTCCAGTCTATATTTAACTCAGTGGGCATTTGGTAAGCATCACTCTGTATCAGGCACTGTGCTAGGTCCTGAAAGCAAAAAGGGAAGAGAGTTCCTGCATTTAAACAGTTGGACTAGATGATTTTGAAGGTACCTTCCAGTCCAACACAATAAGATCATAAAATTATAGAGTCAGAGCTGCCAGGGTCCTTGGGCATCATCTAATCAGTTGGTCAATAAATATTTATTAAGCACCTACTGTGTGCCAGTGACTGAGCTAAGTACCAGGGATACAAAAAGAGGAGAAGACAGCCCTTGCCCCTCTGGGAACCTGCAGTCTCATGGGGGAGAACATATTCAAACAGATACACAAATATTTATAAAGCACCTACTATGCATCAGTCACTGAGCTAAGTGTTGAGGATACAAAGGAGGTATAAAGAGAGCTAGAAGGCATTCCCTGACCTCCAGGAGCTCACAATCTCATAGCGGAGAAAACATTCCAACAAATGTATACAAAGCAAGCTCTAAACATTATACATGGGAAATAATTAAAGAGGGAAGGCATTGGAATTAAGAGGGGTTGGGGAAGGGTTCATGTACATGTTGAGATTTTAGCTGAGATATAAAGGAACCAGAGAGGTCAGCAGTCAGAGCAGAAGCATAACAGCATTCCAGGCATGGTGGATAGTCAAAGAAAATGCCCAGAGTCAAGAGACAGTGTGTCTTGTTCATAGACCAGGCTGGAGGCCAGAGTTGGGGAGTAAGATGTAAGAAGACTTGAAAGGTATGTGTGTGGTATGTGAATGTGTGTGGTGTGTGAATATGATGTGTGTTGTGTATGTGTGTGTGTGTAGTACGTGCATGGTATGTGTATATTTGGTTGCATGTGCGTGTGGTATGTATATGTGCGGTGTGTGTGGTGTGTGAGTGTGGTGTGTGTGTATGTGATGGGTGTATGAGTGTGGTGTGTGTATGTGTGTGGTGTGTGTGGTATGTACATATGTGTGGTGTGTGTATATGCATGTATGGTATGTGTGTGTTGGTGGAGGGGTGGTGCATGTTTACATGGGAATGACAAAGAGGATTTTTTTCGTTTTCTTTTTTAAAAATTTTATTTATTTACTTTTCGTTTACAACATTCAGTTGCACAATCCCTTGAGTTTCAAATTTTCTCCCCCTCCCTCTTCTCCCCCTTCTCCCCCCACCCATGTCAGTTTGCAATCAAATATAGGATCTGCAAATTCCTTCACATTAAACATTAGTCAGGTTATAAAGAAGGATTATAACCAATGGAGAGAACAGTGAGAAAGAGAAAACAAAACAAAGCAGCAACAACAACAAAAGAGAGAGAGAGAGCAGGTAGTTTGCTTCAGTCTGCACTCAGACTCCGCATCTCTTCCCATCCTGAGTCCTTTGGAGTTGTCTTATCACCTTGCATTGCTGACGGCAGCCCAGTCTATCAAAGTCAGTTGTTGCACATATGTTGTGACTGTAATTGAGTCCAAAGTTCTCCTGGCCCTGCTCTTCTTGCTCAGCATCAGTTTATATAAGTCTCTCCAGGTTATTATGAAGTCTGTCTGTTGCTCATTTCTTATAGCACAATAGCATTCCATTATATTCATATACCACAACTTGTTCAGCCATTTCCCAATTGATGGGCATCCCCTTGATTTCCATTTCTTTGCCACCACAAAAAGAGATGCTATAAATATTTTTGTACATATGGATCCATTTCCCACTTGTATGATCTCTTTAGGATACAGCCCTAGAAGTTGTATCACTGGGTCAAAGGGTTTGCCGTTATTTATAGCCCTTTGGGCATAGTTCCAGATTGCCTTCCAGAATGGCTGGATCAGTTCACAGCTCCACCAACAATGTGTTAGTGTTCCAATTTTTCCACATCTTCTCCAGTATTTATCATTTTGCTGTTTTGTCATGTTAGCCAACCTGACTGGAGAGATGTGGTACCTCAGAGTTGTTTTGAATTGCATTTATCTAATCAATAGTGATTTAAAGCATTTTTTTCATATGCTTATAGATATCTTTAATTTCTTCCTCTGAAAGCTGCCTGTTCATATCCTTTGACCATTTATCAATTGGGGAATGACTTGTATTCTTATAGATTTGACTCAATTCTCTGAATATTTTAGAAAGGAAGCCTTTATTAGAGACACTGGTGGTAAAAATTCTTTCCCACTTTTCCACTTCTGTCTTAATCTTGGTTATATTGGCTTTATTTGTACAGAAAATGTCCAATTTAATGTAATCAAAATTATCCATTTTGTGTTTTATGATTCTCTTTAACTCTTGTTTGATCATAAAATCTTCCCTTCTCCATAAATCTGACAGGTAGACTATTCCTTGCTCTCCCAGATTGCTTACAGTATCAGCCTTTATACCTAGATTGTGCAGCCATTTTGACTTGATTTTGGTGCACAGTATAAGATATTGTTCTATGTCCAGTTTCTGCCATACTATATTCCAGTTTTCCAGCAGTTTTTGTCAAATAATGGGTTCTTATCCCCCAAACTGGGGTCTTTGGGCTTATCAAACGGTAGATCACTATAGTCATTGTCTGCTTTGTCTTGTGTACTTAATCTATTCCGCTGATCCACTATTCCATTCCTCAGCCAGTACCAAGTAGTTTTGATGACTTCTACTTTGTTAAACACATTACAATCTGGTATGGCGAGGCCACCTTCCCTAGCATTTCTTTTCATTAATTCTCTTGATATTCTAGACCAGTGGTTCTCAACCTTCCTAATGCCGCAACCCTTTAATACTTGTATGTGGGTGGATCTGCCTGGAAACAGATAGAGGAGAAGTGTCTTGCTTCCTAAGACCATTGGAAATATGTGTTTTCTGATGGTCTTAGGCGACTCCTGTGACCCTGTGAAAGGGTCATTTGACCCCCAAAGGGGTCGCAACCCGCAGATTGAGAACCACTGTTCTAAACATTTTGTTCTTCCAAATGAATTTTGTTACTATTTTTCTAGCTTTATAAAATATTTTTTTGATAAAGTTATTGGTCTGGTACTAAATACGTAATTTAATTTAGGTAAAATTGTCATTTTATTATATTAGCTCAACCTAGACATGAGCAGCTGATGTTTTTCCAATCAGTTAGATCTGACTTTATTTGTGTGAAAAGTGTTTTGTAATGCGTTCATATAGGGCCTGGGTTTGCTTAGGCAGGTAGATTCCCAAATATTTTATGTCTGCAGTAACTTTTAATGGAATTTCTCTTTCTATCTCTTGTTGGATTTCATTAGAGATATATAGGAATGCTGAGTATTTGTGTGGGTTTATTTTATATCCTGCAACTTCGCTAAATTTATTTATTGTCTCCAGAAGTTTTTTACTTGATTCTCTAGGATTCTCCAAGTATATCATCGTATCATCTGCAAAAATAGCTTAGTCTCTTCTCGGCCTCATTTGATTCCTTCCATTGCTTTTTTCTTCAAAGAGAGGAATTTTTTACCTGATCCTAGAGGTGACAGGGATTCTGAACCCGCCTCCCTGCCCCTTTGCAGCCCCTGTTCCACATCAGCTTTCTCATAGACACATGTGGTCCATTCAATGTATGTCGTGATGTGGTTAATAAACATTCTTCATCCATTTGGTTTTTTCCTGCATGGTTAGTCAGTCCAAATGCGCTGTGTGTGTGGGGGGGGGGGAGGATTCAACATGCCACACATGAGAAATTATACCAAAAAGCAAATGTAAGTGATGTCATCTGAAAGAACAGGTGAATTTCCCATGTTGTGAGAGAAAGTGATAGCTCCTAGATAATCTTGTACCCTACTAGCGTCCCCAGAATGTTAGGACAATAGGAGGAAGATAATCTCCTGCCCTCCCATTATGCTGGTCACTTTGTGGAAGGGCACGTCTCCTGAGATCATAGGATCTTAGAGAAAACTGAGTTGCCAAGAGGGAAAGTAATTTACCCCATGTCATACAACTCCTTAGTAGCAGATTATATTGCTCGATTGTTGCAGGCGTTTCTGACTCTTCGTGTCCCCATCTGAGGTTTTCTGGCAGAGATACTGCAGTGGTTTGTCGTTTCCTTCTTCAGCTCATTTGACAGATGAGGAAACTGAGGCAAACTGGGTTAAGTGACTTGCCCAGGATCACACAGCTATGTAGTGTTTTGAACTCAGGTCTTCTGGACTCCATGCTTGATGCTCTAATCACTGTGTCCCCTAGTGGTAGATTGTAGGATAATATATCTATAGCCAGAAGGCACCCTCAAAGTTATCTAGCCATGAGACCAGAGATTTAGAATTTGGAAGTAAATTTAAAGGTCATTGAGTCCAACCTCCTCAATTCACAGGGAAGGGAACTGAGGCCCAGGGAGGTTTAAGTTAATTGCTGAGGTGACAAAGCTTGTATTTAAGTCAAGATTACAGCACAAGTCTTCCTGACTCCAAATCCCAATGCTCTCTCTGTCGTGCTGCTCTGCCTTTCAACAAATGTGACTGGATACATAGACAGCAACTCCCATGAAGACTGAAAGAAGCTTGGTTTTTAACATCTATCTGTAGAACACCTCCTTTATTCTCTTCCGCCCTTCCTTGGTTCTGTCACCATCTCAAATGTAGGACTATCCCCGTTAAGGATGGCATCAAGTGATTGAAATTGTTCCCAGTACTAGGGTCATCCAGCCAGGGATCCTTTTGCTTGTTTCACAGAGTGAGTACATGTCTCTCTAATTCCATTCTGCTCACCATGAGATCAAATATAAATACTTCTGGGGAAAATGAGAGTAAAATAGGCAGCCTGGAGACAATTCTACGCCCCAATTATCGTCCATTTTCAGGTTGTGTTCTACTGCTTAAAATGATAGAAAATTGTACAGTGTTACTAATCTCTGCTTGTCTGCTTGAATTCATCTTCCCTGGAATTGTTTTAAAAGAGACTAACTTTAGGCAGAGGTTTTCAAAATAGCTATTTAGCCAGACATTCCAGTTAGTTAGGACCTTGTCATTCTGAACAGTCTTGTTTTACACAAACTTCTGAGTTGTTACAGAATTGGGAGAAAGCAGACAGAATTATATGTTTCTTTCAGTGTTGTATTTATTACTGACTTTCCCTTATTCCTTTCCTTTCTCTTCCTTTCCATTCCCCTTTCCTCTTCTGTTCCCTCCCTTTCTTTTCCTTCCTTTCCTTTCCCTTCCCTTCCCTTCCTCTTTCCTCTTCTGTTCCCTCCCTTTCTTTTCCTTCCTTTCCTTTCTTCTTCCCTTCTGTTCTTTTCCTTCTCCTTTCCTCTCCATTTCTCTGCTATCCTTTTCTTTCTTTTCCTTTTCCTTCTCATCCCTTCCCTCTTTCCCCTTCCTTTGCTTTTTTCTCCCCTCCTCCATTCTCCTTTTTCTCTTATTTTTCTTCTTCTCTTTTTTACTCTTCAAGTATCTGTCAAAGCAACTCAACCACAGTGACATGTTACAACACTGAAATGTGCATCTGTGCCATTAGGGAGAAAGGTTATCCCAACCAGGAAAAGAAGACAATTGGATCTGTGAACTAGAAAGACAGTAGTTATGGCCAATAACTCCCTGAAGGACACTAGCCCTTCTCCTTGATGCTAACTATAGCCCAGTAATAAAAGTAGAGCTAGCCCAGACTTCTCAGCAAGGCTCTTTAAACTGGCCCTCAGAGTGGAAAGATGACCATGTTATCAGATGAGGAAGCCAGAGGATCAGGGAAAAAACATAGTTTGGTAAAGCAGGGATACTCTTGGGAGTCTGGAAACCATGTAGCTTTCATTAGAGCACAGATGTAAAGCTGGAAGAGACGGATCCCCTGGCCAATGCCCTCATTTGGAGGATGAAGAAACAGGATCAAAAAGTCATTAGTCCAAAATGATACAAGGAGTAACTATCAAGTCAAGTAAAGATAGCATGCGTTTATCAGGCACCTTCTGTGTACCCCCATGGATACCAAGGGCTAAGTGCTAGGGATACATAGGAAGGCAAAAACTGTGTGCCAAAGTCTGAGTTCAAAGCCTGGTCCTCCAATTTCCAATCTGCCATTCTTTACACTGCTCTGCATGATCGCCCATGTTTGGGATTGTATATCCACATTGTGTGTGCGTGTTTGTGTGTGTGCGTGTGTGTGTGTGTGTGTGTGATTCACTGCATCCCAGGCCTTCATCAGTTGTCCTGACTTTTGTCCTACCATTGGACTTTGAAGCTTCTGGAAGAGAGAGTGAGCCTGACAACTTTGCACGGCTCTGCCTCACATAAATCCAGCTCACACATGGGACAAGCCACAAACCATATTGGCGTTGGTCCTCTTCAAAAATGAAGGGTGGAGAACAACAATTAGACAAAAGAAATGGCTGTGGCCACAGGTTAGGGACCTGACTCATCCGGGAATGTGGGAATCAGGATTCACTTCAGAGCATGTGCTGCATAGAGGAGATAACAGAAACCCAGAGAGGGCACAGATCATGTCTCACCCATAGTAACAAAGTAGTTATTATCTGCAGTAGGATTTGAATGTGGGTCTTGTGACTAGAATCATCACTCTTTCCATCTCTCTGTGTTCATGTTGTATCTCCCCAGGAGATCATAAGTTTCTTGAGGAAAACGCCACTTTCTTTTCCCCCAATAGGTAGAACAGTGTCTGAATCACAGTAGGTTCTTAATGTTTCCTTGTTGAATTAAATATGCTGAAATGGCAGAAAGGCAGATGTTCGGTTGATGAAAGAAAAACAAACCAACAAGCACCATAACCAATAGAGATGTTCCAAAGGAGAACGCGCTGCCCAGGAACGAGTGTGTTCCCCACCAATGAGCAGAGGCTGGGCAACCGCTCTCAGGGGGTGTCACACACAAAGTCTGTGTTTCTAAGGTGGGCTGGACTAAAGAGCCTCTGAAGTCCCTTCTAAAGCTTTGATCCTATGATTCTGTACGCTGGTGACCCTCTATTTGCCCTACTGCTGTACAGAGATTGAGTGGCACAAAATCGCTTATCACACAGGGACCAGATTATAGCAATCAGAGAGCTGAAGACTCACAGCATTGGGTAGTGAGGCGTTCCAACGCAAATCTGGAGAGGCAAAAAGAAGCCAGGGGAAAGGGACTGGGAAAGAGGAGCTGCATGCTAAGAGGAGAAGTCTCATCCTCACCGTGGCACAGTGGATGGAGTCTGGAAGATCTGAGTTTGAATCTGTCCCCAGACACTTACTAGCTGTGTGACTCTGGACAAGTCACTTAACCTTTGCTTGCCTCAACTTCCTCGTCTGTAAAAGAGCATAATAATAGCACCCACCTCCCACATTGTTGTGATGATCACATGAGATAATAATTGTAAAGTACTTAGTAAAGTGCCTGGTGATTTATAAAACACAATGTAAATGTATCATCATCATCATTGTCATCATCATCATCATCATCATCAGTGTTAGCATCAATATAATTTAAGCTTTACCAAGCACTTGAGTAGGCAGAGAATGTTCAGTGGTCAACCAGAAATTATTAAGCACCTACTGCATGCCAGATACTGTGCCGAGGATACAAAGGAAAGCAAAAAAGAAGCCCTTTTCTTGAGGCTCAAGGTCTAATGGTTAGACAATAAGAAAAGAATTATGTGCAAAAATATATAGAGATATATTATATATAATATATGCTACATGCGATATATATGTACATATATAGGAAGGAGGGAGGGATAGAGAGAGAGGGGGGAAGAGAGAGAGAGAAAGAGAGAGAGAGAGAGAGAGAGAGAGAGAGAAAGAGAGAGAGAGAGAGAGAGAGAGAGGATAAATGGAAGTAATCAATCGAAGGAGGGCATTAGCCTAAGGCAGGGTAGAGAACCTTTGGCCTCAAAGCCACATGTTACCTTCTAGGTTCTCAAGGCCAGCCCTTTGTCTGAATCTAAACTTCACAGAACAAATCCCCTTAATAAGAGGATTTATTCCGTAAAACTTGGATTCAATCCAAAGGCCCCACCCAACACTCTAGAAGGCCACATGGAACCTTGAGGCCACAGGTTCCCCATCCCTGGCCTAAGAGATCAAAGAATCATTGAATTTTATAGTTGGAAGGGAATTTAGCAACCATTCAACCCAAACCCTCCAAGTTAATGCCCTCTTATCCCATACCTGACAAATAGTTGTCCATACACTATTTAAAGACCTACAGAAGGGAGAAAAACAGTGTGGTTTAGATTAGTCAGTCAACAAACCTTTATGAAATATTCACTTATGGGCCAGGCATTTTTTGGTGGTTGTTTTTTTTTCTGGCTCGCATACAGAAAGCAGAAAATAGTCCTGCCCTTGAGGAGCTACCATTCTAAAATAAAAAGGGGGAAAAAACCCACTGCATTTGAAGTGAGAGAGCCCTGGACCTGATGCTTAATACCTGTGTGATGGTGGACAAGACACCTCCCAGTCTCTCCATCTGTAGACAAAAGAGGCTGAAATATTTTGTTCTAGACCTCTGCGTCTCTTGCAGCTCCAACTCGGTGACCCCACAATGTCCCAAAGGCAAAGGGGATTTGGAAGGGTCCTACTGGTTTAGATTAAAGATGGTTCGGGACCATGGTGCAACAAGGAGCTTGCTGATTTTCTTAGGTATGATTACAAGTGCACTGATATTTTAGGGAGCGAACCAGGGAGCTCGGTCACTAGACCCTACCAGAAGCAAAATTGAGTCCCCTCATTTTGGCTTAGTTGGACCCAACACCAAAATGACTCTACCACCAAAGCATGTGGCCCATGCCAAGGCACCCATAATGAAAAGGTTGACTTACTCTTGTAAACAAATTACTGAGAACAAAGGGGTTTACAAATGCCGGCTAATTAGTTTAAATTCCCTAAAGCTTGGAGCTGTTTTTAATTCAATAACACAGTGTAAATTCCGTTAGAAAAGTCTAAGAGGAATTGGCAGAAAGCTGAATAATTGAGATTGTCAGTGATTGCAGCAGGAGCAAGCCTTGTGGTATTGTGTGCCAGTGAGCAGGACCCAGGCGATTTCCAGAGAGGATAAAGAACAGGGCTTAATAAATTAGCAATATAAATGGTAGACAGCTGGCACCCAATTGCCTCTCCTTAGGCCCAGCTTCAAGCTAAATATTTTTTCCTTAAATTTCTTCATATACATATGGGTCTATAATAGATCCCAGGATTTAGAGTTGAAAGGGGCCTTCAGGACTATGTACTCCAACTTCCCCCATCCTGGCTCTACAGAGGAAGGAACAAAAACCCAGTTTTATCACAGATCATAAAAGCAGAGATTCAAAGGATCTTAAAAATCCTCTACCCCAAGCCCTCACTTTTCAGTTGATGAGACTGAGTTGGAGAGGGATGAGGGGACATGAAGACCGCTAACCAAGACATGCCTAGAACCGTGCTCATGACTTTCTCCAGCGCCATGCTGCTCTCTGTAGGACACGGGTAATGTCTCTAAAAACAGAAACCACATAATACCAATTAACACCCAACTTGGACCAGTTTGGAGAGACTTAGGAATAAAACCTGTAGCAAAAACCACTGGACCTCTTTATCAGCAGAATTTACAACGCATATATTTTCATATATAGTTGTCTCACCCATTAGAATATTAAGTTCTTTGTGAATAGGGATCATTTTTTTTATACTTATATTCCTTGTACCCAGTCCAGGGGTGGGGAATCTGTGGCCTCAAGGCTGCATGCAGTGCGCTTGAGGACCTAGAGGGCCACATGTGATCTCAAGGCCACAGGTTCCCCACCCCTGACCCAGTCTCAGGCCTCTAACATAATAGATGCAAAATAAATACTTGTTGATTCATTAAACATTCAAACTACCCTATCTATGTCTTCTGTTTTTTGATAAAGCTCTAATGAGCTAAGGGAAGTATTGTATATGTCTAGAGGATTATCTACATAGATTAAAAAAAAAAAAACAGCTTACCAGGCAATTAGTTCTTTTGGGGCTAAAAGGAGAACTGTTCAAGGGGATTTTTTAGTGTTTCCTTTTTGCAAAAATCAGCCTCTGAGTAGAGATGCTTCATGCAATATACCCCAGCCAGATGTTCCACCAGGGAGAATGCCTCCTACCTACTAGGGAACTGAGAATAAGAAGAGAAGTGAAGAATGAGGAAAATTTGCAGAGAAACAGATGTTCACACATCACTAGACAATTGGGAAGCAATGTGATTATTTAATCCTGTTTGGTTGAGAAAAGAGATTTAAATTGGGGGGGGGGAGGTTCCACTCAACTCATGCCCCTTTGTAGGAGATGAAGACAGAGGAATGAAATGTCCTAGGGCTTGATTTGGCTTCCTTTAGAGACTGTGGCCTGTTGGACAGAGCACACATTGGTCTTCTAGGCAATAGACCTAGATTTCAATCCCACCTCCCATACTTAGCAGCTGTGAGTGAGTCATTTAACCTTTCTGGCTTGGCTTTAGCATCTGGTAAGATGAAGCCACTGGACTCAACCTCTCAGGTCCCTTTCAGTTCTGCTCCCATGGTCCTTTGATCCCATGTCAATAATTCCCTTTATGAGGTACCTCTCAGGAGCGACATTATTATGTAAATGTAAGCTATTACTATTAGCAAGATGGAGGGATGAGGTAATGACTCAAGCACTTAGGGGGGAAAATAAAGCTTTTTACTTCCGTGTATGTGTCTGAAATTCTATGGATCTGGTTTCATTAAATCCAAAATAGTATAAAATTTGTCCTAAAATATGTATCTCTGTTTCCATGGTCTGCATCTGTTGAACCTGACTTCAAAGTGCAGTGGAGGGAGCTTTGAACTGGAAGGGAGAGGACTGGATTCAAATTCTGGGTCTACTGCTGACTGTGTGACCCTAGGAAGGTCATTTGCATTTACTCTGGGCCTCAGATACCTCTTCTACAAAAGGAGGTTAGAATAAACCACTTCCTGGGATATTTTCCAGCCATAAATCTTTGATCTCTGTGAACTTGTCACTGAGCTGATTATTTGCCAGTGATCAGTTAGCATGAATTCTGTCATCCCTTTGGGGTCTTTTCATCCTAGAAGCATTAGCCAATAACCCATCTGATAGTTACAGGGTCCTGCAAAGGGCCATGGGTTACAATGCCAGCCAGGCCAGAGATAAAGGGGATAACAGAGACTTGTGTGCCTCAGCTCCCTGGCAGAGCCCAGAGCCGCACTGCCTCCAATCTATTTGAAACCCATTTCTCAAGCCACAAATCTTTGCCAAGCGCATACACAGTTTACATACTTAACCAGTTGTTTCCAATCTATATCATACCTTGTTAGATTCCATTGAACTTTGCTAGCTGTGGATAGCTGGTGTCTGGAGACCAGGCCTAGAAGGTCCTCTGCATCTCTTTATCTTGAATTCACAAATCTAGAGCTAAAAAGTGACCTGTTTCAGAACCCATTTTTTCTGATACGCTCATTTTAGAGGTTTGGAAACTGAGGTGTAAAGATTTTAGGGCAGCTAGGTGGCACGGCAGACGGAGTGCCAGAGCTGGAGTCATGAAGACTCATCTTTCTGAACTCATATCTAACCTAGATGTGTGGCCTTGGGCAAATCATTTAACCACATTTTCCTCTGTTTCCTCATATGTAAAACAAGCTAGAAAGGAAATGGTAAACCACTCCAGAATCTTAGCCAAGAAAACCCCAAATGGGGTCATGGAGAAGCAGACAGGACTGAAACAGCTGAACAACAAAAGGGAGGTGAAGTCATTTGCCCTTTGTCATATAAGTAGTAATCCCTCCCTTGTCCCCATTCCTGCCTTCCACAAACCCTGCCATCCCTACTCCCCTGCCCTTCAAGCCCTCATGGCATTGAGAGATCACAGGCCAACACTTGGAAGGCACCATGGAGACCATTTAGTTTAATCTTCCCATTTTACAGATGAAGGAACTCAAAACCAGAGAAGTACAGTGACTTGCAGTGGTGGGATTTGAACCCAGCTCCTCTGAAGCCACAGTCAAAGTTTTTTCTTTGATCTCCCTATTGATGCCCCCTTCATTTTTACATCCTTAGCATTTCTGGATGTATCTCCTCCCCTACAGTTCCCAATCTAGCCTTCTTCTACAGCAAAGCAAAGCAGTTAAGCAGAAGCAACGAACAAAACAGCCACAACTCATAGCAAATGCCCCATTAGGCACCTGTAGATCCCCATCTAAATAAAATATGTAGAGTTTAGCATTTCCTTTCCAGTGGCACAGAGTTCTGAGGCCTATGTTACCTCAAATAAGAGAAAAGTCATCCCAAGTGAGAGTTAACGTAAGCACCATTGTTTGAGTCCTCATTTTTGTTCCAATGTCTAATTAAGATTTGGGTGCCTCAATGATTTAACAGATCTAAAAGCAATGGTTTCCTCCTGAAACCTATCATAGTTCAAGGCTTGCTAGCCAAGCATGAAGATCTGCTAATGAGAAATATAAGCTCAGAGTCAGGCCTCTGGATACTGCTATTAAAATGTACCAAATCATGGTTTTAAGCAGAATGGGATAATCATAATGAACAGACTTTTTTTACTCAGACTATAAACCTTTCCATTTGATAGATTTATTCATAACTAATTTAATTCATAGTTAATTCACACATAACAAGAGCATTGCTGAAGTCTGAAGTAAAATAAAAATCTCCAAGGGATGAAAAAGACCCAACTTTGGCCCTGAGGCGACTTTGCGCTGGGGCTCTCTCCTAGAGAAGAGGAGGAAGGAGGAAGTCACTGAGACCTAGACAGGTGTACCCAGTGTCTGGAAATAGCAGTTCAAGGGGCAGGACCAGACAGACCATCCTCCAGGCTGAATTCTCTCATCTGGAAAATGGGTTTAACAGTACTCATACTTTCTATGTCAAAGGATTGGTGGGAGGAAAGCACCACTTGGTATTCCTTATAATGGAGGGATGAGTTGGTGCCCAGGGGTTGAGACGGAAAAGATGAAGACAAATAAAGAAAAGAATGTAAAGAAAACAAGAAAGTTTCACCTGAGATTTGTCTAAAAAGGGACACAAACAAACATGGCTACTTTCTTACTGCCCTATCAAATTTAATACACTTATTTTAATATACTTATTGAATTTAAATTTAATATACTTATATATAGCTAATATTTTTAAAGTAATAGGAATTCACAGTTGAGGGAAAAGGGCAAAGAGGGCACTCATAGAATCCTAGATACAGAGAAGGAAGGGACACAGGAACATCTGGTCCCATTGTACTGATGGGGAAACTGAGGGCAAGATAGATTAGATAACCTACCTAAGGTTACAGACATGGCAGATTCTACCCAATAAGGTAGAATTTGAACTCAGGACCTTTAATTTGACTTTTTTCTAGTATGTTTTCCACCATACTATGAGTTTCACAGAAAAAAAATGTAAGTTTATCTTTGTATTAAGAAATACTCAAGTCAGCTGGTGCTTATTAAGATCATAATCTGTAAGAAAAAAATTAAAAAGTTGCTAGGCTTAAAGTTCTATGTAAATAGGATTTTTATTATGATTTCTCAAGTTTGAAGGATGAAACATTTCATCTGTTCATGATCCACAGAGTGCTGAGCTCCTGCTTTCACTTCCAGCCCTTACTTTGTCCTTCTTTTTACATTCTGCCTCCCCACTGGTAGGGATCATGAACCCCCATACACAACTGCTTCCAGCTCTTTCAAGGAATATGATGCTATGAACCCTGGCTCTATCTCTTACCATTTGAGAAACCTTGAGAAAAATTGTCCCACCTCCCCAGAACTTGGTTTCCCCAACTATAGAATAACACATATAGCTCTTCTCAAAATCCCTTTTCCCCATGCTCTGGAACTCACCTGGCCATCCCCCCTTAGCCATAGGGTAATCCTGTCTTCTGCCTCCATCCCTGCCACCACCATCTTCATCCATGATGAGCAATGGAAACGTTTTCATTGGGACAAATCTGTTGTTGTTCACCCTTCATTTTCAAAGAGGACCAAAGACATCATGGAGTGAAGTCTTGATTTCCTTGTGAATTGGATATAAGGGAGGCCAAGTTGTGTAAAATCATCAGCCTCATTCTTTCTTCTGGAGTCACTGAAATCCCGTGGCAAGACCAAAGTCAGGATGACTGGTGATGACCCAGGACACAGTGGATGACCTTGGCCTCTGGAACAGTTCTACAGCAGCTCAAAAGGCTTTAGACTTTCTTACCTGTTTTGTGACATGGACCCCTTGGGCAGAAGTCTGGTGAAACCTCTGGTCCCCTCCTCTGCATGGTGTTTTTAAATTCATCCAATTAAAATATATTGGATGACAAAGGAAATGAATTTTTTTGAAATAGTTACCAAAACATATATTTTCAGAGCCAGGTTCATAGACCACAGGTGAAGAGCCTAGCTTTACAATGTATATTTTCCCCAACTGCTAGTCCCTTCCATCCCTATCTAGTTCTGGTTATTTGGCATATGCTTCCATATGTGAACCCCACTCTACCTCCCGTTAGAAAGAGATCTCGCTTTTTCCCATGGAAGGTCTGAAGCAGGCAGCTGTGCAAAGATGAAGCTCAGCATCTCTTTCCCAGCTGCTGGCTGTCAGAAACTCATTGAAGTTGATGATGAGAGAAAGCTACAGACCTTTTATCAGAAACGGATAGCCACTGAAGTTTCTGCTGATGCTCTGGGTGATGAATGGAAGGGTTATGTGGTCCGAATCAGTGGTGGGAATGACAAACAAGGCTTCCCCATGAAGCAGAGTGTTTTGGCGCATGGACAAGTCCACCTGCTGCTCAGTAAGGGCCATTCTTGCTATTGCCCTAGAAGAACTGGAGAAAGAAAACGTAAATTTGTTAGGGAATATACTATGGATGCCAATCTTAGTGTCCTCAACTTTGTTATTGTGAAGAAACATGAGAAAGATGTACCAGGACTGACAGATAAAACTGTGCCTCATTGCCTGGGGCCCAAAAGAGCCAGCAGAATCTGAAAACTTTGCAACTTGTCCAAAGAAGATGATGTTTGACAGTATGTTGTGAGAAAACCCCTCAACAAGGAAGGTAAGAAACCAGGACCAAGGCATCTGGTGACTCCCTGGGTTTGCAGCACAAGCGTAGAGGCACTGCTTTGAAGAAGCAACATACCCAGAAAAACAAGGAAGAAGCAGCAGAAAATGCTAAGCTTTTGGCCAAGAGAATGAAGGAGGCTAAAGAAAAACAATAAGAACATATAGCTAAGAGACAGCGTCTGTCTTCCCCAAGAGCCTCCACCTTGAAATCTGAGTCCAGTAAAAAATAAAGTTTCTAAAAATGGGTTAGAAATACAAATATATTATCACGTATGTTATATATGAAATATAATTTTTGTCAAGTGAAAAAAAGGAAGTGAGATACCTAAGAACAGGATGATGGCGTCATAGATTTAAAACTGGGAGGGAGCTTAAAAGTCATGAAGTCCAAACCCATTTTACAGATGAGGAAACTGAGATCTTAAGATTCCACAGCTACTAAGTGTCTAACATGGAATTTTGACCCAGGTCTTCCAGACCCCAAATCCAGGATCCTTTCCACTATCTTGAGCTTTGTTCTTTGCTTTTGTATTCCTGGGGCTGACCTAAATGCCTTTAATATAAGTAGGAGTTCAATAAAGGTTTAGTGATTGACTGATAGGATAATCTGAGTAAGAAGGTAAAGTAAGTAAAGGTAGATTGTTTAAACACATCAAAAATTCATCTTCTTGAGTATCACAGAGTTTCGAATGGTAGGTCCTGCTGCTTTGATGGTTCTCCTTTGGACCAGAGGATCTAGAGTTGTAAGGAACTTTAGATCTCATCTCCTTATTTTTATGGAGAAAGAAACTGGGGTCCAAAGACTGATGGCAGCCAGACCATTGGTGATACCATTGGTGAGTTACAGAGCTGAGATCCAAGCCCAGGTAATATAGAAGCAGAGGAGAGGATCAATCTGCAATTGGAAGGGACCCGAAGGACCATCTGTAAAGCCAAGCATGAGCAGCTTTCCAGAAGACTGCTGTTGTGAATAGCTTCAAAGTTTTGATTACATAGTATAGTAAACACTCTATTTATTCAATAACAAACCAAAGCAAAACATTCACAGGAAATCAAGGTACAGCATTCACAATGTTACAACTTTTCACAGGAAATCAAAATATAGCATTCACAACAACTTATCACTAAAATGGCCACATAGGTTTCACCACAGTGGTCACATAGTTTTAAACAAAGTACAGTCATTTAGTCAATCAATCACTTAGTAATTCAATCATTCAATCAAGTCAATCATTCAGTCATCCTTAAGGAGGCTTGAGGGACACAAAATACAAAAGTCAAAGTACTCCACCCCTGAGTAGTATATTCATTTAGTCAATCACAGAGTCCTTAATTCAATCACAAAGTACAATCACAAATAAATTACAATTCTGCCAGTCACCACTCAACAGAAAATAACACAATTCAGCAGGCAGGGCTTCCAGCTGTCTGACCATTACATCCATGCCTAGTTAGTTACCAGAGAGGGAAGCATCAACATCTGGGTTTTCAAAGCCGAGAGGGCTTACCGGCTGCCCAGAGTCTCATCTGGCCAAATCACACAACTCTTCACAAAGTGAGTCCCAAAGCAAAACCTCACGTCAGGGTCAGTGACTAATCAGTATTCATAGAGAGGTCTTTTCATCTGGACTTGGGGCGGGCTTTCAGCTTTCATAGTTTCCCTTCCATGGTCCCATCTCCTACCTGAATTCACCAAATTGACACCTGGGTTCAAAGGCACACAGCTCCCAGCTCCTCGTCCAGCTCTCCATGCAGTTCCTGTCTCCCACTAAAGCTCACAGTGTCCAGTCCGCCTTAAATCCTTCATAGTCTCTATCCTTGGGAAGTCAAGGTTTAACAAAGTCACAAAAAAGACAAAACACTGACACCATAGTCATGCTTCCTCAGTCTTCTGCAACTCTGGCTGGTCCTCAGAAATCCTCAGCAGCATCTCAGCACCTCCAGCTGGCCCTCTGAAGAAGCTCTGCCACCACAAGTTCCTGGGAAATTCTGACTTTCCCATCTGGGGTTTTTTCTTATGTACAATATTGCTCCTCCCTGTTCAGCCCCTTCCTGTTAGATCAGCAATAGTACCTCATACCTTTTGTTTCTTTAACAGAGGCTTAATTTGAAACTGTTTGCTAAGTGCCTCTTAGACTAGCAATACAAAAGGATTTTCTAATTTCATTACTGTTACACCGTCTAGTCCAAAACTCTTATTTTACAGATGAGGAAACTGACATCTAGAAAAGTAAAGTGACTTGCCCCAAAATATGCATAGTAGTTAAATAGCAGATAGTCTAGGAGGGAAAGCACTAGCCTTTGGGAGGGATCATAGATGATCACATTAACATCACAGGTTCTCAGAGACAGAGGATATCATCTAGCTCCCCCAACCCCATTTTGTGGATGAGGAAAGGAAGACCCAGAAAAGGGAGGGCAGGGTTTTATGCTTGGAGTTCAAGATAAAGCTAATGGGGAAAATGGGGAAGAACAGGTCCCAGGCTAGGGAAGCTCACAATGTCTAGGCATCATGGAAATCATTAGTAGATGATATGAGGCAAGAGGAACACATGGGCAAGGGAGGAATGAGACAAGCTAGGCCTCAGAAGAACAAAATGGGCCAGGGGAGTCCTACTGTTTAGCAGAAATTATAGATTGTTGTTGTTTAGTCATTTTTAGTCATGTTTTACTCTTCATGACCCCATTTGGGGTTTTCTCAGCAGTGGACTAGAGTGGTTTACCATTTCCTTCACCAGCTCATTTGACAGATGAGGAAACTGAGGCACACAGGGTAAAGTGACTTGCCCAAGGTCACATAGCTAGGAAGTATCTGAGGCTGGATTTGAACTCAGCAGAGTCTTCCTGATGCTAGGCCAGGCACTCCATCAATAGTGCCTCCTAGTTGCCCTGGAATTCATAGGAGAGCTGGTTAAATGAGCTTTCTTCTATAAGGAGTAGGTGCCTCAGGTCTAAAGAAAAGTTTTCTACAAGTGGACTGGTACCTCTCATTCATCCCAATTCACCATTCCCAAGTCAGACCTTATTTTTGCATAGTTGTATGAATGTTGGTTTTAATAAACACCTGTTGATTTGACTTGAATGAAGGGAAATGAGATGCAAGGTTTTCAAAGTCTGCTTCCACCTTCTTTGAGGAAAGGAATCTGGGAGTCAGCTGGATTGTTGACATCCTAAGAGAGTCCTGGGAATTTGGGCTGGTTGGGAACAGGATATCCTACCCAGGCTAAGCAATGGAGGGATGAAGGATAAGAACAGTAAATATTTACATGACACTTTATGACTTCATTGTTGGCAAAGAAGAGTTTCACATATATTATCTCATTTAAACAGTTGACCTCAGAATTGTGGACTGATTTATTAGCCATTATGTAGAGCAATTTGGAACAATGCCCAAGTATCTATAGCTGCTCTTTTCTGGTGGCAAAAAAATTTAGAAATTGAGGGGATGCCCATCAAATGGGGAGTGGCTAAACAATTTGTGGTTTATGATTGTGATGGAATACCATTGTGATATAAGAAATGATAAGCCAAATGCTCTCAGAAAAACCAGAAGAGACTTACATGAACTGATGCAAAGTGAGATGAATAGTACCAGGAAAACATTGTACACAGTAACATTGTATCATGATCAATGGTGAATGACTCAGCTACTCTAAGCAATACAATGATCCAAGATTTAAAAAGAGCTGACCCCCAAAGGACAAGGAAGTGCTGTCTTTGATATATATTGACTGAGTGACCCTTCATTTAACTCCTTCATTCTATAGGTCAGTTTCAAATAAATACTGAGGTCACTAAAGCTTCCTTAAGAATCCTCAAGGGGCTGCATATTGATTTAGAAATGCAAAAATATTGCATTTTTATGTATTTGTTAAATGTTTATGGTATTTCTAAATGTCTTTTGTCAAATGTTTATTGCATTTTTATGTATTTTGTGAAATGTTGCCCAATTACATTTTAATCTGGTTCAGGCCTCACTGGGGAGCTTTGCCCACATTTGCTCCCTCTGCTCTAGGCAACTTGATAAGACTCAAAGTGGCAGAAAAAAAATCCAAATTTGCTTTGATAAAAGGGTTCCCCTCATCTGGGAAAAGGCTCTATCTCTGAAATTAGAATTACACTTCCTGTCTCTATCTCCCATTCCCTTTTGGGCCTCACAACAATTCTGTTAGGGAAGTACTGTTACTATCTTCCCTTTATAAACAAGGAAACTAAGACTGAGAAGTTAAAGGACTTGGCCAGGGTCATGCAGCTTTTAAGAGTCTAAGGCAGGTTGGAAGCTCGGGTCAAGACAGCCAGTCCCCTGCTATGATCAGGAGGGGAAGATGCTGTCCTTGCCAGCAGTATAATAGACCAAAAGCCAGAAGAAATATTAGAAGCCACATACTCCAACGGCTTCATTTCATGTCTGAGGAAATTGAGTCCTAGGAAGGTCAGGTCACACAAGAGGTGAGCCTCAGAAATGGTATTTGACCCAGATGTTTCCACTCCAGATTCATGTTCTCTCCAGCAGGTCTCATTCCCTAAGGGTATGATAAGAGTCTGAGCTGAAGGGAAACTTGGAGATCACATGGTCCAACCCTTTTGTTTTAGAGAGTAGAAAATTGAAAACTGGAGAACTAACTTGGCAGAAGTCACATAGATTAAGGTGAGTGAGAGATCAGTGGTTGAAAATGAAATGGAAAAGGTGACAACTATCTCTCTGTTTTCCCAGCTACCACTTCAGTTTAATCAATCAATCAATCAATCAATATTTATTAAGGGTCTACTGTGTGCCAGACATTGTGCTAAGCACTGGGGAGATAAAAAGGGGCATAAGACAGTCCTTCCCCTCAAGGAGCTTATAATCTAATACCGGAGACAACATGAAAATAAATGTATGCAAGGTAAGCTATAGGTTAGACCTTCATTACTTTCTGTCTAGACTCTAGATAAAGCAGCTAGGTGATGTATTGAATAGAGTACCCGATAGAGCTTCCTAAAATCAGGAAGTCCTGAGTTCAAATCTGATCTCAGACACACTAGCTGAACAAGTCACTTAATCCTGTTCACCCCAGTTTCCTCTTCTGTCAAATGAGCTGGTGAAGGAAATGGCAAATGACTCCAGTATCTTTGTCATAAAAACAAACAAACCCAAATGGGATCATGAAGAATGAAAATGTCGCCCCATGGCTCCCGCTTCTGCCCTCTGGGTCCAAGGAGAACATTCTAATCCCTCCTCAAGAGAGGAAGCTATCATGGTCCCTGAATCTTACTTTCTCCAGTTCCTTCAAATGGTCTTTATATATTATGGAATCAAAGCCCTTTACCACCCTGATTGCCCTCTGCTGGACAGTTTCCAGTTCACCAATGCCATTATTATACATTGGTGCCTGAAGTGGAGTAGCAGAGAGTACATGACTAAGGGGGGGGGGGGCTAAGGAACCCTTAACATTCTGAACCTGGCTCATGTATCTTCCAGCAGTTGATGGATTTGGGGGTAGGGAGTAGAACATACACACATACATACACATGCACACAACCACACACATGAACTAAATTTATCAAAATAAATATGTCTGAAGAGAAATAGAGAGGAAAAAATAAAAAAATAGAGAAAGGAGAAGAAAAAGAGAGAGGACATGAAGAGAAGAAAAGAAAGCAGGATGGAGGAAAGAAGAAAAGAAGGAAAGAAGGAAGCAAGGAAGGAAGGAAGGAAGGAAGGAAAGAAGGAAAGAAGGAAGGAAGGAAAGAAGGAAAGAAGGAAGAGGAAAAATAGATAGGTAGATAGATAAGAGAGGTGTAAGAGGTGTTCAGGGAGCCCTATCACCACTTAAGTGAGGGCTTGCTGAACCCTTTTCAGGGCTGCTTATCTACCTTTGGGGTCCTCCTAATTCACAAAACTATTACCTGTGGCTCCAAGAAGCTGTAACATGTCCAGCGTCCACCCCCTGTGAACAGCCTCAGCAGAAAGGCCAAACCAGGTTGGGGTAACCAATGGTTCTCAAATCTTTGAGTGAGTTAGGGGAGTGTCTACACTTCAAATATGTAAAGATTTCCCCTGGTGAGATGGTCAGATGAGAAGCAGGCACTGTGGAGCACTTAGAGCTTGATCAGACATGGAAGACATCAAGGTCCTCCATTGCATCCTGGGTCATTGCCAGTTGTCTTGACCTCTGTCCTGCCACTGGACTTTGATGATTCTGGAAGAGGAAAGCAAAGTTCCTATCCTCAAGATAGGAAGCTATCATGGCCCCTGAATCTTACTTTTTCCAGTTCCTTCAAATGGTCTTTATATATTATGGAATCAAAGCCCTTTACCACCCTGATTGTACAACTCTGCCTCACTTATATCCAATTAAGGCATGAGCCAAGTTATCACCTTTGATGTCACTGGTCCTCTTTAAAAATGAAGGGGTAAGTGGTCAGTGGTCAGGTCACACCATCAGGGAGAGAGAGCTGCACAAAGTCAGAGCCATGCTCAGAATACGGAAGTAGACAACTCCATCATTATTTTCACCAGCTACAAGCTCCCTGAGGCCTTTCCACCCACCTGACAGTACAATCAGTGGCAGATTTTCAGGGCACTATTTTTCAGTAAGTTCAACTTCCTTGTCATCTCTGTACCCAGACATCCCAATCTGGGCAGAAATGTTTTGGGAAAGCCCAGGTTTGGTTGCCCTCCTTTCCCCACAACTTGCTACAGCCCGTAACTGATGCTGGTTATCTCAGCCAGATGTTTTGAGTCTCTCAGTGGCTGAAAACCAACAGACCCACAGTTGAGAAGCGACCAGACCATTCCTTTAGAGCCCAGAGGGCAACCAGTGATAGCAAACAGCTGTCTGAAAGCTGTGCCTCCCCAGTGCAGCCATCCATCAAGCTCCATCAAGCTGTTTCCCAGTCTTTGCATCAAACCAGCCAACAGCACTAGTCCCTGCCATTGCCTCTGGGTCCGACTTCTCCCTGTGTGTTAGACTCTCTACTCCTGTGCCTATGTGCCTGCTCCATCTCTGACCTTTGAGTCACACGTTCTGGAGACACCCAGCTTCCCAACCTTTTCTTCACTTTGTGTTTCCTTCTGTCTACGCAATCTAAGGAAATGGCCATTTCTTCTGGACCTAGAGGGTGGCCGTTTGAGCCTTCTGCCTATATGATATCAGATGAGTTATTTGGGATCATAGGTCCAGAACTGAAAGGTCATCTAGCCTCATTCCTTTCTTTTATAAACGAGAAAGTTCAGAGATGTGCCAGAGACAGGACTTGAATCCTAATCTTCTTGGCTCTGCCCCCAACTCTGCAATCACTACTCCATGTTGTCTCTAAGGACCAGAGGTGGATTTGAACCTAGGTCATCTGACTCCAGAGCCACGATAAGCTATCCTACAATGCTGTAAAGCTTTAGTTAATTCATCTGTAAAAATGGGAATGATCAGATTTTACTTATCTCAATGAATTCCTAAGGGAGGGGGGAAATGTTTGATAAAACCTTAAAACACTATGGAAACATGAGTTATCCTTTTTTGCTACCAAGAAATAGGCATGTGTTTGCCAGTTCTTGTATTTGTCATCTTCAGTCATTTCTTATTCTACGTGACCCCATTGGGAGTTTTCTTGGAAAGATACTGGAGTGGTTTGCCATTTTGTTCTCTAGCTCATTTGACAGATAAAGAAACTGAGGCAAACAGGATTAAGTGACTAGCCCAGAGTCACACAGCTAGTAAGTGTCTGAGGCCAGATATGAACCCAGGTCTTATAGACTCTGAGTCCAGCGCTGTTTCCACTGTGGTCACCTAGATGCCCCAGGCCCTGTACCAATCTCCAGGAAAACAAATGGGAGGAATGGCATGATCCATATTCCCAAGGAGATTGTATTCTACCAATATTTTAGTTTAGCCACCACTCTCTTTGCCCCAGAAGATGGCTGCACCAGTGATTTCACTAACCAGAAGCATGAATTGCTCCCTTCCCACCCAGTCCATCACCTCCCAGCATCCTGGATGTCTAGCCTCTTTTCACATCTCCTGATCCCTTTTGACCCACCCACCACATTTCTGTTTCTTGTCTGAGTGATGCCCCCCAGGGATCAGCTCATTTGTAGAACAGCTCACTCCATGATCAAGCCTACGTCTCAAATGATCAGTCCTGCCCACTTATGTCAGATGTTCCCTGATGATTTATCACTCAACAGCAGATTTCTCCAAGCTCCTTAATTGCATTCTTACCATACACCAGATTTGAAACATTAGAACAGTAACGCAAAATCCCCAGCCAAGCTATGAAGAGGCCCATGCCACCAGGCTGCTAGATGGTATATGTCCACAAACCTAGAGAAAGACACATTGAAGAATTTCCCAAACTATACTGGCATTTATACTGCCAAAACATCTTTGAGCGAATTCAGCCTGTAAAAGCATCCTGAAACCAAACTCATTTATTGCTTGCTGTGTGAAATCCACTTTAATAATTTTTTTCCCCACATTTTAGTGAGTTCACAGAACCAGGGCTGTTAGGTGTCACAGTGATTAGTGCGCTAGGCCAGGAGGCAGGAAGACTTGAGTTCAAATCCAAGCTCAGACTCTTCCTGGCTGTATGACTTTAGAAAAGTCACTTAACTCTGCCTCAGTTTTCTCACCTAAGAAATGAGCTGGAGATGGAAATGGCTCCAATATCTTTGCCAAGAAAACCCCAAATGGGGTCACAGAGAGTCAGATACCACTAAAATGACTGAACAACAGAAAAGGAAGTTTCCTCACCCAGGAGTTACCTTTGCTGATAAAAATGACAGGGACAGTCACTGTCCCTATGCCCACAGGACTATATAACCTAGAGCTAGAAGGACAGAGGCCGTCGAGTCTAGTCCTTTTATTTTACAGACGAGGAAACTGAGGCTCTACAAGATAGGATAAAGTGATTTTCCCAAGGTCGCACAGCGTGAAACCATCAGAGACAAGACACGAGCCCTGTTGTCTTAGTGTGAGTTCTCAGTAGCAGAATCATTACACAACCAGTTTGACTAATTGCCTCCCTGATCAATCATTGACAGACTGAGCAGTGTTCACTGCATAGTCTTTGGATTGGCATTTCCCATAGTTTGTAGTTGATATGCCTGGTGCTGTTTGTTAGATGCTTTCATGACAGGCAGGATGAATAATATCATCAGCACCCAATGGGGGAGGAGTTCAGGAGGAGTCTCCTTGCCCAACCATCCTTGACATTATCATGTTACTGAATGACTCCAAATTTCCTCCCAGCTATTTGGAATTGAAAGGGGTAGGAGAGGGTCTCATCCCACCTCTTCTGGGCATGGAGCAGAGCAGAGCAGACAAGCCCCATCAAATCGTGTTGACTGAAGGGAGGGAGAGGATGGCTGTCATGAATTGAACAAGGACTATTATTTATTCAAAATGACTTAGCCCTTGGGGAAATGGACACCTGCCCTGAGCTTTGTAACTGGCCTCCCAGCCCAGAAAATAGGAAATAAGGGGTTGCATCCAACCCAGAAGAGGGCAGAGGAGATTTGATGGGGACTGGCTCACTGATGCGACCTAAGGGCCCCAGGGTCTTGCCATCTGCCCCATTGAGCATGCTCCTACATTGCAAATGACCTTTATTTTGTGCTTTCTACCCCAGTTAGGGTGTGAGGGCCTGCAGATCAGGGACTGCAGTGTTCTTTCTACGTTTTCTCAGAGTTTAAAAGAGGCTAGGTGTTCAGTAAATACTTAATACTTGTTTTTTTTTCATTCATTCATCCATTTGTTCATTCATTCACTCACCATAGGATTTCAACTCTAGACCAGAAAGGGATCCCAGAAGCCATCTAATCCAATCCTACAACTGAGGAAACTGAGTCCAGGGAAATTAAGAGGCTTTCCTGAGATCACTCAGATGTGACTGCAGTTGTCATAGTAGAGTGGAAGGAATATTTGGAGACAGGTTCAAATCTTGTCTCTGATACTTTTGTGTTCTTGATCAAATCTCTTCATGTAATAGTTTCCTAATCTTTGAAGCTAGGAGGTTGGATTTGGGGGCATGTATGATCCCTCCTGGACCTAGATTCAGGATTTCCTCACCCTAGGACAGGGCCGGGGCATCCCAGCAGCTCTAGATGAATGATTCTGCAGCCTAGACAATGACCAAGCACGGAGCGTGATTCCCATGGACTGTAGGGGTGGAAGGAATATCTGGGGGTAAAGACTGGAATCTTTTTTCTCCACCTCCTTCCTTTTGGCCCAACAAAGCAACAGGTTTGAACTCCACATTTTCCCTCTTCTCTTTTGAATACAACATAGGGGTGTCTAATGGATTGACATTAGATTCTTTTCCTTTTGGGAATATTTGGGCACCTCAGGATTATTGTTAGAATTTTATTTTCATATTTGATGGATTTATACATTTATATTGGTCTAGGGATTTCCCTTGTGTCTGAGAGTCCCTACCAGGACTCTCTGTTTCATTCTCTTTGTGTGCCTCTTTCTCTGTGTGTGTCTGTCTGTTTCTGTATCTATGTCTCATCTGTCTCTGTCTTTCTCTGTTTCTGTCTCATCTGTGTCTGTCCGTTTCTCGCCTGTGTCTAAGCCTCTTTGTCTCTCTGCTCTCTACCTCTCTCTCTCTCTCTCTCTCTCTCTCTCTCTCTCTCTCTCAGCAAATGGGTGTTTTTATTTAGTGGAGCTGAATGTGTTAAGCACTTAAGTGCCCACATGTGCAAGATTGTAGCCTAAGGCCAGGGAATGCAAAGCAGCAGCATCTCTTCTGTTGAGAAGTTTTCATCCTTCTGGGAGAATATAACATAAAGACAGTAAATACAGTTTAAAGATGGAGGAATTCCAGACAAGTAAGCAGATCAGGAACAGCTTTCAGTAGAAAGTGCACCCGAAATGAGGAAGCTAAGGGTTCTAAGAGGTGGTGATGAGGAAGGAGGGAAGGCATACCAAGCAGGGGGACCAGCTTCCACAATGGTAGAGGTGTGGGAGATGGCATGCTGAGTTCACCGAAGGTAGGGAGACCAATTTGGATGGAAAAGTAGAGTCCCCAAAGGTGAGTAATTAAAAATCATCCTGCAAAGACAGGAGAGAACCTGGATAATGCCAAGCTTTAAATGCCAGTCTTAGTTGTTTCATTTTATCCTATAGACCAAAGAGAACCATTGAATATCCATGAAAAGGGGAATTACATGGCCTTTATCACTTTCAGAAAGAGTATAAGTTTCTTTTTTTATTGACTTGTTTGTTTACTTTTAGTTTACAAGCTTCAGTTCCAGAATCACTTGAGTTTCAGGTTTTTCTCCCCTTCCTCCCTACCCCCCACCCCCACCATGGTGGCATACAATCATGTATAG
>CM053593.1:372035138-372099944 GCA_028646575.1 Pseudocheirus occidentalis
TCTTTTTCATGGAAATAGACTAGTTGGCTGCAGGAACCCCCAGAAGGTTTCCCTGAGCCCGCGAAAATCAAAATGTGTACTAGCCAATCCCTGCTGTAAACCCCTGATTACGCAATCTCCGACCATAAAGAGTTGGGGGACCCTATATATATATCAGTGATCTCCCCTTGGTCAGACCTGTTTGATTTGGGCAAGGTAAGATGTAGCCCCGAACAGCGCGTGCTAAATAAAATCCACTTCCAAAATATGCACTTGGGGTCTCACTCGCTTCTTTCGGCACAACAATTGTACTCATTCCGAAATACATCATTGGAATAGATATATTGAAAGGTATGACTCTAAATTTGCCTGAAGGAAGATACCAATTTGCTATAAGGAAGATAGGAATTAATACAGTTTTAGTTGGGAAAATAAAAATGTATCCAATCAGTTTACCTGAATCTTCTGAAGTAATTTCTTTAAAGCAGTATTGTGTCCAAGTGGGCAAGATGAAATTACCCCCACCATAAAGGAATATGTTGAAGCAGGGATGTTAGTCCCTACAACCACACAATGGAATAATCCTGTCTGGCCTATACAAAAATCAAAATGGACCATGGAGAATGACCATGGATTACAGACAATTGAACAAGGTCACTCCTCCTTTATATGCTGCTGTTCCAGATACCATCACCTTAATAGAAAGGATCCAGATATATGTTGGAACTTGGTATGCAGTTATTGACTTGGCCAATGCCTTCTTCTCCATCCCAATAGACCCCAGATAATGGGACCAGTTTGCTTTCACTTGGCAAGGTAGACAATATACTTTCACCCTCTTGCCATAAGGATACCTGCATAGCCCTACTATTTGTCACAGGATTGTAGTGGAACAGCTGGATGAATTAAAGCTATCTGTTATACAGCTTACCCACTACATCAATGATATAATGATAGAGGGAAAAGACACAGAAGAAGTGGAGAAGAGCTTGACTCTTCTCATCAGGCATATGAAAAGTAAAGGTTGGGAAATTAACCCTGCAAAGATTCAAGGACCAGTCCAAAATGTTAGGTTTTGGGGGATACAATGGAATAAGGGACTACAAGAAATTCTTCCACAATCCCGACAAGAGATTCAGGATTTTCCTACCCCTACCAATAAGGAAGCCCAAAAGTTAATAGGATTGTTTGGATACTGTAGGCACCACATTCCACATCTGGGACGTATTTTGAAACCTTTATATAAGGTCACTCAGAAGAAATATGAATTTGACTGGGGACTTGAGCAGAGTAAAGCTTTTGAAGAAGCCAAGGCTGCTATACAATTGGCCCTAGATTTATGGCCCGTGCAAAATGGCCCAGTGGAATTACAAGTGACTGTACAGGATGATTATGTAAACTGGTGTTTATGGCAAAAACAACAAAGCCAAAATGTACCCTTGGGTTTTTAGTGTAGGAAACTCTTCATCTGGAGTTCAGTATACACCTTTTGAAAAGCAGTTGTCAGCTGCATACTGGACTTTGGTAGAGACTGAACAACTAACCCTGGGCCATGAAGTGATATTAAGACTTGGAATCCCAATTATGACCTGGGTAATGAGTACCCCAGCTTCTCACAGAATTGGACATGCCCAAGAGGCTAGCATCATCAAATGGAAATGGTATATGCAAAATAGAGCTAAAACAGGCAAAAGCGGAGTCTCTGCTCTACATGAATCCATAGTGAACATAGACATTGAAGGGAATAACACACACCCTAAGCCAAAGCAAGAGTTGCTATAGTCCTCAGTAAAATGGAATAAAGGATATCATAGATTAGCTGACGAACAAGAGACATGCATGGTTTACTGATAGAATAGCAAAATATTTGGGCCATAAAACACATTGGAAAGCCTATAACCCATGTACTAGAAGAACTTTGGAGAGTACTTGGATAGATGGAAGTAGTCAATATGCTGAACTTATGGCAGTGCATCAAGCCATCAAAACAGAACAAGGAGGACAGTGTCATATATTCAATTCAATGGGTTAGCTACATGGATGCCCATGTGGAAAAGTCAAAATTGGGAAATTCATGGCAAACAAATCTGGGGCAAAGAATTATGGGAAGATATCTGGAACATGTCTTTGGTCACTGATATGTTAGTCTTTCATGTAGATGCTTATGTGGCCCTCACCATGCCAGAACGTGAGTACAATGCTCATGCTGGTCAACTGGAAAAGATTGCTACTGAACATATTGTACCTGCTTTGACAACAACTGATGATGCAGTATTAGCAAAATGGGTCCACCAAACAATCGGCCACTTAGGGGTCCAGGCCACACACCGGTGGGCACAAGATAGAGGTATTAGTATCTCTCATTCACTGTTAAAACAGCATCCAAGAAAGCACTGTGCTCTGTGAAGGAGCCCAAAAGAAACACAAGATGCACAAATTTAAAGACATCTACACTCCAAATGTTCAAGTGAACTATTTTTGCCCAATCTGCGGTAGAACATTCCAAGCTCATATTGGTCTGATCAGTCACAGTTGGACACTGTACCTTACCTCTAATATAGTGATGTCATTTTGATACTCTTTAGGAATGGAAGACAGCAACCAATCAACCAACAGCTATTAAGTAGAAAAGGCAGGTTTTGAACTCAAATCTTCTGTATTCAAAATCCAGCTATCAATCCACTGCACCACCAAGCTGCCCTAGCATTTGTTAAATCTTAAGAATGTATTAAATGGGCCAGATTTTGCTAGGGGATACAGAGATAGACATGAAACAATTCTTGCCCTTAAGGAACCATTTGGTTTTTGTCCAGATCCAGGATTTCTTCTCTATATAGAACTCCCAAGAAGGGGATTACCACTATCATTGCAGATGGGCACCTTCTCTACAACTTTTATTTTGGGAGAGTTGCCTAGGACACTGAGATCCTAAGTGTCTTCCCTAGCCACACTGCCAATGTGTATCAAATATGCTAAGACTTAATTCCAGGTTTTCCTGACTCTGAAGCTCCTCTCTATCCCCTGCAAAGAATGGACATAGTGAGATGAGACCCTCTACATTTCAAAATTGAAGTGGCATTTGCTATTTCCCTCTTTCCCTGAATACAGCAACAGCATAAACACGAAAGCCATGGCACAGGGATAAGTTCAGGCCAACTTTGAAAGTCAGTGTCATTTTCGACATTTTACATGCTGCAAATGACTAACTCTTATAATTCCCTCATGACAAAAAAGAAAAAAATAGAGGAGGGGGAAGCAAGAATTAGAACAAAGAGGAATCTAGAAGAAGAAAAAAAGATCCATTTCCAAAGGAGGGATTTTGTCTGAACAAAGTTTTTCTAAACTGGAAATTCAACTAGCAGCTAAAATTTGATTTGTATGGAACATTAAGCTTTTGCTAATTGATGTGCAAGCATAAAATGGAGATTAGAGGAGGGAAAAATTATCTAAAATGTTACATGCTCAAGGAGAAATGAACTTCATTCATATCAGAGGCCACCATGTTTATTCAGTTGCCCACATAGACCAGCCTCTGCCCTTGGAGGATTCCATGGAATGTTATGTTTGGACTTGGGGCTAGAGACTCTGGGGAGAGGATCAGAGATAAAGAGATAGAAATGAATGTGGAGATGCTGCAGAGAAGGTAGAGGTCAGCCCCATCCTTGACTGTTCCCTTTCCCTCACTGCTCACACATCCAGCCATTGATGGATTCTACCACCACTAAATGTCTTACATCCCATTTCCTTCATTCTGCATGGCTACCACCTCATTCAGAAACCTTGTCACATGTCACCCTGACAACTGAAACGGCTTACTGATTGGACTTCAAACTTCTAGCCTCTTCCCTCACCTTCCTTTTATGCTCCACACAGTTGCCAACATTTTCATCCTAAAGCATAATTCTAATTCATTCTCAGGAATCTTCAAGCAGCTCCAAATTGCCAAATTGGGAAAAACAACAACAACAAAAAAACACAAGCTCCTCCCAGTGTTTTATTGTATTGGATCAGTTTTGCTGGGTAGGTAATTCTTGGTTGTAATCCAAACTCTTTTGCCCTCTGGAATACCGTATTCCAAGAACTCTGATTTTTAATAAAGAAGCTGCCAAATTTTGTGTTATCCTGACTGTGGCTCTCTGATACTTGAATTGTTTCTTTTTGGGTACCTGCAATATTTTCTCCTTGACCCCAAAGCTCTGGAATTTGGCTAAATTATTCCTAAGAGTTTTAATTTTGGGATCTCTCTCAGGAGGTGCTTGGTGGATTCTTTCAATTTCACCTTCTGGTTCTAGAACAGAGGTTCTCAAACTTATTTGACTTATTCCCTTTTAAAAATAAATTATTCAGCAACCTCCTTGAAATCTACTTTCTTTAACACTTTAATATTTTTTAAATTTGCATCATTTCAAAAAATATTCATGCACTATTTTAAAATAACATGTTAAATTAAAAATATTATTGTCAGTTTGTATGTGTTTGTGTGGGAGGCTTCCTGCATTGAAATTTTGACGACACCATATTGCATCATGTAACTGTATAGTATTATATTGTAAACACATCTTTACTGACCATGCATACTGGACTTCCCAACAATGCACAACATGCTTGTCTACCAACACTTGCTTCTTAAGACCTGTTGCTGGACTTAACCACTGATTGGTTATAACTTGCATTTTATGTGCTTATTTGGAAAATAATGTAATCACTATGACTTTTACTTTGTTACACAACAGATGAAACATGTATGAATGATTTTTGAAAATTTTCTTATCTTCTTTTCTCATGCTTCCACCACCCCCTCATATTTATTCAATGTCCTCCCAATTGCACCTGAGGCTACTACTGACCCCCTGGATCATACCACCCACTTTGGGAACCCATGTTCTAGAGTATCAAGGCAGTTTTCCTTGATAATTTCTTGAAATGCGATATCTAAACTCTTTTTAAAAAAATAATGATTTTCAGGTGGTCCAATCATTTTTTGAATAATCTCTCCTGGATCTATTTTTCAGGTCAGTTGTTTTTCCAATGAAATATTTCACATTATCTTCTATTTTTCCATTCTTTTGGTTTTGTTTTATTGTTTCTTAATTTCTCATAAAGTCAGTAGCTTCCATCTCCTTGATTCTAATTTTAAGGAATTATTTTCTTCAGTGAGTTTTTGTGCCTTCTTTTCCATTTGGCCAGTTTTACTTTGGGGAGGATTGGAGGGGAGCAGGCAGGGCTATTGGAGTTAAGTGACTTAACTAAGGTCACATATCTAGTACATGTGTGTCAAGTGTCTGAGGCTGGATTTGAACCCAGGTCCTGCTGACTCCAGGGCCAGTGCCCTATTCATTGTGCCACCTAGCCACCCCAGCCAGTTTTACTTTTTAAGGATCTTTGTCTTCAGTGAATTTTTGTATCTCTTTTCCATTTGGCCTGTTCTTTAAGGCATTCTTCTCCTTCACTGACTTTTTGTATCTCTTGTGCCATTTGACCTAGTCTGGTTTTTAAAGTGTTATTTTCTTCAGTATTTTTGTGTGTGTGTGTCTCCTTTTCCAAACTGTTGACTCATTTTTCATGATTTTCTTGCATCACTCTCATTTGTCTTCCCAATTTTTCCTCTACCTCTCTTACTTGAGTTTAAAAATTCTTTTTGAGCTCCTCTATGGCCTGAGATCGATTTGTATTTTTCTTGGAGGCTTTGAGTATAGGAACTTTGACTTTATTATCATCTTTGAGTGTATGTTTTGATCTTTCTTGTCATGATAGTAACTTTCTATGGTCAGAATTTTTTTCCTGTGGTTTCCTCATTTTCCCCAGCCTATTACTTGACTTTTAATTGTCAAATTAGCTTTCTGCTTCCTAGCTGGGGGTGCACTATTTCAAGCTTAGGGGTTGGGGGTGGTGGTTGTGCAGCTGTTTTCAGAGATTCTTCTAGGTACCTGTAAGTTTTCAATTCTTCCAAGGTAGTATGATCTAAGGAGAGGTGTTTATTACTCTCTGGTCTGTATTCTGGTATATGAGTGACCACAAGCACTCTTTTCTGCACTGGAACTGTGAGAAGGCTCCCCATTCCACTATGGCCACAAGTTCTGGTGTGCTAGAACCCCTCCTTATCCTGGGACTGCCGCTCAGGACAGAGATCCAAATATGAATAAAGCAACAGAGTCCTGCTTCAGTGCTAGCAAAAAGACCCCAGTAATCTCCTTCTGACCAGTTGTTTAATCCCTTTACTGTCTGTGGGATGAAAGCTCAGGAAACAGCTGCTAACACTGCCACTGCTAATTCAGTTACTCACAGGACCTGCTTCTGGTTTACCAGGGCCAGGCTGCGCTGGACTGTGTCCGTACGCGGGTACGATGATCTTCCTTGCCAGCCTCCTAAGGTGTTTCCAGCTAGAGACTCTTTTTGTGGGTTCTGCTGCTCTAGAATTTGTTTAGGGTCATTATTTAAAGGCATTTGGAAGGGTTCGAGGGAGAGGTCGGGCAAGTCCCTTCCAGCACTCCACCGTCTTGGGTCCATCTCCCTAGGAATTTGCATGAAGGGGACTAACCCTTCACAACTTCAGTCTGGGCTCTCTTTCTAAACTCAGTTACCTCCCTTCACACTCTATCTATTCCATCCAATCTGGTCTATTTTCTGCCCCTTAAACTTGCCGTTCTACTTACCGCATCTGTGCTATAGTGTTCCATTCAGTTTCACCCGGAGAATAATGATATGAAGGAAACAAGTGTTTGGCCCTGTCTTCTACAGCCTTTCCTGATTGTCCCAGGTGCTAACATCACCATCCTCCGGGAGCCGCCTTTATGCATTTTCTATATGAAGTGTATATTCTTATATTCTTACCTGTTTTCTCCCTCATTACAATACAGGTTCCTTGCTTGGCACATGGCAAGTTCTTCTAAAATGTTTGTTGACTGACCAACTGCCTCCTTGCCTTTACCCAGAGCCTCTTAACATTTCTAATTGCTTCCAAGTCAGAAGTCAATTGCCATTGCTGCAGAAAACTTTTCCTCATCTCCTTTGTTGTTAGCGCTCTCTCTCTCTCTCTCTCTCTCTCTCTCTCTCTCTCTCTCTCTCTCTCTCCTCACATTATAAAGTATATAACTCATCTGTTCATTATTTTATCCCTCCTTAGCCCCTGTAGAATACTTACTCCTCAGCAGCAGAAGCCTTTGCATCCTCAATACCAGGCTATTTCTTGCACATAATAGGTAGATGGTCAGTGCTTATTGGACTGGATTTTACATATGAGGAAACTGAGACTCAGAGAAGTCACCTTCAACTCAAACAATCAACAAGGATTTTATTAAGTTGGCAGCTTGGCTTGGCTGAGAGGGAAGGGGAGGGAGGGGAGTACCATGGATAGCGCCAGACATGGGAGTCTGGAAATTCAGAGCCTTCCTGAGACTGTTCCCAACTGAACAGACCCGGACAAATCACTTAACCTTTTAATCTCTTTCCTCATCTGCAAGATGAGATAATAACCACGCCCACCCATTAGGCCTATTGTAAGGCTTCAATCAGATCATCTTGGTACAAAGCTTTGCAAACCTCAAAGTAATATGTGAACACCAACTCATGGCTGTTATTACTGTTTCTGTGGCCTACTTTCCAAAGTTGTAATGATCAATTGAGATAATAATTCTAAAGTTCTTAACATAGTCCCTGGTCCCTAGTAAGTGTTATATAAAAGCTAGCTATTATTATCAATTATACACCACTCTATGAAACATAGGGCACTATGCCAGGTAGGTATGGCAGATACAAAGACTAGAATCATAGGTCACATGAGGCCAATAAAGGTTAAATAATTTCCCCAAGGTCACACAGAAATAAGACTTAAACCCAGGTCCACTGGCTCCAAAGCTAAAGTTCTATCTACTGGACCATGTTTAGAATGTGACTGTTGGCATTTTAATCATTTGGATTTCTGATGTCATCATAAAAGCATTTGAAAATTCTACAGATATTGAGCAATGAACCACAGATTTGGTCTCCCATGCCTGGAAAGAATCAGAAGGAGCCCCATTAGAAGTTCCAGTTCCCCCATTTTGTCTTGTATCTGGTTAGTATACATTTCTGAGATTGTGTAGCCAGGTAGGGTGGGCAGTAAAAAATAATTTAAAATATAAGACTGCATTTAATGAGAATTGGAGTGTGGTCAAATAACATCCTTACCCAATGTATTCTTACCTTATTGCTTCTCAGAAAGGTGCAATTTTTCCATTTCCAAACCTCCACAGTTTTCTAGCTGCACAGCTTCCTTCCCATAAACACTAGTATTTTATTCTCCTCTTTCTGAAGTACTGTACTTTGATTTTGGAGGCGTTTCTAAATCACCTCAATTCACAATAGATGTATTCCTGGCAGCTCTAGTCAAATCAGATGTTGTGTAAGCCGTGTGCTAACCACTACGTATTTCTGCCTGGCTGTTTAGGCATGGAATTATAGAGCAAGTCAATGCTGCAAAGTTCAGTTAGGTCAAGCTTGGAGCTAATGAGTCCACAGTCAGTCCACACACAGTCCAGTTAGCTCCACTGTGCTCCATGACCACCTGGTAGTCCCTTCACCCTGTAAGCCTCATTCTCATCCCAACCATCTCTTCTTGGAGTTTTCTCTTTGTCTTACATTTTTCTCTAGACTAGAAGGATCCTGAGAGACTATCTTGTTCACCCACCCCATTCCATTTAAAGAATAGGAACCTGAGCCCCAGTGAAGTGACCTTTCCTAGGACACTTTGAAGGCAGAATTTGAACTCTCATTCTCTATTTCTAGGTGCCTCCCTCCCATCATTAGCATTTAGGCCCCATTTTAGATGTAGGGTATCTTCATCTAGGCCCTGGAATGGCAAATGGGGTTGGGTACAGATTCCCAGGAAATACAGATGCTGTTCAAGCTTTTGACTCCCACCGAGCTGGCAGCCAGGACCACACAGAACAAACACAGCGAGGACCAGAAAGGAGGATCACACTTCTCAAAGCCCTGTCAGTTTTTCTATTGTGACAATATCCCCGACACCCCACTGCAGGCAGTTTGATATGTGTATGTCAGCTAAAGAAAAAGATGTCCACAAAGAAGAAGGCAATTCTCCTAATACCCCTGGGTCAAAGACATTTCCATCAGATCTGCTGTTGGTGTCCATAGACAAATCTGGTGTTAAAATTATGAAAATACCAAAAGTTTTTTTAGAAGGGAATGTTGTACAATTAATTGATCCAGGTGCTGGGACCCAGAGACAAAACCAGGTACAAAACCAGGTTTGTATTCTCTTTAGAGAAGCTACAGATCAAGAAGGAAGCCTCCCATTGGAAATAAGAGAGTGGCATGGGGACATCTGGCGGCTAAGCCATCTTATCATACCCAGAAAACAAAATAACCAGTTTGAATGGGGCACTTTAATAGTTCTCCCTTCCATGTTTCTTCTGATAGATATTCTCATCTCTAAAGTCACAGGGTGCCAAACTCTACAAAGATTTGAGTAGGGGAGGTATTTCTTTAAGGTTTTAACATAGCTTCTGGCAGACAAACTCATGAATAAAAATTCCTTGGCTACCTTTGAAGGAATAATGAGGGTGTCCTGATTTCTGGGCATGGATCCAGCAGGACATGGGTTTAAATTCTACCTCCAATGAACTCTGCTTCCCAGCAGCCTTCCCTCACATAAATCCAATTCTCTTGCATGTCATGGCTTCACCTGATGTCATGGTCCTCTTCAAGAATGAAGGATAAACAGCAATTTCCCAGCCATCTGCTTGTGAGCTATCTTGCCTCTGGACCAGAAACTGGACTGGACAGGACTGAACTCCCACTCTGGGCCTTTGCTTTCCTGACTGATCATTGCCTCCCAGTATCACCCATCATGTCTCAGTACATCTCCAGCTATCTTCTCACCAGCTTCCTTATCATATGCATGTAACCTTCCTGCCCCACCAACCTCTTTTTACTACTTTCCACTGATTGAACCCAGAAGACCACAGGATCATAGATTTAAAGCTGAAGGGAAGCAATCAAATCCAATACGCTATTTTTCAATTGAGTAAAACTGAGGTACAAAGAGATTAGGTGACTTGCTCAGGGTCACAAATCCAGTTAAGTATCCAAGGCAAGGTCTAAATACAGGTTTTTTCTGACTCCAAGGGTAGTAATGGTTATTTCTCTAACCAAATCAACTCTACTCAAACTCATCCGGGAAAGGGTACATCAGTCTTCTATCCTAAGGATCCCCTTACCATCCCTGATAACTTTCCAGACCAAAATACTACTTCCTGGTGACCACTTTCCTGTATGTGTCACCTCCCCCTCCGCTCCCCCCCCCCCCCCCCCGTTAGAAGGTAAACTTCTTAAGGGCAGGGTCTGTGTTTAGTTTTATGTTTCTAGCTACAGCACTGTGCTGAATACATGTTAGAGCTTTTTTGTTGGTTTCCCACTCCATTCTGGTTCTTCTTCTCTCCTCCCTGAGTCTCAGGCAGCTTACTAGTACTTATTGATTATAAGGCATAGACTAGTAGATGGGTGTCCCCATCCTGATGAAATGGGATCATAAAACCAGAGCTATAAAAGAGCTCGGAAGCCACTGAGTCCAATACCTTCCTGTTACTACAGATGTGGAAACTGAGAGGTAGGAAAGCTAAGTGTCTTGTCCAGGGTCATATGAGTAATAAATAGCAGAGTCAGAATATGAACTCCGGTGGTTCAGAGCTCTTTCCATTGGGTCACTAAATCATAGTTCCTTCTAGTACCTTTGAATATGGAAACTGGGCTAGCATATTACTATTTCTCAAACTACTTCTATAGATAGATAGATGGATCTCTATATACACACATTAGACATTTCTGATACCCAGTTTCCTCACTTTTAAAATATGAAGTACAAATGACCACTGAGTCACTTAAATCTATGATATGATGTTTATATAGACAGTACTATCCCCATTCAGAGATTACCTTATGTTAATTAGATGAATCAGGCAAATGCCATTCTAATTCTCCTCCACTGACAATTACCCTAGCCAACAACAGACCAATAATATTTAATCTCTCCTTTTGTTCTCCATTTCTCTTCCATTTTCAGCTATATCTGTCTTTTCTTCAGTAGTTTAAATTTAAAATATCTCCATATTATGTAAGCAATAGAAGTCTTTTCTGAACCACTTCCAGCACCAGCTTTCCCCTGTCCTACTTACAACATCATTCACCATATACCTCCATGCCATGGATTCTCTTCACACTGTGGCCCTCTCTAAATTTGGCATTCAGATGTAAAGCTTCATTTTTTTCTTGAATGCTCAGAGAAATGATAGAGACCATTGATATTCATAAGCAGGCCTGTTGTCACCCATTATAATGAGAGCACAGACCAAGCAAATGAAAACTGGTAGAACAATCCTGAATGAAGAGTAGAATCAACAATCCCACATGGGCTGTTTCCATCTCTGTTCAAAAAGCTGGATCACTGACTCGTCTTGATTTTTTGGCATCCCAGATGGTCGTTCATGCTCTGTTGGAGCCAATCTGTTAGCTGGGCAGACCTTCCTGTGTCTTCTATTCTGGCTGTATGAACCACCCAGAAGCCTTTCCTTGCAGAAAGCGGGCCTTCCACATATCTGTTCCCCCTGGTCTCTTGTGGGTCTTTCCTCATTAGTCATGTGGTCCCACCCATACATATAGAAACACCCATCATTTTATTTTCCCCGGTGCTTGCTGAGTGACAGTTTTAGTATTTCCTTTATTTAGATCTATCTATCCATCTATCTATCCATCCATCTATCTGTCTATCTATCTATCTATCTATCTATCTATCTATCTGTCTGTCTGTCTGTCTTACTATCCACCTGTCTGTCCATCTATCCTTTCATCTCTGTCTATTTATCACATCTGCCTATCTGTCTGTCTGTCTATACACACATTATTTTCTTGTCAAAGATGTCATCAGTGGATAATAAGAACAAAGACAAGGAAAGGTTCATTTATCACCTTGAGCTAATTATGTTTCACAGCTGCAGCGTCAATTTGATTTTAACCTAGTCAAAGACTGACTTCTGACCCCAACCACAGGTTGACTCCTAACACAGTTATAGACTGACCCATCACCTTAGACTAATCACAGGCACAGACTGATCCCTAGCTTCAACCAGAGCAGTTTGTACTTTTCCGTCACCCATGACAATTGCTCATACCATTGTATAGACAGAGGTAATTATGAATTAATAACCAATTGCTAGCATTTGCTGTGCTATACAATGTACAAATGTTTTCCCATTTGATCCTCACAGCAACCTTGAGAGGCAGGAACTATTGTTACCCCTGTTTTATAGTTGAGGAAACTAAGGCAGGCAGAGGTTAAATACCTTACCCATGGTCATACAGTCACGCAGTATCTGAGGAGAGTCAGAATTTGAACTCAGTTCTTTCTGACACCAAGCCCTGGGTTCTATCCACTGCTCATTCCTACCATAATGACTAGGGAACTTGGGTTTGAGTCCCACTTCTGACACTGGGTGATCCCAGACAAGTCATGTAACTTTTCAGTGACCTGGGCAATGATCTAAGGCTGTGATTTTCAGAGGAGTTTCTGGCTTGCATTGGCTGGGAGACTTCCCTCAATTAGCAATCACAGATCTAGTCTGTGATGATGTTACCCCTAGAGAATTTATGGTGTGTAATATATTTCTACTTGCACACATTGATCACGGGCTCCTTGCAGATTTGGAACTGGAAGGGACCTTAGAGGTCATCCTGTCCAACTCTTTTTTATAAATGAGGAAACAGAACTTCAAAGAAACTAAATGATTTCTTCTTGGTTCCATAGGTAGTAAGTACATCTATTTATCTGTCTGTCTGTCTATCTATGTATCTATCTATGTATTTATCTATGTATCTATCTATTCATTTATGTATCTATGTATCTATCTATGTATCTATGTATCTGTCTATGTATGTATGGATGTATGTATCTATCTATCTATCTATCCATCATCTATCAATGTATCTGTCCATCTGTGTCTCTACTTATGTATCTATCTGTCTGTCTATCTGTCTATCTATCTATCATCTATCTGTCTGGCTACCCACCTATCTTTCTCTGTATCCTTTCATCTCCCTATCATCTGTCCCTCTATTTATCATGTCTATCGATATGCACATGTACACCTGTATATGTGTGTATACATATATGTATATATGTGCATATATACATATATGTGTGTATACGTGTGTGTGTGTGTTGGTGTCTATGTGCTGTTTCCTCCAACAGAGTTCAAGCTTCTGGAAGTCAGGAACCTTATCACTTTCATCTCAGTATCTTCAACACCTCACAGAGTGGCTGGTGCATAGAAAGTAGTTAAGAAATGCTGACTGACTAGTTAATTGATTGATTAGAGAGAATGCCCACATCAGTGAGGCCATAGATTCTCTAGAGTGACAGGGTATAGGTGACCATTTATGAGGAATGGTGAAGGATCCCTGGCTGTTAAGGGAAGGATAAAAGATTCTGCATAAAATAGCCAAGAAAAGTGGGTTTCCTGAAGAATCCCACTCTGTGGCCAAATACAGATTAGGAAGGTAATTCAGTTTCCAGGTTTAATATTTCAAACTATGTAGCCTGCTAATGAATCCAACCCTTGATTGTTTAATATTGATGAGTCACCAAGTTTCCTGACCCTGCCGTGATGTTGGCTCATCTTTTCACCAGTGATCTCTGTGCTTAAGGTTTTCTATAAAGCTTGAACTCCCGAATCCACTGATTGATAAGAAATAATTCCAAGTTCTTTCCTTTCATTTTGGCAAAGCCTTTTCTGAAAGGGAGAGCAGGAGTTAACTGGAAGGAAAAAGGACCTCTCTGCTGTGTGACAGGAGGACCTATCTGGTCCCGAGCCCAGAACCTGATAACACTAGGAAAAAGTTTGTTTTCTCCCTTGGGAAGGAAGCTGCTCAGGCTCGTTATTTGTTTTGATAGCAAAGTGTTGCATAAAATAACATGCAAGAGTAGTGTGATATAAACAAGCCCTCAGCTCAGCAGTGAGTGAAGGAGCGAGTGAGCAAACTGGGTGTGAGGCATGTTAAATATAGAATAAATATCTTTTTCACTGCCACGTGGCAGTCATGCCTTCGGGGTGAGATTAACCAGTTATCAGAAGAGATCATTCAGCCACAACCTCTGTTTAGGTGTCAAGTCACCCTGGATGAATGTAGATCCCCAGGTGTGTGTGTTTGTGTGTATGTGTGTCAGTGTGTGTGTGTGTGTGTGCATGTGTGTGCATGTGTGTATGTGTACCGACTGATCCTGAGATTCCACCTTCAAGATCCACCTCTTCCTACAAGAAGTAAGAAGATTCCTTGCTTTCCCGTCATAAATGATTCCTTCTTGAAACTCTCATGGCATCTTGATCGTACCTTATTGAGGCATTAATCATGTTTTATTTTTTAAAATAGTTACTTAGAATATCATCTTAGGCTTTTAGAGATGAACAGTTTTAAAACTGAGGACTAGAGGGATAAAATTACTTGCCCAAAGTCACACCATTTCCTAAGTAAGTGAAGGATCTGAGACGTGAACCCAGGCTTTGAAGCTACCCTCCCCACTTTGTCTTGGGGAGATGGAAGATGCTGGGATGCAGAGGAAATAACCGAGGCTCCATGATCAGAGGATCTTGTTCTATCTTCCCTCTGACTCTTATGATCTGTTTGACTTTCGGTAAGTCACTTCTCTCTGAATCTGTTTCCTTAACTGGGGGAGGAGGTTGAGATAGATGACCTATAAAGCCCTTTCCAGGACCTTGAATCTCTAAATTGGAGATCCTATCACCGATCACTGTGTGATTCCTAATTCTAACTGCTCCAGCCATCAGTTTTCTCAAGCGTCAATTCAGAACAATGATGTAGATGGTCTCTAAGGTTCCTTTTCTCCCTAGATTCATGATCTGATGATCTTCTGATGCCAAGGGAAAGGGAATAGCCATTTTCTAAGCTCCTACTATGTGCCAGGAACTGAGCTAGGTACTTTCCAAATAGCATTTCATTTGACCTTCACAACAGCCCTGCCAAGTAGAGCTATTTTCATCTTACGTCTATACTTATACAATCGAGGAAATTGGGCAAACAAAAGTTAAGAGACTTTCCCAAGGTCATACAGCCAGCACACAACCAAGGTCAGACCTGAAGGTTGGATCAGGAGTTCCTGACCCTACTGCAGCCACATAACTGTATCTGTTAGTTAGTAAGTATTTATTAGATGCCTCCTATGCTTCAGATGCTGTACTGTGTGCTAAGGATTAAAAAAGAAAAAGGCAAATGTCAGTGCCTGCTCGCATGGAGCTTACAGGTCGTTGGAGGCAATGTGAAAACAGTCGCATCAATAGGGTAATTTGGAGATAGTTACAGAGGGAAGGGCTTGGAATTAAGGGGCATTAGGAGTAGCTTCTCATAGAAGGTAAGATTTTCACTGAGCCTGGAAGGAAGCCAGGGGAACCAGGAGGCAGAGACGACTTGGCTACTGACTGGACGGGAGAAGTATTGATTGAAGAGTCAAGGACAGCAAGTAGGTTGCAAGCCTGGGTAAATGTGAGGATAGCAATGCCCTTGCCAGACAAGTTTGTGATTTTAGGAGGAAAGATAATGAGTCCAGGTTTGGACGTACTAGGAGTAAGATGTGGACAGGGCCAACAATCTGAGATCTCCAATTGGCAATTGGATATGTAGGTCTGGAATTTAGGGGAGAGGTTAAGGCTGGAGAAGTAGATCCGAAAATCATCAGTAAAGAGATGCTGGTTGAATTCATGGGAACTGAAAAGATAACCAAGTGAAATAGGAGAGGGAGAAGAGAAGAGGGACTAGGAGAGAACATTGAAGGACACCCATCTTTAATGGGTATGACTTGGACGAAACTCCCACAAAGGAGACTGGTCACATGAACACAAGGCACCATGAATTTGCTGATGGAAGTGTTCAGACTTCAGACCTCCCTGCCAATCTGAAGGTTAGGCAGGAGCTAGAGGACCAGGAAAGCTGTGTCACTTGAGTAGGCCAGGATCTGGTACCAGGAATTCCCAGGTTCTTGATCATGATATCGTAAAGTAAGCATTTAACATGGGACCAGTCACCAGTTGAGTCCATTTCTTCCTCTCCTGATCTCAGCCACTCTTATCAATTCTTGCATCTTAAGGAGTAAGCAAAACTATATTCCTATAGCTAGGGAGAGATACCCCACATGGAGGGAAGAAGTGAACAGAGACATTAGTCACAATCATGGGGATAGAGGAGTTCAGCTGGGCTTGGCCACCACACATGGACATTAGATTTTTCTCATCTAATTGGGTAGGAAAAGGTACATAAACCTGCTTAACACACCCTTCATTATTGGTGTACCCTTACTAGGTCAATTCCAGTTATCACTGAGTTCCAGTACACTATATGAGAGAGGAAGAAGGCAGAAAACAGGCAAGGCCAGAAGGGTGAGAGTCTTGGATTTCCCCCTCCTTTCTTCCTTGGTGATGTGGTCTGTGACCTTGGTTACTACATCTTAGAAAGGAGGGCCATGTATGTACTGAAATGGTACGGCCTTGATCGTCCTGGGAATTTTCTGTGGTCCATAATTGGGATCCGCCATTCTGGAGAGCTAGGGCATGGAAAAAGTACCCACCCACCTGGGGAAATATGAGTGATAACAGAATGTCCTGCAAATTCAGTCACAACCACGTCTATCTAATTCGTCATGAAAGAAAGTTAAATCTCTGCCTTATCAGGACAGATTGGCCAACCATGCTCATCTTTTTATTAGACGGGCAGAAAGCACACCTTGGCACAACAGGCCCAGCAGTCTCAGAGGCAGGAATCTGAGGCCAGTCCCTGCTAGGGTGGTAGAGGTCTCCAGTCCAAGCATCTGGAGAGCTGCTGTTTTCACCAGCCTGCTGAGCAGGAGGCCGATGTGTTTATTCACCTCTGAAGCTTTGCTGAATGAGGGTCTTTCTCCTGGTGGTAGTTGCCTCTGCTTTGGGATTTGACTCAGGAGACAAGAGGCTCTCTCCCTCACTTGCTTCTTTTCCTTCACGGTCCCTGCCATAATACTGCCTGTCTTCTCTCACATAGCTGTCCCCTGAGCGATGGCAGTGTTTTGCAGGATGCTACATGCTGTGGCTATCTCAAAGGCTCCACTGGGGAAGGGATAGAACATGTACCAGATTTTTCTGAACAGCTGAAATAGGCTTTTAAAATGTCAGACATCCCTCGGATCCCCTGCTGGTCCTATGTGCAACAGTGTAATGTTCTCTGAGGGAGGTTTGTGGAATGGAATTGGTACCTGAAGTCAGTTCTTCAGGGAGGAGGACAAACATTTATTGAGGGCCTAGAACTGTGCTGAGTGCTATGGAAGGATGAGAGGAAGGAAGGGAAAGAAGGAGACCAGAATGGATGAAGTATCTGGATAGACTATACACATATCACAGTCCATCTGAGGCACACTGAGGTTAAGTGACTTGTCCTTGGTGAATTAACTAGTAATCATCAAAGGTGAGATTTGAATTTGGGTCTTCCTGACCACTGGTTCTACCCACTAGGCTATTCTCATGAGCTTTAGTCAGCTTCATAGGCTCATACTCTGAGCCTGCAGTGATCTGTCTACCCCCAAACAAGACAACAACCTAATACATGCCTCACATTTAGAGAATTGTACATTTATAGTTATGGAACTTTGAAGTGAAAGCAATTTGATGGCCATCATTTAATATGATTCTCATAATCTTGCCTAACAACTTGAAGAATGTTCCACCATGTTATCTCCCAACTTGCTTTAATATTATAAATCTTATTAATCTCTCAACCCCCCAGTTTTGAAGACAACTGGACTCCAAGAAACCCTAGCTTTCCTCAAAGCAAAGCTTGGCTAAGACCTTCCAAATGATTACCTCCTCCATGAGTTCAATTAACATTCTCTCCCACCTGAAATGATTTCATATTACTTAATATATGTTTAGTATTTCCCAGCTGGTTCATATGTTGGCTTTCTCTACTAGAATATAAGTTTCTTGAGGGCAAGAATTGTTTCATTTTTGTACTTATATATATCATACTTATTTTTATCATTTTGGTTGTGTCCAACTCTCCATGACCCCAGTCGGGGTTTTCCTGGCAGAAATACTGGAGTAGTTTGCCATTTCCTTTTCCAGCTCATTTTACAGATGAGGAAACTAAGGCAAACAGGGTGAAGTGACTTGCCCAGAGTCACACAGCTAGTAAGTGTCTGAGGTCAGCTCTGACTAGCACTCTATCCACCACCTAGCTGCTCTTGTCATACTCATGGTGCCCAGCATAATATCTTGCACATTGCAGGAAGAAGGAAGGAGAGAACAGACTTAGATTTCATCAGTGTATGGAATTTACATTGTGGAAATCCTCATCCACCAATGGCTAGCCTCAACTTCAATTTATAATCTTAGAGAGATGCCTAGGGCATTAAAAAAGAAAGTAGAGTCATAAAACCAGTATGTATCAGAGGCAGAATTTGAACCCAGATCTTCCTGACTCTAAGGCTTAAGCTTTGGCCCCTAGAGAGAGGCACTGTGGTATGATGGAAGGAACAATGCCTTAGAGTTAGAGAATCTGGATTCCTATTGTCTCTAAGAGTTATTAGGGTGATAACCTTGAGAAAGTCTCTTCTCTTCCTTTGCCCTCATTCTTCACATCTACAAAATGGTGGGGCGGTGGCATATGGCCCCTGAGGTCCCATCCATCTCTGCATCTAAGCTCTTACCCATGCAATCTTGGACCACACTGGGCTCGAGTTTCGTCATCTCAGAAATTGGGGCAGAAGGCCTCCAAAAGCTAGCCCTTCTACAGATTCATGCTGCCTCTCACTCTGCACATAGTAGGGTTTTCATAAACATTTAATTTGTTAGATTAAATTGAATTATTTATTTAAATTTATCTAATTAAAATTTTTGCTGTAGAAATGAATTTTTGGATAAGAGAATCACACAGTCCAGGACTGCACAGCCAACAAGCAAAAACTTTCATCTTGATTCATCTCATTAAAGCCAACACATTTTGACCCATCTCTTCAGGCTGTCTTCTCCAGGAGAGAAGCAGGAATCTGTCTCATAGACCACTTTCTAATAAACCAGCCCCACCCCAATTGCACACTAGCTATACCCAAGAGTTCCACAGTACAGGCTAGTTTCCCTTCCCGTGTTTCTTACATGCCAGCTCTCAAGGCATCTTGCCTTTACATATTGTTATTGTGGTCACATATCAGCGAAATAAATAATGTGAACCAGCTTTCTCAGGTGTGGTATTTATGGCTCAGTTTGTAGTGAAAAACAGTCAGAGCCAGTGGGTAAAAACTAATTTACAGTAATGTCACCCTGGATATATAGCAAATAGCTGCAAACAAGTATGTACAATATAATTAAAAATATGATAACATTATAAAATAGGATGATGGCTAGTTAGAGAGTCAGATATATCAAGGAGGAATATGCGTATATCACATGAAATATTGCCTCAATTACTCCAAGTCATCAGCCTTGGCTCATCATCAAAAACAATCCGTGGCAAAGGCAGCCTTCAACTGACGTGCCGTATTAATTTCCACATCTGGTCGAGTTCCTTTCCAATCGCCCAATGGCAAGGATGACAGAATTGAGCAAAGGATTAGCCATGTTTTGCTTGGCCCCAAAACTAATAGCCATGATTGGAAGTTCCAACAAAGTAGATTCCCACCTGATAGGAAGAGAAAATTTCCTAACAGTTGGAGCTGTCTAGAAGGGGAATGGGATCCCTGGGAAAAGAGCGGCTCCTTGTCCTTGGAGGTCTTCCAGCCATAAGCTGAATGAATCCTTGTGAGAGAGAGATATATCACAGTGGAGATTCCCCTCAGCTACGAACTGGACTAGTACATGAGTGGCTTGAGAGTAGGGGTTATTTTGTTCTTTGCATTGTCTTCTGCCTTCTAGCACACTGCCTGGCAAGTAGTAAATCGATTGTGGAGATGCCAACCTGGGTTCCTTCCACCTCTAAGACTCTGTGCTAGAGAAAATATAATGAGGTAATGAGAGGGGATGCTTGTCCTGATTTCACCAAGTTATTCCTAAATTAGAAAAGGTGTATATCTGTGTGCACACATAGGTATATTGGTATATGTATGTGTGCGTGTATGTTTACATATGTGTTTGTGTGTACTATGTTGCATACATGTGTACTATAGATGCATATAGGTACTATGGCATGCGTGCATGTGTATATATGCACATGTATGTGTATAGATACCATATAGGCACGTGTGTTGTGTAACATGTGTGTATAGATGTGTGCATATGTGTGTCCCAGCATGTATTGTGTATACACACACATATATACACGCATATATGCACACATATAAATTTTAGTCTCAACACAAGCCTATGAGTTGGTTAGAATAGTTATCCCTGTTTTTCAGATGAGGAGACTGAGGATCAGAAAGAAATTAACTCCTTTGCCCATGGCTACACAGTAGATGTCAGAGGTGGGATTCAAAACCTGGGTCTTCCCAACTTCTGAAACATCACTTATGCCCACTCTGCCACACTGACTCCAGGTGTTGGTTGGTTGGGTGCTGTCAGTCATGGTGAGTAAGACCAAAATGACATCACTATGTTGGGGTCAACATATAATGTGGCTGACTGTGGCTGACCAGGCCCATACGAACTCAGAAGGCTCTACCATAGGTCAGGCTCAAAAAATCCACATGAACATTTGGAGTGGAGATGCTTCTAACTTTGTGCACATCATGTTTCTTTGGAGCTACTGTAAGGTGCATGTTGCTAGTAAATCACTAGACTTTTATGAACCTCAATTGTCTTGTCTACAAAATTAGATTGGACAAGTTGATAGTGAAGGTTCTGGTTCTAAAGTCTGAGTTAATGAGATCATGGGATTATTCAATGCAAGCCTTTCTTTTTTTTTTTTTTAACAAATGAGGAGATTAAGGCTCAGAATAGTCAAGAAAGTTGCCTGAAAATCATACAACTTGTTAGTGATACCCAAGAGAACAAGAATGGTTAAAGGAGAATCAAAATCCAAGATAAAGAAAAAGGTAATAAAGGAGAAATGATCAAGCTGGTAGCTTTGATAAGTTCAAGTACAGTGCATGTCAGAAATAACTGGTGCAAAGAATATGATGGTAAAACTACTATCAACCATCTTTGGAAAAATTGCTAAAAAAATAGGAGGGAGCAGAGCCAATGTCCGAATTTTCACACAAATGAAACTTTAGGTCAATAAACCTGACTTCCCTCCCCAGAAAATTCTAAAATCAATTATTAATGGGATGGTTTGTAAGACTTTGGAAAGGAAAGCCATGATCACCAAGAGTCAGCTAAGCCTCATCTTCATGGGTTCGAATCTGGCTTCAGATACTAACTATGTGGCTCTGGACAAGACACTTAACTCTGTCTGCATTTCTGGCAAATGAGCTGGAGAAGGAAACAGCAAACCACTCCAGTATCTTTTTCAAGAAAACCCCAAATAGGGTCATGAAGAGTCAGACATGACTGAACAACAAACAAAAAATTACAGCATTACCAGAAGCTGTAAGAGTATCAGAGGGACCTAGGCATCTGGCTAGACCTGGTAGTGTCTGCTCCTTATCCTAACTCTGAACTCCTATGTTCAATCATCCCACTACCCCAGGCTGGATTAACAAGCTTCCCAGTCTAATAGGTGGGCTCTCTCTTGATGGGAGTCAATGTAATTAGATAGACAAGAATTATTAAATACCTATTATGACAAGGTACATTATATTATATACCTAAAATTACCTATTTATTCAGCTTTATATCTATCTATCTATCTATCTATCTATCTATCTATCTATCTATCTATCTATCTCTATCTGTCTGTCTGTCTGTCTGTCTGTCTGGTGTCTCCTACAATAGCCCATAAGCTCCTTGAGAATAGGAGATATTTCACTTCTGTCTTTGTATTCTTGGTGCTGAGCAAAGTGCCTGGCACATAGATTGCCACTGATTAATTAATTGATTGATAGATGTTATGAATAAAAAGACAAATAAAACAGTCCCTGTCTTCAAAAAGCTTTAATTCTACTGAGGAGAATACAACATGGTCACAGATAAGGCAATTAAAAAACATATGTATACATACATATATGTTACATACATATGTATATATACATACACATACATACATATGCACAGTGTGTATATGTACATGCTCTTTAACCATCTATAAGTACACACGTATAAGTGCAGATATGTGTGTGTGAATTTGCATACATGAGCGATATGTCTACAAGTATATATGTGTGTACATATACATATGTGTGTATGTATAGATAAATATATATGTTTATATGTACATATGTGTGTACATGTATATACAAAGCAAATGCCATGGTAGGGAAGTCCTAGCAATTGGAAGAATTGGAAAAAATTTTGCCTATGCAGGAAGGGACCATTGAGTTATATTTTGAATGGAGATAGGGTTTCCAAGAGATGAAGATGATGAGAAATTTCAATGCACTGGTTTTACAAAGGCTTCACAAAGGTGGAAGATGGAATGTCAGTCCTTCTGCATAACCCACATAATTTATTTCTTCCACAACTAAAGGACTTAGAAGCACCAAACAGTAATGTAAATTTCCAAATGATGTGTTAATTCAAGGGTCTGATTGGCAGAGGAAAGATAGGAGGTCATCTGTGGTAAAAGGCTGGGCAGTGCCCCACCCCCCACAGTACCAGAGAGTTCAAGGTTAAGTAATGAATACTTTTTTTTTACCCATTTATGTAGATTTTAGACCTGTTCATTCTGTACTTAGAAATTGTTCATTTGTACTCGGGGCAGCAAGGTGGAGCAGTGAACAGAGAGCCCAGCTTGGGATCAGGAAGACTCATATTCAGGAGTTCAAATCTGGCCTTACTAGCTGTGTGACCCTGGACAAGTCACTTCACCCTGTTTGCCTCAGTTTCCTCAACTGTAAAACAAACTGGAGAAGGAAATGGCAAACTACTCCTGTATCTTTGTCAAGAAAACCCCAAATGGGGTTATGAAGATTAAACAGGACCATATAAACCTGCACTCAGGACATTCAATAACTGACTTCCTAGATGAAAAAAGCAGGCTCAGGGTGCTCTCTTCCTCAACAGCAGCTCATGAAGGCAGTCACAATCAACTCTGGGTTCTTTGAGGAATAGGTAATAGTGGATTTAAAGAAAACATCGGTAATGTATGTAACATGCACCCCAGAGAGGGAGTAAATTGTTGGCTTGAGAATTTTGTTTTTAATTAAACAGGTAATGTATGCTTGCATTTAGTCCTGTAAATGAAAATGTATTCACTACAGAGTTGCTGAATCCTATTAGGTATCCTGTACAGAAGTGGTATGGGTGATTACCACTGATTACTGTACTATTAGAGTCCTGTGTCTGGAACACCTTGATTGTGGCTCTGCTTCCTCCAGAGAAGTCTCTGCTCCAGCCCAGGAAAGGAAGAGGGTTCCATCTTGGCTTGGGATTACATCAGGGGCCTTTGTGTTAGGAAGATTCCCATTGTCAACTGAGAAATGAATGTTTCCCTGATTTCTGGAAAAGAGGAGTGAGGCATATGGGGAGTAGGTCAACCCTGGCCTTGGCTTACACCATCATGAAAGTCTGAAAGGAGGGTGAGCGTATGGTTAGTCTGTGCAGCAGATGAAGCTGGGTTGGGAGTCCTCCCCCATGTTTTCCTTTTTTATGTGTCTCCCCACCCATGCCTCTTCTCATATTGCCTCCTCCCACCCCCACCTACTCACCCAATGGGATAAGGAATAAGATGCTCTGGATCTGTTGGCATTCATTGTTTTGGCATCTTTGTCAGTTCATAGACTTATTGACCCTCAGAGGAGAAACAGCATTCATAAGTGTAGTGAAGAGAAACTATAGAGTCAGATGACCTGGATTCAAATTTTACTATCTGCTCAATCTTGCACTAGCCCCTTAACTTTTCTGTGCCCCAGTTTCCTTCTCTGTAAAAACTGTATTAGACTATGGGGTTCCTTCCAGTTTTAAGTCGATGGTCCTATGACCTCCTTTGTTCTCTCAACAGAAGAGAATCTTCTCTCTATCCTAGGACCACATCTTAAGAACTAGCAGCTAACTGGTATAATTTTGTATTGTGGTGTTGGTGGTAAGTAATGTGGGACCTTTCCAAATATTGTAGCTACATATACCTAGGAGCATCTGAAGTCCCCTGGGGGAGGGAGCTGGAGTAGGATACAGGTAGAATTTGGGAGGCTCTCAAGACTGCCCCAAAACATACTCTGCGGGGAAGAAGGGTTACCTCCTATCTTGCCTCTAGCCTGGTTTGGCCTCAAAGAATATAAAGGCAGGGACAGAAAGAAAGAGCCTGGAAGTGAGACTTCAAAAGATGCAGGCTCAAATCCTGGTCCTGATAGGTTGCTGGGCAGTACAGTAGAGTGCCTGCCTGGAGTCAGGAAGAACTGAGTTCAAATCTTGCCTCAGACATTTACTAGTTGTATGACCCTGGGCAAGTCACTTAGCCCATTTGTGCCTCAGTTTCTCCATCTGTAAAGTGAATTAAAATGACTCTCACCTCCCAGAGTTGTTGGAAGGATCAAATTCGCAAACCTTGAGTGCCATATAAATGTTAGTGATGGTGATGATGATCGCCTGTATGACTGAGGGCAAAGTCACTCTATTCAGAAAATGTTTTTAAAGTGTCGACAACGTGCAAAGTCCTCTGAGGCTGGTTTCTCCATCTGTGAAATGCGAATGAGAGTATTTTGGCTTCAGTGGATCATTATGAAGAAGTGAAAAGATAGACCTTGCTCTTCCGCTTCCTTCCTCTCAAATGAATTCTCTTACTTTAGGGAGTTAAATGAATCGAACAATGAGCCTTCACTGTGACCCTAACTATCCAGCCAGTCTCCCAAGACACAGGTACTTGGCCCTTTAGGCATCTTGTTAGTAGGTCTACAACCCTACTGAGTAAGGGAAGACTGAGGATTCAGCATGGGTCAGGTGCTATGAAGAGTTATCCAGGAAGGAACAAAAAAATGCCAGCAGACCCCAGCCTTAAGGAACTTCTAGTCGTACTGGGCACATACACTCAGTGACCTCCACCATTCCCGATATATATGACCTCTCTACCACTTGTTTAGGGAACAATAATCCAATCAATATTATATATTGCTAGTAGAGAGGGGGAACTGATTCATTGCCTGAGATCACTCTGGTTTTCCTATGGCTCTCCAGTCACCCTTGTCTGTTGTGCTTGTGTACCCCTAGAACACCGGTTCTCAATCTGTGGATCGCGACCCCTTTAGGGACTGAATGACCCTTTTACAGGGGTCACCTAAGACCATCAGAAAACACATATTTCTGATGGTCATAGGAACCGAGACACTGCTCCTTTATGCATCTCCAGGCAGGTCTGCCCACATATGAGTATTAAAGGGTCGTGGCATTAGGAAGGTTGAGAACCACTGCCCTAGAATATAAGCTCTTTGAGGTCAGAGATTGTCTCACTTTGGGGTGTTCCCAACATCCACCACAGGGCCTGGTACATGAGACGCATTTAATAAGAACGTGTCCCTTCATGGACTGATCAAGGTGTTTTACAGACTTTAAAAATAAAGAAAGCAAGGAAGTGACTAAGGTTTGCGACATAAAAGCAATGGAATGTTACTGTCCTGTTTAAACAAAGAGTGTTGTCTCTTCTGTTTTCCTGCCTGGCAGGCATGTGATCAAGAGGCAGTAGCTGCCCTGGTGTTGTAGGTGGGACACTGGCCTCCAACCTGCATTTGATACTTCTTCCCCTGTGTTAATTCCTCCTTCTTATAGGTGAAAGGGCTTCAGGAAGTCGGAATGTAAAAACACAAGATAAAATGAAGATGTATTTCTCTGAAAAGAAACGGGAGCCATTAGTCCAATAATAATGTGATGCTTCCCCAAGGCGCATCAGCTTGCATCTTCATCCTCAATGCCAGGTGAGGAAAGGTTCCAAAATTCAAGGCCAAGCCAGCGAGACCTGTCTGCACTAGGTCCGGGTCCTTGGACTTGACTTTGTGGAATACAAAAACACACCCACTTCCTTAATCAGGCCTGGGGGTTAGAAGAGGTCCCTAAATCGGCAGGGCCATTAACTCTAAATACTTTGCAAGTCTATGCCTCAAGGCAACTAGTCAGGAGTCAGGTCCTTGCCAGCTCCCAGGATCGATGGAAGCCTGCCTGTTCACTTTGGTAACCCCGGAGAAAGGGCAGGGAGGCCCCATTACTATCCATCATAACCTCCAGAGGGAAAGCCTCTCTCTGATGGGGACCTTGGCCTCGCTTCCCACCTTCTTGTCGGTCACACTCCATCAGATGGAATACAGAGCAGCTCACAGGGGATATTTCTGCAGCAAGGAGAACTCAGCAAGCATGATGTAGCAGAGAGAGGGATGCATGTGGAGCCAGAGAAAGCAGGGTCACATCCTGGCCCTCCTAAGTGGCTCCCCATCCAACCCTGAGAGGATCCAAGCCCTAGGGCTGGAAGGGATCCCAAAGGCCATCTAAGTCCAGACACCCTAGTTTACAGATGAGGAAACTGAGACCCAGTGAGGTTCAGTGACTTGCCCAAAATCACACAGGTAATAAGCTAAGATTCAAACTCAGGTCCTCAGATTCCAGATCTGGTGATCTTTCTGCTCACACACTACTTCTGCCTCTTTGGGCCTCAGTTTTCTCCTAGGTAAAATGGGTGAATTGAACTAGATGGCCTTTGAGAATGTTTCTATCTCTAAATCTATGATGAGACAGTCATCATAGTAGGAAAAAATGCTTTATTTATCCTCAGCAGACCTGGGTTCAAACCCTTAGCAGCTAGGTGGCACAGTACATAGAAGGCCAGGCCTGGAGTTAGGAAGAGTTATGTTCAAATCCAGCCTTGGACATTTACTGCCTGTGTGACCCTGGGCACATTACTGAACTTCTGCCTCAGTGTCTTCAACTCTAAAATGGGAATTATAACAGCACCTACTTCACAGAGTTGTGAACATCAAATAATAGACCATTTGTGGGGTCCTGCATGTGGTAGGCACTACAGAAATGCCTGTCCCTTCCCTTTCTCTTCTCCCTTTGTGATCTTAGATGACTCCACCCTTCTCTAGACCTCTGCTTTGTCATCTGAAAAGTGAGGGAGTTGAATGAATTCTTCAACCTCTAAGGGCCCTTCCAGGTCTAAAGCAATGATGATCTCAAAGGATTTTGCCCATACCTTGAAAAGGTTTTAGTGAAAACACAAAGTAAAAGTTACAAAGGCTGTGCTTTTTCGGCATGTGACCATCTACTTGGGATAGAGTGCTCAACTGCCTTCCTTCACCATCGGCTAATTCAGGGACAATTTCCACGGAAGCTGCTGCAGGTGAGACCTGAAATCAGAGCGGAAAACAGCTTCAGCTCAACTGAACAAGAAGAAATTGGGCACCAACTGTTACCCCAGTGGTGGTGCTGCTAGGATGCCATTCTTCAGAGAGGATGAGAGCAATCAAAGATACAGATCCTACCTTCTAGGAGCTCACAGCCTGTCTGGGGAAGAGAGATCAATTAATACCATGGAAGAAATTAGAAAGTCAGACAAGGCAGGGCAGCAGCAAGCAGTAAATTAAATGGAATGAGGAGAGTGAAGGAAGGAGAAGCAGGAAAACAATTCACCCCATGGAAGGACAAAATTCAGAAATGAAGGTCATGAAACAAAAAAAAATGCCAACAGAAGTTTTAATAGTGAATGAAATAAAATCAAGTCAGAGAGGGGGGGAGGGAGAGAGACAGAGAGAGAGAGACAGAGAGACACAGAGAGACAGAGAGAGAGAGATATGGATAGATAGATGGATGGATGGATGATGGATGGATGGATGGACCGATGGATGGATAGATAGATAGATAGATAGATAGATAGATAGATAGATAGATAGATAGATAGATGATGGATGGATAGATAGAACGACTGGATGGATTGATAGATAAACCATTTATTAAGCATTTACCGTGTGCCAACCCTTGTGCTAAGTGCTCAGGATACAAAAACAAGGAAAGGAAACAATCTCTTTTCCATGAGGATTTCCTTTCTAATGGGGAAAACAGAACATTAAAAACAACCAAAAAAAGGATGGGAAGGGAGAAGAAAAGGGGAAGGGAAGAAACATTTATTAAGTGCCTACTGTGTGTACTAAGTGCCACAGTAAGTGTGCTGCTGGCTTTTACAGATATCAGCTCATTTGAAGGGAGGGAAGAGGATGGGAAATGGGGAAGGAAGGAAGCATCCGTGTAGATTGGAAAGTTGACTGGAAATAAAGGGAGGATCAAAGCTGAGACTTCTCATGAAGGTCCAAGGAGGGTCTCACCAGTCTGAGAGAAGACCTCAAGTTGCCTGGACATACAAGGGAGCTTGGAGGTCATTGGGTCTAATACTGTAATGTTACAGATGAGGAAGCTGAATTGCACTGAGATGGCTTGACCAAGGTCACACAGACAGTAGGTGACAGAGCCAGCACTTCAGCTCAGGCTCTATGATCCCCAACTTCTGCAATCTCTCCATGGTACCTGTACTCTTTCCCCAATACTACACTAAGTCCTAGGTTCAAGTCCCCACTCTGACACTTACTTACCATGTTGTGACAAGTATCTTAAAAAAACAAACAAAAGAAACCCCCTGCCTCATTTTTTCCCTTCTATAAATGTGAGATAATGTTTTCCAGTCTTATTATGCAGTAATTCCCTTCTTGCTCAAACTGCCCTTCTTACTAGGTAGCCTCTGAGATGGCTTTCAGTCCTCGAACTATGATCCTATAATCCCTATAGGGTAGATGATGTTTGAGTGAGAATTAACTGAACAGTACATTTGGCTGCAGCTGGTAAGTTACAGTTGGGCTAGATTGGAGACACCCTTGTACTTCCAGGGAGTGGAAAGCTTTGGCGCCTATCAGAGGGATCTCAAGTAGAGGTGATCAGGTACTGAGGGTAGAGGTGACTAGAAGGATGGGATATTTCATAAGGCCATCCTTTTAGCCACTACCTTATACCCCGTAAGCAGCTGCCTTTTCTACTGGATGCAGATGGAAGGCGATAATATATGGATGAAGACAGAGGACAAAGTGCAGAGTCCTAGAGGGGAAGAGTATGGAGTAAGTGACCACTGAAGCCTCAATAAAAGAAAGCAGAGGTAGGTTCATATAATAGAAAGAATGAATACTTTAAAAGACCTGAGTTTCAGATCATGGTGTTCCTACCTGGAATCTGTGCAATCTTGGGCAAGCCTCTCTGGGTCTCAGCCTCCTCATAAAATCAGCTTCTCTCTCCAAGGTTCCTCCATTCTAGGGATACGATCCTACAGACTGACTCTCTTTGTGGCTTTGGTCGAATTAGTTAACCTCTCTAGGCCTTAATTTCTTCCTTTATAAAATGAAGGGGCTGATCTGGGTGGCCTCTGAGGTCCTATCCAGCTTTAAGGTAAGTTAAAAAAAAAAAAAAACAAAAATGATTCCTTCTCCATGCAGAAGACATTTCTGTTTCCTATAAAGTAAATTTTAAGAGGAACTTGCCTCCTAGGATACACAGAAATCCTCAAAGAACACCTCAGGCCCTGACAGTCAAGATTGGACCCACACTCTTTAAGGAAAAGCCACAGACAGAGGTGGAGTGGTGAAAACCTTCCATTCATTTAATCAGAAAGGATTTTCTTCTTTTTCTATCCCCCTTAACGACTCTCCAGCATCCGCAGGAGTGACGGCTCAGGTGAGCCCCACTTTGAGGGGAAGCAGAAAGTTCCCCCCCCCCCACGCCAGTGCCAGGCAGAGGCCTTTCATGAGCCACTCAAGAGGATCAAAGGGACAAAAAGCCAGCGGCGGGTCTAGCCTAGCGGAGAAGGCAGAGTGGCCGGCCCGGCATCGTCTGTCTATTGGAGATCATTAAGCAGCCGGAGGTGAAGAGGCACTCATTGGAAGGCGCTCTAGAAAGAACCACGTGTCTGCCAGGTCCCCACTGCCACCTTCCACATCCCTAATGGGCTTTGTCACTGGAGCCTCCCAGCATCCTCTGCAACAATGGCCGGCTGAGATCCAGGGGCATCTGTCCAATCCGGTTATCAACGCCAGGATGGTCCCCACCGATGTCAAAGCCCTGTAATTATCCACGAGTGCCTGGCTGCCACCTTTCCAAAAGCAAGACACCAGTTCTATGAGACAATCAGAGGTGACACCGGCTTCTTTTCTAAATGAATTAATTAGGGACCGTTTCATTCAGGGAAGCCGGCACTTCCAAATATACAGTATGTATTTACTTAGAGCTATTACCACATAATATTTACAAGATACTTCACATACATTAATTACCACCTAATGAACTCTGTGGCTACATTATCAATGTTCTGTCAGGGCTGTAAAAAATTATTTTTCTTTTTTTATCACCTGGAGGGGGGAAAGAGGAAAAATTAAAATTAATTGCACACACATTAAATGCTTATTTTTTAATAGGAAACTTGCAAATTATATGAAAATGCAAAGCTGGCTGGGTAGTAAATTGAGAGAGGATAGCGCACACACGCTCTGAGACACACTCCACTGTTTTTATGAGTGAGTTTTACAATCCATTCATTATGCTGTCTGTCCTTCTGAAAGCTGGTTATTAGATTGCCTGCACCAAGGTACAAGGGGATGGCTGTAGAGCTAGCCATGAAAACCAGGACAGCAGAGAAATTCCTGCTTTCAGAGCCAGATAGGAGACCTCCTCCTCTAAACCCCAAAGTACAACTCCCACCATCCAGGAGTCACATGTAGCATAGACAGAGAACCGGGGTTTCCATTTGCAGTGACTCACAGAATTGTCTACAGGGCTGGAAGTTGGGTGGATGAGTCTTAAAGGCCCCTGGTTCAATACCTTGCCAAATCAATCAAAGTGATAGATATGCATTAAGCATCTCCTATATTCCAGACACTGGGCAAAGCATAATGGATATACAGGACCTTTCTTTTCACTGGTGGAGGGAACTCATGGATGACAAAATTCCTTCTGCCAATGCAGGTATGTATGTATGTATGCATGCATGTATGTATACATGTATGTACATATGTATATATGAACATGCCTATGTAGGCATGTGTGCATGTATCTAAATGTATATAGCATCTTCATATATGTATATAATCATACACATATCCCTATATATGCTATATATCTATATATAATGCCTACATATTTATATACCTATATATGCTATATATAGTTGTGGTTATACATATAGCATATCTATATACATTTATATAAACATGTGTAAATATACACAAATATACATTGTGTATATGTGTATACATAATACATACATGTGTATGCACGTGGATATGGCTATGGTCATGTCTATAATTATGGATATGGATATGGATATGGATATTCTATGGATATGGGTGTCCTTGCAATGGTAGAGGCAATTTTGTTATCCAAAAATGGATTTTGCATTCAGTTAATACCCCCAGACCTTTTCCAGATAAAGACCTTTCTCAGATCTCCTGCTGCTTTTTATCTCTTGCATATCTTCTCCTCCCATTAGATTACAAATTCCTTGAGGGCAAGGACTGTTTTGTTGGGGGGGGAGGGTGTTATATCACCAGCTTCCCCGGTTGTTTGGCTGTTGTCCTTTGTTCTCAAAGACAACCAAAATAACATCTTTATGTCAAGTTACAGTGTGCCCAGATGCGTTTGATCAGACCAATGCTTGAAATGTTCTACCACCTGTCAGGTACAAATAGTCCATGTGAACATTTGGGGTAGGTTCTCTAAATTTGCACATCTCACATTTCTTTTGAGCTACTTCAATTCAGCTTTGCTCATAGAGCACAGCACCTTCTCTGATGTGGGCACCATGCTGGGTGGTCCAGTGTCTCCCATGTCACACAATCAATTCCAAAGTTCTTAAGAGAGACATTGAGAGTATTGTTGTAATGCTTCTTCCGGCCACCGTGTGAACACTTGTCCTGTGCCTGGTACATAGGTAGATGCTTAATAAAAGTTTGTTGGATTAGATAAGCTTCCTTCTACTCATGTCTCTATCATCCTGTACTTACAGTGTTGATTTCTTGAACTCATGTTAAAGTTTTACATTTCATCCCTTCTAAAATTTTATATTAACTAAATTCTGCCAAATTTTTTTCCTTGTTCATTCATTTTTATGCGTCTTAACTCTGATGTCCATGATCACTGCTTCAATTAAATCTATTCATTAGCTAGGTCTTTAATGATCTGTTTTAGAATTTTTCTAGGAACTTAAGTCACATTCATTGGTCTAGTGTTTGTAGATTCTATTCTCTTCCTTAAAAAAATTCAAGACATTCGCCCTTTTCCAGTCCTGCATTTCCTCTCATGTTCACTGTGCTCTTTCCAGTATCACTGATAGTGGTTTCAGCAATCCCATCCGCCTGTTCTTTCAGCACTCGATAATGTAGTTCATCTGGGCCAGGTGACTCAACCTTGTCAAGGGCAGCTGAGGGTCCTCTCGCTATCTCCTTACTTATCTTGGGTATCAACTCCCTTTAAGCTATTTTTGTCCACTTCTTTCCTATCCAAAGGTCAGTCCTGGCAGAGGAAACAGAAGCAAAACATGACATAAGCTGCTCCACCTTCCTCATCTCTGGAGCTTCCCTAATGGCTTGGCTCAAGGATGTCAAGCATTTCCTGGTGCCCCCAGATGTTGGCACCCTCTCCTTCTTCAAGTCACTTTGTTCTTCACTAACTCCTCAAATATTACATTCTCTGAGTAGGTTGCAGGCTCCTTGGATGCAGGAATTTTTTTGTGGGGAGAGGGGGGTTCTTTATACCCTCAGTCCCTAGCACACTGCCTAGCATATAGTAACTATGTAATACAGACTCATTGAATTGAATCTCTCAGTATGCTGTCCTTTACCCTTCTCTCTTCCTCCTTGGCTTGTTACCTCTCTGATTTTCTCAATGACATTGCTTTCTCATGGTCCTTCTTTGTACCCCATTCTTTCAATTATCTTTAAATTCTTCAATATTCAAACAATTTAGCCTCTTCGGATCCAAGGATCTGTTCCATACCACTTGAGGCACATAAGTAATATGGTCACACATCAGACATATTCATCTTTCAACACTTAACCACCAGATACAAAATTTGGAATTTGCACTCTTGACCGTACCCCTGAAGATTATAAAATCATAGACTTATTTCATAGACAACTTGGTACAGCTCTTCCATCTGGAACCCCCAGTTTACAGATAAGAAAACTGGTTAAGTGGTTGGTTAAGTGACTCAGAATTAAGGAACCACTGGCTTAGAGTTGGAAGAGATTTCAAGGGCCATTTACTCCATCCCTCTTATTCTACAGATATAGAAGCTAAGAAGACCCAAAGATGAACTGCATCTCAATCTGTGTATCCTATAGCATATAGAAAGCTGAGCTGGTAATCCCTTTCCCTAGTTCCATTCCTTTTTTTGTCTTAATTATTTTTGTGAACTATATTACCATTTCCAATGTTTATAACTGTGGAGTGCTTGCAGTGGCTTGTGAATTCCTTTCCCTCCATCTCAACTCTCATGTCCATTTCCCAAGGTTCACTTCTCTAGCGACTCTCACATCTGTTGCCTTTTCTCTGTTCCCACTGTTTCACTCTTGTAATAGGCTCCTAGCAAACCTTCCTTCCCCCGCTTTTTCCTCTTCCAATTGATTTTCCATATTGATGTCAGAAATAAGATATTTCTTATACCTAGATCCAGTAATGGTTCTCTTCTGTTCAAAAATCTTGACTGATTCCCCTTTGACTACTACATCAAATTTGTACTCTATTGCCCCACATTCAAAGCCCTTTATAATCTGCCTCCAAGGCCTACCATGATTCTAGGCCTACCATACATCCTTACCAGCCTTCTCCACTCTCTGCAGATTCCTCTGTATCCCCCTAACAAAGAATCATTGATTGGGGATAGGAGAGGCCCTTAGAGGCCCTCCACTTTCATGTCCCCATGTGTTTTCTGGTACTTTCCCAATAACCAGAATATCTTCCTTCTCCCTTCTTCATCTGTCACTTCTAATGCCATGTTGTCCAAGAAGCATGCTCTGATCTGACTTTATACTTCATTATGTTTTTGATCTCTCATAGACATTAATGCTATATAGTATGAGCCTCGTGCTCATAAATGAATGGATCTGGAATCTCTAGGATGTTGTTCAGTGGCATAATCACAACCCTAACCTTCTCATCTGTTGTGTCTCTTGTCCATATCCTCCTCATTAATCCTCCAAAAGTGGTTAACCCAGCATGTAGCAAGTTTTTAATAGTTTGTGGTGCATCTCAGAGAAGAAAGACAGGAGGAATGGATAGAATTTGGAACTCAAAACAAAATAAATAAATGATAAAAATCATTTTAATATGGAGTTGGGGAAAATAAAATACTATACCTAATATATGTATATATAAATAGCTCATGAGTACCTCTGCAGTATGGAGACCTTATACTTCTTACCTGAACTACCTAGTTCTATTTCTGATCCTGTATTTCCTGGATGATTTAGTTTATGCAAATTCCCACATAAAAGTTATATTCGGTAATGAACTATAACCTATTTATTCTCTAGCCACACTCCATCCCTATTTATCTTTCCAATGCCCTTTGGACTATGCAATTTTAATTCTTTCAAAAAATGTGATATTTCATGATATTTCTCTCAGCATCACCTGGAGAAGATTAATATTTAAAAAAAAACAGAGTCGTTTCAGGGAGTAGGTTAGGATCATAGAAAACCTTATGAATTTTTCCAAATGTAATCCAGATTATTTCCTCCTATCCAGTTCTAGCCCTAGCTCAGTGTCTGGAATGTGAGATAAATAGGTACTTACATCGTTGTTCAGTCTTTTCAGTAATGTCTAACTCTTTCTGTTCCCATCTGGGATTTTCTTGGCAAAGAAGCTGGAGTGCTTTCCCATTTCCTTCTCCAGCTCATTTCACAGATGAGGAAACTGAGGCAAACAGGGCAAAGGGACTTTTCTAGAGTCACCCAGCTAGTAAGTATCTGAGGTCAAATTTGAACTCAGGTCTTCCTGACTCAAAGTCCAGAATTCTATACATTTCACCACCTCACTGCTCTATGGGTACTTATGGACCACTTCAGCAGACTCCCCGACTGAGTAGTTATCTGTGTTTATATCTGATTCCTCCAGTGGACTGTAAGCTCTAAGAAGGGAAGGCCAATGTCTTACTCTGCATCAGCCTCAGTGTTCAGATGGAGTCATTCAAAAGTCACTGTAAGGATGTTAGAATTTCAGGTTGTTATCCACTAAGATAACATTTGTACAGCACTTTGCAAACCTTAAGATACCATAGAAACCCTCATTCGTTATTGAAATTGTCATCACCATAATCATCATGTGTCTGATGGCATAAGCCCTGGCCCATGGCTTGACTGAGATTTGCTCCAGGTCAGTTGGGTCCGTCCACCCCAAATGAATGATTAAAACACAACTTTGCCCAAAATTTCGTGTGGATCTTTCACATATGCCACAGTCAACTCACCTGCCTCCATCATGGCTCTGTATCTTTTGCCATACTCTCAGGGTCATGGAATTGGTTACAGGATGGGGAGGCCTCCTAAAGCATTTGCACATTTTCTCATTAAAGTTTTTCATTTTATGATCCACAGTCAGAGAGGCTCTTTCATAAGCATACAACTTGTGGCAAGCATATGAAATAAAAATACAGCCTGAACATCTTATTCCAAGAAGAGGATTACTGAGAAGAGAAGAGGTCTCATTGACACCAAAGCCTGCTGGAAATGATCCAGACAAGAGGGAAATTGAATATTTTTCTTAGGTGGTAGCCAGGGACAGTTTGCAATGTAATTTTTTTTGCTGCAAAATATGAACATTACTGAATTTTCCTCTTTCTCCTGCTAGAAGGCATACACACTCAAAGAAACATCATGACCTGACTAACATTCCTCTTGGATGGATTTCTTGGTGTACACAAATGAGAAAATGTGATATATCAGAAACTATCTTGATTCAGTACCAGATATGATAGAGTGAAGGTTGTATAATGCAAAATACCCTCAGTAGGGAGACAGGGTGCCTGTGTCCTCTCCTGGGTCCTGCCACCGAGGAGCTGTGTGGCTTCGGTAAATTATTTCCCCTACCTCAGCCTCAGTTTCTTCCTCTGTAAAATGAGAAAATTGGACAAAAAAGTTTCTAAGTTTCTTTTCAACTCTGCCCTTCTATGAGTCCACAAAGATATGAAATTAATTAACCCTTTTTAACTATTCTAGATCATCTCAATGCCCAAAGGTGAATTTGAATCTCCTATACACTCAATGGGAGTCCAAGGTAAATTAAAATGAGAAAAACAGAGAGTTTTATCTTTTGGTGATTTTGAAAATATATTCTCGAGTGTAATCATTAGACAGTCTTTGAACCCTATATGAAATTGAGCAAAGAAACCAACCTGGGAGTGGGGAGGGCTCTGGTCTTGAAAGTACCTATTTTTTTTACCCTACATACTTGAATCAGCATCCACACCCTGCTTTATAATATTCTTATGGTCATCAAGTTCAGCCCCTTTATTTTAGAAACTGAATAACCCAAGGCCCAGAGAGGGTAAGGGACTTTCTCAAGGAAATACAACCTCATTAGTGGCAGAGAGAGGATTTGAACTGAGTTCTTCTGACTTCAAATCCAGAGATATTCAGAATATGTCTCTGGTAATTAATGCTAAGGAGCAGCAGTGGTCCATGAGCCCCAGTTGCCTTTTAGGGGGTCTTCTTAATATTTACTTGGCTCTAGTCCAAACTCCCCAAGCCAAGAAAACAATTCTATAACATTCATCTCAAAAGATTCTTTTCTCATTTTCTCATTCCCCTCTGACATACTTTTTGTCATTCTGGATTGACCATTTCCCCAAACCAAGCACAGAGCAGTGGGGAGAGCACGCACCAGTAAAACAATTTGGGGGACAGTCAATTCCATTTAACTACCATTGGGATGTTGAACAAATCTGTTCCTTGAATTCCATTTTCCTCATCTGTAAAATGGGGATTAAGCTTCTGGCCCTGTTTATAGTGAAAAGCATTGTGTCAATATTAGGTATTCCTTGTCCTGAGCCTTCCCAGCACAATATCAGTTCCAAAGTAAATCTCCTCAAGGTAGCTGCATGAGACAGAGACATCAGAAAACCTCCTTGTTATTTAGATTTTAAATAGCTAAGTCATCAGCAACATTCATCAGATGATTTTTTTCAAGGTTTGGGTCCCTGTAGGTTTCAGTAGCTAGGTGGCACAGTGGTTAGAGCGCTGGGCCTGGAGTAAATATGATCTGAATTCAAATCCACCCTCAGATATTTACTAGATGCATGACCCTGAATAAGTCACTTCACTCTGTTTGCCTCAGTTTCCTCATCTATAAAAATGAGGCACAGGAGAAAATGGCAAACCACTCCAGTATCTTTGCAAAGAAAACCCCAAATGCGGTCACCAAGAGTCAGAAACAACTGAAAACCATCTGAACAACATGAAGAACAACAATAACAATGGTTAATGATGATCCCAATGGGGTTATGAACTCCTTGGACGGTAGATCTATGTCTCTTTCCTCTGTGTATCCCTAACGCCAACCACATACACAAGAGATGTCAGAGTTATAACTAGTGGTTAACAGGGACTTTGGACCAAGGGGTCAAACTTCATAGTACTGAGAGCATTTGTTCTCCTTCCACATTTATTAGCCTTGACTAGCAAGATAAGCTAGCACAAAATCACGTATGGAGAGCTGAAAAGGCCTTCCAAGACCACCTACTCCAGCCACCTCATTTTACAGATGAGAAGCTATGGCATGATAGACCTAGAACTGGAAGCGACCTCCAGGGTTATCTACTCAACCTCTCCCATTTTACAAATGAGACTGAGGCCCAGAGTGGTCATGGGATCATGGGTCTAGAGGAGGAAGGAACCTCAGTTCAGCCCCCTCATGTTACAAAGGAGGAAGTGTGAGCCAGGGGTGGTGATCATTTGTAGGATCATAGACTTAGGGTGGGAAGGAACCTAAGAAGAAACTTAGTCCAACCCTCTTGTTTTATACACGAGGAAACCATGACCAGGGGATGTGAGACATTCAGAGATCGAAATGGCCTTTGTCCTTTCAATTATTCTGTGCTCACAAAGGATGATCAAACAAGCCATAAGAAAGCTTTAGAAGCCCCAGAGGAGCAGATGCCATTCATCCAACCGTCCTGGTTGTTTGCTATGGGTCTCCTTCTTACGTGGGACTCTTGCCAGAGGACAGCAGCACCTTTAACTCTCCAGAAAGCAGAAATAAAGGAAGAAGTAACAAAGGCATTTGCCAAGGATTTGGATTCATGGAAGGAATTTCTCTTCCCATGGACTTTTTATTGAAATCCAACCCCTTGTCTCTTGTTTATTTTCCCTGTGACCAAAGCTAAACCTTAGGCTACTAGGACTGGTATTCAAACACTGCCCAGTTACACCCAAATCACCCAAGTCTTCAAAGGTGAACCAACAACCTTCAAAGAGGAAGTGAAGTCCTGGAAAAGTGTGCTGTTTTAAGGGGTCATATTGATTTTAACAAGCTTTTCCCCTTTAACTACATAAGATGATCCTTCCCAACCTCTTCTCCCTGTTTCAGAATGAAGAAGCTCATCAGGAGTGCACTGGTCCCTGGTAGCACCAGCATAGGAGAGGAGTTGTGTGCTAGTGACCAGTCCTCGACTCTTACAAGTTGGGGCAGCACAAATATCAGATTCTCTTAAGAAGAAAGAGGCCATTCATGGATTTCTATAAACCTTGGGAGGCATACTAATGGCGGGGGGAGAGAGTGCTATTAAACACTGTCAACCCTCAAAGAACCAAATTAGAGAACTAACCCATTGAACTTTAAAAATAAAATTCCTACTTATAGTCCCCATTCCCAGCAACAATATCATTGTTTAGGCAGTTTGGAAGGGAAAGGGAAACAGGGCATGATTCGGTAAAGTTTTAGAAAATAACTTGATTCCCAGCAGAGGGGAAATGGTACATTCCTGACTGCCCATCCAAGCAATTTGTCTGGAAAAGATCTAGGGATCTCAGTGGACCATAGATGTAATATGAGTCAGCAGTGTGATAGAACAGGCAAGAAAGCCTCCTGGGATCTGTGATTTCTTCAGCAGAGGCTTAGCCTCAAGAATACGGAGGCAATAGGGTTATAGTGCTCTGAACCAATCAGAGTTCAGCTTAAGCATTACATTTGGTTTCCAGCAATCACGTTTTTATTTAAAATAAACTTTCATCAACATCTTTTCTTTTCATATGAACTATATTTCCTATTGTGTCCAGAGAGCCATTCAATTTAATAAAGAATTAATGGAGGGAGAGGGAGAAAAAAACAGTTTGATGGAACCAATATAGAGAAAGAAAAAGAAAAAAACCAGCCTGACTTTAAATGCAGTGTTTCTATACCCATAAGCCCCTACCTCTGCAAAGGGAACCATAGTTTAGAAAAGGACACTGACAAGTTATAGGGCATCAAATGAAAAACAGCCAGTAAAGTGAAGGCCCCCAAGATTATGCCATGTGAGACTCAGTTGAAGAAAAGAGGAATGTTTAGACTGGAGAAGCTGATACAACAGAAGGAGAATAAGGTAGTGATCATCAAGGATTTGAAGGCTTGTCAGCCAGAAGAGCTATTAGCCTCGTCTGCCTGGCCCTGGAAGGCAGCAGAAGAAATGAAGCACAAAGAGCCAGATTTCGACAATTCCAAGATAACTGTGCTAATGGTGAGGGCTATCTTGAAGTGGAATTAGCTGCTGAGGGAGGTGGTGGCTTCCCCCTGCCCAGAAGTCCTCAAACAGACGGGCTGATCACCCAGCTTTTGTATTGAAGGGAGGATTCCTGCCCCCCTCCAACTCAAGAAAGGCAGGGGGAGGTTGAGCTATATGACCTCTGAAGCCTCACAAAGCTCAGAGTTTTTTGGATTCTGTGAAAGTCATTTGAGATATTGAATCAAGAGCATTGTGTGACCACAAAGCGCTATGGGAATATAGCTTAAGAGGTTACTGCTATGCTAACGATGACAGTAATGATTAAGGGAAGCTATTTCCAAGAGAGGCTCCCCACTTTGCCACTCACTAACTGTATGACCTTGAGCAGGGTACTCAACACTAGAATCACAAGGTGAATCAATTAATGCCCAAAATGGACTTGGTTCTTTCCCGTATTCTTAAATTCTGATCTTTCTTAATCTCTTTGGACCTCAGGTTTCTTCACTTTAAAATAAGACACTCAGACCAGACGACCACTAAAGCCCTGCTGAGCTTTAAATCCTATGATCCTGTGAATCTTAGGAAATATGCTGATGACTTTGCTGTCTCCATGCTATAAGGACAGAGGGTGAAAATTAAGCCAGGGAGTAATCTGGGACCCATCAATTCCTTGCCTCCTTGTTATATTATGCTCTTGTTTTCATGACAAATATAACTCTGTGGGACTCAAACAGGATGAAAAAAAAATAACAAGCATATTTCTTTCCGAGCTAAAGCAGCAGCCAGGGACAAGTCCAAGAGCAAATAAGCCGAGTCGAATCCTCTCTAAATGTTGAATTTTGATCACTTCCCTTAGTTCCACCCAGGAACGAGGGGTTTTACAAACAGCCGCATATTCAAATGGCTGCCAGTCTATGATTGTCCAATTATTCACCACGTTCCGTCTTTGATGGCACAGATGTTCTCAATTTCTTGTAATAAGTTCTTTCATCTGAAAAGTCGTTCCGCTCAGAAATGCAAAATCCTCTCCAGTTCACCAGCTTTTTTGATGAGCTGGTATAATTGGCCTTCAATTTCCTTATTGTTTTGCAATAGAAAGCCCTGTTTAATTTCATCTTTGTAAACCTGTAGACAAGAGCAGAACATTCTCCTATTTAAGTCATTCTCCTAATTATAAACCACACTGGATGTACCCATGTCTCGGTCTTGATCATCAGACACAGATTGTGCAAAAACTTATTTTTTTGCCTAAGGTTTTACTTTTCCTCCAAAGAAAGAGCAGACGTGCCTCCTATCTTTATCGAGTTGACCAAAATAAATAAATAGATATGTAAGTAAATAAAATATGAATGAATTAATATAAAAACACAAAGTGAATCCTCAGTGTCTCCCAACAAGTAGTCACCAACTACCTCTACTTACCTTCTTCCTTTGACCCTTACATGCTGACCTCCGTAAGCTGAAGATGAAAGCCCCCTATGGGCTGACTCCAACTGACCAACTACCATTCTTTTGTTATGTGACTCCCACTTACCTACTCTGTTTCAATCACACTGGCCCACTAGCAGATGCAAAACCAGTCCCTGCACTCAAGATGCTTGCACTCTAATGGGCAAGCAAACAGCTACATGCATACAAGATATATAGAGAATAAGGGAATCAAAAAGGAGAGGTGGACAGGGAAAGGGTTCTTTTTTAAAATATATTTTGCCTTTTTTTTGGAGGGCAATTGGGGTTGTGACTTGCCCAAGGTCACATGGTTAGTTTTTTGTGTTAAGTGCCTGAGGCAGGATTTGAACTCAGGTCCTCCTGACTCTAGGGCCAGTGCTCTATTCACTGCACCACCTAGCTGCCCCAGAAAGGATTCTTACAAAAGGCAGAAATGTAGCTCAATGTTGAGGGAAGCCAGGAAAGGTAGAGAAGCAAGGAGGGAGAGCATTCCATGGTACAGTGGAAAGAACAATGGCTCCGGAATCCAAGTTCTGGGTGCAAATTTCCCCTCTGACGTGTATTCTGGATGACGTTGGACAATTCACTTCAACCTCAGTTTCCCCATCTATAAATTGAGAGCCAGAGGTTGGACTAGAAAGTTTCTAAGTTTCCTTTTGGCCCCAGAAGCCTCTGAGATAACATTTATCAGGTATTCTGCAACCCTTAAAGTTTTATGTGAACAAGAACTATTCTCATTGTCACAAGGACAGACGAATCTGGAACAGAAGCTGCAACCTGACATAATAAGGAGCACAGCTCACTTTGCTAAGTGGGGGCTTGAGGTTGTGGGGTTTAGTTTTTAATTATATGCTTATAGATATAATAAACCCTCAGCAGCTTAGACTAATTGCAGGGGCAGGCAGGTGACTAAACTGAATTATAGACCATGTTTACAGAAAGGCAGTCATATTTCTTTCAAAGGCACAGTCAATTCACATTTACATGCAAGGCAATACACTAAGGAAGTATTGACAATTAGGAAACCTGGCTGACCTACTTTAATGATTAAATAAAGGGTGTTTGTAATTAGCACATGGTTATGGAACCAACAAAGGCTTCCCTGACCACATTTTCAATGCTTTGATGGGTCTAAGATCTCAAGGAACAGAGGTAATCCCTCCACTAGGGCAGATGGCAACCTATCCACATTTTATCCTGTGAAACTCTTATCTCTCTATGTCCTCTCCCATCCTTTCTTTCAGAACGTATAAATCCAGTATGTTGGAGGCCTTTCTGTAGGTTTACTGTTCCACGGGAAACTGCTCTGAATGCCATAAATCAAGAAGGAAAACAGTGAACAAGCAAATGCCCAGACAAGGAAGGGTCTTGAGTCCGTACTAAGGAGGATCAGTTGTAGGAACTGAGAATGTTTAGTTGACCAGCTTTCATTAAGCATCTGTCACAGTGGTTCTCAATCTTCCTAATGCCTTGACCCTTTAATACTCATATGTGGGCATAGCTACATGTGGGCAGACCCTCCTGGAGACAGATAAAGGAGCGGTGTCTTGGTTCATAGAAACTTTGGAAATATGTGTTTTCCAATGGTCTTAGGCAGCCCCTGTGACCCCTCTGAAAAGGTCTTTCCACCCCCAAAGGGGTTGCGACCCACAGTTTGAGAACCGCTGATCTATCATATGCCTGGCACTGTGCTAGGTATATAATGATTCTGTGGATATGAAGAAAGGTAAAAACATTCCCTCAGAGACCTCGGGTTCTAATGAGAGAGATCACTCGTAAACAATTAGGTACATACAAGACACAGGCAGCCAGAGTTAACGGCAGCAAGAAAGTGCTAGCAATGGGATTGGGGTGAGGAATGGGATGAAGAACCAGGAAAGACCTGTGGAAGGTGGAATTTTTAGTTTAGAAGAGAGACGATTCCGGGGGGACATGATATGTGTTCAAATATTTGAAGGGCTGTTCTGTGGAAGAGAGATTAAACCCAGAGGGCAGAACCAGGAACAGTACATGGGAGGAAATTCATAGGATCGTTGACTTATTGTAGGAAGGGTTCTCAGAGGTCATGTTGTCCAACCCCCTAATAAACCAAAGAGGGAATTGAGGCTCATAGATATTAAGTGACTTTCCCAAGGTCACTCAGGCAATAAACATCTGGAACGGAAATTTCATCCAAGATCTCTGACTCTGAAGTCTATGTTCTTTCCCCTGGACCAACATCCAAATGGGGCAGATTTAAATTTGAAGTGAGGAGAAAACATTTAGAGCCAAGATCCAGCTGAGACTAGAGGACCATTTTTGGGTAAGTTATATCAGGAAATCATATCTGGTATAAACTAGACTAGGATACAAGTCCTTTCCAGCTCTCAATTTTGAGATTCCACCATTCTGTTTAGTGTTAATGAGACTTTTCTCCCCAATGACAAAAAGGTCAACTTCAGCCCATACACCTTCAAAATTATTACATAGAAATATGCCTCAGATTAAAGTTATTTCACTGTTGGGGATGAGAAAGCATTGGGAATCACCTGTCCTTACCCCATTCACCATTCTGGCAGATATCCTGAATACAGACTCTTCTTAAACTAATGAGCTCACCACCCTCCCACCTCTGTGCCAATTCCTCCTGACAGAGAAAACATTTAGATCTTTCTCTCCAGCACCAAGTTGATTTATTCATTTACTTCTGACTGAACCTCACCAGAAAACCCAGCATCTGCATTTAGTTTCAGAGGGCATGATACCACTGGGCTGCCAACAGACTCACATAGAGACATGGAAGATAATTAGAAATTATTGATATCAATGAAATGTCAGGAAAACCTTCCCTGGATTTTTTTTTCCATCTAGAACAGGTTTGGGCAATTCTGCAGATGAAAGAGGATTGCAAAGGTTTTATATGAATCTTTTTCTTTGCTTCTGCCTCCCCCTCTTCCAGATGAGAGAAGTTCTCAATAGATCTTTGAAAAGAGAGATTTCCAAAGCGACTAATTTGGATGTCAAAGGCCCCATTTCAAAAGGAACCTCTGCTTGTGACAGCAATGGATGTATTAAATAAATGTCATGAATAGCTATCAGTGCAGGTACAGAGCCCAGCAAATGGGAAAAGGAATAGATACATTATAGATTAGTCCATGAATTTTTAGGCATTTTATCTGAGGACAATGTTGACTTCGGCAAATTTTCAGGTCTTCAGTTATGGGCCAACCACAACCCTTGAGCAAGAAATAAAATTAAATCCAATTGAATTGAGAATACTTTCACCATTAAGACAGGGAACAGACTCCAGTAGACAGCTTTTTGGTAAATTTCTGGGCTTATTCTCAAGGATTGAGGAAAGTCTGTAAATTTTTAATCTGGGCTATATAAACTTTTCAAAAGTAGACATTATAATAGTTGTATTCCTAACTCCATTTCAATAATTATTATTCTTTCCCCTTGTAATACTATGTATTTAGTTTTATACATTTAAAAATAATAAATTCTAAGATAAAGTCCATAGGCTTCTCCAGATGGCCAAGGGGATCCATGGCATCTCCAAAAAAATTAAGTACCCTTGCAATAGACTAATGAGGTGTTTTCAGACTCTAGATGGCACCAAGGTCAATCTTAACCCAGTGAGTGTCTAAATTGTGATGAAATAACAGGAGAGTTTCATACTAAGGAGACATTCTGGGGTAGTAAGAAACCACTGACAAGGCCTGGCATTTAGCTTACTAACATGCCAGGTACAGAAGGAAGGAATGCCTTTTTTTTCAGGATAAAGGTTTAAATTCCAACTCTTATATTTACTGCCTGTGTGGCTTTTGAATTCTTTGGGCATCTGTTTCTTGATCTGCAAAATCAAAGAGCTGAATTTAACGGCCTCCACAATCCCTATCAGGTTGGGTCTGTGATCCTATATCTGTAACAAGGATGTTGGAGAGAACTTTTTTCTGTAGGCGAATGAGATCCACTCACTTCCTGCCCAAAGGTTGACCTCACTCCCAAACCAACCCTTTCCAAGAAACATCTACACCTTTCTTCCGGATGTTTAGGAAATAGTTGCCTGAGACTTTAAACAAACGAAATTCTCTCAGCAACTCTAGACTCTGTTGCTGATCAGCAGGAAATGTTTTTTATTTGGTTACTTGCATATAACCAAGTTTGAGAAATATATGAGCTGGCTACTCATGCCGCTGACCTTGGCGCCTTCCTTATTGATGATGTCAGTTTGTTGTAATCAATTAAGTGTGGGGTTTGGCCCTCTCATTTCTGCTGTGGATATAATTTGAACTAATTATGGAAACCTATTTGCATCTATGATGCCACTAAGTGATTGCTTGTTTATAAGTATAAAAATTAGGGTCTGCCAGATTGGAGTGGTCTGGAATGGACAGACAAGGCCCTAAGATGTCCAGAGAGTTTAACCACCTCCCTGAGGGCATTCTGCTCTAAAAAGAGCTGGTTGTGGATGGGATAAATACGATTACGAGTGGCCAGCCAGAAAGGTCACGGAGTCAAACTGGGTCTGAGAGGAAGCAACTTGTCCTGAGTTGCACAGGTACAGAATGGTAGGGCTAAAATTTGAACCCATGTATTTTTTATTCCAGAGCCAGGGAATGCAGTAGAAAGAGAAAGAATTCAAAAGTCAGAGGACCTGGGTTCTAATCCTGATTTTGATGACTCTTATTTGTTTGACCCCAAGTAAGCCACTTAACCCTTAGGGCCTCTGTTTTCCATGCTAACCTTGGACACTCCTTCCCATGGTCCTCCTCTCCAATCATCTCCACCCCAGTGAGCATTAGAACTCCATTCCTGGGTCCCCCAGCTTTGACAAGTGAGCTCTTGCCTTGTATCACCAGGAACCAGTCATCATAAATCACTTCATGAGTTTTCAGCCTCAGTGTCTTCATTTGTAAAATGGGGAGATCAATACCATCTACATCGTAGGGTTCTTGGGAGGACCAATTCAGACAACATGTGTAAAGGACTTTTGTGGTCCTTGGAGTGCTATGTAATTGGTAGCTATTATAATTATAATTCCATTAACCTTGGGGCCACCCCAAACATCCAAAGTTCATGGTGGTCACCATGAACCATGAACATGGTGGCCACTCACCAGCCTTCTCCAGCCACACCGGACTGTGCTCTTCATCCTATGAAGGTCTGCCTATCTTTTCAAGCCCAATTCAAATGCCCTGAGGTCCTGTTGCTAACAATCTTCTTTCCTAACCCTCACTTTATTCGTCCCTGTCTTAGACACAAGCATAATATACAAGACTGAGGACAATGTGTGCTGCTGGATTATTCCCCTTCCCCTTGTTGTTCAGTGATTTCAGTCAAGTCCAACTCTTTGTGACCTTATTTGGGGTTTTCTTGGCAAAGATACTGGAGTAGTTTGTTGATTCCTTCTATAGCTCATTGGACAGATGAGGAAACTGAGGCAAACAGGTTTAGGGGACTTGCCCCAGGGTCACACAGGTAGGAAGTGTCTGAGACTGGATTTGAATGGAGATCTTCCTGACTCCAGTCCCCCTGACAGGACCCTTATTCTACCCCTCATCATCTCTCCCACTATCAAACTGTAAACTCCTTGAAGGCAGAGACTTGCTATTATCTAAACTTTCTCTCTTACCTTGTACCTGGCATAGGATTCTCTTATATAATAGCTGCTTTGGAATATTTGTTGAATGGATGAAGAAATCATTCATAATAGACATTTATATTTGTTTGAGGTAGTTTGGCATGGTAGAGAGAGAGCTGGATTCAGAGTCAGGAAGACCTGGGTTCGAATATTGTTCCTGATATATACTGGCTGAGTGACCTTGGACAAGTCCCCTTAATCTAAGTCAGAGTGGGTGCTTTCCTAGAATGACAAAAGGGGTTCCCTCCTATGGGAGTTCCCTATACCTGTGAAAGCACAGGGCTGCTTTCTTTCCCTTATATGTAGACATTTTGTTTCCATCAAACAGAATGTAAGCTTGAGTAGAATAAATTCAAGGTACTGATTGGCTAAGGTTGGGAAGGAGTGATGCTGCATTAGTATTAATGGTGTTAGGGTCTTCTCTTATGTATTTATTACTATGAAAAGAGTTGTTTCATGGATGTCTTCATCAGCCTCTTGTCCTTGTTTTAGAGCAAATACACAGCAATCATTAGAGTTGGAGGAGTTAGCAATGGTCTAATCCAACCTAAGGGTGGCCATTGGAGTTATAACAGCTGAGTTGACTCCTGATTGCCCATCCTTACAGAAAGGTGACTAGGAGGAATATTGCTCAATAGGTAACTCCATGTAGAACATTCCTTTAATTGTGTTTTCTAGATTTTACCAAGACTCTAAATTCTTTCTCTCTGGGGTCATGGCTGATTTGACCAACTGTAAGCAAACACAATTCAATGTAAGGTCATGGTGGGTACATATGGAGATCAGGTGTCAGTGACATATATATATATATATACTTGGCTTTGAAATCTGTCTCTAACAGTCTCCTCCCCTTCCTTCTTTTCTGATCAGTCATCTCCCCTATGTTACCACAACCTAAAAAATCTTCAAAATATCTCTGCTTGCCCCTTCCTTTTCCATTCCTACTAATATCCTAAGTTACACCCCAGTCGACTAACATCTAAGTTACTGCAGCATCCTCAAAGCTATTCTCCTTGACCTCTAATACACCTGGAAGACCACTGACAAGGTGACTTTTATGAAACACCTCTTCTGTCATGTCTTCTCCATTCCTCATCCCCCAGCTCAATTCAATTTCATTCAACCACCATTTACTTAAATGTAAGATATTTTTAGATCTAGGAACTATGGGAAATATAAATTTGCATGATATTGTCACTGCTGTCATGGAGCATCAGCAGCAACAGCAGCTAAAATGCATGTAATGCCTTACAAATGTACAACTCACTCTTCATACATAATATCCTTTGATCACCTGACTAACTTTGCTACAGAGAGTTTTATGTCCATTTTATAGGTGGAGAAAATGAGATTCAGGGAACCCAGTGTCTTGTCCATAGTGTCAGAAGTTGGATTTGTACTCTAGTCTTTCTTGATTACAGGCATAACATTTTATCCATTTGTGTGTGGTTGTTTGCATGTTATTTCCACTAGTAGATTATAAGCTCCTTGAGGGCAGGGCTCTTTGCTTTTCTTTGAATCTCCAGTACTTAGTACAATGCCTGTACATAGTAGGAACTTAAATGCTTGTTGTCTGTGTTTCTATTCCCCAACAATTTTCATTTTACTTTTTTCTTTTCTTTGCCCATCTGATGGATGTGAGGTAAAACCTCAGAGTGTTTTTAACTGTCATGTCTTTAATTGTTAGTGGTGAATGGAGCAGTTTTAACATTTTTGTTTAATATTTTTCCTTTCTTCCATAAAAAACTGCCTTTTCTTTATGTATACTTGGACCATCTAAATCTAGGATGATTGACTGTTGTTCTAATACACTTATATCCATTTCCTATGTATCTTGGATATCAGATGTTTGTCAGAGAAATCCATTTCAAACATTTTTGCAGTTAACTTCTTACCTTCTAATTTTCAATTTTATTTATTTTCCATTTGAATTTTTAGAATCATCTTTATGCTTCCTCCCCCCATACCATCCCTATCCATGGTTATTCACAGTTGCCTCTTTAATTTCTTCTTCAATTTGTTTATGACATGACCTTTAATATTTAGATCTGTCACCCCCCAAATTTAACATCTTTCAACTTTCCACTGTACCAACTTAAACTTGATGAAGAATAGGAGATGCTGAAGACAACAGTTATAAGGGATCCATTATTAACTATGACATCACCAAGGAAAATGGGAAGTCAGGGTCAATCTCATTAGAGTGGTAAAACCCAGATTAGAACCCTAGGATCCTCAGAAGTCCACTGCTCTGATAAGGAATGTCTTGAAGGGACCAGTTTCAATGAATGCTACAGTTTCTAACCCACTGCACAGTTGATCTTCCCCAAATATCCTACTTAAAACTCATCCACCATTAGGTGAGATAAAGTCCCCATGTATCCCAGTTGTCTGTCAAAGAGCAATTTACATTTGTCCTGTGTCTCTAGACCAGCCCATCAGCCAGGTAACCCTGGCCATCAGGTGTGTTGATAACACTATCCAGGGACTCACTACCCACTTTTTAATGAAATGAACACAAAAGGTCATGTTTTATGTGAATTAAGTGGTTATTGGCACAATGGCAGAAATGAGCTCAGAGACAGGACTCAGAAAAGAGTGGGAGAGCCAACGAATGTGGAAGGTGCCAATGTCCACTTTCTGACAGCCATCATCAGGAATGAGCTCTATAAAAAGAAGAGATTTCCCAAATTTTTTAAAACAAATGTAAAAAAAGTTTCTTTAACATGTAAATGGGAAATAAGATATACAGGTACTGGGTTATAGAAATCCATCTTGCTCTACTAGAAAGTTAGAGGTGGGGATGGGATTGGATATAAGAGAGAACAGATTGGGAGAAGGGGTATTCAATAGGCTCTCTATGTTGGGATGGGGGTAGGGGAAAGTAGGGGAGAACATTTGTGACTTAAAATCTTGTATAAATGAATGTTGAAACTAAAAATAAATAAATTGGAAATTACAAAGAATGCAAAAAAGAAGAGATTTTCACCACAGCTCACTGAGTTATGGGCAAGGCAGCCTTGAAGAACATTTAGTTTCCACTCTTGTTTTCCATAGCCATTTGTCCAGAAATGTGGACAATTTGTCCATATATTTGTCCAGAAATGTGCTTTGTTGTGAGCCTTGAGCTCCTAGGAGAGGTTTTTAGGCTCATGAAAGCCACCATTATGGTGAAGACATAATAGTACTCACCATTTCTCTACCCAGACTCTTTTAAGGAACCAAAAGTATCTTGGAAAGAGATAATCCTATAATCCTTGGCCATGCATCATATCATCTGTTCCCCAAATATTTGTTTTTGTTTTTAATGACAATTAAGCAAGAGATGCAATCCTTTGGTTATGAAAATGCAGGGTAGATCCAAAAATCAAAAAGAAAAATGGACTTGTAGACTTGGAAACCTAGCTTCAAATTCCTAGAGCTTCTGAATATTAGCTATGTGACCTTGGGCAAGCTGCAGTTTTCTTTTCTGTAAAATGAAGGGATTGTAGTAAATTATATCTCATTTTCCTTCCAACACTAAATCTGTGGTTTAATGAGCCTCTCTGAGCTCCAAATAGAAGCCCAAAGTGTTGGGCTCAAATATAATTGAATGCCTTAAAAAAACTAACATATTGTCTATGATTTATGTCATGGAGTTTATTAAGCAGGTAGCACTGTGTGCCTACATAGAGCTTTCCTAGTCCTGGAATCTTGAACCTTCCAAACTGACTTACTATTTACATATACATATACATACATACATATATATATAGGTAATATATATTTATAATATATATGTAATACATATTTATATAACAGTCATGACTTATTATTTTGGCTAATCACAATATTCTCTTCTTGACCCAAAGCATTTTTGTACCTGACAAAGAAATCAGGAAACAGACAATCTCATTTGTATATTAAAACTTTATTCTGTGTTATTACTTCATTGCAGTGTGGCAGGAATATTCACCCGCTTTCCTGCTTAATGACTTTCTAAGTCAGGGGTTCTCAACCTGTGGGTCGTGACCCCTTTGGGGGTCAAGCTACCCTTCACAGGGGTCGTGTAAGACCATGGGAAAACCCATATTTCCAATGGTCTTAAGAATCAAGACACTGCTACTCTGTCTGTCTCCAGGTGGGTCCGCCCACATGCAGATACGCCCACATACGCCCACACATTAAAGGGTCGTGGTATTAGGAAGACTGAGAACCACTGATCTAGGTCTTATGTAATGACATGAATTGAGGGCTGATAAACCCCATACCTCATATTTGATATTTTGTATACTACTCTGGGTTGGTGAAGAGAGAAGGATAGATTGGAAAATGAGGTTGAAGTTGAAGAAACAGGTCACTAAAGAGTCAAAACAGGATGCAAAAGTAATTCATTACTCTTATCAGATTTCTGCTAACCTATGCCCTTTCTAAAAGCCTTGATGTCTAAAGACACCAAATCCAGGGCTCCATTACACAAGACAGCCATGCAGGGTTGCTATGACTCCAAGAAGTCTGAGAGTTGTTCAGATTTCCCTTGACTCTCTTCCCTAAATAAATCCAACATCTCTGGGAGGCCCTACATTTGGGTAAAAGGAAAGGCACAAGCTCCTCTTCATTGATTCAATTCTTTTTAAGGTTGAAATCCCTGGTTCCCTCCTGCCCATATGCCCCCAACATTGCCAAGCCTTTCTCCACTTCCTTAGAGAATCTCCCCAGGTCTCAGACAACAAAACTAGACCTGACTGGTTAGGGCTGCCTTCCAAACGACCTGCATTTGCCAGACGACAAAGTCAAGAATAGTTAAGTGAGTAAGTCTATCTCTCTTTATAAGTGCATTGTGAACTTTATAGTTTAATATTAAACTTGCATCATAAAAAACTGGCCCATAAATGGCTAATAAAAGCATGGTTTACAGCTTGTAAAATGCGTCAGTCCTTTGTGCTGGTTTTCTTGGGGAGATTTACATCCTTGCTCCTTGGTTGAGGCTGCCAGATTTTTCCCCCTCTTCCAATCCATTAAAAGGAGCTATTGACAAATGACCCTTTGGATGAACTCTGGGCAGTTTTGATTTTGAGGCCTCCAAGAAACTTAAACCTGCCATCCAGCAAGCCTCTTGTTAAAATCCCAAGGAAAATCTGGGGTTCAGTGACAGGTAAGGCCACCAGAGATCCAGTGCAGGGTGTTCTGCCCAGAAAATGGGTAGCCTTGCTGAGAAGAGATAAATTGGTGCTAACCCACAGATCTCATTAACACCTGCCAAGCCCTCCATACAAAATTAACTGTTAATCTGAATTCTGAGGGCACCAGGAGCTTGGCCATAGAGGCAGAAATGCCAGTTTATCAAAGCCTTGAACCGCAGAGAACGTCGGCTCCCCCAGCTACACTCCAAATTCCCTTTAACGAGTTCAGGGATGAGACATAAGTCCTCTCCCTCGGCCTCAGTCCCTGTCATCTTTTCTTATTGATGTATGTCTGAGTGTAAATCACCTCCTCCTCCCCACCCCACACACATATACGGACCTTATTTCACTTTTATTACACATCTTTCTATTTTATTCAAGTTTATATATTTTGTCATTTTCTCCTTGGCCACATCTATCTCATCTTGGATTTTCATTTGAACTTTGAGGCCCTTTGCCATCCTGCAGCCCCACCTAAGAGAGAGGAAGGACTACTCTCCTGAAGGAACAAGGAAACAAGGCTGACAGGGCCCATGGAAGTCATCTGGCCCAACCACCGCATATTTCAGATGGAATAACTGAGGCTCCAGGACGTCACACAGGAATTAATAAAAGCAGAATCAAATCATTCAGAAGATTATTGATGAACATATAGAAGGGACCATGGAGTGAATCTAATCCAACCTCCTTCCTCATCTTAAAAACAAGGTAAGTGGGGCCCAGAGAGCCACTTTCTTGTTTCAGTCATATCCAACTGATCATGACCCCATTTGGGGTTTCCTTGGCAGATAGATTAAACTGGTTTACTATTTCCTCCTCCAGCTCATTTTACAGATGAGGAAACCAAGGCAAATAGAGTTAAGTGACTTGCCCAGGGTCACACAGCTAGTAAGTGTCTGAGGCCAGATTTGAACTCAAGAAGATGAGGCTTCCTGATTCCAAGCCCAATGCTCTATCCACTGTGCCACCTTGCTTCTAGAGAGCTAATTTAGTACCCAATAAAGATGTATCCAGTTTTCTTCCGAGGCAGAATTTTAGGCAGATACATTGATGCTGAAATAGCATGCTGTCATGGATAGAGGACCAGGAAGATGTAGGTTGATGTTTTGATCTTCGGTCATATACTAGTCAAATCACTTAATTCCTCAATGTCAAGGCAAGTCCCGAAGCTTACAGTTTGCAGAAACGGTGCCAATCTGCATTTTGAGGGGGTGTTTCCTTACCTGTGAAGTCCCTTTCCTAATGAAATCACCAGCCCAGTTCCCATCATCTTTCTCAAATATCTATGGGTACATGTTTCTTGTATTAGGTATTAATGTTGGGAGCAGGGGAAGAAACGTAACTAGCAACATTTGCAGTCACAAAATGTGTGTCCTTGGTTCAGTTTGGGATGGAGGAGATGGCAGATAGCCCTGGAGCATCAAGAGACTGCTCCCATGAACCCAGGGAAGAGTTCACCTGGAGTTAAGAAGTCTCTGTCTGATCATGTTCTAGCTCATTAATAATTCTTTCTAACTTGACACATTGTTTCTATGCTGTTGAAGAACTAAAAGTACTTTCAGTGCCCCTTCTAAATCTGATAGCCCTGGGACAAAGTGTCAGGCATCCTACCCTAGTTATAGCTCTTGGCAAGGGCAACAAAAAGACAGAAATGGTAACATCTCATTTGCCTTGAGGAATCCTGTCAGAGGAAAGAGATCTTACATGAGAAATGCTCTTACAACATGAGAAAGTAGATGAAACTATTTTCTAAACTATGTCCAAAGCACAAATGATACAGTATGGAATGATGGCTAATGGGTGAAGGGAGAAGAGAAGAGATGAAGCATTCACCTAGCTCTCACTGTGTATCAGGCACTGTGCTAGATTCTTTTACAAAGATTATGTCATTTGATCCTTGCAGCAACCCTGAGGTAGGTGCTCTTGCTAACGCCATTTTACAGATGAGGAAACTGAGGCAAGCAGAGGGTAAGTGACTTATCCAGGGTCACACGAGGGACTGAGGTCAGATTTGAACTCATAGCTGTATTCACTGTGCCACCCAGCTACCCTATATGGTGGAGATAATGAGCATTAAACTTGGAGTCAGAGACACTTGCTAGCTGTGTGGCCATGAGCGAGTCATTATGCCTTTCTGGGCCTTGGTTTCTTCACCTGTAAAATGGGCGTGATCCTTGTGACACCTCCCTAAGAGGGAGCCTATTGCACGCTGAAATGAGATAAAATGTGTCAAGAGCTTTTCAGCCTGTAAAGTGTATTAGGAAGAGCCAGCTTTACATTTTATAAGTGATGTGGCTTCAGTTGTTCACAACCAAAGAGAGGGTGTTTGCATCTCTCACAACAACACACAAAAGTGGTTCTCTGAGCCGCCTACTGCTAACACCAGAATGGACTTCTCTGGGACATTGAAAAGCTGTGCTCCACATGGTGTTGCCCAGATGCCTTATGGGACAGTGTTTGTTTTAAATCGTCAAGAAATAAAGCCAGCCTAGAGAGATTTGATGTTCTTTCTTCAGTTTTTGGAATCCTGAGTTTAGAATTCTAAAGAGCATTTAGAAATAGCACCCAAAATAGCCCACTGATCACGGTGAGGTCAGAGAAAACAGGACGTGTAAACACACTCCCAGAAATCTTGGCCCTGCCCGCAATCAACTATGGGACCTCTGGGAAATAAGTAAGACCTCATCAGGAAGATGAGAACGCTGGAAGAGACAATATCCTGAGTTACCTTCCGATTCTTGATCCAAGATGCTGGGACTGAGGGCAAAATCCAAGGCTTCCCCATGGGAATGGAGAGAAGCAAAGCTTGCTACGGCTCACGCCTTTGGGTTTTCTTTCAGCTGCATCAAATATAACATTTAGCAAATGAAGTCAAATATACACATATGTGTGTATATGTATAATATATATGCATACACATTACACATGTATGTATGTATATATGTGTGTCTGTACACATTTGTATAGATACATGCATATACATACAGTATAGTGTGTACGTGCATATGTGTATATATAGATGCGAATATGTAGACATATACAAAAGTGATGTGATTTCATCACATCATGAAGATGAAGAGTTCACCTGGAGTTAAGAAGTCTCTGTCTGATCATGTTCTAGCTCATTAATAATTCTTTCTAACTTGACACATTGTTTCTATACTGTTGAAGAACTAAAAGTACTTTCAGTGCCCCTTCTAAATCTGATAGCCCTGGGACAAAGTGTCAGGCATCCTACCCTAGTTATAGCTCTTGGCAAGGGTGACAAAAAGACAGAAATGGTAACATCTCATTTGCCTTGAGGAATCCTGTCAGAGGAAAGAGATCTTACATGAGAAATGCTCTTACAACATGAGAAAGTAGATGAAACTATTTTCCAAGCTATGTCCAAAGCACACATGATACACTGTGGAGTGATGGCTAATGGGTGAAGGGAGAAGAGAAGAGACGGAGCATTCACCTAGCTCTCACTGTGTATCAGGCACTGTGCTAGATGCTTTTACAAAAATATGTACAACATATGTGTATTGTAATATATACATGTTTATATAAATATATACACATACACACAATATGTTGTATATGTGCATATATACAGATGCAAATATGTACACATATAGACATATACACACAATATCGTGTGCACATATAATATGCACACATATATATACAAATTTGTACAGATACATACATGTGCATGCGATATAGTGTGTACATGCATGTGTGTATATAGATGTACGTGGGTACACATATAGACACGTGTGTAATGCAACACATGTGTCATACATACATAAGTGTTTATGCAAATGCATACATGTGCACACATGTATATACAATATATTGTGTGTGCGTATGTAATTATACACACATGAAGACATATACATGCACACAATGTGTGTGCATATGTCTGTATTGTGTACTTGTGTTTAGATAAGTAAATGTGTATGCATATAGACACGTGTGTGTATATATGTACAGCTGACACACACCATATATCTATATATCTATATATATATATATACATACATACACATACATATATATCTAAGTATTTCTCTTTTCATTCATCCCTATCACTATATCTTTATCTAAAACTGTGGCTGCCCAGCCATCACATTAAAATCATCATCATCATCATTAAAGGGAGCATTTATATAGTGGTTTAAGATTTGCAAAATGTTTATCTTATCTCTTGGATCCTCACAACAGCCCTGGGAGGGAGGGCCTGTTATTATCCCCATTTTACAGAAAAAGACATTGTGGCACAGAGAGGTTCAATGTCTTGCCCAAGGTCACACGGCTCATAGGGGTCTGAAGCAAGATTCAATCACAGCTGTCCCTGATTCAGGTCCAGAAGTCCATGTACTATGCTACGTAGCAGTCAGAACTAGAACCACCATCTACAGGAGTTCAAATCCCTGACATGATGTTACTAGTATGGGTTCTTATCAGGTTACTTAACTTCCCCAAGGATAGGTTTCCACATCTGTAAAATGTGGGGCTTGGACTAGATGGCTTTAGATTTCCCTTCCAGTTCTAATTCTACGAGCCAATGATGTTATGAACCTCTGCTCAATCTTTCTACTGTTTTTTTCTTTTTATTTTCCAAACTTTTTTTTCTGAAACTATTCATTTATTTTGCTCAATGAAAAACATGCATTTTATTACAATTATTAAAATTCTTCAGTCTTATAATAAAAAAGCAGCTATTGTTATTTCTGAAAGAGTGAGTATCAATTAGTCCATTCTTGAAATGCATTCATTCAGTTTGTTGAAGAAAGACCCCTGCTCACAACCTGTTTCTAAAGCTAAGGTCCACTCCCTCCTCACACACACACCTCTCCCCTTGCCTCCATCCACACCTTCTGTGCCTTCTAAGTTCCAATGTTGCTGTTTCCGGCTCTCTTAAAGCAAGGCCCACAGGCACCAGGCAAGGGATCACTCAGTGGACAGACAGCCCCAACACCACAATAGTTTCCTTGTTAACTGTTTGTTACATGGATCCAAGTCCCTTGAACTGGAATAAGATTTATCAGTTGCCTGGGGATACTCACTGCAGGAACAAGATCAATGATGTAGAAGGTGCTCTCAAGAGCACCCACTCACAAGGAGCTGGCTTGTTAAAGGCATCCAGCCTCCTTTCGTAATACATTTAAGGGAGATGGGAGGAGACAGAGACAGAGAGGCATAGAAACAGAGAGAAACACAGAAACAGAGAGAGAAAGAAGGAGAGAAAGGAGGAGGAGGAGGAGGAGAAGGAGAAGAAGGAGAAGGAGGAGAAGGGGAAGGGGAAGGGGAAGGAGGAGGAGGAGGAGGAGAAAAAGGAGGAGAAAAAGGAGGAGAAGAAGAAGAAGAAGAAGAAGAAGAAGAAGGAGGAGGAGGAGGAGGAGGAGGAAGAGGAGGAGGAGGAGGAGGAGGAGGAGGAGAGACAGAGAGAGGAGAGACAGACAGACACAGAAACAGACACAGAAACAGAAAGAAAGAGACAGGGAGAGAATTATATTTATCTTTAGGTCTTTAGTCTTTCTGTGTCTTTGAGGCCTCAGTTTTCTCACCAGTAAAATGGGGAGACTGATGACTGCCTTTTCTACCAACCTGCAATGTTTGCAATCCCAGGTTTACAATACATATAAACACCTTAGAATAATAACCACATATACAGAAATGTAAAAGAGCCCCTTGTTTATAGTAGAGGCACATGGTTTGGTGCCTAAAAGTTTAGCCTCAGAGTCAGAAAGGCCTTGGTTCAAGTCCTGTCTCTGATGCATATTGGCTGTGTGACCTGGGTAAGTTATAACCTCTCAATGCTCCAGGAAACTCCTTAAGATTGTACATTAGAAAAACTGCTGACATGCACTGATGAAGGGAACTTCCACACTGGAACTCCCCTACATTAATTACATCACAACTCTGGACCATGAAAAGATCTCCTCTGAGGTAGATTGTGGCAGGGTTAGAGTCTATATGTTTCTGGTAGGGAAATTAAGGCACAGAAACATTGAGATTCACCCATAATAACATAACATAATGAACTGGAAATTGAGCTTGGGGCTCCTCATTCTGAGAATATAAAACTCTAGACCAACAGTGAGTGAGTGGTGAGTGGATGATGATGACAATTACAGTGGGGGTTGGTTTAGCACTTTGAAAGAATGCAAAAAACTTCACTTCATTGTCTCCTCTGAGACTCACCTTCATGCAGAGAGATAAGTGCTACAGGTGAGGGAGGCAGAGGAATATAAGGAAAGCCCAAGGGATCAGAAATCCAAGGACCTTGGATCAATTCCCAGTAACTTGACCAGCTGGAAGGGTCTGGACAAGTCACCTTAACCCTCTTTAGACTTCAATTCATGGCATCTTGAAATGTGTTTCTGTCTCACTTTCCCTATTTGTGTCTCTGGCTCTCTATCTGTCTCTCTGCACCCCTCTCTCTTTCTCTGTGTCTATGTCTCTTTCTATTCCTATCTCTCTCTCCCCCATCTATCTCTCCTTGTCTCTATCTCTGTCTCCTTCCCCATCTCTGTTTCTTTATCTTTCTCTGTCTCCCATTCTCTCTCTGTCTCTCTTTCCCCTCAATCTCTGTGTCTTTCTCTGTTTTTCCTGTCTCTATCTCTCTCTCCCCCCAGTCTCTGTCTGTCTCTCTGTCCCTGTCTCTGTCTCTGTCCTTCTCTCTATCTCTCTCTCCCCTCCAATCTCTCTGTCTCTCTGTCTTTCTCTGTCTCTGTCTCTCTATCCCTGTTTCTCTGTCTCTGTTTATCTCTGTCTCTCCCTGTCTCTGTCTCTGTCTCTCCCTGTCTCTGTCTCTCTCTCTGTTTTTCTGTCTCTGTCTCTGTCTCTGTCTCTCTCTGTCTGTCTCTCTCTCTCTCTGTCTCTCCTCCAGTCTCTATGTCTGTCTCTGAATCTCTGTCTCTGTGTCTATCTCTGTCTCTACCCCACCCCCACCCGCTGCCAATCTCTGTGTCTCTTATTCATCAAAATACAAACAAAGAAATGTAATTTTTAAAAATAAAAAAAATCCAGACAAATAAAATACCAATGAAGAAGCTGGGCTTGCTTGTCCTTAAGGTCCCTTTCAGTTGTAACTCGATGTTCCCCTCTTATTATAAGTCATGCATACTTCCAAATGGAGATCTGTTCGGATCATGCCCAAGGGCCACAAACTACAGAGCAGACCCTGTGTGATGAGTCACGCAGAAGTTTGAGGAGTCGACATGCATGCCAGGTGTTACCCTGGTGACCCTGAGAATCAAATGGATTCAGGATTCACTCACCATGAGGTAACTGGCAAAGTGCTCTCTGCAAACATAAGCTCCATCTGTAATCTGAGTGCTGAAGACACTAATCATGAGCCTTCTGACCACAGAGTTGGGGGATCTGCTCAGGGCAGGAAACTGTTTGCTGCCAACTGGGTTTCCCTCCAAGAATTCTGAGTCAGGGTCTTCAACTAAGCCAAAACATCTGGCAATGTCAAGAGCAGAACTCAATCCTTAACCGACAGAGTCACAATGTAAAGAACATAAAATCCCTGATCATAATGAACCCTAATGGGCTCTGTTGCCTTTCAGAAACATTTTCTAATGAGCCTTCGGACGCGCTGTGATTCCAATTTGCTATGCGTTGGAGAGAAGAAATAACATTTGCTTTCCCCCAGGGAGCCGTTAAGACCCCCTGATTTATAAGGCTTCGTACATAGGATTGGGGGGGGGAATATGGCTAGTTTATTCAATTGCACCCTCCCCCTCCTCCCACCATCATCTCTTATTTGTAAGAGTTGGCACCAGCAGGGTTACATAAGTTGGCACAGACCAAAGCTACCAGAATTTTGGTTCCTGATTCTCTTCCACCCTTGGACTGCTTCCTCTCCTCATGGTGCTTCCTAGTTTCATAAATTATAATCATAAGACTGTAGATATAGAACGACAAGGGATTTCAGAAACCATTTAGTCCAATTCCTCTCCTTTTACAGATGAGAAAATTGATTCCCAAGGAAACTAAGTGACTTGGGGTCCCCAGATCAGAAAATCACATATCTAGAGCTGGAAGAGATCCCAGAGGCCATGAAGCCCATCCTTCTTATTGTATGTGTGTCAAAGGGTCCCTTGTAAGGGGTAAGAAAAATGTCACAGATTTGGCATATCTGGATTACAGTAAGAGTCATGGCATCATAGCATTTAGGACTGAAAGAAATGTTAAATGACTCAATCAGTCAAGAAGTATTTAGGAAGTTTGTTGTCTTTTAGTCATTTCAGTTGTGTCTGACTCTTTGTGACCTCATTTGGGATTTTCTTTGCAGAGATACTGGACTGGTTTGTCGTTTCTTTCTACAGATAAAGAAACTGAGGCAAACAGGGTGAAGTGACTTGCCCAGGTTCATTATGAGTCCAGATTTAAATTCAGTTCTTCCTGACTCCAAATCTGATGCTCTGTTCACTATTTCACCTATCTGCCCATTTAGTATGTCTTTACTGGGGCACTGGAGGTGCAAAGCCCAAGGTGAAGATGATCCCTGCCTTCTCATATTAGATCTCAACTATTCCAATCCTCTGATTTTACAGATGAGGAAACTGAGGCTAAGAGACAGGAGTCATTTGCCCACAGCCCCTCAGGCTGGAAAAAACAGGAGCAGGATTTGAGCTCAGATCATCTGTCTCCAAATACTTCTATCTTTCCATGACACCAAGGGCATGAGCAACTAATGAATCAACATATAGTAAATACTATGTTCTGGGTATTTGGTGCTAGGGGACAAAAATGAAACCATTTCCATTTTTAAAGAGACTGTATTGTATTAGAAAAACCACTTAGTGCAAAAACAAACAAATGAATGAATAGATGGATAGGTAGGTAATGAATGAATGAATGAATGAAGGCATGAATGAATGAATGGAAGAACAGGTGCAAAGGTTTATATGTAGTTAGCTAATGAATGAAGGCATGAATGAATGAATGAACGAATGAAGGCATGAATGATGAATGAATGGATGAATGAATGAATGAAGAAATATGATATTTGGCAAAAGTTGGCAGCTGGAGGGAGGGTCAAGAAAGCTATGTAAGAAGTGGTGATTGGGTTGGGGGTTCAAGATCCTAAGGGTCAAGGATAAGGAAAAAATCCATTTCAAACATAAGAGCAGGAGAAACCGTTATGTTTTATATGAAAACACCAACCCTGCCAGTTTAGCTGAAACAAATAGGATGAAAAGGGAAATTATATTTAGTGATCCTGGAAAAGATAAGCTAGAGTCATACTGTTAAGGGATTGAGAGACCAAAACAGAGGCGTTTTCCATGGGTGTTTTTCCTAGAAGAAATATGGGGCTTCTGCAATTTCTTGAGCAGGTGAGCCACTCAGTCAGATCTGTAATTGAGAAGGATCCCTTTAGCGGCTGCATGGAGAAGGGACTGGCCAGGCAGAGAGACTGGGGTTGGAGAGCAGCATGAAATGATCTCATCAATGGTTGAAAAAGCAATTTGGCTGGAACAATGCAGTGGTTGTAGGTGAGCAATCAGGGATAAGATGTTACCTATCTAAAGACCTTGAACTCATAGAATCCTACAATTTGTAAGAGAAAAATCCTCCCTAATACTGAAGTTCTTGTTGTATAAAGTTAGAGATAATCAATTCCACTTCAATTCCAATTCAATTCCACTGTTTTCATCATTTTCATTCAAACACTGAAGACACTAACACTGACAGAAGACCTTTGCTCTATATTCTAACCCTTTCATTGCTTAGATGCAGAAATAGCCCAGAGAGAAAAGAGACTTACCCATGGACAAACAGTAGCATGACCAGGATAATCAGAGGATATGCTGGATGTATGTTGGGTAGTAGGCAGGGCCACAGGCAATGAGGATGGGCCACCCAGATCCTCCCTGAATGGAACACAGAGGGAGGGGTCTCATGGAGGACCCTCCCTATGTGACCAAGACAATCAATTGTTTCCTATTGTTAAGTAAATTCTCTTTATATCCAGCTTCATCATAAAAGAGGGTCTGCAAATATTAGGAGATCAATGTGGATTAGATTAATTTTGCTTTAAGGAAGAGTGGAAGTTATAGGGAGGCAGATTCTAGCTAAATATAGGGAATGGTTTCCTGATCATTGGAGCTGTCCAACAATGGAGTGTGTTGCCAAGGAGACAGTCACTGGCTTGTCCCTTCAGTATTCAAAACAGAGGCTCTTGGACTTTTTAGCTGTGCTGAATTGAGGACCAGCCCTGTTTTAGCTTACAGATCTAAAGAAAGCTACAGGATCCTTTGAAGTCACCAGGACCAGGCCTCCTGTTTTAAAAATGAGGAAACTGAGGCCCAGGGTAAGTGGATTTCTGATCATCCAGAGGTAGGCAGTGTGAAAGATAAGGGTTTGAGTCTCTGCCTTCAGATCTCCCACCCCTGACCACACTCTCATAGACTGGTTTGGACTGAATGACTACTACACCTTCCTCCTAAAATTCTGTCCCCAGGGGAGAAGATGTATAGATGTCCTGGGTGCCAATTAATGTTCTAATGCTTTATCTCCTACAGTGGACACATCCAGATGACATCACATAAAGGCTAGCTGTCCTTGGTCTCTGTCCCTTGCAGCCTTGTTCTTGCTAGGTCAATAACAACAATGATAATGACATATCGCACTTTTAGGTTTGTAAAACCTAAATATTGTTGCCTTGGATTCTCATAACAAACCCTTGAGGTAGAAGAAATATGGGGCTTCTGCAATTTCTTGAGCAGGTGAGCCACTCAGTCAGATCTGTAATTGAGACGGATCCCTTTAGCGGCTGCGTGGAGAAGGGACTGGCCAGGCAGAGAGACTGGGGTTGGAGAGCAGCATGAAATGATCTCATCAATGGTTGAAAAAGCAATTTGGCTGGAACAATGCAGTGGTTGTAGGTGAGCAATCAGGGATAAAATGTTACCTGAGATGAGGAACCTGGGTTACCAAAAGGTTAAGTGACCTTCCCAGGGTCTCAAAGTCAGTAAGTTTCTAAGGCATGATTTGAATTCAGGCCTTCCCCATTCCAAATCTATCTACTATGGCACCCAACTGCATTAAGTGATCACTAACAATTTCCTGAGCAACCCACATACACTTTTTCTGGGACCTTCTGGAACAAGGTATGAAGTCACAGGAGTGAAAGTAGTGCAAGGTGGGGCAGGATGGGGCTATTGGAACTCCTAAATGTATTCCTGAATGCCCTCAGGCAAGCCATTTAAATGACTTCAGGACCCTCCTTCCTAAGGAGAGAGAGTTGGGCCAAGGCTCCTCCCACCTCTAAATCTATGCTTGGGATCCTCAGGTAGGCAGCTGCCCACATCAGGTATACACAAGGTCAGTCCTACTGCCCGGGTGCCTGAAGAAATGTATTTGTGGCAAAAAGATAATAAATAGATTCAAGATCCTTTGAGATTCTTTCCATCCAAGCTAACTATGTATCCCCTCATTGACTCCCGTCCTCTGGTTAATCACTCCCTGCAGACTTTGCTTCGATTGCCCCAAGTTCCTCATATTCTCTCCCTCCCTACTAGAGAGCTCAAGAAGAATGGCTGTCTAGATTCCATTGTGCTATCTGATGTTTCCAGGTGATGCACTCTTCAAATCAGGGCCAATCCTCTCAGAGATTAGCTCCCTGGGCAGCAAAAAGAATTATGGCAAAGGATCTGGTTTCAGAATTCTCCATCCCCCCACCCCCACCAACACACACACAGACACATTTCCTTGCTGGATGCCATCAGGAAAATAGTTTAACTTCTCTGGGCCTGTTTCTTCATTTATAAACAGAAAGGGTTGGACTGGATGGCGGCCTAAGTCCCTTCTACTTCTCAATTTCCAGCCAAGCATAACGTTTAAATTTGTCTGGTCAAAATGAACATCAAGACTGTAATAAGGAAAAACAAATAGACAAAGAACCAACTCACTGCTCCTTCTCTTCTTGATGAATCAGTAAAACTAAATGCCTGTCTTAGCTCTGCTACATTCTACTTGTGCGACCTTGAGTAAGTCACATACCATTTCTGGACCTGTGTTCAGTCTCTCTCTCTCTCTCTCTCTCTCTGTCTCTCTCTGTCTCTGTCTCTGTCTCTCTCTGTCTCTCTCTCTCTCTCTCTCTCTCTCTCTCTCTCTTTCTCTCTCTGTCTGTCTGTCTTTTTCTCTCTCTCCTGAGACAGGGAACTGAGAGGAATATATTATTAAAAATATAAGGTATCGATAAACAAATTTACTATCTAAAACACAAATAAATAGGTTTGACCAGATGGCCTCAGAGGTCTCTCCAATTATTAGATCTATGACTTCCCAGCCTTCTCTCCCTGAGCTCCCTGCCCTAGGGACAGCACTGCCTTATGGTCCTTCTACCTATGATGCTTTCTCCCAGCTCTTCTTCCACCTCCTGGATTTCTTCAAGTCCCAGCTAAAATCCCATTTTTCTACAGGAAACTTCTCTTAATCCCCAACTCAACCTTTTCTCTGTTGATTACGCCCTATTTATTCTGTAGAGATTTGTTTCCAGGTTGTAACCCCCATGTGATCATAGCTGCCAGGACAGGCACTGTCTTTTGCCTTTCTTTGCATCCTCAGGGTTTAGTACAGTGACAGTCCCATAGTATGTACTTATGGATATTTATCGACTGACCCTGCTCCTTAAAACCACAAACTCATGATGTAGTTGTTTAAAGAAGAGTAGATTGCTTCAACGGTATTCTCTCTCTCTCTCTCTCTCTCTCTCTCTCTCTCTCTCTCTCTCTCTCTCTCTCTGTCTCTCTCCATCTCTCTCTCTGTCTCTCTGTCTCTGTTTCTGTCTCTCTCTGAGTCTGTCTCTCTCTGTCTCTGTCTCCCCCC
>CM053593.1:372100444-372118589 GCA_028646575.1 Pseudocheirus occidentalis
CCCCCCCCTCCACCCTGTGTCTGTGGAATGGCAAATCAATGGCGCATTCTCTTTAAACGGTCTGCACTTGGTGTTTTACTGCCTATCATGAGGGGCCCCCGCATTTTAATTACTTCTGCTGCGCCCCACACTATATATAACACTAATGTTTCTGAGACTGCCGGCAATTAAAACCCAAAATAAATAAGCATTATAGGCTTCAAACCCAGCCGGTTCTCCAGGCATTGTGAAGGATGGATGGGAGGCAGCCTTTTGTTTTTAATTGAGCGAGTAGTTCTGGGCCTAGCCAATCAGAAACAGAGGAGAAACAGCTGTTTCTCCAGTAGTTGAGGCAAGGGAGGGAGAGGTCATTGATGCTGGTGTCTTCTCACATGTACTTCTGGCTCACGCAGTGCCCTTGGGGAACTTGCTGACTCAGGATTTCTCACTCAGAGAGGAAGATATTACGATCGCCAAGTCCACTGTATAAATGCAGCTTTACCCAAGAGCATTTCTTGGTCCCACATTGAAGCATAAGAGGCTTTGTTGCTGTTTTCGTTATTGTCAGGTCTGCTTTTCCACCTTGGGAAACACACGGCAAGGGGAATTTGGGTGTGTACTGGATTCTTTTTGTGTTGGTGTGTTTATTAAATAGATGTGTGTATGTTTCAGTATTGGATAATGTCCACAGCTGGGGAAGAACAATTAGCAAATCACCGACTATAATCCGTCTTTTTATAGCACGTAAGAGTCTGCAGAGCGCTTTCTTCATGGCGGCTCTATGGGGTAGGTAAAGAAAATGATGTGACTGTTCCATACATCACGTATGTGTAAATATATACACGGCATGGCCATATTGTACCACATTGGTGAGGAAGCGGAGCCTCAGAGACCTGAGGGCACTTGGGCTGGGTCACAAAGCAAGGGGCACATTCCAGGATTTGAATCCATACTTCTGGATTCTAAGCCCAGCAGATTTTGTTGTTGTTTTATGTCCCTCAAATACCATGACTTTATCCTCTGCTGGGAAGGATAAATATTTGTGAGCTTAAGTGAGAATTTAAGCATTAATAACAGAAGCAGAAAAATGTTGGCAGAGTCAATGTCGGGTCTGGGTCCTGAGGAGTAATGGAAATGGGAGGGAGAAAGAGGCAGGAATCAGCAGTTAGGATTGGTCAGTGAGATATGGTAAATAACTCAGCATAGTATCAAGAAATAGCCCGAGGGAAATCGTTTGTGAGAGAGAGAGAGAGAGACAGAGCTAGACAGAGACAAAGAAAGACAGAGAGAGAGACAGAGACAGAGACAGAGACAGAGAGACAGAGAGAGAGAGGGAGAGAGGGAGAGAGAAATAGAGAGAGAGAGAGAGAGAGAGAAAGAGAGAGAGAGAGAGAGAGAGAGAGAGAGAGAGAGAGAGAGAGAGAGAGAGAGAGAGAGAGAGAGAGAGAAAGAGAGAGAGAGAGGGAGAGAGAGCGCACAGTTAAAGATTTGGGCCACTAATGGAGAGAAGCCAAGTCTAAGTATGCAGACAGGGATCAAGCCTAGCTTACATTAAGCACAGTGACTAGGCAGAGGACAGAATAGGAAAATAGCCTCATATCTCTCAATGCACCTCAGGAGCCACTATAGATCCTCAAAAGTAATACAAAGCATTAAAAATTCTGGGACAGCCAGTTGTCACCAAAAGTGCACACAGTAAAGGGCCTGGAGTCAGAAAGATTAATCTTAGCGAGTTCAAATCCAACCTCAGACACATACTAGCTGTGTAACTGTGGACAAATCATTTTAACCTTGTTTGCCTCAGTTTCCTCATCTGTAAAATGAGATAGAGAAGGAAATGGCAAACCACTTTTGTATGTTTGACAGGAAAACTCCAAATGAAGTCATGAAATGTCAGAAACCACTAAAACAACAACAACATTTATACAAAGTAATTTCAAGAGAATAATAATTGGGAGCATCAGGAAGGGCCTTATACAGAGGATGGTACCCGACCATGACTTGGAAGGAAGCTAGGTATTCCAAGAGGCACAGACAAGAAGACAGTGCATTCTAAGCATGGGAGCCAGCCCATATAAAAGCTTGGGGATGGAGATAGGACATCCCATAGAGATAACCACTAGAAAGCTAGTTCAGTTGTAATAGAGATTATTTGAAGAGGAATGACATTGACCCATGCTGACTATCATCCCACCTGACTTTATGTACCCTCCGTGGCTTGTCTATGTGCAGGTACACATGGCTGTGGTCACATAAAAAATGAAAAGCTAGTTTCTCTGGGTAGTTTTTACAACTCTACCAGCTAGTAGTCTCCCTGGGTCAGAGCTAGACAGCACTTAGCCCCAAAATTATCTAGGGGTTTTAGTGAGCTGCAGACTCAGTATGAGTCAACACAATAACATGGAAACTAAAAATAAGCTAATGCAACCTTAGGCTATGTTGATAGAGACATAATGTGCAGGACTAGCAAAGTGATGTTCCTACCGTCCCTCTCTGCTCTGCCCTGTTCCGACCTCATCCAGAGGATTGTGTTTAGTTTGGGGAACCATATTTTATGAAGGATATTGACAATTTGGAGGGTGCACAGAGGAAGCTAAGCAGGATGGGGAAGGGTCTCAGGATCATGACCTGCAAAGATGTATTAAAACAATTGATGGTGTTTAGCTAGGAGAGGAAAAGCAGGGAGGGGAAGAGGGCTGAGAGCTGGCTTTGAGTATTTTTAGTCATGTTGACAACAGAACAGACTTGTTCTGTTCAGATTCAGAATGAACAAAAATGGATGAGTGCTACAGGAATGCAGATTTTTGAAAGATGTGAGCAGAGACTTCCCAATAATTAGGGCATATCTGAAAGTGGAAGTGATTCTTTAGGGAAATAAGCAAGTTCTCTTTCATTGGATCTTCCAAGAGAATGGAAGCGGCTCCTCGTCAAGAATCTTGTAAAAGCAATGCCCAGTTAAGTATGTATGGGGCTAGACAGGTTCTGAGGATGCTTGCAACAGTGAAATTCTGCTTCCTACATAACTTTATGGGATAAGTAAGTTTTCTTTTGTTCATGAACACTCATGTCTTTCATAAAGAATACTCAAATATTCAACATGCAAAATGTTCTCTGGTCTCTCCAATGTGGCTATTCCTTCTAATGATCCAGTTTACCCCTGATCTGTGTCATCAGATTCTGTGTGAATCTTCCCCATGTCTTCCAACAAAATCACCATAGTGGCTCATCCAATGCATTGGAGACTTCCCTTGACTTCTTCTAACACCATGAAGATGCCAGTGGAGCACAGGAGCTCTCTGGAGAGTGTGTCATACAGCTTCACTCTCCTCTTTCACATAACCCAACTTGATTTTTTCATATGCTTTTCAATGATATCCCTACATCTACATTTTCTCCAGAATTATTTCATCACCTGTTCACAACCACCACAAGGTTTTCCATTTCCCTCCGAGTGATACTCATTTTCCATTATGAAACTGTAATATTTGATGAATCAAAGCCACAAAACAATAGCAGGACAATAGAACTTTTTTTGTTTTTGTTTTAAATGAGCTTTTGTTTCAGGAAGAAGTTTGGGATTCACCATTGTCATAGAGGAGATCCAATGCATAGTACAAGTCGAGATGGGGTAGGAGTGGCAATGTGGGACTAGGGAAAGTTTGTTCCTCTGTAAAATGGGGATGTTTGTACTAAATGATCTCTGAGCTTCCTTCCGTCTCCAAATCTATGATCCTTCTGGAAGATTCTTCTTCATGTAGATGACATGTTGATCCCACCAAGTCCCAGAACCTGGAAGAGCCTCTTGGACAGGATCCAGAATCACAAAAAAGAATGGATGGATGGATGGATGGATGCATGGATGGATGGATGGATAGATGGATAAATGTATAGGCATTTAGGAAACACTGACCATGAACCAAGTGTATATTAAGTGTTGAAGATATAAATACAAAAGTAGTCAATGCCTGCCTCTCCTCGAGGAACATGACACATTCCAATGGAGTGATATCCTTGAGGAAGCTGGTTTGGTTTGGAAAGTTACAGAGATGGAGAGGGAAGCTATGGGACAGTCAACACATGCATTCCTGGAGCAAAAGTAAGATGAATGGGGTTGTGGTTCTAGATAAGAAAAGTAGGGTGTGGAAGGAACTGCACCAGAGGCATGGCAGTTTACAAGAAGATGTCCAGAGAGTAGGGTGAAATATGGCAGGAACTACATGAACCACTTACCACTCAGGAAAATGGGGGCACCAGGGTTCGGGATTAGCCTAAGTCTTAAGCAGAAGGAAATCAAGTAGATAAAGAAATGCTATTGTTCATATTTTTATAGGTAGTAGGACATACAACTAGCAGGGCTCATTGACCTAAACACAGATGTTGGACTGATACTGGAAACAGAATAGGACTTGGGCATAGAATTGAATGAGAGAAGGAAAGTGAGTGGAATTACTTCAGGAAACTGTACCATTCTTTTAATGACAACAGACTCTCTGGTTTAAAAGAGAAATGTCTGAGCTTGGTATTGAAGGCTACCCACAATGTGGTTTCCACCTCCCTTTTCAGCTTTATTTCAAATTATTCCCTAAGAAAAGCTCTTGGTTGAAGCCAGACCATGAAGTAGAGGAATTTGGAGTGCTGGAGTTGAAAACAGGATAGATTTCACTTAAAATATCTCTCAGATATTACCATGGGCAAGTCATTTAACCTTAGTTTCCTCATCTGTAAAATGGAGATAATAATTGAACCTTCTAGTGCTATTTTTTATAATACTTACAAACCTTAAATATTTGCAAGCCCTCAAAGTGCCACATAAATGCCAGTTTTTGTTGCTATTATAATTAGTATTGTTACTATTTCTGCCAGACTAAGCGTTCCCCAAACTCAACATGTTATCTATCACGTCTTTGCCTTTGCCCAGGCTGTGCCCAAGGCTTGGTTTGCATTCAGTGCTCACCAACACATCTTTGAATTTATGCTTCCCTTCAAGGCTCATCTCAGGTGCTTCCATCTCCCCTGAGAGGCCTTTGCTGATCACACCAGGTGTTAATGTCCTCTCCCTCCTCAAGCTGCTTTGTCTTTGCTTCTCTGAGTACATGTGGTCTCCTAGCCCCAAGTCCCACTGTTTACTCAATTTCAAAGAATGCAGATTCTTTGAAAGCAAAGACTTGTTTTTGTCATTGACCATTCAGTGACTATAGTCAATGCCTTGTGAGTAGCAAATGCTTAATGAATGTTCATTGAATTATACTGAATTAAAATGGACAGAAACCTATCCTTGACAATGGAAAGAAAATTTCTGATGATTCTTCTCTGCTTCAGGCACTGGGTCACATGCAGTCACATGAGTACCAAAAAGAATTCTTTTGTTTTGTCTTTTCCAATGGTTTATACTCCAAGCTTTCTACTAGCTAAAATAAAGGCACAATTATTGTTCTTGCTTTTTGGTGCCTGACATTAAGGTACTAAATCTGAAACATCTCCTGTTCGTTCCCAAAGTGAATGTCTGCTTCTCATCCGTGGTCTCCTTCAAAAGGAGCTACCAGATAAGGGTCTTTTGTTCCCATAAGAATTAGACTGCCATCTTGCTCATTAGACTTTGGGACTGTCAAGCACCAAACACAGATGAGCAGGAAGCAGCTACCATCGCCCCATGCTTTCCCTCTGTTCCTCTAACACCTGTCAAAATATCTTCACCCATTCCCCACTCATGACACCACCCTTGACACTTGAGGTGTGAGGCCTGGCTTTCAGGAAGGGCACACCATCTGTACCAGCTTCACAATCACACTCACACTCATTGACTCTCAGTCAGATCACATCTGATAACACATTTCTTTTGCTTGCCTTATTCCCCTGCCCTGCCCAGGCTGGCCTTCCTCAGTTGGAGAAATTCCTCCCTGCATGCCACAGTGAATGTCTTGGCATTGCTGTCCCTGGTATTCACTGGATGGAGTCTTATCATCATAAAGGCTGTGATAATTTGGATATCACAGTGCAGGGGGCAGGCAAAACAATATAGTGTCTGTAATCTACTTGGTGTTGGTATCCTGACAAAATGTATCCCAGAATCCAAAAGATAAATGAGACTGTACAGTCCAGTCATCTTGTCTAACCTGTATCAGAAAAGCAATTCCTGGTATTTCATGCCAAATAAGTAGTTATGCAGCCTTGAAAGTGCTTTTGTGGTGGGACAACTGACTACCTCCTGTGATAATCTATTCCACTTGGGACCACAAACATTGTTAGAAATCATTGTCTTATGTAGAGTATAAGTCTGACACTTTGTAACTTACAGGGTCATCATATCATCAGTTTAGAGTTGGAAGGTGTCTTAGAAGTGATAAAGAGAAACTCTTTTATTTTTATAAATGAGAAACCTGAAGGCCATGGAGGTAAAGTGACCAGTCCAAGGTCATACAGCTCCAGGCCTGAGATCCCTTCCTCCAAGTTGTACAATAATGGAACAATAGTACTATTAAAAGTGATGTATAAGAAGAATGGGCAGCTGGGTGGCTCAGTGTATAGAACACTGGGCCTGGAGTCAGGAAGATCTGAGTTCAAAGCTGTCCTCAGACACTTCCTAGCTATACGACTATGGGCAGGTCACTTTAACCCTCTTTGCCTCAGTTTCCTCATTTGGAAAATGAGCTGGAGAAGGACATGGCAAATCACTCTAGTATCTTTACCAAGAAAACCCGAAACAGGGTCACGAAAGTTGGACTTGACTGAAACAACAACAAAATAAGGAGAAAAAAAATTAATACAGAATGTAACATAGGATAGAAAACTGACTTTGGAGTCAGAAAGATCTGGCTTTTGTGTTTCACCTCTGACATATAATGGCTATGTGATTCTGGTCAACTCTCAACCTCTTAGTGTCCCTACACAAATCTAAGACTTTAAGTTTCATAGATAGTGCTAATCTTCATTTATAAAGAGAGCTTCCAACATTGAAAAAAGTTTCCTATTACTGTATGCATTGTTCTCCTGGTTCTGCTCTACTTCACTTGACATCAATTCATAGAAGTCTTCCCAGGTTTCTCTGAAACTCTCCCCTTTATCATTTTTTATGGTGCAATAGCATTCCATTATATCCATATACCCTAATTTGTTCAGGCTTTCCCCAATCCATGGACCCCCCATTTTTTCTAGTCATTTACCACTAAAAAGGGAGCTGTTATTAATATTTCTGTATCTATCTGTCCTTTCTCTCTTTTGTTTATGTCTTTGGGGATGTAGACCTTACAGTGAGATTGCTGGGTCAAAGGTACACAGTTTACTGACTTGGAGAGCATAGCTTCATGCTGCTTTCCAGAACAGTTGTACCAATTCACATCCCCACTGTGAGTAAATTCGAATGCCCAACTTCACACAACCCCTCCAACAACTGTCATTTTCTGTTTCTGTTGCTTGGGATCATCTGGTTCGCATGAGGTAGAACCTCAGAGTGGTTTTCATTTGCATGTATCTCACCATTTCACACAGTTGTTGATAGCTTGGATTCCTCCCTTTGAAGACCGCCTTTTAATCTGACTGTTTCAATTGTTAGGAAATTGTATTGTATTTTCTTTTCATTTTTTTCCTTTACATGGACTTTACAGATAAATTCCACCCACTGCTCCTTATTATGAACCCTGAGGGTCATTTAAAACAAGTCTGTTTGTGACCCAGAAAAGTAAAAGACACTTGACTACTTTAGCATAGGGTCAGAAGCAGAGCCCCAGGTCCTCTGAGCATTAATTAAGCTCTTTTTCCATCACATCAAACTGCCTCTGTTTCCCCAAGGATCAGAGAGATGGGACGGAAGCATGTTGGAGCAATAATGATGAATCACTTTTATTAACTGAGCTAGGTGGGGAATCTTCCTCACTGGACATTTTGGTCATCCAAGTCAAGGCTTTCCAACTGTATTTCCTTCCCAGATATTTCTAGGATTTATTTTTCTTTCTTCTCTACTGAGACCCCATCCCTGTCAACCATAGCCAGTCTGGTGTTTCTTCTCTGCTTGACTGAAGCTTGATCCTCCTGGAAGGCAAACTCTGGTCCCTCTCACTGGAGTGTAAGCCTCCTGTCTCAAGGAGTCTCAGTGGGACATAATGGCTTGGATAAAGAGAGAGGACTGTAATGCTTTGGTATGGGCTGTGCAGGCAGAAAGCCCCTCGACCCACTCCCCGACAACAGGCTTGCTGGAGATCTGCTGCCCCAGTATCTCTGTTACTCTACAGTCATGCCGAGAGCCAATGAGGGAAGGCAGGAATCAGGGCAGCTGTCTGATGGCTTTAATGTTAAAATGTGTTGAACATTCACAGGCCACGGAACTCTGCTAAGTGAACCAAATGTACCTCCCCGAGGCCATATGCTCCACCACAGCCCAGCTGCAGCTCACTTGAAAAAAGCAGGGATGTTGTGCAAGGGTCTTTTTTTTTCATTTTCCTTTTTTTTTCTGCCTCTTGTTGAACTGCTAATGCCAGATGCCATCGTCAGAGCCAGGAAAAAAGCAGAGAAGAATCTTCAGCCAGCGTATCATCCCCCGAGAGCAAGAAGATTCTTGACTTTTAAAAGGCATTTGTAGAATGTGTCTCATAAACGTGCATAAGGGAGCACCCATTCTAAGTCATAGGCCCTTTTCCTCAGTCCCCAACCCTGCATTCATGTGCATGTATGTACGCGCGTGCACACACACACACACACACACACTCAGTGCCAAACTCATAAGGTATGTGCCAAATCCATGGACCTCAAAAGATCCACTTTAGACAATCAGTCATGCTCATAAAAGGCCTCTTACCTAATTAATATCAAATGCTTCCTAAGCTAAACATTTCTCACGTCTTCCATCTGGAAAGGCGACATGATATAGTGGGGAGAATACTGCCTCTGGAATCAGAGGAGCTGAGTTTCAGTCCTGCCCTGATCCCACCTCTGTGGCTCTGAACAAGTTACTCAAGCTCCCTTGGACAAAACTCTCTGAGGAAGCCTCAGTTTCCTAACCCGCAAAGGGAGAGAGTACGCAAGACTAGATAGCCCTGGAGCGCCCTTCACGCTTGAGGTCTAGAATTCTTGAAAATCCTTAACTTCCCTGGGCCTCAATTTTCTCATCTGTAAACCGTGAGAGCTGTGTTTCCTTCCAGTTCTAGGCCTACGACCCTATGAAGTCACTTAACCTCCCTAGAACTCAGTGTCTTTTCCTATATAACAAAGGAGTTGGACTAGATGGCTCCTGAGGTCTCTTACAGCTCTGAATAGCCTATGATTTGAGGATTCCATTCCAAAACGGGGAGAAAGGGAGAACGAGTAAGGGGAATTGCTTTGCTCTATAAGCTTTTCATGGGGCCAGGAGGTGGCACAGAGCCCCTGACCTTCTTATCTTCTAAGTTCAAATCTGACCTCAGACATTTACTAGCAAGGTGACCCTGGGCAAGTGACTCCACTCACCCTGTTGGCTTCAGTTTGCCCTTCTGTAAAATGAGCTAGGGAAGAAAATGGAAAACCATTCCAGGATCTATGCCAAGAAAACCTCAAATGAGGTTATGGAGAGACAGACACAACTGAAACAACTGAACAAGACAAGGCAAGGATTCCAGATACTGTGCTGGCTACTGGAGGTGCAGAAATACAATAAGGGCAAGAATGAAGACTCTTTTATTTAAAGGTCTTACTGTATATGTCAAGAACCATGCTTAACCCCAACCTAATCCTAGAGATACAAATACAAAGATGAAGACCAAAGTCTTCCTCCCTCTCCCTCTCTCTCTCTCTCTCTCTCTCTCTCTCTCTCTCTCTCTCTCTCCATCTCTCTCTCTTTCTCTGTCTCTCTTTCTCTTTCTCTCTCTGTCTCTCCATCTCTCTCTCTCTCTGTCTTTGTCTCTGTCTCTCCATCTGTATCTGTCTGTCTGTCTCTCTATCCATCTGTCTCTGTCTCTGTCTCTCTGTCTCTTAAAGAGCTTATGTTCCAGTGGGAGAAACAACAGTCATAAAAGAGTGAGTGGTGGTCAGGGAGGGGCAGTTGGCCTAGGAAGTGACAGAGATGGTGAGTGAGGCCATAGGGAAATCAATCAACACATCCCACTTAGGAACAACAGCATCATTCCAGGACTAGAAGGGTCAGGGAGGAAAGGATTCACATCCACTATGGTGAGATGATTGTTAAGGAGGATGGGAAGGAGGTGACTATAGGGGAGGTAGGGAAATGAAGCATGAAGAGGGATTTCTTCACATAGTACAGAGAGAAAAGTAGTCACCAATCAGGAGAGTAGACCTGCAGGGCCAAAGTTCCTCCATGCCATGTGCCTGAGGCAGGCCACTGCAGTTGGAGAGAAAGTTGCTGAGGAGGCACTCAGAGAAGAGTCAGTACCTGCCCTCAAAGAGTTTACGTTTTATTGGGGATGCAATAGCATGAAATAGAAAATAGAATGTAGAAAAAAAATTATGTGAAAAGTAATTCCCTGGAAGATCAGGATAGGTTTCCTGTAGGAAGTGAGACTTTGGAGAAAGCTGGGGAGTCTAAGAAGAATTCTAAGAGGCAGAGATGAGGAGGGGGTGCCTTCCAAGAATAGGGGACAGTTTGGGCGAAAGGACAGAAATAGGACATGGAATGTATACAGGGAAGAGGAAGCCAACCAGTCTGGTATGAACATTAAAGTGTGTGAAGAAGAAGAATCCCAGACAGGCAGGTAGAAGCCAGAATGTGAAGGGCTTCAAAAAACAAAAGGGGGTGTTTGTAATGTATCCTAGATTCCAAAAGGAGATGCTAAAGAAATGGGAGCCAAAGCATGATCTGATTACACCTAGGCTTTAGGAATACCAATTTGGTATTTGTGTTGAGGATGCATTGGAACAGGCAGAATCTGGAGGCAGGGAAATCAAACAGGAAACTACTATAATGATCCAGGTGAGTAGCAATGAAGGTGGCAGCTGTTTCTGGATAAAAAGGAACACTGCACTAGGCAGTAGGGAGCAAAGGAACCTCTAGGCATGCTCAGGCCCTTCCTTACAAGTCTATCATTGTTTGTCCTTCATCCTCAAAAAGGACCATGACATCAGAGAGATGACGCCATCACATGCAAGTCACTTGGATTTAAGTGAGGCAGGGCTGTGCAAGGTCACCAGCCTCACTTTCTCCTCTGGAGTTATTTGGGTCCAGTGGTCAGATATAGATCAGGATGATTGGAGATGGCCCCCTTACAAGACTGAATAAGACAATGGTAGAAAAAAGGGATTTATACAACAATGACAAAAGATGCCTTCAATGGTATGATGGAAAGAGTGTTAGATCTTGAGTCTGAGGACTAGTTGTATGACCTTTCCCTCTCCAACCTCCATTTTCTTGTCTGTGAAATAGGAGAGAGAGTTAAACATAATAAATGCTAAGGTGTCTTCTAGCTCTCAGTTGGACTCCTCACCTTTTTCATGTCATGGATACTTTTGACATTCCGGTAAGTCATATAGATCCCTTCTCAGGATCATATTTTTAAATCTAGAATGTAAGGCATGTAGGATTGCAAAGGAAATCAATTATGTTGAAATAAAGTTCTCAAAATATTTTTAAAAAAATTTTTGTGGACCCCAGGTTAAGAACCACTGCTTTGAGCTTCTGAGGTCTCTGCTAAAGGCCACTACCATACAGTGTGCTATCTAGTACCAGAGTGTATGATAGAGGTTGTGATGGAGCACGGCCATCATTCAGAAGGGAGAGATTAGTATGGTCATAGAGATTCTTATCTTGGCCTCTTACATCCCATATCCCAAAACACAAAGTCCTTGATCATGTGTGGCTTCAGCTTGTCCTTGGAAACCACAGACCATTTTTGAACATAGAGCAAAATCATATTCTCAAAGGTTTTATTTTCTCTTAAGAAATTATTTTGTTGGGATTAATGTTTACCAAGTACGTGAGATGTTCTGCAGAGGAAATTTGCTGAACAAATGAAAAACTAGCCACCCTGATTACCAAGGTGATGAGGAAGAAAGACCCTTCAGAAAGAAACTAACATGAGAAAAGAAGATGAGCGCGTACATCTAAAAGTGACTGGGAAAGAGAACCATCAATCAGGATGGAAGGTAAGAGAAGGGAGCCAGTGGATGGAGACATAGGTTCATCGATTAGAGCTAGAAGCTAGGTCATAGACATGGGCTATTGATTCTAATTTCTTCATTTTACAGATGAGAAAACTAGAGTCTATAGGAGTCAAATGATTCGTCCAGGGTCACATAAGTAGTAAGTGTCTGAGGCAGGATTTTTCACTCCAGACCTAGAGTTTACCCACAGTGTTATCTAGCTGCATTTTGTGGGGATTTCAGTGCCAAACAGGGAGCCTCAGAATTCCCATCATTGTAGATAGCATGAAACTGGGAGAATTAGATGACAAGGTAAATGAGGTGTTCATTCTATCCAACAATGTTTCCTAGTCATAGACTATGTTCTAGGGGCTGGGGTTACAAAGACAAAAATGAAACTATCTCTGTCCTCACAGAGCTTGCTTTCTATAGAGGGAGACAGTCAACAAGCATTTATTATATGTTTACCCTTGAGTGAAACATTGTACTAGGTAATGGGGATTCAAGACAGAAACAGAATAATGTCTGCTTCCAAGGCTCTTAGAGTCTACTGGGAAAATATGGCATGGGATCATAGGATCCTATACACAGGAGTAGAAGGTGCCTTAAAGACCAGAACTTAGATAATGAAATACGATTCATAGCATTTAACTAGTAAGGGAACACTAACAACTTGGGGATAAGGATGAAAAATATTCCAAAAGCTTTAGACAGGGAAGAATGGTGGTCTGAATCTAATAAGATGAAACTTAATAAGAAGAAATCTGAAGTCCTATATTAGGGGTCAGAAAATCTATGGCACAAAGTGAGTAGAGAATACTAGATTAGACAATGGTTTTTAGTATGAGAGTTATGGGATTTTAGTGGGCAAGCTCAATGTCAGTCACTGGGGAGACTTAACAGACAAAAAATCCTAATGTGATCCTAGACAGAATGAATAAGCTGGCCAGCCAAAGGTGGGATATAGAAGACAACACTGGCCAGCTTATGTGTGTCCCGGTCAATTGTTTTTTTAGTCATGTGCAATCGCTCATGATGCCATTTAAGGTTTTCTTGGCAGAGATGCTGGAGTTCTTTGCCATTTCCTTCTCAAGTTCATTTGACAGATGAGGAAATGGAGGCAAATTGAGTGAAGTGACTTGTCCAGGGTCACACAGATATTAAGTGTCAGAGTCCATATTCGAACTCATAAAGATGAGTCTTTCTGACTCAAGCCCTGGCACTCTATGTACTACAGTGCTACCTGTTGTGCCCAACTTCTGGTAATCACATTTAGAATTTAAATTGACTAAAGAAGTCAATGATCAGGATGATATGTTGATTTTAGTTCCCCCCAAAACCTTCACTGAGTTTTTCTTTGTCCAAATAGCTACCTGTTCCCTATTCATAGTCTCTCTTCTTTCTTGACTCTCCTCCATGATACTGCCCTGTCACCTTCCACCTCATATCCAGAAATGTCTAGAATTAGAACAATCTGGGGAAACGTCCAGTTTCCATCTAAATGTCTTCTTTTCTATAACCTCAAGGACAGGAAATCAATCATATCTACTAAGCAGGACCTATGGGGGGGGGGTAGGGGGACTGCCCCTGATGCTAGACTCAGCTATTTTGCCAGAGCTGTTTCAAGAGTTGCACGTGTGCCCTGGAGCCGGAACCCAGGAATCTTAGACTATTGTGGATTCTTTCAGCTTACCATGACCTGAAGACTATTGTGCTGGGTGGCCTGGTTACATCTCCAGTTATATCCTATCCCATTCCATTTTGGAGGTATTGGGCCCGACCTCTATATAGGGAAGATCAGGAGGTTGACTTAATTTGGAGGTTCTTGCCCCAGCAAAAAATTGGGGACGAGGATGGTGAACTTCCCTGTAATCTTCGGTTTTTGTGCCTACCTCCCACTCCCATAGGCTTCTCAAATTAAGTCTCCTTGTATTTGGTCTTGAGATTGACATGGAAAGCTAGCTCATTCCTTTTAACACTGACTTGGATCAATTGATCATTCTGGAAAGCCCTTTATGACAAGCAATGAACTTAAATACCATCCCATTCAAACAGTGGTTGAAGAAACTTGAGATCTTTGCCCTGGAGAAGCAATGTTGGTGGACATAGAAAAGATTAGGATGTGGAAAGATTGATATTGAGAAGATAGCTATCATCCAGAAGGGATAGCAGATTTGTTCTTGTTAGCCCCAGAGTGCAGGACCAAAAACAATGGGTGAAAATTCCTGAGAGAATGATTTTTAGCTTGATAAGAAGGAAATCTTTCCTAGAAGCCAGTGCTACCCAACAGCAAACTGAAGATAGGGAGTTCCCAAGAATAGCAGTTATCAGGCTGATGAACATTTCTTGGGGATATTTTAGAGGGGGTTGCATGGTTGAGTATGAACTTAAATGGATAACTGACCTCTGAAGTCCCTTCTCACTTGGAGATTTGATGACTGTGGTTGTGCCGTACAACTCCAGCTTCCTTACCTTTGCTGTTTGGCGGCCTTGAGAACCCAAAGAAGGCAGAGTAAGAGGTTTTAGAAGTCAGAGATCCTTTAGGGAATTCGACTGTATTAATCCATACAACAAATAAATGCCTTGCTTCTCATGGATTGAAAAAAAAATGAAATGAGGATTCTAGTCTCTGAAATCAAAAGCTTCAGAGACATAAGAAATAATAAGGAAAGTTCAACAGCAGATGCCCAAAGTCCTAGGACTGTATTTCTTGACAAATTCATCCATCTGAACATTCTTTGCTCCCTTTGCAATTTGTATATACATACATACATATATGTGTGTATATAGAGATAGATATGTGTGTATATGTATATGTATACCTATTATACAAATATACATGTATGTATGTATATTTATGTAATAGGGGTTTGAGAAACAATTGGTATCCTGGGATTTGTCTTTTAGAAGGGTAAGTATTCCCTCACAGCCAGAGAGGGAGAGTTAGAAATTGGAACTAAAAAGAATTTAAGTGAATATTTAAAAATTGCTTCTCCATGTAATTGGTGAAAACATGACATTTTAAATAAGATGAAGAAGAAGAGAAGGAGAAAAAAGAGATATCATGATCTTTGTCCCAGAAAGGGGTCTTGAGTAATATTTAGGTGTTTTAAAAGACACATACAGAGAGTCTCTTAGAGAGAAAGTAGAAGGGAAAGAGAGCAACCAGCTTCCAGAGCCCCAGCTAGGACTTAACAAGCTGAATTGGAAAGTAAGAACATTGGAAAGCACTGGTTGCTTAGGAGCAAAGCAGAAAATGAAAGGAAAATGGAGCTATTACACAAAAGGGACACAGGGAGGTGCGTCTTTTGCGTCTCTGCAGCCATCTTGTAACAGAGACCTTGGACAGAAGTTACTGGTTGTTTCACTTCTTAAAAGCCTGGGGAAAATCGCCGCCACCACCACCACTCCAAATAAAGTCTTCTCTTTCTCCCAATGTCTTCTCCCCCTGCCTTCAAGTAACAGGCAGTACAATGTTCTTTACTCGTTTCTTTTATTTCAATGTTTCCTGCTCCCTGAACTTGTCTCAGTTATACAGAGGTTAGCTGGAGATTCACAAACATTTCAGTGAGAGCAGAGAGTTGATTCTCTGTCTAAATGTTGGAAATTTTTCCAACTGAGGGCTCTGAGCAATACTGATTGTACCGCTGACTTTTTATCTGATATAAACTCCATAAAACTCCAGAAGAGGAGACTATTCATAGTCTCCGCCAACAACCACCACATTGGTCCTAAGTTAAAAGCTGAGTTATTTGCTATAACAGAGTGGTGTTGATCCAATGTCCATAGTGAAGTGGAATAAAGAGCAAAGGGCAGTGATAAAAGAACTGCTCACACCCCAGGGAGGAGGTTATTAAGACTTGAGAAGGATTTCACTTGATCCCATCCAGACGAGAGGAAAGAGCAGAAAGGATCCAGGACTAGCCCCCTCCAACTTTATATACCAAAGAAACACCTAATGGTAGTACACACATATATGTGTCTATGTAACATACATCTATGTAATCTATATTTGTAACATTGCTGGAAATTTCTGGAGACATCTCTGATGCCAGTTCTAAAATTCTATGATGGAATACAGGACAGAAATTATATATGAAAAAAATATCCAATGATGCCTCATATACATATGTATGCATGTATAAGGGTTATATGTTATTGACGATATATCCCTGGGTTTAATCCAGGCTCTGTGAAGAAAGGGGGTGTTTCATTTTTGTGTCTGTTCCCCAGTGCCTATCCCAGAGCCTACAAAATAATAGATACTCAATGAATGCTTGGCGATTCATTATTTTCACACACAATGCAAAACTTTCTCTGTTCAATACCCCAAACATGTCTGAGTATTTTAAAGTACATCCTTGATTTAGTGAGTGACTAGTCTTTTGCATGATGTTTGCCATTATTCAAAGCACTTTCATTTCCAACATCACATGTGATCCTTACAACAGCCCTGTCAGATGGTTGGTAAAAGGAATAAATGTACTTTGCAGATGAGGAAATTGAAACCCAGAGAGTTTAAATGACTTGTCCAGCATTGCAGAGCTATGATTACAAGAAGGGTTTCCTGACTCTTTGCCCGGTGTTCTCTTCATTCTACCAAATTGCCCCTAAAACCAGTAATTTGCCTGGTTACTAAAGTGTGTTTGAATAGGATATCATTAAAGTTCATGGAGACAGTAGAAAGACAAGTTTTAAAAAAAGGAAGGATTATAGATTCCCTTTGAGAATCTCACTGTTTCATGACAATGGTTACCTTCTTTTGATTTTCATCATTTTTTGTTGACTCCTTGGTTGTTAGTAGCCCAAACTCAAGATTGCTGACAATGGTAAAATACCCTAAGGCTATGGGACACAATAAAAAAGTGAGCAATAAGCCCCTATCCCTATAACAAAAGTCCTACAACCACCACACAATCGCAGTAATTTGAACTAATTGACAAAGCTTAGATATAAGAAGATTGCAAGGTCATAGGTACACAGAGGATGAAGAGCAAAGACACAGGTGGTATAACTAAGGTAGGTGTGTGTGTGTGTGTGTGTGTGTGTAAGTGTATCCTCATCTAGAATATAACCACTTACAGTGACTCAATCTAAAAGAACCACTATCAACATCAACCCTATGTCTGATGGTGGCAATCTGATCTGTCAGTTTTTTTTTCAGCCTTTCAGAGAGATTACTTTAGAACAGGAATTAAGTGATTTCTTGATTTTTATGGATGTATTTACCCAGAAGAGACCTTGCAGCTGATAAAATGTTACGCTTTTACTGTATAGGTAGCAAAACTGAGTCCCACCAAAAATGTTGAAGGATTTGTTCAAAGTCACATAGCTAATTAATGACTGAAGAGAACCAGGTTAAAACCGCTTAGTTTTGCCTACCATAAAAGAATTCTTCTCACCATACCATGTTACTGATAGGGTTTTTCATAGAAGACTCTGTGATCAAAAGAATTTTTCTCTTTTAGAAGTTTGACATTGGGCAGAGCCAAGACGGCAGCATAGAAATAGCAAAGTTTCTCAGCTCCCATACAGCCATTCTAAATGCCCCAAAATACCACTCTAAACAAATTTCAGGGCTCAAAAAACTCTCCAAAATACAGAAAACACATCTCTCGCTGAAGGGAGCTCAGCAGGTGGGGTTCATCTCAGCAGGCTGGGAGCTGCGGCCAGCCCAGCCAAAAACCCTGGCCAGGCCCAAGGGTGGTTGGGAAGAGCCACAGCAGAGTCTACAGGAGAGCAGAAGCGGCACTGTAGGCACAGTTTCCACATCTATCAGGCCAGAAGGAAAAAGGCTAAGAGAAAGGTCAGTGGAGTTTGCTAAATTTTGGAGAGAAAAGAGGTTCGGCCAAACTGCTCCCAGGGCAAGGAAGCAGCAGGAGGCAGCTTTGGGGTTAATCATCCCATATAGAAGAGGCAAGGGATAACTGTTACAACTTTACTTTCATATACTCTCATTGAATTTGGCTTAGGGAAGGAACAACATAAACTCTAAACTGGATATCTTGCCACACAGGAGAGTAGGAGGGATGGGGATGAGAAGGGGGATGATGGAGGGAAGGGAAGGGTCTGGGGGAGGGTTGCTGGAAGCACACACTTCAGTAAAGGG
>CM053593.1:372119089-372135345 GCA_028646575.1 Pseudocheirus occidentalis
AGTAGCAGTAGTAGTAGTAGTAGTAATAGTAGTAGTAGTAGTAATAGTAGTAGTAGTAGTAGCAGTAGCAGTAGCAGTAGCAGTAGCAGTAGTAGTAGTAGTAGTAGTAGTAGTAGTAGTAGTAGTAGTAGTAGTAGTAATAGTAAACTGATAAGAACAGATATATGTTTATAGATCCCTTTAAGGTCTACAAAGCACCTTATACATATTATGTCATTTGATCTTTGCAACCACCCTATGAGGGACAACAGAAAGAAAACAAGTTCTAGAGTCATATTTGGGTTCAAATCCCACCTCTGACACTACCTGTTTGACTGTCAATGAGTCACTTAATCTCTCCAGGTCTCAGTTTCCTCATTTGTAAAACCGAGGGGGTTGAACTTGATACCCTCTGAGGTCTCTTCTGATTCTTGATCTAAGAACCTATGATTATCTCATGCAAATGGAAACTTCTAAAATAATTTTTAAATGGTTTGTTTTAAATAATTTAAACTTCCCCAGGAAGTGTATTTATGCAATTAATCAATTTAAAATAATAATTGCTGGCATTCATATTGCACTTTGAGATGTGCAAAGTATCTTGGAAATTTTATCTCATTAGATTCTCACAACAATGATGGGAGACGGGTGTTATTATTTTCACCCCCATTTTAAAGAGGAGACCATGTAGATGGACAGAGGTTAAATGATTTGCCCAAGATCTCACCTCTAGTAAATATCTGAAGCTAGATTTGAATTGACACCTTCCCTACTCCAAGTCCAATGTCTGATCTTAGCTGTGCCCATTCTTTGGTTGTAGGCTGGACAAAAGTAAGTTCACTTGATTTCCTCTCCAATCCATCTCCCATACTGAATGAATGAATTAGGCATTCCTGCACAGCCCCCAGATCTGATTCAGAGCCAATCAAAAGCATTGAGAAGGAACTTGGATCAGAAATGGAAAGCTCTGATCCTGCTCAATTCAATTGAACTAAATTTTATTGTCTGTTCAAACCCTTTTGTCCAACAGCTGCCCAAGGGTAGCTGAGAAGGCACCTGTCGATAAAATAGCCATAAGAAACTCTGCTTTCTTGAGACAAGTGAGATAAGAGACTGTGATGGCTGTTGCCTCATTTCCTGGATCCCTTCCAGGCCTCAATGTAAGATTATTTAATGAAAACGAAACAAAAACAAAATCTGTCTCAGAGAGTTCAGGAGAGTGTGACAAAGCCAAGCAAAAACAGAATGGAAGCCAGAAGATCTGAGCTTGAGATTTGGCCCTAGAGCTTCCTCCCACTGACAATGGACAAAACCTTCAGCTCCTTATAAAGTCATATCTCAGTAGAGCAGTGATGTTTTAGATGGGCCACTCCAGCCAGTCCTCCCAAGATATAGCTCTCATGCTTCCCCCACACCTTCCCATCCTATGTGACCTGTATACATGTCGTCCCCTGAATTGGTTACAAGGGGCTAACTCACTTTATTGGAGGAAATCTTCCTTGGGTTCCTTTGATGTTGTGTTCATGCCAACACATCTCATGGGATATCAACTGCCCCTCCTTCCTACCACCTCATGATCCCAACTTTTTTCATCTATCTCTGTCTACAAAATGAGTATGATCATATTTGGACTATTGACATCTCAAAATTTTGCTGTTGTTTCTCTGGAAGAACATGTTCTATAAATTAACCAGTTCCTTGTAAACTCTAAGTAAGCTACTCTTCCAAACTCACTAAACACTCCTATTCTTCCTTTACTCTGTGATCTAACTAAAGTAGCTTTTTTGTTCCTCATATATGAGGCTCTATCTCCTGTATCTGTCTGTGACTTTCCCATGTCTGACTCACATGCCTGGAATTCACCCTTTCCTTACTACCACCTTACAACCATGACTACATAGTAGAGACTTAACCAATGTTTTTTGATTGAAGAATAGTAATAATACGGTTATCCCTTCCACACTAGGGGTGGTGGTGATCGTGGTGGTGGTGGTGGTGCTGGGTAAGAGCATGGTTTCCCTGCAACCTGGAAAATACACAAATTTTTTTGGACCTCCCTTCATACCTGATTTTTTTCTTTTTTTATGGAGTATTGATATTATAGATGTACTTTATGCATTTCTAAGTTTCTAAGCTTTTTCTGTCTCATCTGCTGACCTTCACGTTTATCTGCAGTTTCCATAAACTCCCCAAAATTCCAATTTAATTTCTTATGCCAGCCCACAATATATCAAAACCACGATGGGGAAGGTCATGATGTAGAAGGGATAACTAGTATCTCATATTTATATTGTGCCTTAAGATTTACAAGTGTTTCACAAACACAACCATATTTGATTCTCACAATAACACTGTAAGATAGGACCTATTATCATTCCCATATGAAAAATGAGAAAGTCGAGGTCCCCAAGATCAGAGCCATAGGGAAGAAGGGACTTTAAAGACTGTCAAGGACAGATGAGTAAATAGAGACACAGAGAAGTTATGTGACTTACTCAGAGTCACACAATTAGTCTCTGTCAGTATCCAAACACAGGCATTCCTAATTCCAGGTCCAGCAGTCTATCTGCTTGAGGCAGCTAGGTGGCACAGTAGATAGAGTGTTGGGACCGAAGTCAGTAAGACTCATCTTCCTGAGTTCAAATCCACCCCGAGACATTTACTAGCAGTGGGACCCTGGGCAAGTCATTTAATTCCATTTGCTTCAGTTCCCAAATTTCCAAAATGATCTGGAAAACAAAATAGCAAACCATTCCAGTATCTTTGCCAAGAAAACCTCAACTGGGGTCAGACATGACTGAAATGACTGAACTATAGCAACAATTTATCTGCTACACCATGCTGGCTGTATAAATAGAAGCAAGCATCATACTAAATCTCCAAACTAACAGATGGTTTGATTATAAAAGAAGAAAGGACAAAGCAGGGGGAAGAGTCATTGTCTTTGATTTATGGATTTTTTACAGTCTGAGAGTCTTGGGGCTCTCTTCGATAAGGACTGTAAATGATTAGAAAGTAATGAACCAAGGAAAAAGTGCCAAAGATGCAGAGATTAGATTCCTCTCCATTGAACTGAACCTGGCAACACTTGCCATCAGCTTTTCCAAATTGTTAATGTATTCCTGTCCTTAGAACTCTCTTCCTCTGAAGAAGGAGATGAGAGAGATTCAGGGGCTCATAGGAGGGGCTCCCATGTCTGATTATTAAACAGTTATACTCACATGGGAGCTTAGTTATTTTCAGCCAAAAACAAGTATGAATATTTGTATCTTCACTTTCCCAGAGGTGTGTATTTGTAAGACTCCTGAAACATGAATAAATGAGTTACTGGGCTCAGAGCCAAAGGGAGGAATTCTAGCAACTTGGTCAAATTCAGATTTAAGGTGGAAGAAAGAAGGAATTCAAGGGAGGTGAAGACCTATGGGGCCAAAGTGCTCAGAAGGGGCAGGATAGAGAAGAAGTGAACCAGGCTGCTAAAGGGATTGTTGGAGAGAGAGGAGAGTAAGCTGGAGGTCTGCTGATTTGGTACAGTGGAAAGAACTGGAGTAAGAGGATCTATCTGTGTAACATTGGGCAAGCAACTCTACCTCTAAGGTTAATCTGTCTCCTTATCCATAAAATGAGGGGGCTATATCAGATTGCCTTTGAAGTCTCTTCCAGTTCTAGGTCAAAACCTAATATAGGCTCCCTGTGTCTCAGTTTCCTCATCTGTAAAAGGAAAGTTTGAACTAGATGTCCTTTCAGGTCCCTTACCTCTATAGATCTATGCTCCTGTGATTCAAGGTTGAGATGACAGTAAGGTGGATTCTGTCTGGGCAGAAAGGAATGAAATGGCAATAGTTGTTGTTAATGACAGTGGCAAAAGCTATAGCTCATTAATGTAGAGGTGGTTGTTTCCTTGTCCTTGGTATTAAGGCAGAGGTTGGATGGCTATTCATTGATTGAAGAACAGTAATAATACGGTTATCCCTTCCACACTAGGGGTGGTGGTGATCGTGGTGGTGGTGGTGGTGCTGGGTAAGAGCATGGTTTCCCTGCAACCTAGAAAATACACAAATTTTTTTGGATCTCCCTTCATACCTGAGTTTTTTCTTTTTCTTTTATGGAGTATTGATATTATAGACGTACTTTATGCATTTCTAAGTTTACAGTGGGATTTCGTTGGACTCGGTGGCTATCGAGGTCCCTTACAACTCTCAGATTGTGTGACTCTGTGATAAAGCTGGAAGGAACTTCTGAGACTACTTAGTTCAAACTCCTTCGTTTTACAGATGAGGAAACTGAGGCCAGAGAGGTAAACTAACTCTCCTACCATCATATAAATAGAAAATATAACTGGGACAGTAGAATTATAACAAAGTTAGAGATCCTCTAGTCCATTTACCTTATTTTACACTCTGAGAAGGCAAAATGCATATACGTATGTATACATATACAGGCACGTGTGTGTGTCACAATGAACCAATTCTCGAGAGTTAAAAATATGAACAAACTATTTTCAAAACGTAACATCCTCTCTGAACTATTACTTATGCTCTCACACATGGATTCAGGCCTCAGAAGGTGGTGATGGTTTCAGATTTGAGGAATAATCTTGCAGAGCTGTATTTCTAAAACTATGTCTTACGAGCCCCCAACGATATGCTTACTGTCAGTATTCAGCAAGTTGATACTAGGAAGTCTTAGCAAAGGCATCTGCTAATATGGCACAGGTAGTTACAAAATGTCACCACCTGATCTTGGGGCAGAGAGATATTAAGGAATAGAACCAAAATATGATCTCAAGTGTTATGACTCTAAATCCCCTTGGAACATGGTTCTAGACAATATTGGGCAAATGGATAAAAGAGGATGATAGGGACTGGGGAGATGTTGCCATGTTCACAAATTTGGAAAAGGGAAATGGAAAGACCTGTAGTAGTCCCCTTCACTATTAATTCCCCCAGCTAGGAGATGTTGATCCCTGGCATTCTGTGTAGCTCAGGCTTCTAGGACAGGCAGTGCTGGTGGGACAGCAGTGAAGAGACTCTACTTTGTCCCAGTCTAATGGCAAATTGGGAAAAGGGCACCACACCTTAAAGGATCCTAGAGGGTAGAAATCAATGAAGAGGACAGAGCTTGGAATGGAGAAGATTGGTCTCTCTAGAATCTAGCCCTTGGAAGCAGGGAAGATGGGATATACACTGGCCTGGGGTGGGGGGGGGGAGGGAGGGAAACTCCTTCACACACCCTTTCCCTCTACTCCCAATACAAGTATAGGGCAGTGCCCAAGCCACTTACTTTAAGCCAGTTCCAGCTACAGCTGGGGTTCAGTGAATCAAATATTAACAACAAAATAAATATTTTATTTGATGACTTTTTCCATTACATTACAGTCATTTCTGAAAGGAGAGAAAATTCTCGCTTCCTTCTAGATTCAACTCTCCCTTGTGATAAAGAAATATAGGCAAAAATAATTTATATGTTGCCCACATCTGGCAAAATATGCACCATTCCATCCTAGAATATCCTAGCCTCTGTAGCATGTTGGTGGAGGAGGGATAGTTTTATTATCTTTTCTCCATTTGGTTTTCAATAGCTCAGATTTCCTTTCCCCTCCCCCCCGCCTTTTTGTGGTAATTTTATTTACATTATTGTAGTTATTCTATGTTATACTTTGAGTTATGATTGTTTCACTCACTATCAGTTCTTATAAATCTTCCCATGTTTCCCTGGGTGTCTGTATTCGCTATTCCTTGCACTACAATAAGAATCCCCTACCTTCATAAACCATAGTTTTTCAAACTGCAATGTAGAAGCACACAATTTATTTCCATTGTTTGTTCTTCTAAATAATGCTTCTGTAAACATGTTACCATCTCTTTGTCCCTCTCTTTAACTTCCTTGGGACACATGGCTAGTGATAGGATCTCTGCTTCAAAGAATCCAGACAATGTAGTCACTTTGCTTGTATGATTTCAAATTGATATCCATAATGGTGGGACCAATTCCCAGCTCCTCCAAGTAAAATAGTGCATTTGTCTTCCCACTTATCCTCCAACAACATTTCTACTTATTGTCTTCATTGGCAATTTGCTGGATGCTATATAAAACCTCAGGATTGTTTTTAGTAGACTGTTCTTTTACTATTGGTGCTTTTTAACATGCTTTTATATGGTGATTTATACTTAACTTTTTTTTCTTTTAGAGTGGAGAGGAAGAACTCTTCCCTTAACTCAATTACATACTCACAGAATTTAGTCAGGGTGGTAACAAAGTACTGGGCTAATTGTATAATTGTAGCCATACCTTTTTGAAGTATGAAGAAGTTCCTTGAGAGAATCATACATTGAGCTACCACATTATCCATAACACTTGGAGCTTTCGATAGCTAAGTTCCAGAGACAGATTCAGTACTAACGTAGATCCTTTATGGAAGAGATCTTTTACTTATGGGACCAGGGAATTTTTCTCTTCTTCTCCTTGTTGTTCAAACCACCTAGCAGTTTCTTGCCCAGAGGGTGATATCCCATGAACTATTTTGAGTCTGTCTGTTGAAGAGAGTTTAAGGTATAGTTGATGGGGCGGAGTTGCAAACTCCTCACAGATACAAAATACAGAATGATGGTCACTCAAGGGAGAACACAGGATTGAGAAAGAAGACCCCTGGCAGAATAGAAAAGACCTGGTGTTGGAGAACCCAACAGAGACATGGTAGCCAAATGAATATGCGTGAGGACTCTACAAACAGAAAAAAAGAACTTTAAAACACTGTAGTACTAGAGATATGAGTTGCTTCTACAACACATTTTCTTTCTTATTTATCTTTCTAGGTTATATTTCACTAATCCTGTAGGAATTGTATAAATTTCTGATAAAGTGTGCTCAGGCTTATGTGAAAATATCTTGTAGGCATGTGTGCTTTCCCCACTCTGTCATATTAGTAAATCCTTTACTAAGAGTGCATAGTATCTACTTGCTGAATAGTAATAGTAAACACACTGATGGGGGCTTGTGAGCTATAGTTTTAGGAATACAGCTCTTTATGGTTATCCTTAGACCTGAAGCAGTCACCACCCTCTGAGAACCCAGTCAGTGGGTGTGAACACAAGTAGAGGTAATAGTCCAGAGAGGGTGTTACATTGTGAAAACACCTTGTCCATATTTTTAGGTCTCAGAGAATGACACATTGTGATATATATATATATATATATATATGCATGTATAAATGCATGCATGCATATGTATAGACACACATATCTATATGTATGTGTATAATGACATGCTTATATTATTTGTGTATCATATGTGTGTTCATGTGCATGCACATGCATCTATACATGCATACATACATGTACACTGTGTATTTCCTACCTATTTTTAATGTCACATTTTTGCTATCTCAGCCTATAAGAATAGTTCCCATTCTATAGTTTTTCTTTTTATTCCTTCTTTACTAATGTTATTTGTACAAAAAAATATTTAAAATTTTATGTAGTCACAATTTCCCATTTTTATTTATTATAATCTCCTATATCCCTTTTTTTGATTAGCAATTCCCCCTCCCTTCCCTCTCTCCTTATTTTCCTCAGTCATACATGTTAAAAATACTTTTTATGTCCTCATCTAATTTGTAAAACTGTTTGAGTATCCAAATTTGCCCAGAACTCAATGTTGTCTAGACCAGGAGTTCATGAAGTAAAGCTTTTGAAATGCCCCAGTATATCAAACCAGGGGGTCAGGTTATATGATGTGCTACCAGAGGCAGAACAGGCGTGTGCCAGTGAATTAGGGCAGTCTCCAGGGATGAGGGAGAGGCTGGAGATGGGGTGAAAGTAGATGTAAGCCAGATGGCACGTCGGTCCATTTCTAGCATAACGATGGGACGCCTGTATGAGAGAGGCAGTGTATTGGTGAGTCCCATCAGTTGTGTCTGATTCTTCATGACCCCATTTGGGGTTTTCTTGGAAAAGATACTGGAGTGTTTTGCATTTTGTTTTCCAGCTCATGTTACACGTGGGAAAACTGAAGCAAATAGGGTGAAGTGACTTGCCCAGGGTCATACAGCTAGTTAGTGTCTAAGACCAGATTTGAACTTCTGAAGATGGGTCTTCCTGATTCCAGGTGCTCCATTCACTGTGCTACCCATAGTATAATTTCAAGATCTCTGAATATGGAGTCAGGGAACCTAGGTTTGACTCTTACTATTTGAAACCTCAAGAAAAACCTCAAGAAAATCTCAAGAAAAAGATAAAAATCTGAATCCAGATTCAAAGTCCTTAAAAACTGCATCCCCCTTTCCAGACTCCTTACATCTTACACACACACACACACACACACACACACACACACATACACACAGATGCACAGATGCACACATATACCTATACCTATACCTATACCTATACCTATACCTATACCTATACCTATACATATATCCCTATGTACTCTTTGGTTCAGTAACACTGACATCCTTGCCCTTCCTCGAATAAGACTCACCTTAATTCAGGGGCCTTCCCTCTGTGTGTGTGTGTGTGTGTGTGTGTGTGTGTGTGTGTGTGTGTGAGTGAGTACATACTGTGACCTCCTGGAGAGCAAGGGTTATCTTTTGCCTTTCTTTGCATGCATAGCACTTAGCACAGTACCTAACACATAGAAGACATTTTAAAAATGTTTGCTGATTTGATCGACTCAGTTTTCTTATGTAAAATAGACTTGGTAGGCTCCGAGGCCCCTTCTAGATCTGAAGTTATGATTCTAAAGGGCCAAAGTCATGGATCAATCAATTTTAGGAGACTGAACTTCATCTAAAACGGCAGCTCTCAGTCTTCCTAATGCTGCGACCCTTTAATACAGTTCCTCATGTTGTGGTGACCCCCAATCATAAAATTATTTTTGTTGCTACTTCGTAACTGTAATTTTGCTACTGTTATAAATTGTAATATAAAAATCTGATATGCAGGATGTATTTAAACATTTAAGCATTTATCTGAACATAACCCACAGGTTGAGAACCACTGATCTAAAAGCTAAGGAAATCTGCTGAGGCTCAAGGAGTTACATGAATATGCCTGAGATCAGAGAATGAAAATGCCAGAAAGTATGGGAAGTTGGTACCTTAATAGGACAGAATCTCCCATCCAGCTGCATGGCTCAGTCTTCAGCTTATTCAGCCCGTCCCCCAGAATCAAAGCCCTCACATACTCAGCATACGGTTTCACTCGGGAGAGTATACAGTATTAGATATAGTATACAGCTAGACCAACATCATATATAGTAATCAGGCCACATATAATTATATATAACAATCAGTGCATAAAGTATTTCAATAGTATACAGTTAGGATACAACACAGATAGCATTACACACAGTAGTCAGTGTACAGCATTATATATAGTAATCAATGCATTCAATATTCTATATAATACACAGGATTTATAACATTATATATAGCATACAACATCTACTGCCATATATTTAGGATGCAGCACATACAACATTACATGTAGTAATCAGTATATGTAGCATTACATACAGCATGCATCATACATGACATTAATATAGGAACTGGTGTAGACAATATTATAAATAGCAATCAGCATAAACAGTATTAGATATCCGGTATCTATAGTCCCCTTGGCACAAAATCAGGGGGATACATTTTCTGAACTCTTTTTCCCGATCAAGCTTATTGTTCATGATCATTTTGTCTTTGTTTTCTGATAGTCTGTATTTACTATATCCACCACACTTATGAATGGCCTGGACACTGGACACTGGACGAAGGACACAGGCAGGGAATAGAGAAAAAAACTGGAAACAAGCCCTACCTCAATCCGATGACCCTGTGCTTTTTCCTCCTGAAAAAGAATGAATAGTGAACTCCTAAAGGCCAACGACTGTCTGTTTGTCATTTTGTTTCCTCCTTTGTTCCACTAGCATCTCACACCTAGCAAATGGTAGTCAGGTAATGCCTTTGGTAGCGGTTAGTACGAGTCAAGGCAGTTAGGTAATGCCATACATAGCATATAGAATTCTGGGCTTAAAGTCAGAAGTACTCATCTTCATGAGTTCAAATCTGACCTTTGACACATACTAGCTGTGTGACCCTGGGCAAGTCACTTAACCCTGTTTGCCTCAGTTTCCTCATCTGTGAAATGAATTAGAGAAGGAAATGCAAACTACTCCAGTACCTCTGCCAAGAAAATCCCAAATGGGGTCACAGAGAGTCAGATATGACTCAACAACAACAAAATACAAGTTATACCAAGTAAATGAAAACACATTTCTCTTAAAAAAACATATATTTGGTTTAACTGCTTACTAATTGCCTGACTTTCCCTATAACTTGTCCTAAACTGGCAAGATTTGTCTATGTTTGGCTTTTGGTTAATAAGAAATGGAACCCGAATACATGTTTTCATATGTATGTGTTAACTGACAAAATTAGAATTCAGGATCTGAGCACTGCTCAAGTTCATCTCTTCAGACACGTTTCAGAAATGCCAGCACGTTGATTCTTCCATCCCTCTCTTACAAAAGTCCATAACCCTTCGTTACTATATCATTTTTTTCAGTTGCTCTCTATCAAGGGAAAATCCTCACTTCCTCCTCTTCTCCTCCCCTGCTGGTTGAGTCTCCAGGGAATCCCCTTCTTTCAGGTATTAATGGCCTTCCCAGATGTATTCATTAATATGATAAGACTGGTTTTAGGCAGCTCTTCAGATCTGAACAGGCCGTAAGTAATTGCATGGAAGATTTAATTGTTTTATTTTTTCCCCTTTTTTCTAGGACATCACTGAAAATGATGACAAAGTATTGGGCCCAGAGACCAAGGACACCGCAGACAAAAGCCCTTCGCAGCTCAGGGAGGTAAGAGGAATGTTGCCATTCTGTAAGAGGCAGACACGCTTGCAGATGTCAGGGAAGCTGTCCCAGTGTCTGGATTGAAGAGAGGGAGCTGTTGAACTCCTCCTTGGCTTTGGCAGCCCATTCTCCAGCAGGCTGTCTCTTCCCAGCATCAGCTGTGTTGACTTGCCTTGACCCTAGCCTTCGAAGTGGTCATTTAGAGAAAGGAAATGAATAGGCAGCTGTTTGCCATTTCAGGCCCAGAGATTTTACCAGGGATCCCTGCGGCAGCTGAGGCTTTCAACTCAACAAGGGCTCGCTCAAGCAGTCCCAGTGAGACGATTGTCTGCCCTGCCTGCCTGAGCAAATGGCTTTTGTTCAAATGAACCGGGGGTTCTTTCAGAGAGAGAATAATCAACTCAAAACAAAGGTTCAGAACCCAACCAGGGGAAGCAGGTTTTGGATGGATTGATGGTCTCCTCTGGAACGGCTGATATCCACAAAGGCAATATTACTCTCCTATTTATTACCAATAGGCGTAGGTTTTGTTTTATTACCTGCTCTGTGGACATCTCAAGCTTGCTTTCTGCATTCTGACTTTGGAAGCAGCCCATCCTCTAGATGTGGGAGCTTTGAAACCTAAACATTTAACCATCTCTAACCTAAGGAGGGCTTGAGAGAAAACAACCCCATTTAGGCTGTTCTATCAGTCTGGGATAAGGTCTCTATTTGGGGAACTGGGCAGGTGCTGAGAAGAGGGGTAGGGTGGAGAAAGTACACAGTTTTTACTAGTTCTCCAGAGTCAGATTTTTACACTGTGCCTTCATTTTGTTTGAAGTGAATTCCCAGAACATCAGACATACCCATTGCCAATGATGCGTTGTTATCACATCCCAGCATACAGTTGTGAGGAGGTTTTTAAAGGTTGGGAAACATGATCAAGGCTGCTCAGAGAAATCCATGTCCCTCATGCAAAGGTGTCCAGTGAGGCCGGCTGTCAAACAAGGTCACGCGAGCTTAATGGTGCCGTAACTCACGGAACATGCACAGCAGAGTCAGCTGTCAAAATACCAAGACAGGGAAAGCAAGCATTCAGGTGCTATACAGATAAAGGGAAGCAGCTGTAGTCACACAGCTGGGGTTGGCATTTTATCAAATGATGCTTCCTCTTTTCTTGATTGTAGGGGACTAATAAAGCCCAGGAGCAGCAAGCTGCTGATCCTGGTGATTGGCTGTGGTTCTTCATCTCAGAATTGGTAGGCCAGGTTCCATCTCCAGTTGTTCTAATCCATATTTGGCCACTGAACCCATATGGCTCTGGAGGAGAAAGTGAGGCTGGTGACTTTGCACAGCCCTGCCTCGCTTAAATCCAACTCACTTCCACATGCTCATGGCATCACCTCCCTGATGTCATGGTCCTCCTCAAGAATGAAGGACCAACAGCAGCAGCCTGGTAGCACTTGTGTTGTCTTAAACATGGTGCGCTCTGTCGTTCTGAAGCTAAGAAGGCCATGAAAACTGGGGAAGCCCACTGGACAAAATTGGTCTCCAGCTCTCTATTTGTGCATCAATGTAGACCCCTTAGAGCCTCATCATTTTTAATACAAAATGGGAAAGGACTGATAATAAAAATGGCATCCATCTCCAGAGAGAAAATTGATGAACTAGGGCAGATTGACTCATATTTTTTCACTTTTACATGTATATATTTTTGCATCATGACTAATTTGGAAATACAATTTGCACGGCTTCACATGGATAATGGGTATCATGTTGTCTGCCTTCTCAGTGGGTGGGGATCTCTTGATGGTACTGATTATCTGTAACATCCAGGGAAGAAGTTAGGATCGTTACACCTGTGCCAGCTAGGGGACACAAGGGATAGAGTTCTGGGCCTGAAGTCAGGAAGACCTGAACTAGCTGTGTAACCTTGGAAAAGTCATTCAACTTCTGCCTCCATTTCCTCATCTGCAAAATGAATAGCAACAACACTTACCTCCCAGGGTTGTTGAAAGGATCAGATGACATGATGTTTGTAAAGTGCTTTACAAATTGTAAAGCATTAAATAAATGCTACTTATTCATATTATTATTATTATCATCCTGAAATAACAAATCATTAAGCATTTATTAAGTGCCGCTGTTGTCATTCATCCTTTGTTTCCAAAGGAGACCAGTGATGCCACGTTGTGATGTCTTGACCTCTGCCTGGATTGGAGGTGCACAAAATCACCAGCCTCACTCTCCTCTAGAATGACTGAAGGATGACTGGTGATGGCCCAGGATGCAGCCGATGACCTTCGCATCTGAGATGTCTGATTGAGCTTTGAGGAATTCTTCAGCCACCTCCATGGCCATTGGAGCAAATCATTCTCATCCGCTCATTCTGCTGAGGGAAATCTTCACACACTTGGGATAGATACCCCTCTAACTCACCAGTAGTTTGGAGGCATATCAGTTACTTTTACCTGATTTAGCCTATTGGTCCACATGGTTTACCAAGATGTGACCAATGCACATACCACAGCTTCTTGGAGTCACAGGTAAGAGTTGGGTGACAGGTGGACACCAAAGATAGATGAACAACCCTGAAAAGGACTTGGCAGCCCTCACACCATAGGTGCTGGGTTTCCCTGAACACCCCATTAAGTTCCTAACAATGTGCTAGTGTTAGGGGAAACAAAGACAAAAAAGACACAGTCCCTGCCCTCGGGGAGTTTACATTCTATTGGTAAAGCTAATGCATAGAGATATAAACATATATATCAGGGATTCTTTTATATGGTGGTCCCCTTTGGCAGTCAGTGTGATGAACCACATGGAATCTTTCTCAGAATCATATTTTTCAATGCATAAAAATAAAATATATAGTATTACAAAGCAAACTAATTACATTGACATATGTAATTTATATATATAATATAATATAATTTATAATGTATATTATAATGTAATTATATATTATTATACATTAATGATGTATCATATAAAATATTGCATATTATTTATGATTATATAAATTATGGTATAGAATATATAATAATATATATTCAACTACCCAAATATTTGTTGTAAAAGTTTGCAGAGCCTTGTACAATAACAGTTATATGGATAAACAAAATAAATAAATACAATGTGATCTAAGAGTAAAGGCACAAGTAATTGGCAGTGGGGGCAGGGAGGTCATCAGGAAGATTTCATGTAGAAAGTAGTATTGAGTTGAATCTTTTTTTTAATCAATTTTTATCGATGTCTGTCTTTGTATATGGCTTCTCTTTATTCCTTTAGTTCTCTCCTTTCAGAAAGTCATCCTTTATAGCCAAAAGAATTCTTTTTAACAGTCTTGAAAGAATGAGAATTTTTTGAGTCGAAGGTAAGGAGGAGCGTGCTCTAGCCAAAGAGATGATACAGAGTCATGGAGATGGGAAATAGAATGCCATGTTCATATAACAGCAGGAAAATTAATCTGCACAGACTGTAGACTGCTGGACAAGACTGGAAAGGTCATTTGAGGTCAGGCTCTAAAGGATGTTTGGTGCCAAACAGAGGAGTTCACATTTTATCTTACATGCCATAGGGAGCCACTGGAATTTACTGAGAAGTGGAGTGACGAGGCCAAATCTGTGTTTAGGGAAAATCACTTTGGTAGCTGTGTGAAGGATGGTTGAAAGAAAGGAGAAATTGGAAGCAGGGAGATCAATTAGGATATTTAAATAGGGCATGAGGCATGAGATGAGGGCTTATAGTTGAATGCTCACCATGGGAGTGAAGAGAAGGAGGTGAATGTAAACAGTGCAGTGGATGGAGAAATGCCCAAATTTGCAAATTTCAGAAAAACCCAGAAAAATGTATATGAACTGATGCTGAGAGAAACAACAGAAGCAGGAGAACATTGTACACAGTAACAGGAACATTGTGAGATGAGCAGCTTTGACAGACTTAGCTCTTCTCAGCCACACAATAATCTAAGACAATTCGAAAAGACTCATGATGGAAAATGCCATCCGCATCCAGAGAAAGAACTATAGAGTCTGAATGTAGATTGAATTTTTTCTCCTTTTTTGTTTTTTTTTCTCATGGGTTTTCTATTTTGTTCTGATTATTCTTTTACAATATGACTAATGTCGAAATATGTTTAATATGATTGTACATGTATCGTTGATATGAGATTGCATGCCATCTTGGAGAGGGAGAAGAGGACAGGGGAAAAATTTGGAACTCAAAATCTTACCAAAGTGAAAGTTAAAAACCAAAAATGAATAAATAGGTAAAAAAAAAGAAGTGGCAAAATTTGGCAAAAGTAAACACATTTAAAACAATAAATGTAATTTAAGTAACTACTGAGTGGAATGCACTGCACTTTCTCAAAATAGAGAAACAAAAATGGATGGAAGAAGGTCTTTGATTAAAGAAGTTTACATTGAATTTTACACCTTATATGTCAAGTACAAGATAGTCTGGAGAGGATAAAAACACTACCCAAAACACTATGGGTCTGGAGGAAGGCTTACAATAAGAAGCGGCTTATCAGCTGAGGCTTATACAAACCACGGATTCTGAGAGGCAGATGTGAGGAGGGGGTCATTCTTGGCATGAATGTCCTCCATGGAGGCAGAAGGAGTCAATCAATCAAACATCTATTAAGATCCTACAATGTTCGAGGCATTGTCACTTTGGAATGCCACATAAGGAGCACAGCAAATAGGCAAATTGGAATGGAACACAGGGTACATGAGAGGAAGTAAAACGAAATGTCTGGGAGGGTGGGCTGGATCTTTACTATAGAATTTATATTTTATACTAATGGCAGTTGGGAGCCATTGAAGATTTTTAAGCAGAGGAAGGACAGTGTGTGGGAAAAGAGAATCAAGACTAATGATTAGGAAGGTATAGTGAAGATTGGAATCAAGGTGATAGTTACGTGAGAGGAAAGAAGGGGAAAATATAAAATGGGAAGAGAAAACTGGAAACTGCTTAAAAATGAGAACAGTGAGGAAGAAGGAAAAATCAAGAATAATTATTAACTATGAACAATTTTTGGATTATCCATGGTGTTCTTCCCCTTCATTAGTAGAAATAATTGAAAGTTCATTGCATTTCTTTATTGCTTTCTCATAAAAAAGATGTTTAAAAGCTCAGAAAATTAAGATTTCATAAAGAGTTAAGTATCTCAGTGGAACTTAATTTTTTATTTTTTTATTTTTATTTTTTTTTCTGGAAAACTCTTTATTATAGGTGGAATGGGACACAGCTGGACACAGTAAATTAGATGATTCCAATTTTGTTGGCAACATCTAATGCATCGTAGTCTGGAGCAAGACGAACATAGGCCTTCTTCTCTCCATCAGGCTGGATCAGGGTGTTGACTTTGGCCACATCGATGTTATGCAACTTCTTTACAGCCTGCTTGATTTGATGCTTGTTGGCCTTGATGTCCACAATGAAAACTA
>CM053593.1:372143435-372191395 GCA_028646575.1 Pseudocheirus occidentalis
GTGTGTGTATACACTTATATATACATATATAGGTAGCTATATGAGTGTATGAATACATATGTGAGTGTGTGTGTATATATATATATATATAGGTATACATAGACTGAGGGTACAGGATCAATTGAATAGGAAAGGATGATATTTAAAAGGTGAGGTTGAGAGGTGAGAGAGAAATATAATGAAAGGAGATGGGGAGAGACAGAATGGGGTAAATTATCTCATATAGAAGAGACAAGGGATAACTCTTACAATGGAGCGGAAAACAGGAAGGCAAACGGGAATGGGTCAGCCTTACTCTCATCGAATTTTGCTTAGGGAGGGAATGACATACACACTATATTGGGTGAGTAACTCACCTCTAACTCTGACATTCTCTGATTCTGTGATAAAGCCTACATGAACCCATCCTGCTGTCCAGCATATGCAGAGAAATTATAGCATAGACATCTAAAGAAAATGCAGATGTGCAGATGTGCATTCCAGAGTAAGGATCAGAGTGTTATTGTGACCCTTAATAAACAAAACCTTTCATGCCATCATACTAGCCAACTTTCTCCTTGTTAATGGATGTTATTCCCTTTCATGTACTAGATGTCCCAGACAAACTAACCTATTTACTGTTTCTCATACCTGACATCCATCCCTGATACCCGACCTTTGCTCTGACAGTCCCTCATGTCTGGAACACATTCCTAGTACTCATCTGCATCTTGGAATTGTAAGTCTTTAAAAACTCATTTGGAGCCCTACCTTGGATATAAGACCTGTTTTGATTTCCCCTTTTCCCTAACCATATTGCTTTAAAAAATATTGGACCTTCGGAACTCCCTCTGCCAATATAGCCTGGTATAACTAGAGTATACTCTTAAAGATTTACTTGGGACATGGAGATGTGGTGACTTGTCCAGGATCCTACAACCAGGATGTACCCAACCTGAGACTTGAACATAGGTCTTCCTGACTCCAAATCCTTCTTATTTCACATATAATGTGGCAAACTGGATAGAGGGGTGAGCAAGGATTGTGACTCTCTGCAAGTTCCTTCATCCCTCAGTGACCCAGACAACCTTCTGAGATGATCAGTTGCCATAGAGGTACTGACCCAGAGTTCCATAGAATAATGTCCCTATTTATTTATTAGTCTACCAGTTTGGGAAGCTAGGTGGCACCATGGATAGAACACTAGGCATGGAGTCAGGAAGACTCATCTTCATGAGTTCAAATCCAGCTTAGATACTAGCTAGCTGTGTGGCCATGGGCAAGTCAATTCACCTTGTTTGCCTCAGTTTCCTCATCTGAAAAATGAACTGGAGAAGGAAATAATAAACCACTCCAGCACCTTTGTGAAGAACCTCCCCCCACTCACCCCAAGAAGAGGTCATGAAGAATCAAACAAAACTGGAAAACTATTGCATAATTCCAAGAATTATCCATTGTTTCTCCAAAATAAAACATAAAATACTTTTAGGGAATGGATTATTTCATTTTGTCTTTATATATACAAGTCTTTAATTGACTCTTGTTGGATTGTGGTGCTAAGAATTCATATTACTTATAGCACTGTAGCCATGGATTGAAATCAGCTCCACCTGCCCAGATAAGTTACTGGAGGAGAAGCAGTTTGATGTAGCGGATAGAATATGGGATTTGGCATCTGAAAGCACTGGGTGTGAATCCTGCCTCTGACAGGTAGGCCACTCAGGTGCTCTGGATCTCATTTTCTCATCCTTAAAATGCTGGGAGATTGGATCTGATGACCTGTAGGACACCTTGTAGCTGTTTTCCTTTGATCAAGCTGGAAAGAGCTCTCTAAAATGTGCAAAGCATTGGCCGATTTGGGCAAATATGCCAGGACCAGTCACTACAATAGGAGGGGAAAAGTCACAATGGATTCTTTCAGGTTGAACAGATATGAGCCCAGTGAGGGCGGATGCTGGCTTTTCCTTTCCTTTTCCAGTTTTTACACCTGGCTACCTGATCTTAAATGGGAGAATGCAATCTCCCTAGAAACTTCAGCTCAGATGATTTTTTTTTCATAAGGGAAACTGATTCCCAGCTTGACAAAGAGAGAAAGTAAGAGTTTTCCCATGGAGACAGACAGGTGCTAACCCTAATACCCCAAACTGGCAATCATCTCACAGGGACAACCTTTGAAAAGCATCTCTAAGGTCTTACCATTTCCATAACTTTTATTTGAAATCATATTCTTGTTTATGATCTCAGAGGCTTCTGCTTCATTTTCTTTAAAAAAAGCAACAATAACAACCACAAAATAATTTTATGTATTTTCAGACCCATAGCATCCAATCTCTTGTGTTTTCCACTTTATAGGGCTGGCCTGGTGTTCATTTCTCTTGCTGAACAACTTAAAAATTAACATATAAATATCCCCCTCTTTTCCTTACCCCCAAGGCCAACTTCACCTTTTTGAAACTTCTCAATTCTATGGATCTTAGCAGGTCCACAAAGCCTCACCATGCCTGGAACATAGAAGGTGCTTAATAAATATTTATTGACTATTGTTTGAACCGATGGCCCAACTCATTCCATTACAAGTAGCTATTCTACTCCACCCCTACCATGCTTTTACACCTTTCTTCAATGGCTCATAGATCGTAATGGAGACACAGAGAGGAATCAGACTTTGAAGTAGGAACATCTCTAAAAACACACATACACAGAGTTGGAGGGGACCCCAATGGCCATTTGTTTCAACCCATACTCGAAAAAAGAACTTTTTTCCCAGCATACTGGGAGAGTAGTCATCTCACTTCTGTTTGAATTAACACATCAAACAACAAGATGAGTATGGGGGGGCACCACAGTGAATAAAGCACTAGACCTGGATTCAGGAAGACCTGAGTTCAAGTCTAGCCCCAGATGCTCATTAACTGGGTGATTCTGGGTAAGTAACTCAAACTAAATCAGTCTACTTCAGCTCCATCTTTTTAAAAATTAGGCTAATAACAGCACCCACTTCCCAGGATCATTTTGGCAATATTTATAAAGCTCTTTGTGAAGCTTAAAGCACGCTGTAAACATTAGATATGAGGATGATGATGATGATGCTTCAGTTGTGTCTTTTTTTTTTGATTTTTGGAGGGCAGTTGGGGTTAAGTGACTTGCCCAAGGTCACACGGCTAGTTTTTTCTGTTAAGTGTCTGAGGCCGGATTTGAACTCAGGTACTCCTGACTCCAGGGCCGGTGCTCTATTCACTGTGCCACCTAGCCGCCCCTTCAGTTGTGTCTTGAAGGAAAAAAGATATTCTTTGAGGCAGAAGTGACAGAGAGCAAGAAGATTTAAGTTTAACTTCTGCTTCTGATTCTTACCTTAGAAAAAAAATCAGTCAACCTTTATTCGCCCCACTTTCTCATCTGAAAAATTTGGGGATCAAGACAAGATATTCTTGATCTGTGACTTTGTGGTCTTTGAATCTTGACATATTTGGAAAGAAAACCAAGGACAGTGATTAGGAGACCTAGTGGAATTACATTCATTCACCCATCTGAAGGACCAAAGCCACAAGTTAGCAGGTCCAAGACGAAAGCAAAGATCCAAGATGGTAACCAACAGTCTGGAGTCAATCCAGACCTCAAGGCCAAATAATGTGGAAGAAGCCTTGGGATGGGGTCATGAGACCTGAAATCTGGGCAATCTTTCCACTAACTTGTTATGTGACATTTGCTAAGTCATATCCCCTCACTGGATCTCCATTTTTTTGTCTCTAAAATGGAGAATTTATACTAGATTAGGAATTCTTTGGTATTATGGTGAAGCCTGGGGACTCCTTCTCAGAATAATGGGATTTTTTTTGCTTCTTTTTTTGGAGGGGGAAGGGCAAGGCAATTAGGGTTAAGTGACTTGCCCAAGGTCATACAGCTTAGTAAGCGTTAAGTGTCTGAAACTGGATTTGAACTCGAGTCCTCCTGACTCCAGGTCTGGTTGGCACTCTATTCACTGTGCCACCTAGCTGCCCCTGAATAATTATTTTTAATGCACAAAATAAAGTACATTGGATCACAAAAGAAATAAATTATATTGGAATAAAGATGTAACTGATTTCTTTTACCATCCAAGTTCATAGACCCCATGAAATCTATCCCCAGATCCAGAGATACGGATCCCAGGTTAAGATTCTACTATACTAGAAAAACCCTTAAGGTCCCTTATAGCTTTGACATTCTCTCCTTTATCCCTACATCAGCCGAGGCAGGCAAGCTGGAGGTGCCTCCTTTGAAAAATGTCACTGGCCAATGATTGGAGTCTGCAGGTTTTCTCATCTTGGATGGCAGGAATGGGCAGGTTCAGGGTTTGTTCCTATTTGGATGTTTTAGAGTCACTTTATAGAATAAGGTTTGCAATTCCAGGACTCCAGAGGCTGCTGGTTTCTCCCAATTACTTTTCCTGCAGTTCAGAAATGCTTCTACCATGTAAAGCACTGGTACTTCCATTGAAACCTCCCGGTCCAAACAGTTAGGTACAGGAATGGAAAGCTGAGAGCAAGAGAGATCTCAGCATGCTTATATTCAGCAGTCATTAGGAGGTTAGGGGAGCAGCCTCGGAAACTGTCTGGACAGCCATCCAATGGTATACGAAAACATTAACTACCTGTGTTCCTCCTTCCCTATCTATTCTTGTGAATAGCTGATCTTTGCTTCTTTCTCAACTTGCTGGCCTCAGTAGGATGCCGATGAGTAAGCCTCAATGTCTCAGTCAGATCATTGGCTACAGGCTCACAGACAGAAGACAGGAGTGTGTTTGGTTTATTCCTTTTGGGGGGGCTGTTTTTTTTAATGGTTCCCCTGCCTGAGATAAAATGGCCCTGAGGATATTCATTAGTGTCTCTCAAATGATGTAGAAGTGCCTACAAATACCATGTAATTTCTCTTCACCTGTGAGGAAAAGTGAGTATTAGGTCCATGGACTCTGTCACATCATTGGTAAATATCCAGGACACATCTGATGTCTGAGAGCCTCCTAAAGGGATCTGGGATTAGATCACCCTGTGAGAGAGAACCACTGAGCTGAGGAACAGTGAATTCTCTCCCCCACTGAGCTCATTATAGGACAAGTTAGACAGAATATATTAACACCTTAGAGAACTCTTTGGAGAGGAACTATGCTCTAAGGAAAATGTTTCTCCTTTCTCTCTTGGAATCCTAGGCATTTATAAGCTTGGTCGGCTTGGCATCAACAAGTATGTGTGTGTGTGTGTGTGTGTGTGTACACATGTGTATGTGTAGGTGTGTGTATGTGTGTGTACATGAACTCACATGTTAGATACCCTCCCAAATTATACAGATCTATGCTATTGTGGATATTTCTGACGTTTCTCCCACCTGGCATAAATAGGTGAGTGTAAGGGGATCAGCCCTATGAGAGGAAGTCCCCCAGGGACCCTGTGAGCTGAACTTTACTAACCTACTGCCTTTGGCCCTAGAATTGATGGCCCATTGTTTCTGGAGTTATATCCCAGCCCTCTGTTTTAACCATCCATCCCCTTGTTTCTAATGCACGATGCCACATAGTGATCATGGCCCCAAAGCTGGAAGGCACCTTCAGGGACCCCAAGTCTTTCTCCTTTATTTCACATAAGAGCATAGATTTATAATTGGAGAGACATGCTGTATGCAGCCTAGTCCAACTCTGCTCAAAGAATTTAAGTGATTTACTCAAATGATGATTTAGTGGCAAAGAGGCCCCAAGAGGTTAAGTTACTTTCCCAAGGTCACATGGATAGTAATCATTGGATTTGAACACAGGACCTCTGGTTCCAAAGCCAGAGTTCTTTCCACTCAACTACCCACCTTGTGTGATAACAGAAGCATAAACCTAGTGCTGGAAGGGACCTTGGGGTCGCTAAACCTCAACACCACACTTGAAGCTGAAGCTTGGATTCAGTCAAAGGGTTGCACCTGAGGACCTAGAAGGTCACATGTGACCTCGAGGCTGCAGGTTCCCCACCCTGATGTACAACCCCTTATTTTACAAATAGGGAAACCAAGACCCAGTGAGGGGAAATGACTTCCTCACACATATTTAGTATCAGAGGTAGGACTTTAACCCAGGTCTTTAGACGAAATCTGAGGCCCAAACTTATCTTCACTGTTGTTTAGTTATTCTTAAGTCACGTCTGACTCTTTACAACCACTTTCAAAGTTTTCCTGGCAAAGCTCCTGGAGTGGTTTGTCATTTCCTTGTCCAGTTCATTTTACAGATGAGGAAACTGAGTCAAATAGGGTGAAATGAATTGCCCAGGGTGACACAGCTGGTAAGTGTCTGAGGTCAAATTTGAGCTGAGGAAGATGAGTCTTCCTGACTCCAAGCCAGGTGCTCTATCCACTATACCACCTAGCTGCTAGTTCCAATCTAAGTAATAGAATATAATCTTAGTGAACGTAGGGGTCATTTCATTTTTTCTTTTTGTATCTCCAGTGCCTAGTGTCAGTGGCTGACATGCAGAGAGTGCATAATAAATGCTTACCAATTTGATTCATTACTAGATTAACAACTTGGGCTCAAATCCATGCTCCGACACAATACTGGCTTTTTTTGGGTAAGCCAGTTAGCCTCTCAATGTCTCAGGCATCTCTCTAAGAACCCAAATTACAGACTTTTTGCTTCTCTTCTTCTGCAGAAGGAGCTTCCACAGTAGGAATTCTCTTTGCTAATGAAGTCACAGCCTGGACCAAAATAAAATAACAAAACCCTAATGGTGAGTTGGTTGCCCCCTTTAACCATGAAATATAACAATGCTCCAAGGATGCATGACGATTAGTGTCCTAATTTCACATATGAAGTCATGTCATTTCCTAGCAATGGAATGTAAGCTCCTTGAGGAAAGGAACTGTTGCATTTTTTTCTTTTGTCCCCCCCAGTGCCAAATATTCAATAAATATGTGTTCAAGTGGATAAACATCCCCCCTCCAACTTTCAATTTTGTGTTATATTTTTGAGCAGCAGAGAATAGGGAAGGTGGGGAGGGCACAGCTGTTTCTAATTGACAAGGGGCCCAGAAATCCTCTCTGCCTCTTCCATTCACTCCCAGGGCTGATCATGCCTTATTTATAATGGCCTAGAGAGTTGACATTTCCTTTGTTGCTAATAAGATGACTTGGAAGGAAGCTCTGTTACTAAAGAAGGATCCCTCAGAGTCAAAGCACTCATCCAGCCAGAACTGTCCACCCTCCCTCTGCCCCCTTTGCTTTGTCTCCAGCAGGCCTCCCCTGGAACACAGCAGGCTGCCATTCTCTGGACAGCAAGAATTAACTGCTGCCATCAGTGATGTCACCTCCCTTCTGCAGAAGCTACTGAGAGAGGAGAAAGCCTGGAAAATAGGGAAAGAAAGAGAGAGACAGAGAGATGGAGAGACAGACAGAGACAGAGAGATGGAGAGATAGAGGAAGAGAGACAGAGAGACAGAGAAGAGAGGAGGGAGGGGAAAGAGGTTAGGAGAAACACAGAGATGGAGAGACAGGGAGAGAGAGGGGGGGAGAGAGAGACAGAGACAGAGAGACAGAGAGAGAGACAGAGAGAGAGAGACAGAGAGAGTGAGACAGAGAGAGAGAGAGAGACAGAGAGAGACAGAGAGAGACAGAGAGAGACAGAGAGAGACAGAGAGAGAGAGAGATTGTGTGCACTCAAATGATCATAGGATTTAAAGCTGGAAGGGCCCTTAGGATTATTTTATTTAATCCCCTCCTTTTAGGGATAAGGAAGTTGGGTTGACATGGCGTACATCAGTTCTCCCTTTCTCGTCAGATGTAATAACACCAGCTAGCATTTATATAGAGTTTAAGGTTGGCAAAGTGCCTTACAAATGTGGTTTTCACAACAACCCTGGGAGGTAGGCGCTATTATTATCCCAGTTTTATAAATGAGAAACTGAGGCACACAGAGAGAGGTTAAGTGATTCACCAAAGGTCCCTTAGCCAGTAAGTGTCTGAGACCCAGGTCTTCTGGATTCCAAGTCCAGTCTTCTCACTAGTGCCTAATGCAGCTGCCAGTACAACAGCAGACACTTATACAGCAATCAGGGTTTAAAAAGCACTTTTCACTTGTGATCTCATTTGATCAATAATCATTTGCAGGTCAATTCATTTACCCTGTGGGCTCTTACCTTCCCATGCTCTGTGATTGGGTTCTACCTTCACAGCAATGATATAAGAAGCTTCCTGGAGAGCAAAGAATTCAACTGTGGCCAAAAGAACAAAGATTTGGCAATGGATTGAATGTGTGTGATGAGTGAGAGGGAGGGATTAAGGAGATAATGATTCCAAGCTTAAGTAACTGGAAGGATGGATGTATCTTCAACAATCTTCATCTTCCTCATTCAGAAGAGAGGAGGGTTGGGAGGGAAAGAGAAGGAATTCCAGTATGGAGATGCTGCTGATCATGAGATGTCTATGGGACACCAGGACATGGACAGGTACAGTAGGTAATTAATAGTATGGCACTGGAACTCCAGAGAGATGCTGGGGCTAGATACATAGTGAACAGACGTATCTTATTGGCAGGTAAATGGTTTAGTGGCCAGTGTGTTGCACTTGGACTCAGGAGCTGTGTTCAAATTCTTCCTCAGAATTTGCTGTCTGTGTGACTTTGCTTGGAAAAGATGCTTAACCTACTCCAGCCTCAGTTTCTTCATTGTAAACTAAGGATAATAAAAGCACCCATTTCACAGGGAAGATGAAATGAGATAAGACATCACCTGAGATGTCATCAGTCCTTTCTGAAAAACAAGGATGAACAACAATACATAATTGAAGGAAGGAGAAGCTGGGAGCACCATAGTGCACAGAGTGCTGGACCCGGAGTCAGGAAGATGCCTCTTCCCAAGTTCAAATCTGGCTTCAGATACTTACTAGTTGTATGGCCCTGGACAAGTCACTTCATCCTGTTTGCCTCAGTTTCCTCATCTGTAAAATGAGCTGGAGAAGAAATGGCAAACTGCTCTGGGATCTTTGTCAAGAAAACCCCAAATAGGATCTCAAAGAGTCTGACATGGCTGAACAACATGTTGAAAGAAATGGTAAATTTCAGTTAGTGAAAATAAAGATGTAATTTTTTTCCCGTCCAAGTTCATGGATTTCATGAAATCTATATAGGACCATGGAGCCTAGTCATAGACCAGTGGTTCTCAACCTTCCTAATGCCACAACACTTTAATACAGTTCCTCATATTGTGGTGACCCCTAACCATAAAATTATTTTCGTTGCTACTTCATAATTGTAATTTTGCTACTGCTATGAATCATAATTTAAATATCTGATATGGAGGATGTATTTTCATTGTTACAAATTGAACATAACCCACAGGTTGAGAACTGCTGTACATAGACCTTAGCCTGAATACAACCAGCATGCCCAGCTGTTGCTCTTATGACTGGCTATACTCTAGTCTCACCCTAGTTAACTGTGTTAAAAGGGGTACCAAACCTACTGATGCTACTGCACTCAAGCCTGACAAAGGTACTGAGTTCTCCATCCCTTTGGTCAGCTCTATCAGTTAAAGAGATGGTACAGATCAGAGGTGTCAAACGCAAAAAGAAATGGGGGCCATTCACCTGTACATAAGGATCCCTGTGGGTTGCATCTTGTCCATGAAAACCACACAAATTTGTTTATTTCTTTTTTTGTTAATACATCAATGAATTAAAATTCAATAGAAATGACATTTGAATTTGGATTGGGTCACACTTGAGAGTGTTTCATACCTCATAAAGAGAATCAAAGTCATGGGCTGGTGCCTTAATTATTTACTTTAGAAGTCAGCTTAACTTGAGTCTACAGGGCACACATTGGCCAAGGTGGTCTTGACCTTTGCTTAAATACCTCAATCTAGTAACCAAACTAGGCTTCCTAAATAGACTCCATTAGGCTCCAGGAAAAACCCCAGGGGATAAAGCTTCCCACTGCAATTCGTGTCTTGCAAATTGATGCTAATTCATCTACCAGCCTCCACTGGATGGTGAATTTACAGATTTGTTCCTTCCCTCCTTGGAAGACTCCACAGTCCTTCTTTGGCCATGTCTGGCAATCAAGCTGCATGAGGTTAATGAAACGTGAATTCATGCAGAGAGACTCTCTACCTTATCGAGATATTTATCAAAAGATCCAGATGTTCAGGTCAAGAACGGTCTTCATGTTGTGCCTGAATTCTATTGGTGCCCCGAGTTTCTGTCACCTGGTCCAAGTCTCAGTTGTTAATTTACTTCTTACCTTAAGAAACCAACACAAAGGGGGCGGCTAGGTGGCGCAGTGAATAGAGCACCGGCCCTGGAGTCAGGAGTACCTGAGTTCAAATCCGGCCTCAGACACTTAACACACACACACAAAAAAACTAGCTGTGTGACCTTGGGCAAGTCACTTAACCCCAACTGCCCTCCAAAAAAAAAGCAAAAAAAAAAAAAAAAGAAACCAACACAAAGAAGAAGAAAGTGTTCTGGACTGATTACAAAACCTAGGTGAACTGCCCCCTACTCGGCCACTTAGCTATGGAACTGTCCAAAGATCACTTCCTCCTCTGAGCCTAGGTTGGGGGCAGAGGATGAAAAGGTTGGCCTTTGAAGTTGGGCTCTGAGGTCTAACCTCCAGCTCTAACCTCCTGGATCTACAAATCAAGGAGAAGCAGCTACAAAAGTGGTTGGAGAACTGGCCGGGGAGTCATAGGGAGGGTAAGAAAATTTATGTTCCTAATATGTGCCAGGCATCATACTAAACTAAATAAAGCTGGGGAGAAGCGGAGAGGAGAGAACAGAGGAAAGGAGAAGAAAGGGGAGGGGAAGAGGGAGGAGGAAATGGGAAAAGAGGGGAGGGGGGTAATGACCATAATTTGCTTAGGAAAGATCCCAAGAGCTAAACTTAGAAAGAATCCTAGAATGTTTTAACTGCCTAGAAGAGATCTGCACAGCAGATACCTTCCTTGGACAGGTCAGGGAATGGAAGCCTGCAAAGATAAAGCCACGCACTGGCATAATTTAGAGCCACAACTAAGTCTCTCCTGATTGCTACCCCAATTCTTCCTACTCTGCCCCCTCCTCCTTGCTTCCTATCAGAAGTCTTATCTGAAAGGGATAAGAGATTCTGAAATCCCTCCAATCTTTCTTCCAAGATTTCTTTCAGATCCCCTCTACTACCCCGCCCCAACCCTCATCCATTCCTCTTTTTCTCAAAGATATGGAATATGCATTCTGGGGTCTCAAAGAGGAGGAATTATGAACTTTTTTTAAATTTCATGACCCCCTTTGACAATTGTCTAAGTCTACAAACCCCTTCTGAAAATATTTATTTTTTTGTCTAAATTCATAATTGATGGAAATGCTAAATCTTAATTGGAGGTTAATGAAATATATCTATGCATATATTCTGCCTAATATGTGCATAAATATATGTGTGTGTATGTATATGTGTGTATATCTACAGAGATGGATATGTCCAAGGTCATGGAAACCCCAACATATCTTCACAGGCTGGTGAAGAACCCCTGATCCAGAGTGAGGACATCATGCCCAACCCTCAATTTTTAGGTATGAATCCGAGGTGCAAAGAGGGAAGCAGCTAGACCATAGCAGAGATGTAAATGGCACCTTCCCCAGCATACCGGACATCTCCTCTTCCCATGATGCTATACTGCTCACCTCTTATTCAACACGTGGATGAAGGAGTGCTTAAATGGAAGACACAAATTTGAAGCTCTCCCTAATCTTCAGTGGGATTTGATCATCTATATCTGATTATCTACATCTGAGCTGAAGACCAGGCCAGATCAGAGGCTAAGCTCTACCTCTACAGCTGAGTTTCCAGCATGCCCTACTCCCCCTTCTCCAAAAAGACACTCAGCTATCCTCCCACCTCCCTTCTCTCCCCCCCACTTCTGACCAAGCTCCCTTGTAAACTCCCTTTAATTGGCTCATTAGTGTATCCGGAGGCTCCCGGCCCTGCTTGGCTGGCTGGCTAATGAGGCTCAGCTGCCTTTTCTCAGACCTAGACAGACTGGAGAGGGATAGGACTGTGGGGAGCTACGTTTGCCTTTGCCATTCCTTGGTAAGTGCTCTTGGCTCTCCTCCCACCCACCCTGCTGTGCCTGGCTCACTTCCAACTGCTCTGATAGGGAAAGGGGGCAGGGAATAAAATAAGGACCCTTCTCTTCTCTACCCTCGACAAAAAGAGTCCCCTCCACCCAGCACCTGAAAATAGTAAAAATTTCTGGGGCAAAGACTCTTTGTTTCTTCTGTCCCTGCTCCAACTGGCCCAGTGATGTTAGAGAGACAAAATAATAAATCCCAGGAACAACTCCAGTCTTTTAGATTCTCCCCCCTTAGACTGTAAGCTTCTTGAGAGCAGGGACTTTTTTTTGTCTCTTTTTGTATCCCCAGTACTTAGCACAGTGTGTGGCACTTGGTAGATACTTTAAAATATTTATTTATTGACTGAGAATGGGAGAGACCTTAGTGGTAGTGAAATCTAAGCCTTTCTCTTTATAGATAATAAAATTCAGCCAACTTAATTGAATCATAAACTTTCAGAGCTAGAAGGAAAGAGTTGGCATAGTATGTTAAAGCTGGAAGGGACCCCAGAGATCATATGAGTCCTGGGGTTCTTGACTTTTGGTGTGTCATGAATCCCTCTGACAGTCTGGTGAAGTCTATGAATCCCTTCTCAGAAAGGTTTTTAAATGCATAAAATAAAATGCATAATATTACAAAAGAAACCAATTATATTGAAATACAGGGATTAAAATATTTTAAAGGTTCCCAGACCTCAGGTTAAGAATCTCTACTCCAACTGCTTAATTAAGTTGATCAGGAAATCTTGTCCCAATGAGGTTAATTAACTTGGCCAAGGTCAAACAGGTATTAAGTTGTGGACCTGGGATTCCAGTGCAGGTCACTGAGCTCAAAGACCAGCGTTCTTTCTACTTACCCAAGCTCTTCATCCAATGGAGGAATTCTCCTCCCCAGGATCTCCGAGCAACTTCTGATTAAACATTTCTAGGACGATAATCACTGTGCCTTAAGAAGCAGCCAATCAAATTCTGATTCTCAGAATCATCTTAATCAAAAGAAAGGAAAATGGACTTAGCTAATGGGGTAATAGCAAACAATTCCCAATTCATTGAGCATGAACTTTCTAGAAGGCAAAGGTACAGTGGAAAGAATACTGGCTTTGAAATCAATCAATTAGTCAATATTAAGTCAATTAGTCAATACTTATTAGATCCCATGAGTGGGCACCGGATGTGCAGTCAGAAGATCTGAGTTCAAATAAGGCGCCAGATATTTACTATCTGTGTGACCCCAGGCAAGTCACTTAACCCCATTTGCCTCAGGTCTTCATCTATAAAATGGAAACACATTGTAGAAGGACATGGTAAACCACCCTAGTATCATGTATACATGGAAGGAGTAGAGGGGTGCACTGAGTCACACAGTTGGCTGTGACTGAAAAACAGTGACAAATAACAAATGTGCCAGGCCCTGGGGGTGTAAATCTAGGAAATGGAACTGTCCCTGCTTTCAAGGAGCTGACATTCTCTCGTGGGAGGCAACATGTTCATATGTTTAAATAAGTATCTAGAAGACAAATAAATAAGACCTAGAACTTTGATTTAATGGAAGGAGATGCTGTCAGAAAGCTTTCTCCCCCAGTGCAGTTTCTGGGCAGCTTTTCTTCCAACTAGAGCCTCAGGGAGTTGTCTAGAGCACTGAGAAAGTAAGTAAATTGTTGGAGGTGACACAGCCAGTTTGTGTCAGAAGACAGACTTGAACTTGGATCTTACTGATTCTGGTTTTTTGTCTGAATCTATTGTCTTAAACAGTGTTTGGAAAGGAAGCAGGTTTAACCCCAGCATGTCCCTCCTTCATTCCCCCACCTCTACCCCATCCTATGGATGAACCCACATCACTTAAACTCCTACTCACTTAATTACTATAGTCCAACAATGGGGATAGTAATAAACTGAAGAGTGAGATGTGCTCATCTGGAAGTCCTTTCCAGAGCCAAGATCACTGAGTCTGTGAATTCTTTTGCCCTGCTTTCTGTCTTGGACAGTGAAACACAATGGGTATCTCATTAGAGAATGTAGGGAATGAGGTACCTACATACAGGAGGCAGCAGTGGAGGGGAGGGAAGGAGAATAGGGAAAAGCAGACGATCCTTCTTCCCTAGGCTTATTTCAATTAGATCGAACAAACCTTTATCAAGCCCCCAACTACATGCAAGACACAAAACTAGATGTTGGAAAAAATAAAGACACAGATCATAGGGTGAGAGTTGGAAGTGCCCTCCGAGGTCACCTAGTCCAGGGGTGCCTCACTCAAATAAAAACTGGGATAAGGATTCCTTCAGGCCACATATGGGCTTTGAAAAATTCCATATTAACACCACCTACATTTTATTGTATTTTTATCTATTTTGATAGATATTTCCCAATTATGTTTTAATCTGTTCCATACTTGTCAGTTTTATGGGCCATATTAAACACCTCTGGTCTAACCTGACCCTTTTATTTTGCAAATTTTGCATATTGAGACCTGAAGAGTTTAAGTCATGTAGCTGGGAAGCACCTGAGCCTGGATTGGAACTCAGAGGACTCAGATTGTCTCACTGTGAATGCGAAGCCCTTTCCTCTGTAACACACCACCTGCCCCTCCCAAGGCCTTGTCTTCAAGAAGTTTATAGTCCATTGGACAAAGGGGAATATGGCATATGGATAGATAAGCAACTGCATTATATAGTAATCGATTATGCTGGGTGATGGTAATTAAGAATTATAAATCAACCAGCTCAATAAATCCACCAGAATTTATTGATTGCCTGTTATGTTCTTGGTACTTGTGCTAAGTGCTAGGGTTACAAAGATTAAAAAGAAAAAAAATTAAAAGAAATTCTTTCAGAGAGAATAATCTCTTTGGTATAGTAAAAAGAACACTGGTTATGAAGTCACAAGACCAAGCTTCATATCCTGCCTCTGATACATACTAGCTGAGTGACCTTGAGCAAGTCCCTCTATCTGTGCCTCAATTTCCCTATCTGTAAAATAAAGGAGTTTGATTAGATGACCTCTGAGGTCTCTTCAAGTCCTAGATCTATGATTCAGTGTGTACACAAAGGAATATGTGGAAGAATGCTAATGAATAAACAAAGAAACAAATTAATTAATGAGCAAATAAATAAATAGTAGGTTAAGAGGAGAGATTGCTGGCAGCTGGGGATGTGATGAACGATTTCAGGTAAAAGAAGGCACAAGGTGAATCTTGAAGATTACAAAGGACTCTGGGAGAGGGGGAGGAGGAGAATGGGGACAGTCAGAGCTGGGAGATGAACTGTTGTACCTGAGAACAGTCAGGCCAGCCTGGCTGGACCATAGAGTGCATAGAGTCCCTTGACCTCTCTGGCTCCAGTTTCCAGAACTATAAAATCTAAGTGTTGAACTAGATTGCAGCTGCAATCCCTCCTTGCTTGAAATCCATGATCCTAGGTCGCAGATTCTCTCACTTTATCCTGAGAATATGTATTATATGGCTGGCATTGCTCCTGAATAATTTGCATTCACCCAAAGAAGACTGATCCTTTCTGCACATTTTTAATAGCCATTAACAATGCCAAGAAAGAAACCCAATGATTAAACACAGATGAGGTCGAGCTGCTCATGTTCTGACTGTAAAAAGATTCTTTACATATTTTTTCATTATATTTGGTGCCAACAGTCAAGTAACAAGACTCATTTTTTCAATCAATGGCCCAATTATGGGAACAGGTAATGTGAAGAGAGCTAGGTGGCACAGTGGATAGAGTCAGGAAGACTAGAGTCTTCTAGAGGTCTAGGGTCAGGAAGACTCATCTTCATGAGTTCAAATCCAGCCTCAGACACATACTAGCTGTGTGTCCCTAGGCAAGTTATTTGACCTTGTCTGCCTCAGTTTTCTCATCTGTAAAATGAGTTGGAGAAGGAAATGGCAAACCACTCCAGTATCTTTGTCAAGAAAACCCCAAATATGGGCACAAAGAGTCAGACAGGACTGAAACAACTGAACAATGACAAAACATGAAGGCATTCATCCAAGCATCACCACTTGCTTCGCTTTCTTCCAGGTCTTTGTAAGAGAAGGCAGGCTGTGTCACCAGCCTCCTGCTTTGGCACGTGAGGAAGAAGCTGTTTGCTCTACTAACAGAGGTGCTGGAACTAGAAACTTCCAGTATAGAAGAAAGTTTAATTGACAGCATCGTAGATCTAGAATTGAAAGGTTCCTTCACGGCCATGAAGCCCATTCAACCATTCTTTTTACGGATGAGGACATTAAGACTGAGAGAAGTTAAATGAGTCGTCCAAGGTTACCATAAGTACCAAAGGTAGAATTTGAACCTGGGTCTTTTAATTCCATATCCAATGTTCATGCAGCAACCTTACTTTTCATCTGAAGTTCAGTCATACATCAGTGCCCAGGTGCCACTGATTAATAAATGTCTTCTCTTCCCTAGGGCATTAGCCATTCATTTTGCCAGCACTCTGGAGCCTGCTAGGTAGGTCAGGTAAGTATTATTATCTACATTTTTGAAAGACCAAGGTAGCTGTTATACTGGAAAGAACACTGACCTCAGTCAGCAAGACCTTCTTTCAGCTCCTGTTTCTTACGTGGACTAAATCTCAACATCCAGACTCCAACTGAAAACTTTGTTACATTATTAATTACCAGGCTTTGCCAGTGAAAAGGCTTTCCATACATGGAGTCCCCTGCGTCCACAAATCACAGGCCCCAAATATCAATACAATAACAACAATGACTATCATGATTATTATCAGAGGTAAAGATACTAGGCTCAGATAGGTCAGATGATTACCCCTTGGTTACCTAGCTAGAAAGCTCAAAGGTAGGCTTGGAACACACATTTCTGATGCAGTAGAAAGACTACTGAACTTTGCTGTTGACTTTTGGTCATACTACCTGCTAATGACATGGAATAAGTTGTTTAAACTCTCTAGGTCACCATTTCTTTATCTATAAAAAGGAAGCATTGGACCCAATGACTTCTGAAACATTCAAGCTACAGACTGATGCCCTGTGTCATATGCCCCAATGTCTCAAGGTTAGGGAGAGCAATGCTTACCGTGGTTTGCATGGGCTCACCAACTTCACCCTTTATTGTCATAGGCAGAACCAATTGCATTGGCCCCAAGGCTCAAGAGCTCTATGACTGAGATGCTTTCTCCTAATTACCAGTCTCTACAATTGTTTCTTCCCCATGTCCTCTCTTTAACCTTATAACTCTGACCTGTGTGACAGAAATTCTAGTTCCAGTCTTGGAAACATTGTCAGATGGATGACTTGTAAAAATCACTTTGTTAGCACTGATTAGGATGGTTTGGACAAGGGTTTAGAGACCATTCTAGTATTCCAGGCAAGAAAAGATGGAGGCTTGAACCAGGGTGGTGGCCACATGGTTGGAGAGAAGGAGACCAATGAATTTGAGAGATGTAGAATTAGAAGGAGAAAGACAGAAAAGGGAAAGAAGGAAGACTGGGAAAAGGTTCTTTTAATGTTTCTAGTTAGAGGAAGCTTTTAAGATCGTAGATGTCAGAACAACCTTCTATTTTGACAAATGGTGGAACTGAGGCACCAGAGAGGTTAAGTTTCTCACCCATAGTCACATGTCTCATAAATTCGGAGCTGGGATTTGAACCAAGATCTCCCTCACTCCACGTTCATTAACCTATCCATTATATTACACAGCCTTTCAAGTTGCATCTCCTTACACAGATTGGGAGCAAAGAGAAACAGAGGATGTAATCTGCTGGTACCTAAAAGTGATGTTAAAATTTAGAAAGCTGCAAATAAAACCCAGTCATCACTCATGTTGCCTCAAAGAGTCAAAATTAGTGGTTTGGAAAGGGAAACACACACATACAATTGAGTGCTTGAAGATGATGCAGACATTATCCCAAATTGAACAAGCTCTTCTGGAAGCACTAGCCTGGGTTCCCTGAGAGAGTTTACCAATTACATGAGCCACCAGGCATGAGGTCCACAAGGTCTAGACCATTCCCCAACCCTTCATTTAAAGCTAACACTGCACAAAATATAGGATAACAATAGCAAGCCAGCCATTAAATGTTCCCTGTGTCAGCAGAGTCAGGTCCCCTGGCACATCTGTACTCAGAGCCACAGAGCATGAAAGTCCCCCTCCCCCTTAAACTGAAGATGAAATGAGAATCAACTTCTAATTCCCACATCCAGTCATTGGACAGGCCTTCAGTAAGAGAAATGGTGGAGCCCATGCTCTCCATGAAAGGGGTTGGTTAACCAAGCAGCAGGTCCTTCTTGCAAGGGAAGCATTGACTAAAGAACACTTTGACCTCCCAGGGAGAAACATGCAGGGTGAAACATGGGGCCAAATTATGGACTATGTATTATTAATTTTTATTAACCTGTGAAAATGACTTTGCAAGGCTTTCATGACAGATATTGCAGAAGTGCTGATGAGAGCTGGGAAAAAAATGTCCATATCCATTTAGCTCTGAAAATTAAGTCCCACCACTGGAACCAAAGCACCAGGTGGTGATTAGCATCCTCCATCCCAGGGACCATATCTGGTAGGCAGGAGATGGAGCAGACCCTACCCAAGAGCAGGGAGTTCTTTCATCCAGGAGACAGTGTGGTAGGGTAGGCAGTGCTCCAGGCTAAGAAGTAGGAAGTCTTCTTTGCCCCTCACTCAGGGAATGCTGTTTTACAATTCCATTTGTCTCTTTGAATGGGACTTCCTCATCTCTAAAAGCAAACAAGATAGGCAACATGTAAGGGGTGAAAAGACCCCTGGGTATGGAGCCAGAGGATCTGAGTTCAAATCCCAACTACTATCTATGGGACCTTGGACAAGTGTCCTAACTTCCTAGGGTTTAGTTCTTGTAACTTCTTCATTTCCCATTTAATCTCATGTTCTCCATCTATAAAAAGAATGGCATTTTGCTGAATGTGTGCTGAGACTCTGACCAGCTCCAGGGGGGGAGAACTTGTGGCCTCAAAAACACACTTGGCTTTCTAGGTCCTCAAGTGCAGCCCTTTGACTGAATCCAAAGGATCCCACTTGAGTACCTAGAGGGCCACATGTGGCCCTGAGGCCATAGGTTCCCCACCCCTGAGACTAGCCTATACTATAGCAGATAACTCTTGCAAATTTCTTGAAGTGCTTTGGGGTAACTCATATGACCTTCCTTGGGTCCCAGAGCTAGTAAATGTTTGAGGACAGATAGCGGTCCAGTTTCTCCTGTCTCCAAGCCCAGTCTTGTGTCCACTATACCATGCTGCCTCTGATGACCCAATACAAAAAGGAAATTTGGGTGGGCCTAAGTCAGGATAGGCCTAGATTCAGTTCAGTTCAACAAAAAATGGGGTCTATTGCTGGCCATTTTCATGCTTGGGCTCTGCATTGAGGCAGAATATAAGAATGAAGAGGATGCCCCTTGTGGTCAAGAATCTTAAAGGCTAGTAAGGGAGAAGGGGTCATATGACAAGAGCCAGAAGGCAAGAATAAACAAAGTTGCAAAATAGTCTCTAATATACATCTATACAGGGTGTTTCCTCATTTGGAGAAGTTCCTATCTTCTTTTTTACAGCTCCCCCCCCCAAAAGTGTGCTAGACTCTACAATTACCACAATAAAATTGCATTTATCCTTGACCTTGGCATTCTATAATAAATTTCCACCTAACTGCCTGTCACAATTTGGGCACAATTATTAGTTATTCTTCATCCACTTATTTTTCCTGTGTGGATGGTTAGGCCAATAGAGAGCATAAAGAGGAAAAAAATGTTAGAACTGGAAGGCATTTTAGATATTTAGAGTCCAGCCTTCTCATTACACAGAGTATTTTCCTGAGGGACAAGGACAGATAAGAGGATCTTAAATTAGAGCTAGAGGGATCTTAGAGGTTGTATAGTCTAATTCCCTCATTCAGTCTGAGCTCAAGAAAACTTAAATGTCATCATTAATATTCAGGAGTCGAAACCTAGTTCCTCAAGTTCCAAATCTAGCACTCTTAAGATAGTACATTATTAATGGGAGAGAGCCACCTTCTCCCTCACTCATGAGGAATGTCTACAAAGACTTTATCTCATTAGACTGACCCCAGGCTTTTGGAGAGGAAGAACAGCAAAAGGAAGGCAATTCTTGGAGGGGGAGGCAAGGAATGCCACTCTTCAATATGGGCACTTTATGGGATAAACAAAAACTTGTTGCTGCTTGGTTCAAAGGCTACTAACCTCCCCACCCCCATCCCTACCCTCATTCTGCTCCCTGTTAAAGTTTCAAGAATGGCCCAGATAGAAGCTTTCATCCTAGAACATGAACCAGCCAATGATTCTGCTGACCCAGTGACCAATCCCCAGGAACCTCCAGTAGTGTATATGGGCCAGCAGGGTTCAATGGAATAATAGCAGCTAATACGTAGAGTGCTTTAAGGTTTGCAAAGCATGCAACTGTCTCCATTTTGTAGTTGAGGGGAATGAGTCTGAGAGGTGGAGCAATCTACCTAGAATCATTCATCTAGAAAGAGGTTTAGGCAGGATTTGAGACTAGGTCTTTCTGGATTCCAAGTCCCAAACTCTATCCACTGGATCACCAATCTGAGTCTACTTTCTAGAGCATACATAAGTCAATAGATGAGCCAAATAACACAACTATTGGCCTATGGTGGGGAACTTGTTAACTTTTATCCTTAAACATTGGGTCCAATCACATTGCTTCAAAACATTGACTCATGTGGAGTAAATACACCCACATACACATACACACATACACACACATACACACACATACACACAGACATACACACATACACACAGACATATACACACAAACACACACATATACACATAGGCATACACACATACACACGTATACACACATACATACACATACACACATATACACAGACATACAACATACACACAAACATACACACATACACATATACACAGACATACACACATATACACACATTCACACATATATACACACGTACACACATATACAAACATGCATACATATACATACACATACACACACATACACACATACATACCAAAAAAAAACCCCACAGACATTAGATTTGGAAGGCATTTAAGAGATCAATCCCTCCAACGTCTTCCTCAATTTGGGAATCTTCTTAAAATATTCCTGGGTTCATTCAGTCTGTGCTCAAATATTTCTAATTTCTACTAATAGTCAGGAGTCAACAAGACTCTTGTCTTGTTGTAATTAAGTAATTAAGCTATTACTATTTACTCTGTTAAACTCTGAAAATACAAAAGCAATATTAAAAAAAAAAGGTACGCATGATCCCTGTCCTCAAGGAGCTCACATTTTATATGAGTGCTCCCACACAAACATACAGACAAGTTAAAAAGGGAGTAGTAAGTTGGGGGGGGACGTGGAGAGGGCAGAGGGGAAGATATTTAACTAGGGGTGTAGTTGCTCCGTGGAATGCATCCTGGTGAGAAATGAAAACGTGGCTTGCCTAGCTTATCTCCTTAAATGGAAGTTCTTGGAGGAAGAGTCAGGGAGAGAGGGTATTTCCAAGGTGTGAACTCCAGGGTTTGAGTGATCCTCTAGTGATCCATGAAGCATGGAAAGGCAGTACAGCCTGGTAAGAGAGCTCGTGCCTGAGGAAGCCGCCCATTCCATTGTTGGAAAAGGCAAAGTGCACAGAGCTCCAGGCCTGGAGTCAGAAGGACTTATCTTGGTGAGTACCAATCTGGCCTCAGACATTTACTAGCTGTATGATCCTGGGCAAGTCACTTAACCCCGTTTGCCTCAGTTTCTTCACCTGTAAAATGAGCTAGAGAAAGAAATGTCAAACCACTCCAGTTTCTTTGCTGAGAAAACCCCGTTTGGGGTCACAAAGAGTCAGACGGGACTGAAACGACTGAACAATAACAACTCTGAAAGAGAAAAATGAAAGGGAAAGATAGAACTCCTTTATAAAAAAGAAAGAAGGAAGGAAAAATGTTAGAAAAAATAGGAAGTTCTTTCTGATGTTGACCTGAAATCTGTCTGCCTTGCTGTAACATTTCTAAAGCTACAATGTATCCATTTTGTCTCTACCTATATATGTTTTAATTGTCTACCTCATCTAGAGGGTAGGGACCACTTCACTTTCACTGTTGTCTTTGTATCCCAGGTTCCTGGTGCTTACCAAATGTGTGTCGACTGCTTGATTGATGGTTTTCTGTCCCCTTGAGTTGTACAGAGCATGTATAATAGAAAGGTTTATTAACTGGTTTATTACAAACGGACATGATGGACTTAGTTAAATAACTTGTCCTTCTACCAAATAACCTTTCAGATTTTTAAAGAAAACAAATCTTGATACCACCTGGATGGTACAGAATCAAAAGATCTAGAGCTGGAAAGAAGCTTTGAGTCATCTAATGATGAAGTCTCTTTTTAGAGAAGAGGAAACTGAGGCCTGGAGAGATTATGACCTGCCTGAGATGACATAAGGAAAGTAGTGAGAGAGTAAGGATTCAAACCTAGACCTCTAAATTCTAGACCCAGTGCTCTTTCCCATACAATACAGCACAGAGAAAAGGAATTATTTTATTTATTTTTACCACCCAGAGTCTTTCCATCAGGTTTGTAAGCATAGCCTCACTTTTCCTGCACCCCTTTTCTGTAATGGAGAGGTTCATTAACTGGTTCATTAAAAACCAACATGGTTTGGGGTTAATGACAAAGCTAACTGGTAGCTCTCCTCATTCTCACTAATTTGTTTGTTACTGAGAACCTGACTCCACATATTTCCCCCAGTCTTTCGCTGAGTCTGGTCTTCTCCACTCTCCACCACTGAGTTCCAGGGGCTCATTATCATCCCTTGAGAAGCTGGGGGAGGGGAGGAGAGACCACAGGCCTTCCTGCCTAGCTGATCCACGACACCTTCCAGTCTGACCATTGTTAAAGGAAGCAGGGAAGCAGGAGGGAGGCTTTTATAACCTTTAATAACTTTAAAATGGTTCAAAAGACTATTTCTTCACCTAGAACAGAGTATAGTGTTTATCCCACCAGGGAACCTCACCAATTTTCCCATAGCAACCACTCCAGTCTACAGCTGATGTGTAAAGAAAGGCAATTTTTCCCCCAGGGAAAACAGGAATGGAAGCTAAGTTACCGTACACACCTATCAATCAACCAAAATTTATTAAGCACTTAGTATGGCCAGGCTCTGTGATAATTGCTGGGGATACACAAAAAAGTGAAAAGAGCCCCTACCCTCAAGGGGCTAACATTCTACTGAGTGAGACCATGTATAAATATAAACACATACATATAGAGTAAATGAACAGTAACCATAGAGAAAAGGGTACTAGCAGGGAAGAAGAGGCTTCTGGTAGAAGAGAGTTTTCCAGCCGAGCCTCAAGGGAGCTCAGAGATTCTAAAAGGAGCGCAAATGAGAAGGAAAGGTATCCAAGCATGGGATATAACCACAGTAAAGATGTGGAAATAGGAGATGGAGTGTCACATATCAGGAGCACATGTTTAACATTATTCACTGATGGTCTATTGCCCTACCAGAGCATTAAAGGATTATATATCTAGAGTTGGGCAGCTAGGTGGCACAGTGGATAGCTTGCCTAGCCTGAAGTCAGGAAGTTTCATCTTCCTGAGTTCAAATTTTACCTTGGACAGTTACTAGTTAAGGCCCAGAGAGGTCAATTAATGTAGCCAAGGCCACACAGTGGGTAGCTAGGTGGTGCAGTGGACAGAACAACAGGTCCGGAGTCAGGAAGACCTGAGTATAAATTCAGCCTCAGGCACTCACTAGTTATATGACCCTGGGCAAGTCACTTAACTCTGTTTGCCTTAGTTTACTCATCTGTAAAATGATCTAGAGAAGAAAGGGGGAAATCATTCCAGTATCTCTGCCAAGAAAACCCCAAATGGGGTCACAAAGAGTCGGCCATGGTTGAAACAACTGAACATTAACATTTAGAGTTGGAACATGCCATCTGGTCTGACCCCCTAATTTTATAGACAAGGAAACTGAGATTCTGAGAACACAAGGGATTTGCCTATGATCAGACAAGCAGAGAGTTTTAGCAATGGGATTTAAAGTCAGAAAGGGCTCTTCCCATTGTACCACACTATCTCTCCTGCACCACACTGCCTGCCACCTACCAGAGTATAAGACCATCAGCAGAGTTTGAGAACATCCAAAGAAACCGAAAATCACCAAGCTGTGTAGTTGGCCTTGGGAACAATGGGAAACAGCTTTAGGTGAGGTGGAAAGAACATTCAACAAGCCTGAAGATCCCATTTCCTCCATCCTTACCCATATGTTTACAAAATTTATGAGAATTAAGCCAAATCTTGTCATCCAAATAAACTCTCCATAAATGGTTGCCAAAGGTCATCTGTCCCATGTCACTTATCTTCCTTATCTCTATGTCTGCTTTGTCTTAACCTATAAACCAAGCAAATTTAGGCTCTCTCTATTCCAGCAGAAAGAGTTTTGCTCAAGAGAAGTTAGGGATGGGAGAATATAATAAAAGAAAACTGGGCTGGAAGGTGGGATTGGCATCTTTTACTACAAAGACCTTAGAGAGGTCTACTTCAGTGAAGAAACGTCACCTGGAAACTCTAAGTCCTAAGCAATGCTTCTGCACTATTTCCACAGCCAATTAATTTACTCCAGGCCCCTAGAACATGTTGTCTATGTGTAGTATGACATCTCTCAATGATGTATACTCAATTCATTTATTGAATTTTGCAGATGAACCAAGAGTGTTGTCATTCTTTGGGCTTAATACTAATAATGCCAATTATCTTCTCATTTATTTTTAGCCTTCAGTCATCAACTACCTAACTGGAAGGTATACCTAAAGAAAAAAGTACGCCAAATAAAACAGGGGCCATCCCTACCCAGAAATTAAAACTAGGTAGACTAATGTAAATCTCTATAATTGAGACAATTTCTCTCTCTCTCTCTCTCACTCACTCACTCACTCACACACTCACACACACACACACATATCTGAAATTGGACCATCTTTAGGTAGCAGAAGCAGTGTGGCATAAGAGAAAAAGCATGAGACTTAGAGTCATAAAACATTCATGATTATTTCTATCTGTAGCAACTAGAGGATGCTGAGACCAATGTACAAGCTACTGAGAAGGAAGGACCAGGGGATGCCATTCAAATGCTCGATTCTTACCTGTTATATGCAAATCGCATAACACCAGAGAGCATCCTGGGGTAACTACTAAGCTCTCTCTGACTCTCAGAGATCTGGCTTCCCTTTACCTTTGGCTCTGCTCCTTTGTGGCATTGCTTTTCATCTTGATCCAGGACTTATATCTATGAATTGCTCAATCAGATCTTGGTTCAGCCCCCATTCTATTAGGAAAATGCCTTCCCTTTGTTACATCCCTGCCTATATTCTTTGAGTCACAGCTAACTCAAAGAATTTATTGTTATTATTTCTGGATCAGGTCTGTGATTACAGTGGTCCAGTGGTAGGTGAGGAAACGCCCTCTGTACTACAGGCCAGGTTCTTTTCTGCAACTTAGAGACTTAGGGTGTTGCCTAAAATACTAGGAAGTTAGGTCATTTGCCCATACACAGCCTGTGTATCAGAAGTAGGATCTGAACCCAGATCTTTCTGACTCAGAGGCACATAGTAAATAATTTTAAAAATGTTTCTTTTACAATATTCTGAACTTGACAAACATTAACTGACCTGAGAATTTCCATTGAAAAGTAGGGGCAGAAAAAGAGGATTATATAAGAAAATTAATTTCTATTGTGGTTTTTAAATATATATATATATATATATATATATATAATTAATTAATTTAATGTGGTAGTTTCAATACTGTCCTGATTATGTCCCCTTCTGAACTTTCTCCTATCCTCTGCCAAGTATTTATTAAATGTCTCACTGATGCTTTAGTCTTTCCTTCATTATTTTGCCATTACTATCACTAACCACACTCTCCCTTCTTTCCACCCATAACCCCACCAAGAAAAAAAAAGTAATAAAATTCCTCCTATATGGCAAGTAAGTGGAGTCAAGCAAAGTCATGTGATTGTGTTTTGAAATACATACATATATATATATTATTCACAGAGTAGATGATTAATAAGTCTTTATTCAATTGAATTTGTTGAATGAATTAATGTATAAATGAATGAAGGAATCAAAGAATAAATGAATGAATGCATCTATGAATGAATGAATGCATCAAAGAATGAATGAATGAATGAATGTAAAAACCCAAATCATTCCACCCCAAGGAAGGGAAAATTCAACAGCTATGTATCAGCACATGGTCTATACATAACCTTTCTTGTATTCAGTACCTTATTTCCTGCCACTGTGCCATCACCTTCACTAAAATTGGAATAAGACAGAGATGAACATGACCCCAATCCAAGGGTGACATCCAAATTCATGAAGTGTTCGCTCTACTCTGAATTTCCAACTACTTTGGCTTTGCTGCTGTTCCTTCAGAGCAGGACGGAACTCCACCTTCTGGTTCAGTGCCTTTGAGCTCATCCTCCTCCATGACTGGAATGTGTCCTTTCTTCACCTGGTTTCCCTAGCTTCCTTCAAGTTTCAGCTAAAATCCCCCATTCTACAAGAAGACTTTACTGACCCCTCCCTCCCACTAATGCTTATGATGTCTTTGCTCTTCTATTTCATTCAATACTTGTTTTCATGACATCTTGTGGATTAGAATCTCAGCTCCTTTAGGGTCTAATTGCTTTTTGTTGTATACTCAGGACCTTAGCCAGGTGTCTGGCACAAAATGGGTGCTCAATAAATGTTTGTTGACTTGATTCTCAGTTTGCATATCCATAAAATGGGAATAATAATATCTGGCCCATTTCCCTTCCAAGAGATGTTATGAGCGTCAAGTAAAAGAAGTCTATGAAATGTGCTTTGTAAACTGGTGCCATATGCAAGGAACATGTGCTTATTACTTTAACTGATACATAGTTATCTCTCTATAGTCTTCTGGTATTTATGATTTTATATTCCTTAGTTTCTGTCTATACCTTCCCCCCAAGGAATTCATCAATTTCTTGGGAAAAGAAAAGCCCATAGTTATAGACACTCGTCTATGGAGTCCAGTGGACAGAGCCCCAGTAAGGGACCAGCAGTTAAGATGAAATTTAATAGGGGTGGACTTAAATTGCCCCTTACTGCCCAGAGCTGCTCTGCTTTCTCTTGTAATAATATAGTCCATTAAAACCTACAATCACTGTAATGTTTATGCATTATTGGGGAGATAAATTGCATAATTCTCATTTTGCAATTTAAATGTAATTATGAGCTTCCTAATGACTAAAACCTGAATTTGCTAGACTATCAGTTTTTCTAACACTTGCCAAAATTATAGGTAATTACTTAAGGCTTACAATAATTATAAGTCCATCTTTTAAATAATTAATGTGCACTTTCATGGTAGAACCCAGCTAGTAATCAAACGACCTCAGGATTACATTGTAAGCCCATGCAATTAGTCCTATTGTGTGGATTTATGGAAATATACCCATTTACAAGAGTCTCTCAAGTTGGCAAGCTTAAAATGCAGGATCGCAGGGTTTGATGGAATTGAATAATGAGGGAATCCCAGAGGAGAGAAATTTATCTTTCAAGGTCAGTAGAACACAGTTCTCCATAAAATGACAGGAATTTTGAAATTCACCCAAAAAGACTGTGCTGTGGTATGCTTGGGACTTGTGGAAATCTTTGGATTCAGAAAAAAGAATTGCAGGGACAATGTTTCATATCCCCTTCCCCCCTTACCCCCCGCGTTTTTTTTGGTCAAAGTTTCTTATTTTTGCCGGTATATTTCATACCTCCTCTGAGGCAGCTCATACTAGGGGATTCAGGAAATCAGAGTTAATTCATCAATAAGTGAATCAATAGTCATTTATTAAGTGTCTACACAGTGCTAGGTGTTAATGTTACAAAAACAAAACAACTCTCCACAACCAATAAACTGTCCATACTCTTTACATTTACAGAGTTCATATGGTACTAAATCCAAGGTGTAGGGGCAGGGGCAGGTTATAGTCCTAAAAGAGACTTGAACAAACACATGTACAACCATTCTCCTTTCCATATGCATACTTAGCAGTATCTCTGTTCCTAGCCATCTCCTTTCAAGGATCTCCAAAAAGGCAAAGACACAAAGCTTGTCCCCAAGTGACAGAGATTGACTGCTAATGCTTCTTCTCCTGTAGATTAAGAACAGAGTCACAGAAGCATGTAACTCAGGCAGCAGTCTAATGAAAGGCTGGCCTGGGGGCCAGAGTTCAGCATCAGCCACTGAAGCTACTATGGTTCTCAAGGAGCAGGATCTTGAACTTATCCAACTGTTCACAAATACACCAAAGTCAACAAGACCCCTAAAGGAAATACCTTGCTCTTGGCCACATAAAGGACAAGACACACCTACCTGAGCTGATGCTAACTGTTCTGGACAGGAACAAGATGCTTTCCAGCCATACATAATACTCAGAAGGCAAGGAGCTCACCACTAATCATACTATAAGACAAGAATCCCTTTGGAGGCTGAATCATACAGGGGACTATTTCCACTCAAGTTTCCTAGAGCAATCACTATACAGCATCAGTTCTTAACCTATGGGTCGTGACCCCTTTGGGGATCGAATGACCCTTTCACAGGGATCACCTAAGACCATCAGAAAATGCATATTTCTGATGGTCTTAGGAACCAAGACACCACTCCTCTATCAGTCTCCAGGCGGGTCCGCCCACATGCAGATACGCCCACATACCAGTGAGAACCACTGCCTAAAGAAACATAGTATATAATACAATAATATATATATATATAATGCAATAATATATAATAACAATATAATACAAACTGTACTAAAGAAACAGTATATAATACAATATACAATATGTAATATACTGTATACAGTAGGTTTAAAAAAAAGAGCAGAGAGGGGTGGCTAGGTCATGCAGTGAATAGAGCACTGGTCCTGGAGCCAAGAGGACCTGAGTTCAAATAGAGAGTCAGACACTTAATACTTACTAGCCGTGAGACCTTGGGCAAGTCACTTAGCCCCAATTGTCCTACCTTCCCCGACTCCAAAAAAGAAAAAAAGAAAAAAAAAGAGTAGATATAACCAGCAAGAACTGGGACACTGATCTTAGATTTAAAGCCTTTTTAACATCGTAGGAGCAACCAGATGGCACAGTAGATAGAGGATAGAATGCTGGGCCTAGAGTCAGGAGAACCTGAGTTCAAATGTGGCCTCAGACACTCACTAGCTGTGTGACCCTAGACAAGTCACTTAACCCTACATGCCTCAGTTTCTTTATCTATGAGCTGGAGAAGAAAATGGCAAATTGTTCTAGTATCTTTGCCAAGAAAAAACAACTGAACAAGACTATCTTCTGGGACGTTGCTTCTTTCATCCAATATGATAGTTATCCACCCAGTTTTGTACCTTCTGTGTAGTAATAAGGAAATCATCTACATAATAATACAAATCTTTGATAATCCTCTGTAAACCTATGACTTTCTCCTAAGCAGCATTTCATCTCCTGTACCCTCTCCTTTAGATAAGCAGTCCTTCATTCATGACACTTTTCTCTTCCCTTCCTTTCGAAAATCCCAGCTCCCTTCAGGAGTTTCTGCATGTGTTATTTCCTATGTGACACCTTTCATGATGGCCTCCTCAGGTCATTAATATAAGTCCCAAAGATTACCTTGTATATACTTTGTATACATTTCACATTTAGTTATCCACATATAGGTACATGATTATTCCTCCTACTAGAGAGTAAGCTCTTTGAAGGTATAATGCCATGCACCAGCAGATTCCCAAAAGAATGCTACTGTGAATATCTTTTAAGGTTTGGATTACACAGTATAGTGAATGCTCTGTTTATTCCATTACAAATCAAGGTTCAGTGCAATATTCACAATATAATATTCACAACATTACATCTTATCACAGAAAGTCACAATATAGTGTCCATAACAGCTTAACATTAGAATGGCCACACAGTTTTCACTACAGTGGGCACAATATTTAGAACAAGGAACAAAATAATAATCATCTGGTTTCCCTAAGGGAGAAACCCTTCTCAGTTAATCATTCAATCAATTAACAATATATCCATCTTCCACTCATGGGGCAACCATTAACTTAATCAGTCACTAATATAGATTCCCAATTACTAACTATCATTAATCACTAGTACAGTCATTAGAAAACCACACAAACCCTCTACCCCTTGGTGTCCAGCATCCTTCCAAGGGGAGGCCTTTTCTTCGTCTTGACTCTGGGCGATCTCTCTGATTCCCTGGATCCCCTTCCATGGTGCCAGTTCCCTCCTGAGTCCACCAAACAGTCTTCAGGGCCTACACCTGGGCCTACAGAAGTGGACAGCTACAAGATTCTCATCCAGTCCTCAGAGGTAGACAGCTCCCAGGTCCTTGTCCAGTACTCACGGCAGCCCCTGGCACACACTGAAGCTCATAGGGTCCAGCACATCTCAAACCCTTCACCACTTCTCTTGCCTGGAACTCAAGGATCAGCCAAGCCATGAACAAAGTCTTATCCTGGTCATGCTTCTTCAGCCCTCCAGCAGTTCACCTGGCCCTAGGACCCAGAAGGAATGTTGGCCTTCTGGGTGGCCTTCACCAGATTCTGGTCTCAGGAAAACTCCATCTGTTTTCTCAGTCAGCTTCCAGATGCTGGGACAGAAACTCTCTGTCTCTGCCTGTCTCTTTCTGTCTGTCTGTCTGTCTGTCTCTCTCTAAAACTCCAACTCACTTCTTCAGTCCAGCAGTCCAACTCCCAGATGTGAGACAATTCTGCTTCCTCCAACAGGAAAATTCCAATTCTGTCTCTCTGTCTCTGAAATTCTTGCTTATATGTACACACTGGCCTCCTGTCTCAGTTGATCCCCTTCTTCCAGGTCAACAGGGGAGTTCATGCCCTCTCAATAGGTGGCAGGGCTCACATCTTCCATACTTAGCCCTAAGTTACTAAGTACTAAGTATCTGCTAAACTGATTGCGGTTACAGAAGGAAAGAAACATTTCATTTTTTTGTCTTTGTATCCAGTGTGTAGTATAATGTCTGCTATGAAATAAACAATGAATGCTTGTTAAACTGATTAAAATCAGAGTCCTTATAGTTATGTCATAATTATCCTCCTTCTCCTTCTCCTTCTCCTTCTCCTTCTCCTTCTCCTCCTCCTCCTCCTCACCACCACCACCACCACCATCATCATCATCATCATCAACCTCATCATCATTGTTTTCAGACTTGAACACAATAGTTCTATGGTGTATCCCTAGTGAGAATGAAAGCTCTTTGAAGACAGGAACTACTTCTTATATTATTGACTACACTTCAGCCCCTCACTATTAAGAGACTTAGAATAAATACATTGTCTCAAAAGGGATTGCTCAATATAATCAGAATCAGAACCGTTTTCTTCAAGTGACCTTTGAATAACTTTGGGTTAAAGGTTAGCTCACACATGATGCTTTGGATGCTTCTAACAGCAAGAGTTCACACATATAGTTCTTTAAGGACTTGCAACATTATCTCATCCAATTTTGCATGTTTTCCAAAACACCTTTTGCAGTCTCTAGTAAACTACTCATTAAGAAAAAGGAGTCAGTTGATCTTAAGGGGGAAGGCAGAATCAATCACACCAGTGAGTTGTATTGACTGACCAATTCGGTCTAAACTGTTTGACCATGACTCTGTTCTGACCCTTCTCTGGACAGTCTGTCTGTGGTGTCCAGGTAATGGCAATCATACACGGAAGCAACCAGAACAGAAGGGTGCTACAGCTGTATCGGCTTTGCTTCTTGGTCCCACTGTGACCTTAGCTCTTGAGGAGGAAATTCTATGATTCCATGAGGGAGCTTTTGTGTACTCCCTGCTCATGTAGAGAAAAAGGGAAGAGACATTGGAAATCTTGCTGTAACTCTAGCCAGTTCAACTCTCTTATTTTAAAGAGTAAAAAATTAAGACCCAGAGAGGTTAATTAATGTAGCCAAGGCCATACAGTGGGTAGCTAGGTGGTGCAGTGGACAGAACAACAGGTCTGGAGTCAGGAAGACCTGAGTATAAATTCAGCCTCAGGCACTCACTAGTTATATGACCCTGGGCAAGTCACTCTACCCTATTTGCCTCAGTTTCTTCATCTGTAAAATGATCTGGAGAAGGAAATAGCAAACCCCTCCAGTATCTCTGCCAAGAAAACCTCACATGGGGTCGTGGAGCGTCGGACACAACTCGAAACAGGTGAATAACAATAATAGCACAGCCCATTATCAAGTAACAGGGCTAAGGTGTAAGTCAGATTGTCTGGAGTCAAATTTCATGTTCTTTCTGTCAGACCACACTTTAGCCACCTGTCTCATGATGTTTTAAGAGCCCTGCTTTCTTTCTCTGTTTATTCCAGTGGTTCTCAACCTGTGGGTTATGTTCAATTTGTAACAATGAAAATACATCCTTCATATCAGATATTTACATTACGATTCCAAACAGTAGCAAAATTACAGTTATGAAGTAGCAAGGAAAATAATTTTATGGTTGGGAGTCACCGCAACATGAGGAACTGTATTAAAGGGTCCCGGCATTAGGAAGGTTGAGAACCACTGGTCTAGAGCTGGCTACCCAGGTAGAGTAGATATGTTCAACAGAAGAAAGGAAAAGGAAAGGAATGACTTTCTTATTATAGTATGGGCACAGGGCAAAGGGATGATAACCATGTCCCACAATGCATTTGCTGATTGGAAAAGAGACAAGATCATTGGAAGCAGGAAGGAAGCAGATTTGGGGGCATAAAAGTGGTGTCCAAGGTCATGGTGACACATAGAAGTGTCAGTATCTACATCAGGAGCAGAAGCTGTCGGGGCAGAACTGGAGCTGAGATAGCATGCCTAGGATGTAAGAATCAATGCAGGGAGCCTGGGATTATAGGAGAGGACAACTACAAGGTGGTGCACAGATGCATTCTTTAACAGTCTTCCTTCTCAACTCCTGCTACTGAGCTTTCCCCTATTAATTCTGTGAGTTTGTTGATATAAGAATGGGTAGAAGACAAAGAAGTTAGTGATAGAAGAAGAAGGAGGAGGAGGAGGAGGAGGAGGAGAGGTAGGAGGGGTAGGAAGGGAGGAAGGAAGGGTTTGGGTTGAAAAATACCCTTCATCCTTAATTTAGTAAAAAAAAAAAAGTTAACACAGAGATGTCTTAGGATAAGAACAGGAGTTTATTCTCTTCCCCAGGGAGAAGAGGGCAATCTGCTCCCATGCCTGGGCATGGGAGAGAGGTAGTGTTTCAAAGGGTAGAACCAGAATTTATAACTTAATTCAGTCAAGCCTCCTTTCCCAACTGTCTCCTCTCTCATTGGTGGAGAGGTACACCTCACCAAATTCTTGCCTACTGGGACAGCAAGAGAAGAGAGGGGAGAGGGTCCCACCAAGGCAGGAAAACAGACAAAGGAAGGTAAAAGTGATTGACAGCAGCCAGGGAAGGGGAGGGAAAGGGAAGGTTAACAATCCCAGATTGAGAAGTTTTCACTCATTCCACACAGAAGGATGGAAGGAAGGAAGGAAGGAAGGAAGGAAGGAAGGAAGGAAGGAAGGAAGGAAGGAAGGAAGGAAGGAAGGAAGGAAGGAAGGAAAGAAAAGAGAAATGTCCCTTATGTACATATCAAAATATTGGTAGCAATGTTTTTTTTTTGCAATAGCAAAGAACTGTAAACAAAGCAAATACCTGCTGATTGGGCAATTATTAATGAATCATAGGATACTATATTAACATAATGTTTTTGAGCCTTAGGAAGAGATGATTTTGAAGACTACAGAGAAACATACAAAACATTATAAGAACAGATACAAAATAAGAAGAACCAGGAAACAATATACATACTAACTGCGGCAATGCAAATGGAAACATTACCAACAACAATGATCAAGCTTGGTCTCAAAGAGATTCCTCATGTTTTGACAGGTAGGGAACTGTATGTATATTGCACTGTGTAAACTACTCCACTCACTTGTGTTATTTCAGTATTATGAAAAGTAGTTCTAGGAATATGATGGGAGAAAGATATATTAGGAACCTAAGGTGATAGGAAAATAAGAAATGCCAGCAACAGAAATAATAGTAATAATTATAAAATATGATAGGTTAATATGGCTGGAGGAAGGAGGCCAACCCCTGTGGGAAGGGCAAAAGAGACTCTTATGTTGCCACTGAACTCCTAGTCTCATGCATGGTCTTATGTATTCTTGCAGTACATATGCTGAATGTGTAAAATACTTATCAGTAGCTTTGTTAGTAGCGAGTGATCTGATTTGAATCATGCTAGGAGGGAGCCAGAAATGAGCTGAATTTGGATGTTTGCAGAGATGTCTGCTTCCTCTGGGAGGATGTAAAACACAGGCTGTGTCAATGGGAATTGAAGTTAAGTTCCTCAAATCAGCCGTGTCCTGGGGTGTCAGTCCTGAGCCTTCAGCTTATTATACAAATATATAGTACAACTAGCTACCTCCCATGGGGTGGTGTGAGGGGCAGTTGGCATTTTCTGCCCTAAAACATGGCAGAGCAACTGAAGTTTCACCATTCTGAGCTGATCCCTTTAACTCTAGGTGTCATTTTAGCATTCAAAAGCCTCAGGAAGTTCTCTACCCTAAATACTGAATAGTTAATACTTCAGCACAGATTAGTTTCAGCCAGACAAAAGCAGGGCCCCTGGGGGAATGGGACAAAGAACAAAATCCCTGGCAGGAAGGGTGATGAAAGTGAAGACTGAAGGGCACCAGAGAAAGTCAGTCTTCTGAGACTCTGAGAAGGCAGGTTCTGCCTCTGGGGAATAAGACTAATCCTTACAAAGGTCACTCTGACCACCACTTACCTCATTTTGTATTTAGAATAGAATTTCTGCAGTTAGGTGGTATAATGGTTAGAGGTTGGGTCTGGACTCAGGCAGATCCTGAGTGCAAATTTGACCTCAGACACTTATGTCTAGGCAAGTCGCTTCACCTTGTTTGTCTCACTTTCCCCATCTGTAAAATGAGCTGGAGAAGGCAAACCCCTCCTGTACCTTTGCCAAGAAAACCACAAGTTGGACACGACTGAAAAAATGACAACAAATAGCATCCTGAGACACAGCAAGGCTCAGTTTGTAGGGACCTGCTCTAAGAATCACGAAGCCCTCAATACAAATCTTGCCTCTTAAACTTACTGTGGGACATTGAACAAACAAGTCACATAGATTTTGGGTGCCCAAGGCCCGTACTCTCCAAGGTGGGGGCCCTGTCTTCTCAGTCAAGCCATGCAATAAATATTCTTGTCAACAAAAATAGAGAGAGGGAGAGAAGAGGGACCACATTTCATCCTCTCCACAATAGCCAACCTAGAGACGGGTTTCTAACACAGTAGGATCTCTCTTTGCCCATTACTCTACCTGTTCCTCTTTTTCAGGGTCAGGATCATACCCCTGCACCATTAGGAAAAAATTCTACTACCCTAGGGCACCCACAACCTGTCCCCCCTTTACCTTGTGGCCTGAGCGGGCACCTCTGGAGGCACTGTGATCCTGGGCAATGAATGGTAAATATCCTACCACTTCCCTTTTTGTTTTAAGTGGAACAGAATAAGTGGCATGGAATGAGCAGCCATGAATGGGTGCTCATCACAACCTCACCTTTCTGTATTTATGCACTTATGTATGTGCCATACTTATTGGGGCTCCTCTTCCAGCCCTGTTCTCTTTTAGTGAACACTGAAGATGATTTGAAATTGTGAAGTATACACAAAGATAACCAGGGGTAGGCAGCATAGTATAGCAGAAATAAGGTGAGTTGGAGGACCTGAGTTCAAATTCTGTCTCTGATGTTTATTGCCAGTGTTACCTTGAGTCATTTAACTTCCCTGGGGTCAGTTTCTTAATTTATAATGTAGTTGTTAAACTAGAAGGCTAAGTGTCTTCTGAGTTGTCTTCTATTGCTGTATCTCACCCTAAGTTTTCAAGCTCTCTTAAAAAATAGTTTTTCCTTTGAACTTTCACAATGATCCTGTGAGGTAGGTATGAAAGGTATAACCCAAGGTTCAAGCCCAGTACACTTGCAGAAGTATCTGATCATTGGCAAATAGGGTGGTGACTCAGTGTTATGTGCCTGTGTGAAAGGCAGAGTTGATGTGAGAACTGGGGAGGAAAGAATCCTGCTTTGTTTTCTGTTTGGAGACAGGACATATGTTGATTTCAGAACCCCTTTAGAGAGAAACAGAGAGACAGAGAGACAGAGACAGAGAGAGGCAGACAGAGACAGAGAGAGAGAGGCAGAGATCAAGACAAAAACAGAAAGACAGAGAGAGACAGAGACAGGCAGAGAGATGGGGAGACATACAGAGAGAAAGGAGAGAGACCAAGACAGAGAGACAGAGAGACAGAGAGAGAGAGACAGAGAGACAGAGAGAAGAGGGGAAACTTTGGATAGAGGCAGACATATGGAAGAGCCAGCACTCCACATATCCCTGATTTCCATCTTGCCTCCCTAGTGACTTTGAAGAATCCCCTTGGGTGAAATCAGGTGATTTTCCCTTTTCTCAGTTGAGCTGAGCAATTTTGCTCTCAATGGGAGCATACATTCACTCTGTGTATTATCTGGTATATTCTAATCAGTATAACTTCTCTATTTACTATCTGCTTAGATAAATGGGTTTATGCTCTGTTTTCTATATGGGATGGTCTTGTAAACAATGGGCATTTGGTAGAAAGTGTTCAAGCCTTTGGCTAAAATCTTGGGACCCATCATCCCTCTAAGAGATGGTGCCCAGGTAAGCAATTTGAAACCAAAAATTGTTTTCCCTAGACTAATCCTTTGAGCAGAGGGCAAATAGAGTTCATTCTAATCCTTATTATAGGAATCTGAAGATCTTCCCTGCCCCTAGGCCCCTTGATAGGCTTAAATTTCCCTGAGAAACTTCCCTGATTTAAAAACATCCTCTGTCCCCTAATTGACTGAATGTGGTCACATGGAGCCTGTGATGGAAAATTTGTTCTTCAGGAATGTCCACGCCTTATTTCTTTGTGATTGGGCAGTGGGTCAAGAGGGTTGTGACATTCTCTGATCCAGGAGAAGGCTATATATACCCTGGTGTGAGTTTTTGCTTTGGGTCTCACTTTGGAAAGAGTTGTGTGATTTGGCCAGATGAGACTCTGGGCAGCTATTGAACCCCCCCTCCCCCTCCCCAGCTTTGAAAACCCAGATGTTGGTGCTTCCCTCTCTGGTAACTAACTAGGTAGGTCAGATGGGTAGAAGTCCATCTGCTGAGCTGCTTCTTTGTCTGCTTATAACATCTGCTTGTAACTTCTGTTTGTATTCTCTGAAGTTCAGGATGTTGACTTGTCCCCCTGAACTAAGTAAATGATATATGTTTGACTGAAGAAAGTAAAATTGTTAACCCATTTTGAGCTACTCTCCTTTATAAAAGAAGATCAAAGAACCTGGGCTAGCAGCTGCCCTGGGTATGCTGGATGCTTGCTACTACGCTCCTCCGAAGAAGAATAAAGTAGGTAGGGCAGGCCTTGTGGCCCCATTTTCCTACTTTCCTTCAGGCAAGAATCAAAACCCCCTTGAAGAGAGATGGATGATATTCTAGAGAGATTTGTTTACAACTCTCTATGAGCCACATTTACACAACTCATTTGAGTGTACACATAGCCTACATAGTCTAATACAGGTACACAGAGACAGCTTATATGAGTATAGTTACCCACATTTCACCGTTGAAGACACTTAGATGAGTGAAATGACTGAGTTCTCATCCTACATGGTGCAAATATCAGAGGCAGGATTTGAATCTAAGACTTTCTGACTCCAAGGCCAACTTTCAAACCAGAACTTCACATTTCCTATCTTTAAGTACAGAATGGAAAAAAAAAAAAGAAAAAGAAGGGAAAAACCTGATACTCCAAGTATTCAGCCAGTAGCTAAAAGAATCTTTGACAGTTATTTCTGGAAAGTAGTTAGCAGGCTCCCAAATCTCACTTCCATGAAAAAAAAAATCTTAACCATTCTGTTATCAGCAGACAAACTAAGCTCCCTCTTAATGAATGTGAAACCAATGACGTGATGTCTGGCTTTCACTATATTTACATCATTAACTCCCGACAGAAAAGAAAGTATTGACATTGTCCTGTTAATCTTATTGATTCCCCAAGTGACTGCCCATATGATCACACAGAGCTTTCCAAGGGTCTCTTGAGGTGACACATTAAAAGTCACAATTCTTAGCCTATTGGCTGTGCATCTCCCAACTCTCTGAAGAGTCCATTCAAAACTCTTAGAGAAATCTTCTAAGTCCTCCTTCTAGAATCCCACGTTTCTTTGGGAAGTGAACAACCTCGTTAGGACCTTCATCAGCGTTTCTCACCTGGTCTCTGCAGCTGCTAATGCCTTACCCTTCCAGACTACCTTCAATCCAATTGGGGTGTCTTCTGTTTACCTCATTGTTCAAATGTGAGATCTTTGAGGGTAAGAGCTATGCTTTTATCTTTTCCCATATCCCCAGCACCCAGCACAGTGCTTATTAACTCACCGACTGAGAAAAGTCTAGGATTCAAATCCTACCCCTCCCCTTTACTTATGTGACCTTGGACGATTCTCAACTGCAAAAGGAGAAAGCTGAACTCGGTGCTCTCCCTACTATGATCTTCTAATTCTCCTGAGGAGGGTCTGTGACAGTATCAGAGAGAGGGTGGGCAGAAGGGACCATACTCAAGGCAAGACAGAGTCAGGGATGAGAATTCTGAGCCTCCAGCTCCCAGAGTAACCCTAATCCTAACCCCAGTGGTGATTAACACTCCAGTGCTAAACTTTTATGCAGCTCGAACCCTAACCCTTAGGGGAAGTGAATGTGGATCAGACAGCCTGACATCAACTCCAATTTCTCCTGCTTAGTAATCTTACACACTGTTGGGCAAGGGTCTGGGCCTCCCTTTCCTTAACTGTGAACTGAGAGGAATGAATCTGATGAACCCTGAAGACCCTCTGGGTTCTACTTGACAAAAGAAACAAGCTTAGATTAAGGACCTACTAAGTGCCAGGTCTTGTGCTGAGGGCTTCACAAATTTTATTTCATTTGATCCTCTGAACAACCCTGTGAAGTAGGTGCTTTGTTAACCCCATGCTACAGTTGAGGAAACTGAGGCAGACAGAGTTGAAATGATTTGCCCAGGGTCAAACAGCTACAAAGTGTCTGAGGCTAGATTTGAACTTAGGGCTTCCTGACTCCAGACTGAGCACTCTAGGTTCTATTCCACTTCTCTGCTAACACAGTCTATGATCCTATGAGCCGGAGGTGGCTAGAGGTTATTTCTCAGAGGTTATTTCTCAAGCGGGGAAAATGACAATACCCCAGGTATTTACTCAAAGGAAAACAGAAAAGATAATTGTAGATCTTTGGTCAGGCTCCAGGACACGGGCTGCAGAGTCAGCCTGGAAACTTTTTTTTTTTTTTTTTTTTGCTTTATGTTGGAATAGGAGGAGGCTTTATATATCTTTTGTTGTTTAGTCATTTCAATAATATCCAACTCTTTGTGATCCAATTTTAGGATTTTCTTGGCAGATACTGGAGAGGGTTTGCCATTTCCTTCTCCAGCTCATTTGACAGATGAGGAAACTGAGGCAAGCAGGGCAAAGTGACTTGCCCAGGGTCACACAGCAAGTAAGTATCTGAGTCCAGATTTGAACTTAAGAAGATGAGTCTTCCTGACTCCAGACCCAGGGCTCTATCCACTGCAGAACTTGGTTCCTGGTTTACAGCCACCTGGCTTCTGATCATCTCTTAGATAGGCAGTCATATTGGTTAGAAACTTCCTTCCTGACTGGAGCTCTTGGAATTCCATGGCCTTTACCTTTACGACACTGCAGGGATGCCTGATAGCCCCCGCCACTCACTCCATATCCTGGGGCTAGTGGGATGCCTAGGAATCCCTGGTTCAGACAGAGAAGATGAGCTTTGTGGTTGGAGATCAAAGTTCAAATCCCGTCTTTGAAGCTTGCTGTCAGTGCTGCCATGGTGCCCCATTTCCTCATCTCTAAGATGAGTGGGTTGGACTTCCTGGCTGGCTAGGTCCCTATAAACTCTAGCTTCCTGATCCTTTCATCCCAAATCATTTAATGTCCCAGGGTGAAAATGAGGAGGGGTACACAAAACGAGATCTCTTCCAGCTCTATTCCAGATCTCTTCCCATTGTCTATTACCCTTCCCCATGCTCTTCCTTTCCCTGCTGTCCTGAGGCATTGAAGATTGGGAAGCTGCTACTATGGTCTGTGTGTCTAAAGGAAAGGGGAGGCCACCTCTCTGAGAGTGATAGGTTTCTGTCACCTAGAACTGGAACTTGGCATGTGTTTTCCCACAGAAGTCATACTGGCTGTTCATGCACTCAGATGGTTGCTGGATGGCAACTGGTAGGCACTTAATTAACACTTAAGGCTTTTTAATTGGTTGGTTGGCTCTATGGGAAATAAGATCCAGGTTCTAAAGAACCAAACTTTGGGGAAACAACCAATTCATTTCAATGAATAAAACATGTGTTAAAGGCCTAGGTGGTTCAATGGGTAGGGAGCATTGGGCCTAGAGTCAGGAAGACTCCTCTTTCTGAGTTCAAATCTGACCTCAGACACTTTCTAGCTGTGTGACCCTGGACAAGTCACTTAACCTTGTTTGCCTCAGTTTTCTTATCCATCAAATGAGCCGGAGAAGGAAATGGCAAACCGCTCTAGTATCTTTGCTAGGAAAACCTCAATTAGGGTCATGGACAGTCAGACATGACTGAAAAAAATGACTGAACAAGAGTAACAAATGCTAAGGCTGTGGAGACATAAAGATAAAATGAAGTGGTTTTGGCAAACACACGTTGATTTGAGGAAGGAGTGAATAGTAATGACTTGGGTGGCTAAGGAAGACTTCATCCAGGAAATACAAGAAAAACTTCCAAAATGGCAGCATGAGGAGGGATTCCATACCAGACTAGGGCACACAGGTGAGTTCTAGGATTTTGAGTTTGGGGAATTGTCAGTGTAATTAAAAGTTAATTACAATGGAATCATGTGACAGATGGGGAAACTGAGGCCCTGGAAAATGAAATGATATACCCAAAGCCACATAGCTTGTGAAGAACTGAACTGAGACTAGAACTGGTGGCCCCTGAGTCTTGCCACTGCCATATCACATTCTTGGAGTACTTACATTCCTCTTCAGTCTAGATGGGTACGTCTGCTGACTCTGGCTGGCCCAGTGAGTCTAGAGGAGTCTCTGACTCCTTGAGGGTCTCAGAACATAGTGTAAAGAGCTTCTATAGAAAGGTGTAGCAGAAACAAAATCCAGCAGAAAAAGAAAAAAATAAAAATCCAAAGCCTCCAGCTCAGGACTAAATTTGCAGCAACAAGCCCTCTCCCCATAATTAGCTGCCATGCTGCTCTATTCATAGAAAGCCTTTCTATCGTCCCACTTCCACCCGAGTTCTCAGTGCCCTCATCATCCTGATTGCTGCCCTGCTCTGGGTACCTTATCCATTCCTATGAAAACCACTCATTCTGTCAGGCACAATTAGTTTTAATTAGGCTGGCTTGGATGAACGATCCATTGATTCACATCTCCGGACATAACCCTCACACATTTATTTCTTCTGAAGTGGGTATCACACAGCCAGCTGAAGCAATCACAATGAATTCAGCTATCAGCTTTGCCCACAGAGGGGAATATTGGGATCCTTTAAAACTGATTCATTCATGAGCTAACTGGCCTCCTACTGTGTGCAGAACTGATACCATCTCAGAAGCCACTGGGATTGTGGGAGACATAGAATCCACCAAAAGTTCAATGGCAGCCCAAGAAAGAAATTATAGTAGTGACAGTGGTCCAAGGCACCTCCCAAAGCATAGGATGGAGAGGCAAATGAATGTATGGACAGCTAGGGTTATGAGCTTAAAGACTGGACTGGAAAGCCTTCACAAAGCAAAGGTGCCTGGGATGCCCCAAAAAGATGGGCAGCATTTAATGGGTGATGGAGAAAGCATCTGGCATTCTACACAGGAGGAATAACATGAACAAAGAAACTGAGGTGGGCAATAGAAAAAAAATAACCCTCACATTTCTCTGGAAGTTTAAAAAGGAATCAGAGGTAAGGAATAAGTTAAGAATGTGTGCAACACACTTTGCAGGTCTACAAATTCTATACAAATGACAGAAATTATTGGCCTAATTTATGGTCTCATTTCCAACAATCACACATTATTATTCCCCTTTTACGGAAGAAGAAACTGAGGTCTGTGGTTAGAGAAAGTGCTGATAGTTACAGAGCTAGGTGATCTTCTGAGTCAGGATTTAAAATTGTGTGTCCAGGTACCAAAATAGTGGTCTTTGCACTATGTGAGTCTGAAAATTCAAGATGAATATGAGGCTCAGCAAGTGGATTAATTCTCTCTCTCTCTCTCTCTCTCTCTCTCTCTCTCTCTGTCACACACACACACAGGCACACACATTTGTATCTAATGACAGCCATCTCTAGAGTGGGGGGGGAATAAAAAAGGGGGAAAAGTTACATGATAACTTTATTACATATTTAAAGGGAAAAGCAAGTTATACATGATAGATTTACAGTTTTATGTACAATCATCTTTTAAAAAATATTCTACTATGTTATGGAAATGTTTATTTCATTTCTTAAGTTCAGAATAAAATAAATAATTTTTTGCAAAAATAAAAAATAAAAGGAATGGAAGGTAAAGTCCCTTCCCCCATGTAGTCCTAAATTCTTAAAATTTATAGAGAATTCAATTTTGTGTATCTAATGTGATAAAGTAAGTATAGTCCTATGTAAACAAAAAAAAAGAAATGCTATGTGAATATAATAAGGATGATCAAGAGAACCCCATTGTCTGCTGGGCTTGGGCCACCCTGGAACTGGTCATATTCCCTGCTCCTTTTAGGTGGGGCATGTACTCTAGACCTTTGCTGAAAGACATATGCCTTCTTTATAGAATCCTAGATCTAGAATTTGAAGGAACTTTCGAGAGCATCTATTCCAATCTCCCCATTTCACAGATGAGGACACTGAGGTTCAGAGGCAAAATGAATCACTCAAAGTCATACAGAGGCTAAGTGTTGGGCAGGGGGGAGATTTAAACTTCTGGACGAAGATTCCAAGTTCATTGAACCATGAAACTCCCTAATGGTCATCAATTACAACTTTGGTGGTCAACAATTAACAACAACAATAATTTTATATGCACTTTAATGTTTACAAAGTTCTTTAAAAGAATTATCTTATTTTGTCCTTACAAAAACCCTGGAAGGCAGGAGCTGTTATTCCTATTAGATTACTATTTTAAGGATGATAGTTGACAGTCAGAATGAATGGTCCACTGTATTCTATAAGAAGAATAAGGAAAAATGATTTGATTTTAAGCTCTTCTCTTTTGAGAAAGGGTTTTTTCTCCTTCAGACTTCTGACAAAGAATGGTGGGGAGAGAGGGGGAGGGATTTCATTCCTGTACCCCATGCATCTACCCCATAAAGACAGCTATAAGAACCGGGTAGAAAGAACATGCTCCCTTTCCCCAAGACTTCATTCTTCTGCTCTCTCTCTCTCTCTCTCTCTCTCTCTCTCTCTCTCTCTCTCTCTCTCTCTCTCTCTCTCTCTCTCTCTCTCTCTCTCTCTCTCTCTCTCTCTCTCTCTCTCTCTCTCTCTCTCTTCTTTCCTAAGTATAGGCCAGAGACCAGCAATTCTGAGAAATGGACATTTCCAGTCTTGATGGTAACCTCAAGAGGGTGAGCAGATCTGGTTTGGGTAACAGCTTCCCAGAGGGAAGTGATTTCCACAGTAGTATGTCTTCTCAGAAGAGAAAAACATGACTCCCAGGAGAACTCTGAGGAGAGAAGACTTAAAACTCAAATCATGTCATGGCTGGCCAGGAGACTCAGACCCTACAACAGTAGAAACCTGAGGCGAATTTGAAATATCTGTTCAGCTCTTCCACAAGATGCCTCCAACTCCCAGAAGAGGAGAAGGAGTGAGATAGGTAATTGTTTTATGTCAAGGTTTTTTTGTTTTTTGTTTTTTCATACTTGTCAATACATGCCTTTGAATTTTTTTTTCCTATCTTGAATACTTTCTGTGATGGAGGAAATAAATCACTGTCTTAGACCTGATTTTCATTTTATTGCTTAAATACCTTTTTGAGAACAAGATAGAGGTAGGCTGCATCAGAGATAAAAGTAGAGGGAAGGAACTAGCATTACCTGGGAGTGGGCAAGACAATGACAAATACTACTATCTCTATTTTGTGGAGGAGAGACAAAGATAGGATCTACAGTTAGATGATTGGCTCACTCACACATTACTAACTGGTATAGCACTTTCAGGTTCCTAAAGTGATCTCATTTACTCCTCAGGATGGTCATGCATTTTTTTTAGATGTAAAGACCCAGGTTTAGAAAAGCTAAGCAACTTTCCCAAGGCTGGTAAGTATCAGAGAAGGGAGAATCTTTAAATAATCTGAAATCTCTCTCCCAACTCTTGTACTCCATGATTTCAAAATATCCAAACTTTTGCAGAGAAAAGCAGAAGTTTTTAACATACAAAAAAAAAGGATGTATTTGGGTTAGTGAATTATTTATCAAACATTTGTTTACTGATTGCTATGGGTAAGTATGGTGCTGGGTTCTGAGGATACAAATACAAAAAGGAGACACTCCCTGCCCTCCAGGAGCTTACATTCAGTTGGGAGATATAACCTGTTTACAAATAAGTAAATAGAAATTTGGCTGGACCTAATTCTGCAATTTTATCTGTCTCTAATCAATAAATATTGACCTTCTCATAGGCATTGGTTCTTAGTGAGGCCCTTTGAAAGGTGTAAAGAAAGAAGTAGTCTATCCCCTGAAGGACCTTACAGCATAATTTGGGAAGTAACTCACATGAAACAACAATATCCCAGACTATGTTATGGCTAAAAATTCTTGTACCCATAGCACATTCTAGTGGGGTTAGGGTGGACTTGGGCTGGTAAGATGAAAGAATAAAAAACTGAAGGAAAGCTGGTTGGGAGGGCCAGGTTTTGGAGCAGCCATCACAAGGTAAGAGAATTCCGCATAGCAACAGGAGAAGAGCCCCCAAGCCTTCTACCCTGTTTAATTAAATGCAACTTTTGATTCTGTTTCTACTTTGTGACATTTAAGAATCTAAATCCAGGTTTTAAACGTGTTCATCTTACCATAAAATGGATGTCTATCTTTATAAGAAATAGAAACATCCTTCCTTGCTCTTTATCCCCCACCCCACCCCAAACCTCACCAAGCAGCAAAATCCCTGCAACTGTCCCTTTAATTAGGAGCTCATTAATAAATCCATCTTGTTCTGAAATCCCCACACACAGCATACAGGAGTTCATTAGCACTGAAAGAGGCACTCTAGATTTCCTCAGATAATAGCATCTGTCACTAATCAAATTAAAGAAGGATGTGAAAACGTGCTTAGAGTTGGACAAATCAGTTGCAGAGTGGGGAGATGGGGAGGTAGGGAGGGAGAGGAGAGGGGCAGGGCCAGAAATACAACCTTGAGAAATACAGAATCACACAATCTCCTTGTGGAAAGGGGTCTCAGAAGCCAGTTAGCCCAGCCCAGCCTTGAATCCCCTCTACAAAATCATGGCAAAGAGTCAGCTAGTTTGTACTTGGAGAGCCTACTAGTTCTGAAAGAAGGAGAGTCCACTTTTTCTCTATCTGGTGGGAAGGTTTTCCATATAGAAAGCCAAAATTTCCCTTTACAAACATTTACCTATTACTAAACTATGCATAGTCACTTGACCCAGCAATATCCCTGATAGGCCTATACCCTAAAGAGTTCAAAGAAAGACAATAAGAATCCTTATATCAGAAGTTTTTATAACATCTCTTCATAGCAGAAAAAAAATAAACAAATAAGGAAACGAAGGGAGTGGCCCCCTTGGAGAATGATTAAACAAGTTATGGGAGATGTATGCAATGGAAAGTTATTATGTCATAAGGAATGGACAATTTCCAAGGAAAATGAGGAGACCTCAAAGAATGGATAAAGGGGAAAGTGAATAGAACTAAGAGAATAATTTATACAATGATGAAAAAAATTATAGAGAAAAAGCAACTTTGAAAGGTGTTAGACTCTGATCACTGCAATGATTCCTGAGTACCAGCAATAAAGCAAGCTACATGCCTCCTGCCAGAGAGGTGATGGATTCAGAATTCAGAATGAAACATTCATTGTTGGACAATATGGAAATTTATTTTGCTTCACTAGGCATATTTTTTAGGGTTTTCTTTTTCCTTTCTCCCCCTTTGTTGTTATTCAGTGTGTAAGGAAAAGAAAAAATAAATGATTGTTAATTGCAAAAACAATTTTGAGATTAAAAAAAGTGCCCATTGCCCTTCAGGCTGCTCTCTAAGACCAAAGAAAAGGAGTATAATGCGTCTTTCACACAGTGACATTCAGGTTACCTCTCCCAGTATCGCCAACATGGAAACACTATAAACTTGCAGATTCCCAGAAGTAGCTCTGAAAAGATGAGGATGAAAAAGTCTGAAGTTTGGATAATGCATGCTCCACCCTCTGCTCAGATGAGCAGAGTCCAACTCTGACATAAAGTTCAAAGTCAAGAAAGAGGCTGGGAAAATGAGCAAACACACACACACACACACACACACACACACACACAAGAACTTGACCATAAAAAGTTACTAGAGTGGCAGGGAAGACCAAGACACAAACTCAGAAGTCAACAATGTGAAAACAGCTACAAGTAAAAAAAGAGCTCAGCAATAATTCCTGGAAAAGTTAAAGAAACAGAAAGAGTGGTAGAAGAAAAATTGGGAAAAGATATGATCATAATGCAAGAAAATTATGAAAAGAGAATTAACAACTTGGTAGAAGAGGCACAAAAAATGCTAAAGAAAATAAGAACCAATAGTTAAAGAGGCACAAAACTTCACTGAAGACAAGAACTCCTTAAAAAGTCGACTAATCCAAATGGGAAAGGACGTACAAAAGCTCACTGAGGAAAATGATTCCTTAAAAATTAGAATTGAGCAACTAGAAGCCAATGACTTCATGAGACATTAAAAATAATAAAATTAAATCAAAAGGATGAAAAAATAGAAGAAAGTGTGAAATACTCATTGGAAAAACAACTCACCTAGAAAATGGATCAAGTAGAACTGATTTAAGAATTATTGGACTACCTGAAAGCAATGATAAAAAAAAAGCCTAGACATTCATTATATTTCAAGAAATTATCAAGGAAAACTGCCCCCAACAACTTAAATCCAGAGGGTAAAACAGATATTGAAAAAATCCACCAGTAATCTCCTGAAAGAAATCACAAAAGAAAAACTCCCAGAAATATTACAGACAAATTCCAGAGCTCCCTGGCAAGGAGAAAATATTGTAACATAGAGAAAGAAATAACTCAGATACTGAGGAACCACAGCCAGGATCACACATGATTTAGCAGCTTCCATGTTAAAGGACTGGAAGACTTGGCATATGATATTATGGAAAGCAAAGGAGCTATTATTACAACCAAAAATAACCTACCCAGCAAAACTGAGTATAATACTTCAGGGGGAAAATGGATATTTAATGAAATATAGGACTTTCAAGCATTCCTGATTAAAAGACCAGAGCTGAATAGAAAATCTGATATTCAAACACAGTACTCAAGAGAAGCATAAAAAGATAAATGTGAAAGAGAAATCATAAGATATGCAATAAAGTTAAACTGTTTACATTCCCCAACTGATAAGTTGTCAAGGGAAATGAACAGGTAGTTTTCAGAAGAAGACTGTCAAAGCTATCTATAATCATATGAAAAAAGTGCTAAATCACTATTGATTGA
>CM053593.1:372197415-372207945 GCA_028646575.1 Pseudocheirus occidentalis
TCCTAAGCCTTTCTTTACCTCGGATATGATTGTGCACAAAATATGTGAGCCAAAGTCCAAACAGGTAAAGGTTACAGTTATAAAGTTATGATCAGGAGTGAGAGTCATTTTTTACAAAGGAATTCTTTGACTTACAAAAATATTTCTTTTCAGAATCTTTGGGCCTGAGAGCTCCCATAATGCACTTTAGATAGGATTCAATTTATAAACATTCAACATTTTAGTGCTTTTTAAAAAATATAAATTGATTTTGCCTTTTATCACAGGCCTTTTTGCATCTTTTTAAATGCAATTATTTAATTTTATGTTTTTCTCATGGATGTGATTTATTGTCCTTACCCCCTCCCTAATATTGAACCATGCTGGCATTCTTGGCCTGAATCCTACTTGGCCATAATGGGTTCTTTTTGATATATTTCTGTGTTTTAGTTAACATTTCTGAATTGAAATCTATTATTGATATTGAACTACTAGACAATTCAACTCAATGCAATCAACATTTGTTAAAGGCCTACTGTGTGCCAGAAGCCAAAGAGGCACCACCTACATACAAAGGAAGCAGCCTTCAATCAGTTTATATTCTACTGGCGAGATAAAAAATGTACGCAGATGAATAAATATGTAGTAATTTAAGAAGAGAGAATTCTAACAACTTGAGGAGAAGGAGGAATCAGGTAGATGGTGGTACCTAATCTAAGCCTTGAAGGATGCTAAAGATTCTAAGAAATAGAATGTGTCACAGGGGAAGGGGAGTGTGACTGCAAAGGCTTGGAGGTGGAAGATTGCATTCTAAAATTAAAGATTGTCAAGTTTGGCTGGAATGTGGAAGGAAGGAAAGGCTAAAGTGAAATAAACCTAGAAAGGTATCCTGGATTTCAGAAAGCCTTAAATGTCAGAGGGAAGAACTTGTATTTTTTGTAGAATCAATAGGGAGTCATGGATGGTTTCTTACCCTGGGTTTTAGTTTCTTCGATCATAAACCGAGGAGTGTGGACAAGACAATTTCTAGGTTCCCTTTCAGATTGAGTGTCCCACGCAACTCTTGCAGGGTACATCTCCTGTTGGGAGCAAGGTGTATCTGTCACCCTGATCACTGGCAGCATCTCCTTGGAATCCAACCTGAAAAGGACATTGAATGTCTCTGAGTCTCCCCATCCCTACTCACCTCCAATTCAGAATCCATGTCAGAAAGGCAGATAGGCAGGCAGGAAGCAGTATTTCCCTGGTAGCTAACAGTTTTGAATGGGAAGGCTGGGGCAGGTGTGGAAGGAGGTGAATTGCCAGAGGTCCATCAGGGCCACAGTCTCTCTTCCCTCTTCTTTGTTTCCTTGTGACATCCTCCATCCTTATCCCACCTCTTCCCCATACGCTCCTCTGGGCATTCAGAAGTGCTGGGGGTCTAGTATTGTATGAACAGCTCCAGTTTATTATTTTAATCAATGTTATTTATATTATTTTGTTCCATTTTACAACTCAGCTTTGAACTAATGATGGGAAATGGGCTGTGTTAATATAAATCATTCCTGCCTCCTTGAATCGCAGTTAGACATCTGGATTAATTAAACACACAAAGACATTTGTAAGAGTGAACAGCTTCATCACGGTGGAGAAAAGAGGCAGATACAGAAGCACACGTTTACAAATTGATGCTCAAGCATGAAAGCAGATGCTTACCAAGCCCACTGAGGCATGGGGGAGGGTGTGAAGAAGGGAGAGCGGGAGGGGGAACGAAGGACTGCCCAGGATCCTCCTCATTTACAACCATAGAATATCAAAGCTAGAAGATCTCCATAGAAATGCTCCAATCCAGGGTTCATAAACCTAAGGGTCTGTGAACTTTTAAAAATAATATTTTGATAGCTGTGTTTCAATATAATTGGTTTCCTTTGCAAATCTACGCCTTTTAGTTTATACATTTAAAAATATTATTCCAAGAAGCAATCCATAGGCTTTACCAGAGTACCAGAGGTATACATGACACAAAAAAGGTTAAGAAAAGCTTCTCTGATCTAAACCCCTCACTTTATAGAGGGGAAGCTGATACCCAGAGAGGGGAAGGGACTGATCCAATGTCAGTGAGCAGTAAAGCCATGACTTGCTCCTCTTCACTTGCTTTGATGCTTGCTTGCACAGATCATGGGGTCATAGGATACGAGCTGGAAAGAACCTCAGAGGTCTTCTAGTCCAAACTACTCATTTTACAGAGGAGAAAACTGAGGCTCAGGGAGGTCATCATGTCCAGTCAAGTCAATGAACATTTGTTATGAGCTTATGATGTACTAGCATTGAGGCTACAACATTATGATGTAGTATTGAGGCTACAAAGAAAAGTAAAGATTGTCCCTGGTCTCAAGGGACTCACAGTCTAATGGGAGAGATAACATGCAAATGAAGACAGATACAGGTTAGATTGGAGGTAATCACAGAGAGAAGAAACCACTATTAAGGAGGACTGGGAAAGGTTTCTTGAAGTAATTTAGGATTATCTAGAGCTAGAAGGGACCTCAGAGGCTGGTTGACCACTCTCTGGGTATGGCATAATGGGGATTCCTGTGGCATATGGGTTGGAGTAAATGTCCACTGAGATTCCATCAACCTGCAAATTTTACAATTCTGAGAGTTGGCATAAAGATGTATCCAGGGATCCTACAGAAAATGAAATTGCTTCCTGATACTTTGGCTCAGTTACAAAGAAATAGTCATTGCACTCACCTGTGCACTCAACCCTAACTCTAACCAAGAAACATTAAAATAACAATAGTGGGATGGAGGCTTGTATCATGCCTATTTCATTCCTATCTCTGTCTAATATAAGATGAAAACAATGATAGTAATTATAATAATAAATGTACTTATTTATTCCCTCCTTGAACTTGAAGGAAAAGCCATCACATCCCAAGACCATTATTTTCTTTTTTAAAAAATTAATTGATTTGTTTATTTACTTTTAGTTTACAAGATTCTGCAATCCCTTGAGTTTCAAATTTTCTCCTCTTTCTCCACCTCCCTCCCCCACCATGGGGGCATGCAATCAAGTACAGGATCTGCAAACACTTTCACATTTGGACATTAGTCTGGTTGTATAGAAGGGTTGTAACCAACGGAGTGAACAATGGGAAAAAGAAAGAAAACCAAACATGGAAAAGAACAACAGCATGTAGATTACTTCAGTCTCCCTTTAAACTCTGGTCCATCTAGATCTTTCTCTGAATGTAGATATCTCCTTCCATCTTGAGACTTGTAGAGTTGTCTTATATTGTGCATTGTTGAGAAGAGTCCAGTTTATCAAATTTGGCAAGTTGGCAAAGTTGGCAAGACCATTATTTTCTATAGTCCTTGTGATCTTGTCTAATCAACATTTAGTCCTGAAAGGGTCTTTAAAGCCCGTCTAATCTGATCCTTTCATTTTAGAGGTGGGGGTTAAGTGATTTGCTCCAGGTCACACATGCAGCAAATGTTGGAGTCAAGATTTGGACACAGGATCTCTGGTTCCAAAGCTGGATTCTTTTTTTCTCCATTGCACTATTGTACCTCCTAGTTAGTCCAATATGGACATAAATAAGACTTTCCCTTATCATCATTGGTATGCTGGTAAATGTTTAACAACCAGCTCTCCACAGACTTGGGGGATGGTGGTAGAAAAGAAATGTACACATGGCATACTCTTCAGCTTAATTTATATTATTATATATTATATTATATATTATATGTAAATATATAATTATTTATAATATATTATATCCAATTTATATTATTAATATTTCCCCCCATCATTTTGTTAAATCTAGATAATAAATAAAACAAGAAATCAAGCCCTGATGTGTAGTGTTTGACAGTTTTTAGGTGTATATGCTGATGCTGAAAACTTCAGTGTCAGCTTTGGTGAACTGGTACTATCCGGTTCTAGTTCACCCCTAATTATGACATCCCTGACAGATGGTCAACCACCTTCTGCCTGAAGACCTCTCATGAAGGCTAACCCCCACTTCCCACCCAACACCTCTTGAGACAGCTTTCATTTTCAACATGTTTTCCTTCTACATCAAGCCTAAATCTGTCTCTGAAATGTCCATCCACTGATACTCTTTCTTCCCTCTGGGCCCAACCAGAACAAGTGTAGTCTGTCTTCCAGGTGACAGTGATTTAGATACTTGAAAACAGCTAGAGTGTCTGCCCCTCACCGTCAGCCTCTCTTCCCCAGCGTAAGCACCATTGATGCCTTGAATGTATTCTCCTTTGGCATGATCTTGTGGGAGGCAGCCTGCAACAGTGGAAAGGCCCTCGATTCTAGAGAGAAAAGAGCTGCATCCATAGCTGATGCTCGCTTCCTCTATAGCCTTGGCTAAGGCACCTGACTTTCTTGGGACTCAGTTTCCTTGCCTGTAAAATGAGGGGTTTGGATTTAGCGACCTGTGATATCTCTTCCATCTCTGAATCTATAAACTTACCTCAGTATCCTTGGGCAGATCAATGAATTTCTCTGGTTTCCTCATGTTTAAAAAGAAGGGTTTGGATTAGATGGGGCTTGTGGACTCCTTCAGCTGGAGATCTATGATCCTGGTTGTTACCCCCAGAAAAGAAGGAAGGAAGGGAGAGAGGAAGGAAGGGAGGGAGGAAGGAAGGAAGGAAGGAGGGAAGGAAAAAAGGAAGGAAGGAAGGAAGGAAGAAAAGGAGGGAGGGAGGGAGAAAGGGAAGGAGGAAGAAAGGGAGGGAGAAAGGGAAGGAGAAAGGGAGAAAAAAAGAAAGAAGGAAGGAAGTAAAGAAGGAAGAAAGACAGAGAGGACAAAAACCTACCCAGAGAGATGAGGTACCATCCTCAAAGTCATATTATTAGTGGTAGAATTGGAGCTAGAATCCAGGTCTCCTGATTTTAGACTCATGACTTCCTATACTGTAACTATCATGCTGCCTCCCAACTGATAAACTCAGCAATTAAAGACCCACTGCCCAGCTTGCCTTCGGTGCATCAGAGGTCCTAGATTATAGGTATAATGAAAATATCTTATATTGGGTATCAGTGGACCTGGGTTTGAATCCTGACTTTGTTCTACACCACTAATGTGACTTTGATGTAGAATTAGAAGGGACCTCAGAGGCCATCTAGGCCAACTGCATCATTTTACATAGAAGAAAACTAAAGCACAGGGATGTAAAGAGATTTGCTCAGAGTCAGGACTTGAACCTGGGTGTTTGTGGCTCCCAGTCCAGTGCTTTATCTAGTGTGTATATGTGTGCATGTGAGTCTGTGTCATACGGGATCCTAGCTCCAGAACTAGGGGGCTCTGGAGAGGTCATCTACTCCAATCCCCTCTCCCCTTTCCAAAATGATGAGATGGAGGCCAGGCCTTTGAAGTAACTTTCTCAAAGTCACACAAATTTAAATCAAACAGATTTAAACCCAGGCCTTCTGACTATACAACAGTTGCTCTTTCCCTTGTATCACAGTCTCCTCTGGACCTCGGCTTCCTCATCTTAAAAAATGAGGGCTCTAAGGTCCTCTGCAGGGAGCACTGGTTTCTCCTTGGGATTTCTGTTCTCTGTGGTCACCATTGATCTCCTGCCCTCAATCCTTATCACTGCTTATCTCAAGGATAATGGGTTTATTTATTTATTTTGTTTGTTTGTTTTTTTACCTTCATTCTACCTCCATTGCTATAAAACTTTTAAGAACTTATGTAAAGAGAGCAAAAATATAAATACTTAGAGCATCCCTCCCCCAAGCACACATGCCAGCCTCTTTGTTATTGCTGAAAATTCCGAGTCCAATCCCTAACAAATCCTTCTGGAAAAGTATGCCTTTAGGAAGGGCCTTTCCAGCTTCCCAATAAAGTGGCATTTCTAAGACACCCCACATATGATGGTTTTGTCCCACAGAAGCTCAGATCAGGAAGGGAAAGACCCAGAGACCCCTTCCTCACAAAGCCCTGACAAGACCCAGGACCCAGAGGGAAGAGGTTTTGTATTTATTATGGGTATGTGAGAGAAGGAGGAAAAGAAGGAAGGAGGGAGGGAGGGAGAAGGGAGGTTAGTCATTAAAGGAGCAGTTCAGCTAAATAAAGGCTCTCATTATGTGTGCTATTTTTATTCCTGGAATGTCTGCCTCCCTCTTCCGCCCTTGAGGTTCCTACTGAAATCTGACAATCAGAGCTGAGTCTCGCTGTCAGGTTCCATTAGGCAAATCAACCAGGAGAAAAAAAGAGAGAGAGAGAGAGAGAGAGAGAGAGAGAATTTGGCCTTGAAAGTAAGCTGAATCAGCAGTGGTGCTGTGTGTGTGTGTGTGTGTGTGTGTGTGTGTGTGTTTGTGATCTCAGGTGTCTGCTACTGAAATATTTAATTAGCTGACTGAAACGCTGTCCATGTCCCTCCTCACAACCCACTGAGGTCAGAAGGAGACCTATTCCCTGGGAGTGTCATGGAGATCCTGGACAACCTCCCACTCCAAAGAGGAGTCAGTGGCATTTACTGTATCTACCCAGCAGAGAGATTTTAACAGACAAGGGGCTACAGTGTACTGTCTGGCCTCAGAGTTGGGAAGCCCAAGGTCCAAGTTCTTTATCTGACATAATTTACAGGCTCTGTGACCCTGTTCTATTTAAGACTGAGAGTAACAGTGGTTGTTATCTCAGTTGATAGAGGGAGTTTCCTCATGAGGGAGTCCCCTATGTCAATGTCATCACACATAGGTCTATACCCCCAAACTGTCCTCCACCCTGGTACCTCTCCCCAAGGAATAAAAAAGTATACCACCTTGGTGTGATTTACATAGGTCCAGGATTCCCCATGCCAGGCATCTGAAGCATCCTTCTGCTTCTCCACTAGACAAGAGACACCCTCAGCTCACACAAGATGCTCTTTCTTTGATCTAATAAAGCATTCTTCAATTACTCCTTGTGTTTGTCTGCCTTTCCAAACAGGAGAAAGAGAGTGTGTGGGTGGCTTTGTTCATACAGAACACAGCCCTCTTTTCTATTCATTTCTCTTTTTATGAATGCATCTTCATTTCTCAAAAAGGGAAGGCTTGTGCCGACTCTGGGGTTAATCACCCTTATTTAAGAAGTAGGAGATTTAAGATTCAGCTATAGAGATTATTCTGTTCACTGATCTTCTGATTAGCAATGTTAAAGGAGGTGTAAAAAAGGGAGACATATGCATGCTTCCTGAGGGTGGGTGTTGAGGAGGAAGCTCTTTGTTGAGTGCACATGGAATGGGAATTCCCCCCAAATGGAAACGCCCATTTATGGATGGCATTCAGCTTATTTCATCAAAGCCCAGAATATTAGCAGACCTCTGTAGTGGTTCATAAATACTTCAGCTCCCTCAGTTTAGCAATCCACACAGGGGAACACAAGTGGATGAAGAATGCATATAGACAGGACAATGGTTTGAAAATGGATGGGTAGCTTATTGAGTCAGTCCTTCAGTATATCTATCTGCAAATGTACAGAATCTGAACAGGAGAGAGGGAGAATGCTAGCCTGCACTTGGAAACTGTAGCTCTGTGATCTTATATAAGAGCTCATCTTTTTTTGTTTCACATCAAAATTGGTGTGGATAGAGAGCTGACCTTGAAGCCAGCTAGACCTGGGTTCCAGTCCTGTTTCTGACACATATTGGTTCTTTAGCCTGGTACAAGGCATCTCATAGTACTACTGTAGGCATCTCTTTTAAGACTATGAAGTGTAGGAAAGTTGTCGAGCTACATTAAAGAGGGACTTTCCTTACCAAGGAGTTCTTTACCACTGAAATTTCAGGTCCCCAACTACAATTTTTTCTAGTAATGTTCTTGACATAAATGGGGCAGTTTGGAGGAGGGGAAAGCTGAAGGGAAACAGGGGAGAGGAGTAGGTTCATTGCAAATATTCAAAGTGGAGATGTAGATGAGATTTCCTGCTGGAGATGTTCAGGAAGGAAACTCAAGAGAGAGTAAGGTTGGATATGTAGATCTGAGAGTTTTCCCAAGGCTATCTAAGACCTCTTCCAGAAAATATTTTTACTGTAGTTCACCTGAGTCCTTCCTTCTATGTTTTGGACCCATATCTTTTCCCCATGCTTCAGTGAGACAAGTATTTGAATTTCCATCTAATTGATCCTTCTTCCTCTTGAACAGTGAGTAATGTCAAGTCCATAGATTTCTCTAACAAATGTTGCTATGCCTATAATGGAAAGAACTGGATTTGAAATCAGATGACTTGGGTTCAAATCCTGGCTCCAATTATTAACAGCTGTGTAACCTTGCAAAAGTCATGATGTTTCTGGGCATCAGTATCCTCACCTGTAAAATGGAGGTGGTGGTGGTTGTTCAGCCATTTCAGACATGTCTGACTCTCCATTGTCCTTTTTTGGGGGGGAGAAGCACAAAGCTACTAGAGTGGTTTGCCATTTCCTTCTCTAATTCATATTACAGATGAGGAAACTGAGGCAACCAAGGTTAAGTGACTTTGCCCAGGGTCACATAACCAATAAATGTCTGAGGTTGGATTTGAATTCAGGAAGATGATTCTTCCTAACTTCAGGCTTGGAGTTCTATATACACTGTGCCACCTAGTTCAGGATACTCTCAAGCTTATTAAACTCTGTTGCCTAGAAATGAGCAGTTTTCCTCATAAGGTCCAAGGAGGATAGAGTACAGTATGACCTGTCTTTTACCTTTCTATTCCTGGAAGTCACCACCCACTTAATGCATCCCAAGTTAGCGTTAGCTTTTTTGGCTACTATCTGACCACACTGCTTGCCATCCACTAAAGCCCACCAGATCCTTCCTTTTTTATCCCTAGAGAATATCATCTTATTAACTTTAGCTCTATGCTCTAGATTATTTTAGATCCTGATTCTCTCACCTATTAGTTAGCACTCCCTCATACCTATGTACAATCTGCAAATTTAATGATCATGACATTTATGACTTCTATCCAATTCATTGATAAAAATGTTGAAAGTGCTGAGCATAGATCCCTTGAGCACTTCACTGCAGACATCCTGCCTTATTGACAGTAAACTATTAACAACTGGACTTCCGGGGTGGAGCCAAGATGGTGGCATAGAAGCAGCAAGGTCCCGCAGCTCCCACACAGCCACCCTAAACACCCACCCATAAAAGTATGACTCTGGACAAAGTCTAGGACTCTCAAACTCAAAAAATACAGAAAACACATCTCTTGCAGAAGGCAGCTCGGCAGCAGGGGATCATCGTGGCAGGACACAAGCCGAGGCCAGCCCAGTTTGAAACCAAAACCTCAACCAGGCCCAGGAGTGGTAGGAAGGAGCCAGCTGTGGCCAGTCTACAAGAGAGAAGATTTACAGCCTCCAGCATCTCTACAGCTACCAAGGTGTGAAAAACAGGGATTAGAGACAGGTGTGAAAAATAGGGATTAAAGAAAGGCAGCTCTGCAGGAGGGGCTCATCCTGCAGGCCTTCGAGAGCCAAGACAAGCCCAGCATAAAACCGCCAAGCGGCCAGGCTCCAGGGCAGCTGGGAGGAGCCAAGCCTCCCAAGCCCAAGTGTGAGTCTACTTCAGAGAACATCTAAAGCACCTGGAGCAATATGTACATCCACTAAGCCAGGATTAAACGTCAGTGAAAGTGAGTGAAGCTTTCAAGCTAAATTTGGGGGAGGAAAAGCAATTCCACCAATCTACTCCTGGGGCAAGGAAGCAGTGGGGGAAGGGCAGAAACTGCTGTAACTGGCAGATGCCCACACTGGGCTGCTTCAGAGCCCATGGCCTGTGAATCCTACAGGGGGGCTGAATCTATTCATCAGGGCCAAGTGCTCTCGCGTTGAACAGCCTGGATCCACATTGTGGTCTTGGGTGGTAGTCCTGGGGAGCGCATTCAGCAAGCTGAAGCTAGGGGAGGATGCAACACACCCCTAATAGCTACAGCAGCTGGGAAAAGCCCAGCAACTTGGAGCAGAGCTTTCTCCCCTGGAAGCAGAGTTTCACAAAGCTAAAAAAAATCCCAACCAATTAATTGACTGGCCAATATGAGGAAAAGGAAGCAAAATAAGAACAGCAATGAAACTCTAGAATCCTTTTTTGTGGACAAAAAGGATCAAAGCATGGAACGGGAGGAAGACAACCCAGTCAGAACTCCCACACCAAATGCTTCCAAGACACTTGAAGAATGCCTAGTAGCTATAGGTAATCTGAAAAGGGACTTTGAAAAACAAATAAGAGAAGTGTAGAAAAAATTGGGAAGAGAAACGAGAATGATGCAAGAAAACCATGAAAAGAGAGTCAACAACCTGACTGAAGAAAACAATACTTTAAAAAATCGATTAACTCAAATGGCAGAAGAGGCCCAGAAAGCCAATAAGGAGAAGAATGCCTTAAAAAGTCGAATTTGCCAGATGGAAAAAGAATCTCAAAAGCATTCTGAAGAGAATAATTCCTTCAGAATTAGAGTAGAGCAAGTGGAAGCTAATGACTTTATGAGAAACCAAGATATTATTAAACAGTTACAAAGAAATGAAAAAATAGAAAGCAATGTGAAATATCTCCTTGAAAAAACCACTGACCTGGAAAATAAATCCAGG
>CM053593.1:372208445-372239397 GCA_028646575.1 Pseudocheirus occidentalis
CAGGGTAGAGAACAGAACAAGGTGGGGAGGGATAGGAAGGAGGGACAGATGATCACTGTCACAATATGTCCACTATGAAGATGTCCTGTATAATCACACCTACACAGTCTATGTTGAATTGGTTGTCCTTCCAGCGGGGGTGGGTGACAAAGGAGGAACTGAAAGAATCTAGAATTTAAAGCTCTGCAATACCTGCAACTAGGAATCAAGATATACAGGGGCTTGGGATAGGGAGACCCTCCCTACCCTACCAGAAAATAAGAGAGCAGACCAGGGGAGGGGCTCTACAGTGGGAGCGCTGTTTTGGGATTGGGGTAGGGGAAAGATGGGGAGAAAATTTGTAGTTCAAAAATCTCATGAAAATGAATGATGTAAACAAGAAAATAAATAAAATTTATTACATTAAAAAAAACTATTAACAACTACTTTTTGACTCTAGGAATCATCCAATGCATGCCTACATCTTCCTCAAAGTATCAGGTAATTTCTCAAAAGATGTCATAAAATCTAGATAAACTATGTTCATATCATTTTCCTCGTTTACTTAGTAATCTTGTAAAAAAAAAAAAAGAAATTGGGTTATCCTTAATAAAACCATCAGACTCTTTGTAATCTTTGTTCCCCTCCTTCGCAGATACCATTTATTAAAGAAAAACAAAGCTCTGTACTTTAACTTAAGTGATTGATGGCTTGGTCCTAAGTGTAAGTGGTTATCACTTTCAACTTTCATATTACCTTGAGGAATTCAAGCCTGTGGAGGTCTTTTTAAATGTCCTGACAGTGATCTAACATATTAACATCTTTCCCACTTTGGTGCCATCTACAAACTGACAGATTCACCCTTCACATACCCATCCAAGACTTCGGCCAATATATTGACTAGGAAAGAGCCAAGACAGAATTGTGCAGCTCAGTGGACACTGAGCTGCCTGTCACACTCCACTGATTGCCCAAGGTTCTAGCTTCATTTTCTTTCTCCATGAAATGAGAATGAACATAAGCTCTCCAACTTCATAGGACCATTGTGAATATCAGATTGTGACATATTTTTTTTCCCCTTTTCTTGTGGGGTTATTCAAGGCTTGTGATTTTGTAGGTATAGGGAATTCTCAGTGAAGAAGCTTCCTTTATCAGTGCATATTCACACCTATTCTGAAATGAAAAGTCTTAGACGTTTGCCTGAGGGCACTCAGAGCTTAAGTGAATTGGCCAATGTTGAACAAGCCAGTAGGTATCAGAGAACTTAGGGTCTTGAACTTTGGTCTTCCAGTCTACAGGGCCAGTCTTTTATCAGATGGAATTATTTACATAAAAGTGAAATGAAAGTCATAAAATACTGTCACAAATAATGTCAAAGTCAAGGAGAATAGGGTTTAAGTCTTGCCTTTGACACACTCTGGCTTTGACAACACTCTAAGACTATGATTCTGCTCATCAGTTTTTCTTCTGCTTTGGTAAAACGGAATTCTTTACTGGAGTTCTCTACATTGATTAAACCAGAAGTCTGGACCAAAGGGATAAAAAACGTCCTCAACAAGCTTGTATTCTATTAGGGCGAAATAACGTGTGATAAACAGATACAAAATACGGCTATAGGTACCCCAGTAATTTCATAATTTAGGGAATTCCTAGATAAGGGAATTCCCTCTATGAAAACAGGTCAGCAAGCACATTCTCTGCAACTTATAGTCTTTAAGACTTACTTGTGGAGCTGAGAGGTTTATTAACTTGCTCAGGATGGATAAGTGAATGATGAATTTGTAAGGTATTTGCAATGTGTAAAGCACCGTTCTAAGCATTGGACGTACAAAGAAAAGTAAGATAGTCTCTGCTCTCGAGGAACTTCCATTCTGAGAGAAACAACATATATGGAAAGTTTCAGCTTTATGTCAGATGGAAAAGCCCCATGGTTCCAAAGTCCAATGACAAAGCAGACGATAATGCCTCTCCTTTAGTCACATTTTCACTGATAAAACCATGTCAGTTTTTGATGCTGTACCACTGGACAGTGCCAAGGAGCTTGGTGGCAAGAACATTTTTTTCCTGCATCTTCAGTAGCTGTAATACCTCTTTCTTACTGTCTGAGGGCGCTGGGCTGAAAAGATTTCTACTCCCAGTGTTCTTGGGTTCAGGATCCTGGGCCGTCTCCATCATGATTTGAAGGGATGAAGGTCAAGGTCAGGTGGTAGTGGTGGTAGGCGGACTTGCCTGGCACATGCTACTTCCTGTCTTTTCCTCAAGGTGCTCTGTTGCTTCAGTTAGCCTGGCCTGTCTGCCCTATGTAAAGCTGTTGGTAGAGATGGCTGGCCTCTTCTCCATAGGAATTGCTTCTCTAGATAGAGGCTATGAGGAATGGGCTGGATGCAGTACCAGTAGTCTACAAGGTGCTGCCATTCTTGGGGGTCCTGTGCCCATCTTACTGTTGCTAGCAAGAGGTCAGAAGTGGTCACTCTTGATAATAAGTCAACAACATAGCCAGTATGTCTTAGAGGCACAAATTGCATTTTCCTGGCTCCAAATCCAGCTCTCTATATCTTTGCCATTCTTATAAAATATATACAAAGCTAAATTCATAGTAATTTTGAGGGTGGGGATGGAGGGGATTCATGTGGTGGTGGTGGTGGTGGAGGGAGGAACTGGATGGTACTGGATTCTTAATGTCTTTATTGATGACCTGATATTTTTATTCATGGAACATGGAAGCTGGAACCTGGTCAATGAACTTCTTGAGGTCAAAAGTCATGATTTCTCATTGAAGGAGTTGTTGAATAGCTCCAGGGCGCACAGAGCCTTTTTAAAAGATCATTTCTAGGAGCCTTCATGGTACTGAGTAGGGGAAAACCATCCCGCCAGTCTTCAGCAAGTAATAAGTGAAGTTTGGGCAATGATAAAACAGGCCATGCTCCGTTAGATCTTTCATTTCAAATAAAAGGGATATCATTATCATTTATATCTCATCAGAAGCCAATTCAGCCTCAGTGGGTAAATATAATGGATCACAATGTGTATCTAGCTCTTAGCAGAGGAATCCTTATGAGCACAGACAATGAAGATTAGAAGGCTGGAACAAGGCAAAGGACCCTGAGGAAATCCATAGCCTACATTGCCCCCTCCCCCTTTCTTTGCCTTGGTCTAATTCATAATTTGGCAGCAGAGGGCCACTGGTGGCCTGGAGATGGAGTGGGCAGCGGTGGAATGCCAGGAAGAAGTCAGGGACATTTTTAACCTGACACGCTATCAGCAGCAATGACTATACAAGGGGATTGTGAATTACAGTGACCCTGCTGAGCCTTTGATTTTCCCCAGCTGCCAGCTCAGCAGTCACTCTTTTGGAAATTAAGGACATGCTTCATCTGCTTGCAGGGGGAATTTAAAAAAAAATTAAAAACATAAAACATGTGTTTTCCTAAGACTCTTCTGCTGGTCCAACTATTTCAGTTTCAAGTCAAAATACTTTGGATTGTCTAAGGCAATGTGCTTATGCTACAGGTGAAGAAGATCATGTCCAGAGAGAAGAAGCAAGTGTTTCAAGGTCACATAGCTCACCATTCTGCGGATCAAGGAATATTAGCTCTTCTTTTTCTAAAACGAAGCAAGTGCCTTCCACAATCTGCCTCTCCCCTGTCCCATCTTTTATTTTTTTTAAATCAGATATAATTCCAGTTATATAAAGAAATCCTAATGAGGAAATTACCTCTATCCATTCAGGTCAGCACCTGATTTGCAATTTAGAGTATTGGAAAATTTCCTGGGAGGCTAATAGACTTACCTATGATGATGCAGCCAGTATGCCCCAGATGTGGACCTGAACACAGATCTTCCTGACTCCAAGGGCAGTTAGCTCTCTATCCACTATACCAAGCTTTCTTTCCAATGCGACATGCTTATTTCTCTTCTGGTGGTGAAGCCATCTGAAATGTTCTAATTAGGCTTGCTGTTTCTTGGCAGAGATGGAACTTACCAGAAAGTTTAGCAGTTACAGAGATGGTTGTTTTGCATTCTTTTACTTTGGCTCTGGACTACTGGCCTGGAATTCTTTTTTTTTCTCATATTCAAGAAGAACAGCTATTTTATACAAAGATAAGCAGCAAATCTCACTGGAGGTCTTGGCACTATTTTCTATCCTCCATTTGAATTACCCACAGCCCACCATCCGTGAGTTATGGAAACAAGGATAGCTTGGAGAACACAGAGTTCCCATAATTTATTTTTGCCCATTGGTTCATGAACCAAGTTAACTGGAGCAGGAAAATATGAAGAAAAATAATAGGATTTAGGGATAAAAGGGACCTTTAAAATCATTCAGTTCAGCCCTTTCATTTATGAGTTCCTCAAGATCACACAGATTGAAAGTAACAGAGTAAGGATTCTGAAACTAGGCATTCTCTGACCAGATGTAATCCCATAGCCCTCATCTTTAAGGAGCTCACAAATCAGAGTGATGGAATCAGGACCACAATAGTTACAATACATATTAAAAATGATTAACTATGGAACAGAAGTCAAATGAATGAATAAGTGAACAGATGAACAAATGGGAAAGCATTCATTAGGCAATTACTATGTACCAAGCACTGGAATTGTCTTGAAGTAGGGGACTGCTTCTTGATGGGGAAGGGGGAATTTCAGTGATTTTTGAGCTAGTCCTCAAAGGGGAAGAAATGTGCTAATAGGTGGACATTAATAAAAATCCATTCTCTGTCTGTAAATAGGATCAGAGTGCTCTGCCTTTACTAAAACCTGCATACTCACCCATCTTAACTCTGTCTCATACATTAAGAACCTACAGATACAATTGCTGAATGAATGTTGATGATCTTTTAAAAAAAACCGTAGAGAGCAAAAGAAGTTCCTCAAGTCTGGAGTGTAATAGCTGGTGATCACATCATACTTCAAGGCTTGTGAAACACTTCAAAATGAATGCTCTTATTACATCCTTATGGGGAGGGAAGATAATCTTTGTCCAGTTGATCATTCCTTGGTACTATATATTTGGGTATTTTTTAATCAAACACTTGAATGAAAGTAGAAATGGAATGCTTATCAAATGTATGGCTGGAAAGGAGTTAGATACAACTCAGCAGGTGAGTGATGGACCAAATGTACTAAAGTAAAAATTGATAACAATTAAAGAAGGCCTAGAGTTCAGTACAAAAAAATCAACAACCCAAGAACAAGACTGGAAAGACAAGGCTAGATAGTCATTTGAAGGGTTTTTTGGGGGGGGAACCTGGAAATTTATGGATTTATGCTTCTATACTATAGAGTTCTATGATTTTGTAGATGTAGGTAACCCATTGATGTGGATTCCAGCTCACTGATAAATTAGTTGATGGTCTGGGAGGGATATTGTGTCCAGAAATGCATCGGTCTTTGGTTAACCTGGTAAACCTCTGCATATGCTAGCCTGGTCCTCAGCAACACCCGCTCTGTCACTCTGGCCCTCTGGGGGTGGAGGGGGGTGGGGAGACAGAGAGAGAGAGAGAGAGAGAGACAGAGAGAGAGAGAGAGAGAGAGAGAGAGAGAGAGAGAGAGAGAGAGATCCCATTGTAAAGTCTTACTTGAAGCCTTGTTAGCTTGCTAGGACCTCCTTGTGTGTCTAAGTATGATCACTAAAAGCCCAGAGTTGCCTTCACACCACATTTAGACATGAACTTAGGAATAGAAGCTCAATAGAAATAAACAATATGATGGTCATTATAAAAGCCAATGCAGTTTTCGAATGGAATTAATAAAACCTTAGTATTCAGAATGAGGGAGGTGATGGTGATGTTGTATTCTGCCCAGGATAGCCTACACTGAGTTTAGTGCTAGGATGCTTGGATGTGCATTTTAGGGAATTGAACCAAGTCAGCATGTAGTAGGCACCTGCTATGTGTAAGGGGTGGTACTCAGGGCTGAGGGTACAAAGAAAGGCAAATGTCTTTTTCTGTTTTCAAGGAGCTCACACTCTAATGGGGGAGACACAATGCAAACAATTAAGCACAAATAAGTTTGCATACAGGATGAATAGAAATAATCAGCAGAGGGAAGGCACTACGAGAAAAGCCTTCCTGTAGATGATGGGAAGTTAGCTGAGACTTGAAGGAAGCCAGGAGGTAGAGATGAGAAGAAAGAGAATTCCAGGCATGTGGGACAATCAGTGAAAATTCATGGAAGACTAATTATAAACTGGAGTTCTTCCATAGGGGAAAAATGGGATGGTTAAGAGTCTTAAAATCACGAGATGCAAACATCACTTGAAGGGACTGGTGGGTTTTAGAGATAGATAAGAAATGAAGAATTGGGAAGAACATGGTAGCTGACTTCATGTTTTAGAAGGGACGTCACATGGAGGGAGGGATTATATTCACTTTGCTTGGGCTTAAAGGGCAGAGCTAGGAACCATGTGTGGAATTGTAAAGAGGCTGATTTTGGCTTGATGTCAGGGGGGAAAAATCCAAAACATTGCCTGGCAATTAGATTGATCTAAAAATAGAATGGGCTGAATCAGGAGATAGTAGGTCCCCTCTCAGACAGCTTTAAAAAGAATCTGGCTGTCCTACAGGAGATTCCTGTTCAGGTATAGATTAGGCCAGATGGCTTCTGAAGTTCCCAATGAGTCTGAGTTTCCATGGTTTTTAGGGTAGGATACAGCAGGAATCTTTGCTCCAAACCAAAATTAGGAAAATCACCTTCATTTTTAAGCCAATCAAGCAATAAGCTCTTACTCAGTTCTTTATATGTATCCATTTGCATGTTTATTGCTATTCACTGATATTTATAAATATCTCCAGACATTTATTCCAGTTTCTTATAGATGTTTTTTTTTTAACTCCATTGCTAGGACCTCACCAGGGTTTTGCCACATTCTTGGTATGTGTGAGAGTAGAGATATGGACTTATATCTATAAATATGACCAGGTTACTTATTTTAACTGCACTATTCTAGTGCCCCTAGAAACATTTTTTCCCCTGAAACAAAATTAAACTAAATCAAACACTATGATTCCTTTATCCAGGAAAGAATGGAGGTTTTTAATGTTGATTTCTTGGGATCAATGATGAAATACTATTCCCTTCTCTCAATAGAGATGTGAGGACTACAATTGCAAAATACTGCACATGCCACCGGATAGAGTCATTTTGGCCATCAAATGCTTAAATCTTTATCTTTTTCATTTTTATTTTGTGCTTACTAATAAATGCACATGTTGTCTCCCTTAGTAGAATGCAAGTATCCAGAGAGAGCAGGGATAGTTTCATTCTTTTCCTGACTGGCACTTAGCACAGGGAACATGTAATAAATAAAATTGATTTGTGTGTTTCTGTGACCCGTTTGGGGATTATCAGGAAAGGGTAGTGATGTATAAAACCAAAAGACATTGCCTTAAAAAAGAGTACTGGTCTCTTCAACTCCAACCAGCTGACTCCGGCAAATCTATTTTCCTTTCAGGGACTAGCTCTTTTTTCCTTAAAAATAAGGAAAATAATATTCCTACACAATGAGGTTGTTCTTGTAGAATGTAATGTCCTTGAGAATCAGCACTATATGGTTTACATCTCTATAACCAGCATATAAAACCAGTTAGGTGGCGAAGTGGTTAGTTCATTGGCTCCGAAGTCAGAAAGATCTGAGCTCAAATCAGCTCTGTGACCCTGAGCAAGCCATTTAACCTCCTCTTCTGTAAAATAAAGATTAATAATAACACCTACCTCCTAAAGTTATTGCAAACGTCAAATGATATCTTACTTGTAAAGTGCTTTGTACGGGGCCTGGCACATAGTAGGTGTTAAGATAGAAGCTTGATTTCTTCCTTTTGTCTGACCCCCAAACCTCACAGAGTAAACACTTAATAAATGTCTCTTGTGCTATGTGGTTAGCAAACTTCTTTGTAAACCTCAAAGCATAGTAGAAATTTGAATTATTGGGGCAGCTAGGTGGTGCAGTGAGTAGAGCACTGGTCCTGGAATCAGAGGGACCTGAATTCAAATCCAGCCTCAGACACTTGATATACTTGGTAGCCGTGTGATCTTGGGCAAGTCTCTTAACCCCAATTGCCTTGCCTTCCCCCCTCCAATACTAGTATTGATAAAGAAATTTATGTTCTGTGATGTAAATCTATGATTTATATTCCAGGTATGCCATACTTAAGAGAGTTACTGTCTTGGCAATAAATTGTATTCTCCTCTGCCCTTTTTCTCTGGCTTTGTCTACACAGTTCTCTCCACAAAGCCTGAGAACAGAGAAACAGTAGGGAAATGAGGCAGGCTAGTCAATCAGTTGAGTTTCCATGGTGCCAAACAGCTAGTTTAACTGTTCTTATTATTTATTTTTCCCTATTAAATCGACTGACATGAGCAGTTGTTTGGGTATCCAGGAGATTTGTTCAGTCACACTCTCTCCTGAGAAAGGATGGTTGTTAAAGGATTGTCTTAGAAAGCTTTATAAAATTCAGCAACGGAAGGATTTAATTAAAAGCTGCTTCCCCATCAAAATCTCCCCCACTACTGTGCTTCTCATTATCATCCAGTATATAATTTTCTTGTCAAAGACAGGGCTGGGCCAAAAGAAGAGGCACCAACAATTTCCTCTCTGAATTGTTTCTTAAGCTTGTTTTGGTGAACTGGTAAAGAAATTAAGTATCTACTTAAAACCCCCCAAATACTTGATTATACAGCATAAAAGTCAGAACTGAAAGGAGAATCCATCCCTTAGTGATCACAGAAGAAAAGATTTGGGGCTGGAAGGAATCTTAGAGGTCATCTGGTCCAACCCCCCCCCCAATTTCCCATTGGGCTGTGAGCCCCTCAAGAACAGGTACCATCTCTGTGTCTCTTATGTTTAGTAAAATGCCTGACACATGGTAGGGTGCTTGATAAATATTTAGTGATTGACTTTCAGGATGGAGAAAATGAGACCCAGAGATCACCAGTGACTTTCCTAGGGTCTCTCAGTTGGTCCGAGTGCAATCTTCCAACATTTATCCATAGCTTCTGGTTTTTTACTCTGAGGTCAAAAAGAGCAAATCTAATATTCCTTTCACATATTTACCCTTCAAATACTTAAAGAAGGCCATCAGCTCCCCACCCCCACCTCCAAGCCTTTTCTAAGTGCTAAGCATTCTTATTCAGGTATTGGTTGGATTATATGGACTTGGGTGTCTCTTTTAATTCTGAAATGTTATTCTGTGAAATATTGTTGAGATTGTCAAGGTAGCAGTATAGAAGGAAGAGAAGAGAGCCAGGAGGGTAGTGTTAAGGAACTCTTAGATTAAGGATTTTGGAAGAAGAGAAGGTGTCAACATAGGAAACAGAGAAGGATGGGCAACCATTACCTACCGAGCTACAAAGGGAACCTATTCTACAAGAATCCTGCTTTCTTAGGAAAGAGAGTGTGCTAAAGGTTCAAACCAGGGGAATTAAATGGACCTTGGCCCTATCCAACCCATCACTTTGCTTTACCATCTTGATCTTGCTGTGTGTCCTTTACTTTGTTGTTGTTGTTGTTGTTTGTTTGTGGTGGTGACCATAAAAGAAAAAAAAGAAATGGAATGAGCCCTGACTTGTGACTGGCAGGGAGTCAGACACCTGATTCACACCAGGAAGAATCTCAAAGCTATGGTTCATGGACACTTAAAACACCAGTCATGGCAAGGGGCAGCCTAACCAGAATGAATGCGACTGTCCAGATCCATCTGGTAGCCCTGTGTGTCCAGAGTCCAAAGGAATTGTTTGGCCTTCTTCCCAGGTGAGATGCATCTAATGCTGGGGATGAGGTCAGTTCAGCTGTCACAAAAGAGCATCTGGGATAGTAGAAGGAGGTAGGCATTTCTCCAGAAGCCCGTGTCCTTGTTACTTGCAATCAATGCTTAGGTCGATATCCTTAACTGATTCAAGTATTTAGCCTAAATTGAATGGTTCTAAACTCCCTTCTATGGGAGGAAATCACTTTCTTAGTTTCTAATAGACATGAAGGCAATAAGACCATAGATCAGGAAGGTCCTTAGAAGTATCTACTCCAAAGGCTTCATGTAGAAAACGAAGACCAGGAAGGTAAATGATTGTCCAGGTTCACACAGCAAGCAAGCAGCAGAGCTGCTCAAGTCTTTGCTTTGGTGATGGGGGGTGGGGGGTTTGCGGGGAATCAAAAGAGTTATTTCAACTCAAATCAGCAAACATTTATTTAATTGCTCAAGTTCAAGGCCCTGGAGATACAAAGGAAAAAAAAAAACAGAAATAATCTCTGCCCTCAGGGAGCTTACATTCCATTTAGAGGCTAATCTTTGTACTCAACAAGTAAATAGGAAGTGCTTTAACTAGATTTAGCCAGACTCTAAATTCAATTGTATCAAGTTAATGTCTGCACATACACATCCTTCCAGCCACTCAACTTCAGAATCTCCACTTCATAGTCAGTTCCTTACTTTCACTCACCCTACAGATCCAAGGAGGAAAATTTAGGTTTGTTTTTTGGCTCATTTTCTAAAAAACTTTAAATTAAATTAAATTAAAAATATTTTCCCCAATTACATGTAAAATAATTTTAATATTCTTTTTTTTTTTCAAATTTCTAGCTCCAAATTCTTTCCCTCTCTCCTCTCCCCCTCCCTTCATTGAGAAGGCAAGCAAATTTTCATTTCATTAAAAAAGGAAAAAAAAAACCTTTTGTAGCTGGGTAGGTTAGGTGGTCCCCAGCTCATATTGAAGAGTTCCCCTATCAACTCTCAGGTATCATAGAGCCTAGATTTTATCAGAAAAGGACCCCTCCCATAGAGCTACGTATGCATTGGACCAAGGGAACTTAACCTTTTTTGTGTCTTGGAGCCATTATGTATCTCTCTCAGAATAATGTTTAAAAATGCATAAAATCAAATACATGCAATTATAATGGAAACCAATTATACAGAAATAAGTTATTAAACCTTTTTTTAAGTTCACAAACCCCACCTTATTAATCTGTGCCCCATGGCCTTATGTAGGATGATATAGAGAACTGCTGATTGGTCCCCCAGTTACTGGGCTGCCTATAGATGATTGGTGAATGAGAGCCAGGAAAGACAGACTCTTGTAGGAACCTCTTTTCTTTATAGCTGTAAGAGTAAGCTGTAGAAAGGAGTCTTCCCCTTTTGGACTGTCATCTTCAAAAGCCTTTTTTATTTCCTTGGATTTTCAACAATGGTTGGCTACAGAGGGTTACCACTCATCCTCCCCCAGCAGCAATGGAGACTCACAGCTAAAGGACATGTCAGTAAGAGATATATTCTTATCCAATCAGAAACTAGAATTTCTTGAATCTCTGTTTCCTGGTTTCCTTCTTCTTCCTTCATGTTTCTTTTTCTAAATATGGATCAGAGAACAGAAAACCTGAGAAATGGGTATCTGTACTCTTGGTGGCTTTCCTGAGTAAAGTATGTTCAAGTATGTTAAAGAGTTCTTGAGTTACAGAGTTGAAAGACAGCCACCAATAGTAAGAAGGCTTCCTTAATGGAATGGTTCTTAAAAAAGGGGGTAATATTAGTATCACCCTTCACTAGAGGGCTAAAGCCATTTAATTAAAGTTCAGGAGGACCCCTCCATGATAATTCCTGTTGAGTTGCTTGGGCAGTTCAAAATGAAGGGGAAAGAATCTGTTCCATAATCTCATAGAGGTGCTTGGTCTTCTGGGATGAATATAAAGAGTACAATGAGATATCGAATGTTTTATGCTTCTGTTCATATACACTTGTGAGTTCTTTGTATTTTATGCACTTTCTATGATGAATGAAAGTGAAAATATAGCAACAATAACTGTATCTCTTTAAAGTTTGTAAAATAGTTTACAAATGATATTTCATTTGACCCTCACAACAACCCTGATAGGCAGGTGCTATTACAATTTCTATTTTACAGTTGAGAACTGGTTGATTGGTTGTTGTCCTTTGTTCTTGAAGAGGACCAAAATGATATCATTGTGCTAGAGTTTCAATGTGTCTGACTGACTGATCAGACCAACACGAGGTCAAACTGTTTTACCACAGAATGGGCACACTTAAGTCCATGTGGACATTCGGAGTGGATTTTCTAAACTTGCACATCCATCCTGCATTTCCTTTGAGCTGCTTCAATTCTGCTTTGCATCTACAGCACAGCATCTTCTCTGATGTGGGCATGAAATGCTGAATAGTCCTGTGCCAGTGTCTCCCATGTCACACAATCAATTCCAAAGTTCTTAAGAGAGAAGTGTCCTTGTATCACTTCTTCCGACCACCATGTAAACATTTGCCCTGTATGAGTTCTCCATAAAATAGTCTTTATGGTAAGTGTACATTTTGCATTTGAACAACATGGCCAGCCCATTGGAGTTGTCTTCTCTGAAGTAGAGTTTGAATGCTTGGCAGTTTAGTTTAAAAAAAACAAAAAAAACCCAAAACCTCAGTGTCTGGTACTTTATCCTGCCAAGTGATCTTCAGAATCTTCCTAAGACAATTCAAATGGAAGAGATCAGTCTCCTGGCATGGTGCTGGTAAACTGTCCAGGTTTCACAGGTGTACAACAATGAGGTCAACACAACAGTTCTGTAGACCTTCAGTTTGATAGTCAGTCTAATACCTCTCCCCTCCCACACTTTCCTTTGGGAGCCTCCCAAACACAAAGCTAACTCCGGCAATGTATGCATCAACCTCATTATTAATGTGTAAGTCCTTGGAAAGTACACTGCCATGGTAAGTGAACTTATCCATAGCATTCAAAACTTCTTCATGTCCTGCAACCAGTGGTTCCACATATGAATGGTGCTGTGGTGGCTAATGGAGCACCTGTGTTTTCTGGATACCAAGGTAGACAGAAACTAAGTAACTTGCCCAGGCATTGAGGCAGGATTGTCACTCAGGTCTTCTTGACTAGAAGCTGACTACTCTCTCCACTCCAGAGCTTCTTAAACTTTTCCCACTCCCGACCCCTTTTTTGCATTTAGACAGCATTTGTTGGCATTTCATGGCCTGTGGGCATACACAGTACAAAGCAAACACGCTGTTTGTTTAGAACCAAGTGAAGTTGTGTAATGCAATATGGACAAGCACTGCCAGAAACACCTTGGCTTCATTACACTTTTGATTTTTAATTAATTTTTGGTTATTGCGCTTTCAGAAACCTTTTACTGCTGCCAATTTTTTTTTTTGCAACCCCAGAAGTGCTGTGGAGTGCACCACCTAGCTGGTGGTGTGTCTCCTACTGGTGGCTATTCTGTAGCCCTTGAAATCTGCCTTCTGGTCTCATCACTCAACTGAAATTGCTCTCTCCAAAGTCGTAAATGAGTTTTTAATTGGCAAATCAAATGACCTCTACTTATTCCTCATGCTCCTTCACCTCTCCTTGGCATTTAAATAGTGTTGATGATTCTGTTACAAGATGCTGTATCTATTGTGAGTTTTTAGGATATTTTCCCCAGTTCTTCTTCTTCTTAGCTAACCACTCTTCAATATCATCTAATGACTCGTGATCCACACTGTACCTACTAATTATGGGTATATCCACAGGCTCTGTCCTCTAATCTTTGTCTTCTTGCCAGTCACTCCCTCCTGGTGACCTCATCAGCTATCATGGTTTCAATGACCACTTCCATGCAGATGTCTCACACTTTTAAATACTCAGCCCTAGACTCTCCCCTGAGCTCTAGGCTCACATCACTAATTACCTATCAGACATTTAAAACTGTATGTCCTATAGAAGTTTCAACTTCAACCATGTCTAAAATAGGAATTATCATTATCTCCCCTCTTATTCCAACACCACTGTTCTTCTGAATGTTCTTATTATTGCACCATCCTTCCAGTCAGTAACCTCATTCTCATTCACCCCACCTATCCAATCAATTGTCAAATCATGTTGTTTTCATCTCCACATCTCTAGTATCCCCCCTTCTTTCTCTGCATTTGCACAACCAGCATCCCATTTCAAACCCTGATTATCTCTTACCCAGGCTATTGTCATAGCCTCTAGCTTGGTTTCTCTACACCAAACCTCTCCTCCACTCCAATCTATCTTCCACACAGAAGCCAAGTGATTTCCCTAAATCTCAGGTGTGATCAGATCAGTCCATCTGCTCTGTGACTTTGTGCTTGCTGGTTCCCATGGTGAAATACTTTCTCCTCACTTCCACCTCTTGGCATCTCTGGCTTCCTTCAAGAGTTCAGTCAGGTGCCATCTTTATACAAACCTTTTCTGATCTCCTGATCTCCACAAATTCTAGTGAATCATTCCCCAAAGGGTCTTATATTAATTTTTGCAAGTATTCTGTTTATTTCTATTTAGGGACATGTTCTCTCATTCATTAGAATGTAAGCTATTTGAGGTCAGAGATTTCACTTTTATCCATTTACCCCCAGCATTTAGCAGAATTCTTAATAAATGCTTTATTATTGATTGTACATCAAACACTTTCAGATTTGGAGGAGATGCTAGACATCCATATTAATGATTTTCCTAAAGGAATCCAGGTAGAGATATTAAAGGGCCAAAGCAAAACAGATCCTCTTGGAAGGAAGAGTTAAATCCCCCACAACTGAATTCAGATCCATGAGACCTTTGTATCCCTTGTTGGGGCTCGCTATGCCATGGCTAATATTTTATGCAATTCAAATTAAGTCAAGAAACTGAGTATTATTAACACAAGTCAAGTCAACAAATATTAGATGCCTACTAGGAGCCAGGTACCATCATAAAGGCATGCTTAGAAGTGTGTTTGGAGCAATTTCACTAGTCAGTCTGAAAACCAACCTTTACTGAGCAGCTTCTATGTGCCAGCAGAATTACAGGAACTCAAAAGAAAGATGATATATTTAAATTTAGAGATATCCCCACTCCAAATGTGCCTGGAGCCTTTGTATTGGTTTACTCAGTCACAGTCAGATACACTGTACATTGACCCTGACATAGTGGTATGATTTTTGTCCTCTTAGAATGACAGCAACCAGCCAACCAATTAACTATCCCTCCAGCTCTCAAGGAGCTCCCAATTTAATGTACTAATAAACTCTAAAAACAACTCTGTAAAAACAAACTATATCCAAAATACATAAGAGCTAATCAACAGATGGAAGACATTCGAAGTAAGAGGTATCAAGAAAGGTTTCTTGTAGAAGGTGGGACTTTAGCTGGGACTTAAAGAAGCCCAAATGTTTGCAGATGCAGAAGCTAGAGTGTTGGACTTAGAATCAGGAAGGCATAGGTATAGATTCGAACTCAGATACTTAGTTGCTGTGTGAACCTGCACAAGTCACAACTTTTTAAGTCTGTTTCCTCATCTGCAAAATAGGGGATTTGGACTTGATGATCTCTAAGATTCCATAGATGCTAAATCTGTGATTTTGCTGCATCATCCAATGACCATAGTGTGGCTGAGTCAGGTTTAAAGTAAAACAAACACCTTAATCACCTTAGAGTTGGAAAAGCCTTGGTAGAATTGTACAACTGCAGCCCAGCTCCCAACTCTAGGTCTTGTGTTTGGGCAACCTAGAGTAAGGAATCCTTCCCTTCACCCACAGTTTGCAGATTTAATTTACCCACAGTATAATAAGTCATAAATTCCACATCTTCTAATGAATGTGGACAAATTAAAGTGTTAAGAAGAAATAATTTGTGGGTCGTAGCAAAGAAAAACCAAAAAGAAAAAAAAACAACTTAGATTTGCATAGAGTACTATTGATTGGAAAGCATGCTCATTTTTCTGGGATTATTCTGGATCAGTTTCCAGGTACTCTGTGGAGAAGATGAGCAAGGGAGACAGTGAGCAAATCCCAGTAAACTGAACAGCTCTATTTGTAAGCCAACAAAAACCTATCTCAGGGCCCCAGCCGTTCCAGCCATCCCCTTGCTGTTCACACAGCTCTGTGGCAGTGGAAAACCTGACAGATCTAAATATGAAGAGGAGGAATGTCTCCAGAAGGCTGTTATTTCACCGCCTGAATGGTGTCAGGGAAGTGTAAATATAATCACATTTCATTCGCCAATCTGAAATGGATTTCGGAGGAAGGAGAGCCCGATGTTAGGGGAGCTCTCTTTAGCTGGTTCTCACTGTGATTGATAATAACTCCCTTGTTACCATCAGTAATGTGTTCAAGGGAGAAAAAAGCAGGGCTGTTCATGACCGAATTACTAGGCAATTCAATCAAAGTCCCGCAGCTCACTTGGCACTGAGGAAGGGAGGCGGTGGAGCCCTAGGCTTGCCATAAGAGAGGGAGGCATGTCCTCATCATCTTCCCTCCCACAGTTCAGAGTGTGGAGTCAGGTGGACCGGGTTGGAAGCCCCACTGGGCCACTTAGTACCTGTGTGGCCGCCAGCGAGTCATTGAGTGAAAGCGCTGGTTTGGGATAAAAAGGCACTTGGGGTTGGAAGGTAACCCCCTTATTCTCTGGGAGACCTTGGGCAAGACATTCATCCTCTGTGGGCCTCAATGTCTTTGTACATAAAATGAGCAGCTCTGACTAAACAGCCTAGATAATAAGTTCCTTCCCAACTTGAAATCCTATAATCCTGTACATTGAATCAGGGAGGCCTGGATTCAAATCTTACCCCAGACATGTATTAGTTAGATGACTCTGGCAATATGATTTAACCTCTCCCAACTCCTCATCCATAATATAAGGAAATTAGGAGGCAGCTAGGTAGCACAGTAAATAGAGCACTGGCCTTGGAGTCAGAAGGACCTGAGTTCAGATCCAGCCTTGGAAACTTGATACATTTACTAGCTATGTGACCTAGGGCAAGTCACTTAACCCCAATTGCCCTGACTTCCTCCCTCCCACCTCCCCAAAAAAGGAAGTTGGTCTTGGCTTCTAAAGTACATCCCAGCTTAAAATCTATGATCCTTTGGCCTTATAATTCTATGCCTTATAATCCTAAAGTCTTTCTTCTGGATCACATTGACACTCACATCTGGGCTTCTGAATTTTTTTCACTGAAAATCTCATTAGGTATATATGGAATTTTGAAAGGGGTCACTTCTTCTGTGACTTATGACCATTCTGTTGATAGGGTTCATTTATGGTGCAGTTTTCACCTCAAAGAGTACTATTTCTATCACAGCCTTCACTCCTGGGGACTATAGTTCATACCTAGAGCTAGGAGGAAGCAGGACAGGTGACCTCCTAGATCAAAATACATGGGGAGGGCAGAGCTACTCCTTCATGTTTCTTTTTTCGAAATATTTGTAATGCTTGCAAATTCTACTCTCTGTGGCATGGAGCATGGAGGTATTAATTTGTGCTGTCATATGTTACTGAGAAAGTGCAAAGCCTCCCATGGACAGGAACACACAAGGAGTGCAATTTTCAGACTCTGCCTGGGGGCCACAACGTCTCATCCCAACCCTAATGGGGCTATAAAAGATCATAAAACTAGCCCCACTGACAGCAGATGCCCCAGACAGTTCTTCCTCTTTACAGATAATAAAATCTGCTCAGAAACAGGCAGCATGTTCACACCAAAGGTAGCGACTCACAAGGAAATCTGTTCCCAGCAGCCCCCTGTGGCCACAGCACATGCCAATGTTGCTTGCATTAAGGGCAGGGAGAACTGCATAAAGATCATTATAGGTGCCTTCTGATAATGTGACTTGACATTTCCAATTCTGTTTCCATTATTTTTGCTCTTTTCACTAAGAAATCCCTCCATGATGCTTAGACATTGCATAGACATAGTACTGTTCCTTGATGTTTGTAGGCTTAAAGGGGGAAAAATATCAGAAATATTCCCTCAACTCTTTCACTGTTCACTGATTTAAAAAAAAAAGGGAAAAGAAAACCCTCATCTAAAGTTAGAAACAGGGCAGGCTTTGAGGCTTGCCCTTCATTCTGGTTCTCACACATGAAAGGGTGAGTGCTGGGGAATTTTTCCAAACTAACTTAGAAGGGGGCATTTAACCCAATTTGATCTCTAATGAACGGATGAGGGAGTGATTCTCCATCACTGCCAAAACCACGCTGGCCACCCCGGGGTCTCTCTTTACTTTGAGAAATATTCTCTTTCATGTCAGTTGGAACTCCAATTTCTAGAAAGAGGAGGCGAGGTCTGTTGCTACATGTAGCAAAGGAAAGCTGGGATCTCTGCTGCTTTCTCTATCCAAATTGGCTGCAGATGAGGGCTATTTGGTGCCCGATGATTGGCAGAGCACTGGGAGGTGCTAAGAGGAAGACAAACCTATCCCGGTCCTCAGGTAGTTCTGGTCTAATGAGGCTGACTAGGGGAAGGAAATCTGTAGCAGAGATCAGATGGCATCGCACTGCTACTATGTTGTCATTGCTGCTGATGGTTATTTTGTTATCAGAACAGATTGTCATTTCATTGGTATAGGGAACTGTCAATGAGGAAACCCCTACCAATGTAGCTGCACACCTACTCAGCAGTTTAATAGCCTCAGAGTTTTAGCCTTAATTTTTTTTAAATTACATTCTCCTTTGATAGTGTGATAAAGTCTATAGATGCCTTCTTAGAATAAAGTTTTAAATGAGAACAATTAAATTAAAATTAATTTATCAAAATATATATATACACACACATGTATATATATATTTGTGTGTGAGTATATATGTGTACATGCGTGTGAGTATATATGAGTATATATGTATATATATATGTGTGTGTGTGTATATATATATATATGTGTGTGTGTGTGTGTGTGTGTGTGTGTGTGTGAGTATGTATATGTGTGTGTGTACGTATTTAAAGTTCATGGATCTTCTTGACCACAGAGGCTTCACTAGGGATACTAAGAGGTTACTTACACAGGGTCACACAGCCAGTATGTGTCAGATGCTCTCCCTGATTCTGGATCCATTATTCAAGTCCAAAGGTAGATCTCAAAAGGAGAGTCAAAGAATCCCAAATTGTTTCTCAAGTACAAATGGGGTGGGGAGATCACAGAGTCAGATATTGTGGATGGCTCTGGGGCTGATAATTACTATCCCTTGCTGAACCATTTCAAAAAGGTTTGACCCAATGGGCACTGGCACCCTAAGGGTCTCTTACAGTTAGGGATAAGATAAGATATTTTTAGTAAGATGTTTTACATGTATTAAATAAATCTATCACTATGGGACAGTGGGTTTAAATTTCACAAGCATCTTTGTTTGAATGACAAGCATTTCACATTCAATCCAGGGAGCTAAACTCAGCCAGCAATCTTCTCTGTTGACAATTGTAATGAAGTCACAGGGTCTTACTTAAGCTAACAAATGATTATCCTTTACAATGGAATTATAAACAGAACCCTGGTGCATGAATTTGCCTAATTGTTCTTCCCTGCTGGGGCAATGTCTGCCTAGTTCTTAGCTGTACATAAATAAAGAAGGGGGAGATGGAAAACACTTAACTACATCATCCCTCTTGCTTTGTCTGTCATCCTCACCCCTAAACCCCAATGGTGGATCTTTGGTCCAAGGAGGGAGGGCAAGAAGAAATGTGCAAAAGGGAGTGAGACGAGGCAGCATTAGCAAGAAAGAAATGCCACAATCAGGATCAGAGAAATGCCAGTGTGCTATGGCGGTGGCAGATCCCTCATGTTCTTGGGCTAGAATTTCAGCTCACACATCCTGACCTAAGAATGATGAAATAAATCATTAGATGTGGCAGCTTCTAACTTCTATGGAGTATCCTGGATTTCTAGCCCATGACATCTGTGGCAGAGAAGGAAGCATGATCCTAGGTCCAGGCTTCCTGAGTTTCCTCCTCATGATGGAAGCAACTTGGTAGTTCGGCGGATAGAACATTGGACTTGGAGTCTGAAAGAATTGATTTCAAATCTTGCCTCAGCTAATGAGTAACTGAGTGACCCTAGACTAGTCACTAAATTTCTCAAAGCCTCAGTTACCTCATCTGTAAACTGAAAGGATTAAATTAGATGGTTTTTTAAACCGTTTGTAGCCTAAAGGCTATTTGATGGACCCAACTGGATGGATGAGTCAAAATATCGACCAAGAACTTCTTTGTCTACATTTTTTTTTGCCTTTTTGTGGTGGAAGGCATGACTAGGAGGCATTAAACAAATTGAACTGAGCATTTTCTTGAATGCCTGGGTTCAGAGCAGCCTCTGTATTATCTCAGAACTCTACTTTTTATGGGAGAGACTACAGGAGGTCCTGATATAGAGCAAATGTGTTAGTATGTGGTAATTTATGGCTATTATGTCTTCTCTTATTGCTTTGGTTGAGTCTATCAAGAGTAAAGCAGTACATGTAGTATTCAAACATGCCTGTCTATCATTATGGGGAGTCATATCCATTTGCCCCATTCAGAAGTGACTAGGTCTTAATGAAATGCAGCAAGTTCAGAGAGAGGGTGGAGCTTAGGACAGGTTGGGGCTTAAGAGATGATTCTGATTAAGCAAATCTATAATAACCACCACCCTAGTGGGACCACGAAAGATCCTTGATTCTGGGGAAACCATGGTAGAGCGGAAAGAGTTTAAATGCTGCTTCTGTGTTACCTTAGGTAATCCATTTGACTTTATAGGGCTTCTGTTTTATCTTCTTCAAAATGAGGGGACTGGAGCAGGAAAGAAGGAAAGAAGGAAAGAAGGAAGGAAGGAAGAGAATACTGACTGGTACAAAGCAGAGAACCAAGACAGGACATGTGGTGACTGTGTTCAGTATAGAGAGGATTCTTCTAATGGAAACCATTAGGGATGCTGAGGCAGAGGATTGTTTACTCGAGGGTGTCTGTTTTGGTTTTTGCTTTTTTATAGATCTTTCTTGTGTAATTTTCTGAATAGCAGGATTGCAAGTGAAGTCACCTCATGCTGCTTGCATTTTCACCGTTTTGCTGCATGGAGGCTATGAGGCAAGATGGCGGCACAGCCCCACAGATTGTACAAGGCATCTCCGAAACAAGTGCTGTGCTTCTTAATGTGGCATAGATTCCTGCCTTGGTTTGATGTTGGGGACATAGCCACATGGTGGTTCCTGATCCAAATTAGTCCTGAAAATTTTGGGGCTATGTTGCAGAACAGTTGTCTTAGGAGTGTTGTCAGTATTGCTAACTGGAGATTTTCATTTGTAAATGAGAAGGAATACACAATGTCACAAAAACCAATTTATCCTTTAGAAAGTGCACTGATTTGTAGTGACCTGCTCTGCCATCGTAACTCCCAGTGCATGGAGGCTGGTGTTGGGAGCTCTTCTCATGGTAAGAGAAAGCACAGTTTGTTTGTGATTGTGATTAATGTGGAGAAACCACAGTAGAGTAGACAGAGGATTGTACCTATAGTCAGAAGGCCTGGAATCATCCCTTACCTCTGAAACTTTCTACCTATGTGACCTTGAAGAAGTGTTTACTCTCTGGGCCTTCACTTCCTTATCTCTTCAATGAGAGGACTGATCTAGCTGAAGTACCTTTCAGCCCCACATCTATGATCCCATGGTCCAGGGACTTAACAGGTCATTCAGATAAACTGATAACAGAACAGAACAAAATGCCCATCAATAACCAGAGCAATACCTAGGGTGAGACTTATAGGTCACTGAAATTCAGAGGGTGTTAAGAACAGTGTCACAGGGTTTTCCTTTCTGCTGCTGGTACACTCTACTCAAAATTCCACACAATCCCACTTTTCCTCAAAAAATTCAATTCCTCACAAATTCCTACAGAAATTCCCAGTTATAATTCTATAAAATGAGAGCATTGTATTAGATCAGTGGTTCTCAACCCGTGGGTCTTGACCCCTTTGGGGGTTGAATGTCCCTTTCACGGGATTGCCTAAAACCATCAGAAAACACATATTTCTGATCGTCTTAGGAACCGAGACACTGCTCCTCTATCTGTCTTCAGGCAGGTCTGCCCACATGCAGACACTCTCACATAAGAGTATTAAAGGATTGTGGCGTTAGGAAGGTTGAGAACCACTGTATTAGATGGTTTTGGAGAAGTCATTTTTAACTTTTGAGACTCAGTTTCCCCATCTGTAAAATAAAGATGTGAGACTAAAAGACTCTGCCTTTAGACCTATGAATCTATTATTAATATAAGTTGCTGTTGTCTCATTAAGGTGAGTATGCTCCCCATCCCCCAAAGGTGTGGAGCAAAGACTATTCTCACCCCCACTATGCACAACTCTTGCTTATTCTCCCATTTGTCCTCTGTAGGGGCACCCCCCCCATGCTAAGGCATCTTCTGCATCCTGTAACATTCCATGAGTACAAGCAGAGCACACCAGCAGTCCATCTGTTGTCTTTGCTACAAGGCTGGCCCACATCCTTGCCCAGTCCCTTCTCACTCAGTCTCTTTCAGGTCACTTATCATTGGTCAGCTGTCCCTGCCAATATGGGCCAAGTCTATTCACACCCTGCCTGGTGTCATTAATTTGTTCCTTGAAAATAGAGTGTTTGGCAAAACAATGTTAGATCTGTCAGTGAGTTCCATAAGAATCATTTTTTACATGTTAAAAACTACCAGCCTCTGACTTGTCTCACCAGGACTGCCCTGGGCATGGGGCCAGTAGCAGCAGGCAATTGTGAAGGAGGATGTCTACATCTTCTAGATGTAGCTACACGGGAAGTCTTGGAGACTGATCAAAGGATTCTTATCACAAATACAAAGGAGTGGATTATAATGTAGGTGAACAGCTGTATAAAAATCAGTCCATCAACCCATAAGCATTTATCAAGAGTCTACCATATACTAGATACTTCACAAAGTGTTGGGGATACAGAAAAAATGAAACAGTTCTTATCCTCAGGAAGCTTATGTTCTACTGGACAAGTCAAGACAGAAACATAAAAATGTATCCAAATAGACATAAAATTAATAAAAGATTATATTGATGGGGAAGTCATTAATAGCTGGTGTTATCAAAGCACTATTCCTGAAGGAGTTGACATGGTAGGAGCTCTGAAAAAGACTAAGGATTCAAGGAAATGGAGGGGAGTGCTCGGATTCTGCCATTAAGGCAGGGGACATTTGTCTCTGGACTGAGGTTTTCTGCCATGGGGTTTTCATGAGGCAGCTGTCATAGGTGATAGGGATAATCAGCCCAATGGTGTGCTAGTGGTTTTATTTTGTTTGTTGATTCTAAGCATCAGCTAGAGCTTGGATGTAAATACTGCAAAAGCTGGCTGGGATGCTGAGTGGAGCAGAAGAAAGAGCTATAGATTTGGAGCCATTAGACTGGACATATAAAGGGGAGCTAGAACTGCAAGGAGATAGAGGTAATTGTGGGGCAAGTGATGCTGAGACCTGAGTCCTGGTGAAATAAGTGAAAAGCCAAATAATCGGTGTCAAGGGAATGTGAAGAAGAGTCAAAGTTACCAGTTGCGAGAAGGGAGAAATAATGGATACAGCAGAGGTATCATGATAAGGGATTGGTGCAGGGAATGGGATGCAGAGGCCTAGATTCTGGCAAGATAAAGAAGGGCTCAGATCCTCTCTGCATCTCAATTTCCTCTTCTTTAAATGCAGGGTGTTGGACCAGATGGCCCATTAAGTTCCTTCCTCTCTCCAAATCAATGACCCTATGTTGATTAGCATGAAGACCACAGTGGAAACACCATTACAGCACATACCTGGGTTATCTCTCCTAGTGTTCCCCCAAATCTATCATCCCTGGATGTGAATTCAGGACAGTAATCTTTTATGTATTAACTGATACAGACATGGAAATGAGTTTCCTTGGATCCTATCTCAGGGTTCTGTGGTTTTAAAAAGAGTCATTCCCAAGCCATCTGTCTTGGGATCCACCTCACTCCCAGAGAGGGAGACAGCTGGAGCTGAATTGAGAACAGCTCTCTTTAAGAAAGGAAACAGCTGCTCTTTTTTCCCACAATAAGAGTGGACCTGGAGGGAAAGTTGGAAAGGGTTGAGGCAGAGGGAGTTTGGCTGCCAAGGCAAGATATGGAACTTTAGCCCACAGTTGGAGGGGGATCCTAGGCATAATAAATAAATAAAATAAGGACTGGGACATTTGCCAAAGGGACTTGAAAGGAAGCAGATTAAATGAGGGCTGGACACCCTGAAAGCCTCATGGTACAGAAAGCTGTCAAGGGAACTCAAGACATTTCTATGTGCCATTGACTCAGAGGCCATGTCTAAATCTAGATGGAAAGGAAGGGCACAGTGGAACTGTTGAAGAAGTGATGGCTTTAGAAATCATTGGGTGAATTGAACTATTTGAACATCTGCTGAATGTGTCGCTCTGCCAGGAGTAGAGAATCTGGAGAATTCTTGGCCTGTCTTGCTGACAATTTCATCCTCAGAAAGTCAAGGAAGGAACAAGGGGAGCTGTTCATTGGAATCCAATTCTGACCAATAACACAGAAGTAACATAACAATAACAGGAGCAAAAGAAACTGTGACCCAAAGGATGCCTTTCCCTAGAAAGTTAGCCAAGCAGATCAACACTGGACATAATCTAGTAGGGACCATAGAGTTCAAGAAAGTGAGGTGGACTGGACTGATTGGAACATGGATTATATAAGGTGCCATAGCATGAAATCATTCTAGAAAGATATGTTAAAGTTAGATTGTGAAAGAATTTATATTCCAGAGGAGATAACATTTTAACCTAGAGGCAATAGGGAGCCTCAGAAGTTTCTTGAGTACGAAAGAGAAAGGGGAATTAAGAGGAATGAGAGACTTTCTAAAAATACAGGAAATTGTAACATTACAAAATTATTAATCGGCAGAAAGCAAGTGAGGGTATAGAAGACCTGGATTCTAGACCTGCCTCTTATGCCAACTGATTGGAGAATTATTTCCCTTCTCTGGATCTTGGTTCCCTCTTCTATAAAATTAAAACATATTACTCTAAAGTTACTTATACTCTGAACTTCTATGATTTAAGTAATCTGTGAATGATGTTGATGAGGTAGAGAAAGGAGGAGACATCAGATCTATCAATCAGGAAGCATTCATTGGGTGCCTGCCATGTGTTGGCACTGAATTAGACTTTGGGGATACAAAGACAGAAATGAAAGTCAAGGATCATCCAATCCATTAGGGGACTACACACATACACACACATCACAATACATACACATACCTATGTATATACATATTCACATATATGCATGCACACATGTATGCATACACATATATACACGTACGCATGCATACACACCTGTATGCACATATGGTCATATATGTAGGTGTGTATGTATGTATGTATATATACTTATACAAATACATGTACACAATACACACTCACACATTAGATTCAAGATGATTGGGGCAGGGAACTAGTAGTTGGAGATTGAGAAAAGGTTTCATGTCAAAGGCACCTGAGCTGAGTCTTGAAGGAAACTTGAAAAGTCTCTAAGAAAGGAAGCAATAAGGCAACAGATTCCATGCAGGGAGAACTATCAAGGCAAACATGAGGACATATGAAATGGTGGGCTGTGTATGAAGAATAGGAAGAAATTCCAAATTATTGAATTGCAGCATGTGGGAATAGAAGTGGTGCTTAATAAAGTTGGGAAGGTAAGTTGGTACCAGGTTTCCTGTAAGTGCCAAATGAGTTTTCATTTTCTGGGCAGATTGGAGTTTATTGATTGGAGTAGGAATATGATGCAACCTGTGCCTTATGAAAGCAGTGTTCACTGCCATGTGGAAGATGGATTGGATTAGGCAGAGACATGAGGCAGGTAGACAAATTAGGAGATTGTTGCAATCATCCAGGTGAGAGGTGATGAGGACTTGACCCAAAATGGCGCCACCTGAGTGGAGAGAAGGGGATTACAGCCGAGATGTCATGAAAGTGGAAATGCTAGGATTTGGCAATTGACTCAACATGGGGGTGAGGAAGGGTCCAAAGTCAAGCATAACAATGATGTTTCCATCCTGGGTGACTAGAAGAATGAAAATAAGTTTGACAGTAATAATGAGGGTCAGGAGATGAATGGGTTTGGGGAGAAAAGGTAATGGGGTCTGTTTGGGATACGTTGATGGGTCGATGCTCAGAGGACATCCAGTTCAAAATGAGAAGATGGTAGGTTTCGTTCAGATCGTATTCACCAGGGAACAGAGCCATGGATGAAGGTGAGTTAATCCATCACAAAGAGAGCCATTTTTAGGCAACAATGAGGCAAAATTATTGCTCTCCCTCCAGAGCAAAGTAAATGATATCACTGTAATGCCTGAAGAACACCACACAGAGCTGCTAAGACTGCAGTCCAACATTCGATCACTTTTTATTGGCCACTTTTCCTCTGCTTCCTCCTATTTTCTCCCTTTTGATCCATGACTCTCTGCCATTTTTAATATTCTGTTTTAGGTAGAATTTCTCACTCTCACTTTCTTCCATTGCTATGCTTCTTGTTTTAGAAAAATCACTAAAAATTCCTATTCAGTGAAAGAGGGTGTTGGCAATGTGGAGAAATGTTAAAGCATGCATTTGGGGATGGGTGGGTCTGTTAGGAGGAAGCAAACTTTCCAAAGACTGACTTCAATTTGGGTTGCCACAATAAGAAATATTGAAATACTGACACAAACCAATCTGTTGTTCTTTCCAGCATATGCTCAGTGTTAAGTCTTCTACTTTAAAGGGTACTTAACATGACTGATTTTACATTTCCTGGACTTTAAATGAGTTGGGGGTTCCCTGGCAGGTCCCACCCACCAGTTCTTATCCAAGAATCTCTGCTTTCCCTAGAGGACACAGAATACTGATGACATGTTAGAGCCAGAAGTTGGGGGTCAGGGCACTCCTCTGCATTCTGATGATGGGGAGAACCCACAAATGGCACCTGTCCCAGCCAATTACGCTGGTTTCAGACAGTTTACCAAAGAGGTAGACTGGCTGGTGAACTCTGATCACAATAAGTCTTTCATCAGTGTGTCTTAATGCACCCAAGGAATGGCTTAAAGCTTAACTTGGGTCACCTAGAAGTAGGAGTGGGGAAAAGGGGGACTATGGTGGCATCACTGAGGAGGTAAAGTATACTAGGCTGGGCAGCTAGGTGGCATACAAAGATCTGAAACTGGAGCCAGGAAAGACCTGAATTCTCATCCTGCTTGAGTCTTTTACTGTCTGTGTAACCTTGGGCAAGCCACTTACCCCTCGGTTTATCCTCAATTTCTTTCTTATCCCTAAAACAGGGACAAAAATAGTGCATACTTCATAGAGTACTTGTGAGGATCAAATGAAATGAGTCTGCCCTCAGACAGCTTACAGTCTAATAAGGTAAGACCATACACTAAAGGAGACTGGAAAGCAGGGAGCAGGAGAAGGTTGTGTTGGGCTCCCTCCTTAGATGGAGGCTCTGGAGTTCATGGCTTTACCCTCAATCCAGAGGGTCCAATCAGAAGGGTAGAAGGTACTGATGAGATATGTGTACCAGGGTAATTCATTGCAGGACAAGGAGATTTCCCAGTGATGGATTTCCTGGGGAAGGAAGGCATGAAGAATAAGTCTAAAGAAATAAGAATAAGAATATAGTTTTCTTTTATAAATAGGAAATAGGTTTAAAAGCAATGAAGCCTTCCCTGGGACTTGGTTGGCTCCTGCCTCTCTTGAAGCAGCTTCCTAGTCACCCAAGGACAGAAAAGGCCCCACCCACATGGAGGCAGGGCCACCCCCCCAACTTGGTGGTTTTCTGAACCACTCAAGACACCATTCCCTGCCAACTAAACATATTTCTATATGGAGAAAAGGGATGTGTGTGTGTGTGTGTGTGTGTGTGTGTGTGTGTGTGTGTGTGTGTGGTAGAGAGAAACTCATCCAGGGAAATTGAGTGCCACTATATTCTTGTTGAATGAGGGCAAACTAAACCTTCTCTTGTTTACCATTCAATATCTAGTGAATGACTCTACTAACATGGAACTTTTATGAACAGGGTCCTGGTGATATGCCTCCCTCTCACCAAGGGGGCAGTGCATATCTAGAATCTGGTGGAAGAGTGTGGGAGGATGGGTAACTTCCAAGAACCAGAAAGAGGAAAAAGGGGGCCCTTTTCATGTTTGGGATAGTAGAAAAACGTGGTGCTTGAGTCTGAGAACCAAAATTCAGTATCTGCCTCTGATCCTTATGCCTGTCCTCCACCTCCGAGTTCCTTGCCATTTCTAGAACTAGGACTCTATGATTGATGACTGGATCAGAAGCAGCTTTCTGATCTTTGAAATCCAGGTTACATAAGTAGATCATCCCTTCTCATTGTTCAGTATAAGAACACTTTAGTTGTCCCACCCAACAGGGTTGCCAGGGGATGAAAAAGGAGGTGCAAGCCTTTATAAGAATGGATAGGGTCTCTAGCCTACCTCTGATGTCACAGGGAGGAAGGAGTCAACTAGCAAGGTTCCCATGGGGGAAATCAAGGCAGATAATGCTCATAGAATCAGAGAGCCAGAGCAGGAAGGAACTTCAGGGGCTACCCAGTCCTACCCCTTCATTTTATAGAGGTCCTTGGAAGAAATGACTCACCCAAAGTAATATAATGTATATTCTCAGTAAGACTGAGAAATGACCAGAAAGACTGAGGATGTTTTGGTGTAAAACTCAGAACACAAAGAATCCCTGTCAGGGCATAGACATAGAAAACCAGACATGATATGATCTACTTTGTATTGTATTGTTCTTTATTTTGGTACATATTTTCCAGGTATATTTTAATCTGGCTCAGGCTATGCTCTGGAGTGCTATGGGCTGCAGGAGACTGGGAGCTTATTTTAAGCATCTCTGGTCCAGAGCAATCATAGCCTATTGCAAGAAAGACTTGGCGCAGGAAACTGTCTAGTCCTTTTTCCTCTGCTAGAACATAGCAGATGCATCTAATGACCCAGGGCTTTGCTTCTTGTAATGGAGAAACCCAAGAAGGAAAGGGAAGTTTTTTTGGGTCCTATCTGACAGAGGATGGTCAGCCAGTCCCTATGACCCCTGAAAAACACAAGAGAGATCCTAACCCAAGGATGACTGTGACCTTATCCCTGAGGTTCTGTTTTATAAAATCTAAATTATGGATTTAAGAAAAATTTTAATCGAACCATCTACCTAAGGAGAGTAGAGGCTTATGTTTCTCAGGTCTTCCTGGAGGGAAGACACTTTTCAAAAAGAAGCCTACTTGAATTACCTAACACCATTGGTCAAGAGATATAGACGTAAATGTACATGTATATACACACACACACATATATAACATATATCTATATAAAGTATATCTATACACACTAAGAGGCAGGATATATACATATATGTGTGTATATCACTTGATCAATGACACTGTGTAATTAAAATATATTTCGTATATACGCACACACATATACACATGTATGTATACACATACAGACTTGTACCCTGCCTCTCACATATACAAGCTGTGTGCCCCAGGTAAATCACTTAACCTCTATGTGCTCTAGAAACCTCTCTGAGGCTCTCAGTTCCAGAGAAGGTACTGACTGCTATTGGTAGAAGCTCTTCACTGGGTGCTCTGTACTCCAATAAAATCTAGTCCTCATTCCTACCCCAATAAATACATCTACCCTTTGGTTAAGCTCTCCCCTTCACTGATTTAATATATTTTGTACAATATTAATTCTGCTTCTTCAGCTCAACACCAAACAAGCTTTATATACGTGATGGCATTCATTTATACTTAACATTTTTTCCAATTAAATTTATTTTCCTTAAGGGAACAGAAATCAATCATTAATAAATGCTAGCCAACTGACTGCCTGATGGGATGTGGTGACCTTGAAGAATGTTAAGGGATTTCATAGTCTATAGGGGGTGAAGGCATGGAGGGGATGGTGCGATTAAAAGCATAGATGCAGCAAAGAGCAGAGTGAGTGTGAAAGATGGTGAGCTGCTTCATTTGACTGGATGGGAAACAACAATTAGAAAGGCAGGTTTGAGTTTGACTCTGGAGAGTATGGAATGTCAGGTTAAGAAGTTAGGACTTGATGCAATTGATCATGAAAGGGAAGGGATACTCGAGTTTCACCATAAACCCACCAGTCTACATTGTGACCCGAGACTCTCTTGGCAGCTAGGGAACACAGTGAATAATAATAGAGAACCTGGAGACAGGAAGGGTGGAGTTCAAATCCTGCCTCAGACATTTACTAGCTGTGTGACCCTGGGCAAGTCACTTAATCCTATCTACCTCAGTTTCTTCATTGTGAATTGGGGATAATAATAGTGCCTAACTTCTCGGGACTGTTGAGAGAATCAAATGAGATAATATTTGTAAAACTCTTGACACAGTGTCTTACACACGGTAAGCACTTAATATATGTTTGTTCCTTTCCCCTTCTTTTCCCTATGGTGGAATCGCCTCAATTCAAATATTACTTGTAGAATCAAATAAAAACTTGGTGATTTCATTTTTTAAGGTCCTTCATAGCTTAGCCCCATCCTGTCTTTCTAGCTTCACTGGACAAGAGTGAAATCTAGAGAATATGACTTTCTCTCTGTTTCTGAAACATGGCACACCAACTCCCATTTCCCACCTCCATGTCTTTGTCCTGGCTGTACCTCATGCCTAGAACACACATATACAAATAAAATACACAAAAACCTGAGATAGGAAGAAACTAACTGTGGTGGTATGAGGGAAGTAAAGAAATTTATTAGGGCAGCTAGGTGGCGCAGTGAATAGAGCACTGGCCCTGGAGTCAGGAGTACCTGAGTTCAAATCCGGCCTCAGACACTTAACACAAAAAAACTAGTTGTGTGACCTTAGGCAAGTCACTTAACCCCAACTGCCCTCCAAAAAGCAAAAAAAAAAAAAAAGAAATTTAGTAGATAGATAGATAGATAGAGGTATAGGTATACGTATAGGTATACATATAGGTATAGGTATAGAAAAATGGATGAAGCCTATGGTATAGAGTAGTAGTATCAAACTCAAAGAGAACCAGATCCATGCTGCCTACATTTTGACCTAGAAAACCACAAATTAACATTATCTATGTTGTATTGTATTTTTGTTTATTTTCTTAAACATTTCCCAATTACATCTTTTTTTTTAATTTTAATTTATTTTCTTGGTTACATCATTCATTTCCACAAGGTTT
>CM053593.1:372239897-372274004 GCA_028646575.1 Pseudocheirus occidentalis
CGTCAGCCCCCCTGCTATCTGCAGGCCGAGGGCTCTGAAGCAGCCCAGGCCGGGCCACCGCGGCTCTCAGCCGTTTCTGCCACAACAGCCGCCTCCCGCTGCCTCCTTGCCCTGGGAGCAGTTTGGCCGGACCCGCTCTTCTCCTCCCCAGTTAGCGAAATCCACTGACCTTTCTCTTAGCCTTTTTGTCTTCTGGCCTGATAAATGTGGTAACTCTGCCTCCAGTGCAGCCGATCTGCTCTCCTGCAGCTGCGGCTCCCCCCCCCTCCTCATGCCCCAGGGCCTGAGCCGGCTGGGTTTTGGCCCCGGGTCCCAGACTGCTGCGAAGAGCCCCGCCTGCTGCGCTGCCTGTAGTGCTTTCTGTCTTGTGGAGAGTTTTGGAGCTTGAAAATCTGTTTACCGTCCCATTTTATGAGATTTTTAGTGTGTTTGTGTGGGAGCTGTGGTGCTTTGCTGCTTCTACGCCGCCATCTTGGCTCCGCCCCCCCAATTACATTTTAATAAGGTTTGATGAAGCAATTTCAGAGGTGAAATTGCCTCTGGTAAAGTGGATAGAATACTGGCCTCAAAGCCAGAAAGACCTGGGTTCAAAGCCTACCTCTGCCATACACTTGTTGTGTGGCCAGGCAACTCTACAAGGCTATAAGCTTTGAAGAGAGTAGTGATCTGCACTGGAAAAGAAACCAGGAGCATCCTGCAATGGTGAAAGAAATATTCATGTGTTCTTTTTTATAAAATTTCCAAATATGTGCCTGTCCCCTCCTGAAGAGATCTAACCCTTGTAAAACAACAACAAAATAGTCTAGAAAAACTAACAAACACTCAATTTGACTGTATATGCAATGTTCAATAGCAGGTCCCCCATCTCTGCAATCAAGGTAGAGAGGATTGCTTCATCTTCTGTTCCTTGAGGCCAGGCTTGTTGAAGAATACCTCTTAAGCACCTAATGTGGGCAGGACCTTAAGCCAAGTACTATGGAAACAAAGGAGAAAGCAAGCAAGCCCTGTCCTCAAGGAGATGACTTCTGGGGGTGGGGGTGGGGAGGGGCAATATATAAACAAGCAAGTAAATCATTCTGGTGGATTTATGAGTTCAGTCTTGGAAGGCTTCATAGAGGAGGTGGCATCTGTGCTAAGTATTAAAGGAACATAAGGATTCTGGAAGACAGAGGAAAGGAGGAACTATGTTTCAATCATGGAGACAGCCCCAGGGAAGGCTCTGAGGTGTGTCCTTTGGAAACTACTTCTCATACAACGGGCACAATTATTGGGTGGAAGGGAGTGATGTGCACAAGCTGGAGAGGGAGGCAAGAGACTCCCAGCTCCTGGAGTTTGCAACCAAAGTGTGTTCATCGCTCACTGATACAAAACTTGGTAGTTCTGCCTGTCAATCATCCCAAGTCTTTGTTTCTCTCTCTTCAGCACTTTTGAGGGTGAGACAGAGGAGGTGAAGGGAGCAAGGAGGGGAGAAAAAAGAACAGCAACTCAGAAGAGCTAGCTCTCTCTCTCTCTCTCTCTTTCTCTCTCTCTCTCTCTCTCTCTCTCTCTCTCTGTCTCTCTCTCTGTCTCTCTCTCTGTCTCTCTCTCTCTGTATCTCACCCTGTTTCTGTCTTTATCTCAGTCTTTGTCTCTCTCTCTGTGTCTCTTGGTTTCTTTCTCTTTCTGTCTCTCTCTGCATCTCCCTTTGTCTCTCTGTCTGTCTGTCTCTGTGTATGTCTCTCTCTGTCTGTCTCCTCTTGTCCCCGGTCCCCAGTGTGACTCTCTCCTCTCCTCTTCTCTGTCTTTCTGTCTGTCTGACTCTCAGTCTCTCTTGGTCTCTCTATGTATCTCACTCTATCTCTCTGTTTTTGTCTCTGTCTCTCAGCCTTTGTCTCTGTCTCTGTGTCTCTCAGTTGTTTTTCTTTGTGTCTCTCTCTGCATCTTTCTGTGTCTCTCTGTCTCTGAGTATCTCTGTCTCTGCCTCTCTGTGTGACTCTCTCCCCTCCCCCTTCTCTCTCTTTGTATGTCTTACCCCCCTAAAGCCCAGCTCTGATCATTTCAGCTCTCTTAGAAAATTCATCACATACTGCCTATTGTGTTACAGTCAGCACTTTTTGTTCAGCCAGTGTGAGCAGGCACAAAGACCTGCAAACAATTGATGGACTAGCAAACTTTTCCAAAGCCTTACATCTGCTGGTGAAATGTTGGCTTTGACCTTGAGACTCAGAACTGGCAGAGGGAAGGAGAAGGATCACATATTCTGACAGTCTCTAGTGTGCATTTTCTTTCCCTTGACTTTTAATTCAATTCATTTCAGTTCAATTCAATTCAATTCAATCTTACCTGTGATACCTCTGTTTTGTATAGCTGTGGGCAAGTCACTTAACCTCCCTGAGCCTCAGTTTCCTTAACTTAAAATTAAACGGTTGGACTGTGTGGCCTCAAAGGCCCCTTCTAGCTCTATATCTATGATGCTCAGAAAAGTTATTCAGCACTTATTTGCCAAGGAAAAAACAGTGTGGCACAGAGGATGGGAAAGTCAGTCCTGGGTTCCAAGGGCAGTTTCTGATACAAAACTGATGGCATGGCCCTGGGTAAGTCATCAATTTCGCAGTGCCCCCCTAAAACTGTAAATTTCAGTATAGTTGTCCAAGTTTCCTCAATAAGAGCTTGCTACACTCCTTTGGGAAATGGAAGATAAATGCTCTCAGCTTTCCCAATTAACCTCTTGTTGTATTCTCCAGGTAGAGTATAAGATCCTTGAGGGCAGAGACTGCTTTGGCTCCACCTAGCTTGGTGTCTTGCCTTAGCAGATGTTCCGTAAATATTGTTAAACTGACCTATCTTCTCCTAACCCCAGTAATTATCTTCCAGCCTAAACTTAAACAAATCCAGTTTCAGAAATCTTTCTCTACCATGAGCCAGTCCATTCCATTTGGAAGCAGCTTTGGTTATTAAGAAGAATGTCTTCATTTTGAGCTGATATCTGTCTTCCTGGAAGTGTCATCAGTTGATAACAAATCCTTTGGGGCTAAGGAGACTAACTTTGATCTCTTTTACAAGACCATTGTTCATGTTTCACCCTCAGACTCTTCCCCCTTTTCCATCTAGATTAAGCATCCCAAGGTCCTTCATCTGGTCTTCAAGGCACATAGTTTGACTCTTCTCAACATGAGGAACTTCGAAATGCCTTCCTTTGGATGGGCTACCTAAAATGTGATGTGGGGAACTAAACCCAACATCTCAAAAGTGGATAAGCCCCAGAATGGAATCATGTGGGAAAATTCCATTAATAACTCTTCAAATTACCTTTGGAAGGGATCAGAAAACCCCCAATAATAACTAGCATTTACATACTGCTGAAAAGTTTCCAAAACACATTAGATAGATTATTTGAGTTGAACTTCATAGTAACGCTATGGGGTAAAGACTAGATTTATTCTAATCTCAATTTAATTGATGAGGGAAATGAAGCTAAGGTAAGTTATATGACTTACCCAAAATAATGCATATAGTGAGTGTCAGAGTTAGGGTTTGCCCTGAGTTCTTCCTGACTTGGCACCATAGCTCAGTCCACACTTCCCCTCTATAGAGATACCCAAGATTCTAGTGAAGAAAGTAGAATAAGAAGAAAAGCCTTTCCTTCTAATGAGTATGCATAGCCAGGCAAAACAAATCACTACACTGGTCTGGTTTGGAAATGCATGCCTCATTCTGCCCCTCAAATCAAACACTTCTTCCCCAAGAGGTGGGAAGCATGATTCAGCATTGGTCTTTTGGAGTTATGACCTTGCTATTGTTTTCTTTGCAAAAGAGATTAGTCTGTGGATTAGGAAGGATAGAATAAAAGTGAGTAATAGGGATTTTGAGTATCTGTTCGATGGAAGGCACCAGTTGGGGATGTTTCTTTAGATCTCTTAGGAACAAATCTAAAGAGATGGGTAGGAAACACGGCAACTATCATCAGTCATCCTGCACTCTCTGAAGGAATACACCATATTCTCTTACTGTTATATTTTTGTGATGCTGTTCTTTACAATATTTCTGTAAAATTCCTTGTTTGAATGTGCTGCAGTCTGTTCAAGACCACTGTGGACTTTTCTATTGCCCTTTGGGTAACCTTTAGTTTTAAGTCTTTAGAGACTGTAGTGTTCCAAGCCTCAGACAGCCCCAAAATATCACTGGAAGATCATCACTGTCAAAAAGATGGGCTTCTTTTTCTGAAACCAGGGAGTCATTACCAGTGTTGTGTGATTTCCCCCAAAGCAATGCTGCTCACTGCTCTTTTCCAATTCAATTCTGAAGTCAGATCAATGTACATGTGCAGTATCTGTTTAAGAGCTATATACTGCCATTCATAGTGGCACACACCTATAATCCCTATCACTGGAGAGGAAGAGACTAGTGAATTGCTTCAGCTGGGAGTTCTGGGCTTCAGTGGGGCTAACACCCTCCTTGAACAGGGTTGAACCAACATAGTGGGCCACTGTAATACCATGGACAAGCAGATTCCCAAAAGAATGTTACTGTGTACAGCTTTTAAGGTTCAGATTACACAGTATAGTGAACACTCCATTTATTTCATTACAAATCAAGGGAAACATTCACAACAAATCCCAATATAATATTCACAACAAATCAAGGTACAATACAATATTCACAACATTACATCGTATCACAGAAAATCACAATATAAATGTTCACAACAGCTTAACATTAGAGTGGCCACACAGTTTTCACTACAGTGGCCACAGTATTTGGAACAAAGAACAAAAGAATAAGGGGTGAACCCTTCTCAGTCAATTCAAAATGCAATAATCAATACTTAATCATTCAATCAATTCACAATACAATAATCAATCTTCCATTCATGAGGCAATCATAGATCAACTCAATCAGTCACTTATCTGGCAATTGGTCACTAAATACAATCATTAGAAAACTACCCAAACCCTCCACCCCTTGATGTCCAGCAAACCTCAATGTCATCCAAGGGGAGGCCTTTTCTTCACCTTGACTGTGGGTGGTCTCTCTGATTCCCTGGATCCCCTTCCATGGTCCCAGCTCCTTCTTGAATCCACCAAATAGTCACCTGGATTCAGGGGCTGACAGCCTTTTCCAGGTCTCAGGGCCAGGTCTTTGTCCAGTCCTCAGAGGTAGACAGCTCCCAGGTCCTGGTCCAGTCCTCAGGGCAGTCCCTGGCACACACTGAAGTTCACAGGGTCCAGCACATCTCAAACCCTTCACCACTTCTGTTGCCAGGAACTCAAGGATCAGCCAGGCCACAAACAAAGTCTTATCCTGGTCATGCTTCTTCAGTCCCCCAGCAGTTCAGCTGGCCCTAGAACCCGGTAGAAAACTTGGCCTTCCAGGTGGCAGCAACAGCTACTTCAGCCTTCAACAGATTTTGTTCTCAAGAAAAACTCCAACTCAGTTCTCAGTCAGCTTCCAGATGCTGGGAGAGAAATTCTCCCTCTCTCTCAAGAAAACTCCAACTCACTTCTTCAGTCCAGCAGCCAGCACCCAGATGCTAGGACAATCCTGCTTCCTCCAACAGGAGCCACCAGGAGGAATATTCCAATTCTGTCTCTCTGTCTCTAGAACTCTTCTTATGTGTCTCAGCCAATCCCCTCCTGCCATGTCAGGAACAGGGGAGTTCATGCCTTCTCAACAGGGGACAGAGCTCACACCTTCCATACTTAGCCCTAAGTTACTAAGTACTAAGTGTCTGCTAAATTGATTGCTGTTACAGAGGCCACTTGGCTGTCTGAGGATGGGGAGAATTAGTATAGAAAATTGATAGCCCAGGTTGGAAATAGAGCAGGTCAAAGCTTCTATGACAATCAACAGTGATGTTGGACTCTTCAGTGCCTACTGCACTTTTGACCAGGGAGAAAGAGGAAGTCCAACTGCTTCAGTTATGTTCAACTCTTTGTGACCCCATTTGTGGTTTTTCTGGCAAAGATACTGGAGCAATTTGCCATTTCCTTCTCCAACTCATTTTGCAGATGTGGAAACTGAGGTAAACACAGTTAAGCGACCTGCCCAGAGTCCCATAGGTAGGAAGTGTCTGCGTCTGGATATGAATACAAGACTTCTTAGCTCTAGGCCCAGTGCTCTATCTGCTGCACCTGTAACAAATATGGAGACTTAGTCTAAAAAAAAATGTACCAATGACCTGACCCTATAGGTTTCCTATTAGTCTGTATAGTATAGTTTAGACAACAGGCATTCTCCATTGACTTGGTTCCTTCCCCTTTCATGGGCAGTTAGGACAACCTCTTTGGGGTGATGATGAAGCTCATCTAAGGTCACTGAAATGTTCTAGATCTTGATGCCACTAACACAATGCTATATGAAAACATGAGTATCTGAAGGCTGATTTAGTGAGGTGTAGAAGAGTTGGGAAGACCAGAGTTCAAATCAGGCCTCAGAAACATATTAGCTTTGTAACTAAGGAAAAGTAGCTTAAACTCTCTTATGTTAAACTTCCTCATCTATAAAATGATCACGTTAGACTTGATGACCTCCAAGGTTCCTTTAAGCTTTAAATCAATGCTCCTATGAGGAAATGGCACCTAGGGTCTATTCTGCTACTAGGTAATGGGGAAAAGGAAAGTAGCTAAGGAGAAAAAGTTGACAGAACAATTGATAACTGTCTGATGACAAAAGCCAACCATTTTTAAACTCAGCATAAACCCACGACAGTAGCAAGCACTTTTGTCAAGCATCTGACTCTTTTGTGCCTTGCTTGACATTCATAATGAGACTCACTCCTCACTTGGAAGCATATAGTTCACAAAATCGCAGAGAAAAATCCAATTAAAAAAAGAAAAGAGAAGAGAAAAATGAATGAACAACCATTAGTGCCAAAGATGAATGTAAAATTTTGAATCACTGAATACTGAATCACATTTCTATAGTGTTTCAGGTTTTCCAAACCTCTTTCTTCACAACAGCCCTTTGAGGTAGGTAGCCCTGTGGGGTAAATGAGTGTTATTATCCTCACTTAACAAAGGAGAAAATGGGATTCAGAGAGGTCTAGTGACTGGCCATTCATCACACAACTGGTATGTATCAGAAGCGAAAGTTCAACCCTTATTTCTCCTTGCTCAGCCCTTTGTGATCCTTCCTGCTCTGCAATGACGTCATGGATAGAACTCTAGAATTGGAATTAGGAAGACATGGGTTTGAATCCTGCCTCTAACACTTACTAATTATGTGCCATTGGGTAACTCACTTAACATTTCTGGGCCTCAGTTTCTTCACCCATTAAATGAAGAAGTAAGACTTGGTGATGGTCAAAATTTTCTTCTAGTTCTAAAACTATGCTCTTATGATCATATTTTCTCCTCACAGTCTTAATTATGAGGACTCTATTGGTGGAAACTTTCCCTCTCTTCCCTTGTCCCTCTCTTTCCCTACAAATCCTGATTTCACTATATACTTTTTTCTAGTCCAAGTAGAAAAGTAGAACAACCTTTCCCTCCCACCTTTTCCATCCTGCTATTCTAAATAATTCCTCCTAACTCTTCAGTGTAGGCATTTTAACAGGAAAAGGGACGGTGGCTTTCTGGACTTCACCAGTCTTTGGTGCCATTTTGGTGCCACTAAATATCTCATCCTCCCTTCCTTCCCAGTGCCATTGTCTTTCTGACTCTCCCCTTTCTACTTTCTCCCTCCCTGCTGTTACAATCAGTTAGCAGTCTTTATGCAGATTTCATGATTTCTTCCCACAGGAAAATGGAGGAAGAGAAAGAGAATACCCCCAACACTCATTCCATCAGCCATGTCTTACCTCCCCTGTTCATCATGATTCTCCAAAGGCCATTGATGGAAATTGTTTAGTGGTCCCATTTGTAAATTCTCTCCATATTCTGGGATGTAATTTATCTGGGCCATGTGGCTTGAATTTATAGTCAGCAGAAGTAGCTGTGTGCTGTCTTACTCTCTCTTCACTCATATGGCATTTCAATTTCCTCTTAAATCTGTTGGTTCCATCCTCTCTAGTTGGAGGACCATTCTCCTTGAAGGAGCAAAAGAAAAGTTGAATAATAGCTCTCTTTTCTCTTTGTCGTCAATTACCATTGAACCATGTACCCCAAGTAGTTGGCCTGGACTCTTCTTGTTCTCCTTCTGACCTCAGCAAAACAAAAAAAGCCTTTTGGAGTGTTAGAATTTTTGTAAGAAGCAGCTGATACTGGACCTTCGCCTTCCTGACACCGCTCTTACATGCTCTTGCCATTTCTTTATATTCAGCTGGGGTTGGGTGCCTTGTATTGTAACTACTGCACATGACCTTTTAGAATCTGAGCTCTTCAGACAACTCCCAGTCTCACCTCCCCCTGTTCTCCTTTTCTTTTAGGTGCCCCTTTCTTTTTCTTCATCATCAGAATCTTTTGTGACTCTATCATCAGAATCTTTCTTCTCTCTTAAGCTTACTTTTCTTCCAGAGCCTCAGATCCAGGATCCCAGTTTTTTTCCCCCTGAACTTTTAAAAATCTGCTCTCCTGAAGTTGAGGCTTTATATATTGCACTAAATTGTTGCTATTTTGGGAAAAAAACCTTTTTTTAAATGAGAAAAAGCAGAGATAAATGTAAATAAGAATCAAAATGTTATTATAATAAAGGAACATTTTAGTTTACTGGGCCAACTAGAAGAACTTCATGATGGGATTTGCATCTGCATCTCTGTCTGGTTTCAACTGTATACAAGATGCCTTTCTCAGGTTAAACTCATAACTTCTGATCTCATCCCTATTCTGCTGACTCAAGCCTTAGATACCACCTCCCTCAGTTTCCTCTCTCCTCTGATTGGAAGGCTGGATGGTAGAGTATTAAACTTCTCCCAAAGTCTTCCTTTGTTGATGGCAGACCTCTTGCCCCCTCCATATTGCATCTGCAATTCTGCCTGGTCTCAATTCCACTGAACAAGATGTCTCCTGGTCAGGTACTCCCTGATGCCACCATCTGGCCACCTGCCCACCCCATATTCCATTATTTGTGCATTATCTTAACCATTTGATTGTGAGCTACTTGAGGGCAGGGACTGTTTTTTTTCTTATTTGTATCTCATTAAGTGCTTAGTTCATGGTAGATGCTTAATAAATGTTTATTGAATTAATTGGGCTTCTGAAGTGTTTGATAGAGGGCCGGCTTTGAAGGAGGAACCTATTTTTGAATCTCGTCTCTGTCACCCATGTGATCTTGTGTATATCACTTAGCCTCTCTAGGGTACAGAACCAATCTAGAGAGAATTTAGAATTGTTCAAAAAGGGGATGGCTAGGTGGCACAGTGAATAGAGCACCAGCCCTGGAGTCAGGAGGACCTGAGTTCAAATCTGACCTCAGACACTTGACACAAAAACTAGCCGTGTGACCTTGGGCAAGTCAGTTAACCCCAATTGCCCTCCAAAAAGCAAAAAAAAAAAAAAAAAGAGAATTGTTATTAAAAAGTCTATTATTTTTGACCCAGATAGTCTATTTTTAAACATATACCCCAAGTAGATCATTGGCAAAAAGAAAAGTACCTTTTCTGAAATATTCACCCCAGAATATTTCATAGTAGCAATTTTTGTGTTAGGAAAGGACAAGAAACAAAGTAGATGCCTATACATCGAATAATGGCTAAAAATATTGTGGGAAATGAATGGAATGGGAAATTACCATGATGTTAGAAAGGAGAGATAAGGTCCAGATTACATTCAATATTAAGGACCATGCTGTTTGCCTCCTGATTTTTTATGGTTTTTGGTGGTGAATATGGGAGAATTATGATAGTTTACTGCTTACTCCTCTATCTTGGCTCCTGGAAGTCCCTACTCATACAGTTTTTCAGGAATGTCCTTGGAGATACATTCTTTTTTTAAAAAAAATTATATATATATATATATATGTGTGTGTGTGTGTGTGTGTGTGTGTATACACACATACGTATATAATATATACATATATTAAACATTTGAATTTAGAACTTTAAGTTCTAGATTCTTTCCCTTCCTCTCTCATCACCCGCCCCCACTGGAAAGACAAACATTTCAATACAGGCTATATATATGTAGGGAGATGCATTCTTAACCAAACAAGGGATTGTGGTAATTAGAGAAGATGAAGTAGTTAGAGTTTATTACACAAAATTGATGTGTCTACAGAAACAAGATAAATGCACCTAGGAAAAGAAAGAAAGCAAATCTCTGTCACTGTCATAACTTTCTATGGTTAGATTCTTTTTTTGGTTGGTAGTTTTTGGTTTTGCTCATCTGTTTTGGCCTTTTTTCCTTTCTTTCAAATTTGAGTTCTATTCCCTGGGTGGAAAGGTAAACAGTGGCTTCTTGTGCCAGGGACTACAGGCCTTGACTGATTACCTGATGATGCACTGATGTTGCTCTGAGGCCTATGGTGTACTCTTGTGTCTGGTGTTGTGCTGAGGTCAGTGGGGTGTTTCTTAATTTCCCCAGGGCTACAAGGAAGTACTTGGCTGTCTGGCTACTGGCTTCCTGTTGGCCCTGGGTTATTCTAAAGCACCTTGAATTTTTGGAGCTGGAGTCTGCTCATTCCCCCTGGCTATGCCAAGGCATGCAGAGCATCCTTGTGTTGGTGTTTGTTTCACCATGTTGGGGCTTAGCTGAAGTGGGACTTGCTGCTGGCTTTCTGTCATGAATTGTGTTCCCCTTCTGCCCAAATAAGACAGACCCTTCTTGGCAATCTCCCAAGTTTCTTGGGCTAAAAGATTGTTTTACCCCATGTTTTGGCAGGTTCTATTGTCTAGGATTTGTTTCAGGGCACTATTTTATGGCTGTTTGGTGGTGAACATGTGAGAGTTATGACAATTTACTGCTTACTTCTCCATCTTGACTCCCGGAAGTCCCCAGTCACACATTTTTCTAATGAATGTCCTTGGAGATGCATTCTTAACCAAACAAGGGACTAGGGTAATTATAGAAGATGAAGTAATTAGCTTTTATTACACAAAACTGATAACTTTCCACACAAACAAAATAAATGCACCTAGGAAAAGAAAGCAAGCTATCGATGGGGGGAAACTTTTTGTACTGAATTTCCCTTCCTAGGGCGTGTAGCCACAAAATATAAACAATTAACACATGTACATATATGTGTGTATATAATCACGGATGCTTCCTTTTCTTCTATCTTCCTCCATTTCTTCTTTTCTTCTCTTTGTCTTTGGAACATTATATATAATGTCAACCTTCTGAAAATGTTGATTAGTATTGCTGATTTTTTTTCTCTTCTTTAAAAATAAATCTTAGTTGCAGAGGATGGATGGTTCTGTGGGGACAAGAAGAGAGGGAGTCTAGGTGAAGGAAAAAGAAAAGATAAATTCTGTTGGAATTCTAGGCCTCATTTACCTCATTTGCAGAATGATGATATTCAACTAGATGTCCCTTAAGAATCCTTTCCAACTCTAAACTGATGATGCTACGATTGCCCTTTACAACTGTAAGCTGCCTTCATGACATTTGGGTAATCTGAGTCAAGAAGCCATCAACAAGTTCTTCTAGTTGGCCAAGTGGTCTATGTTGTGCCTTCAGTACCATAATAATACTTTTGTTCTTTTCCCTTCTGCCTTATCCAAGATACTGAACACTACACTTTCCTACTCTGGTTCACTGATACATAATGGAGTGTGTGTTTTCTTTAATGGATTCCCCTGCACCCTAGCTCTGCCTCATTGAGAGGTTATGCTTTTTTTTCTTCAGTGCATGCAGTTGTGTGTTAGCAAATGTTTTAACAACTGGTTCTCTGGAGAAAATGACCCACTTTTACATTTAATTTGCATCATTAACATTTTCTCCAGCATTTTCTTAAATATGGATAATCAACAAAGCAATAAATCAAGTCCTAATTTGTAGCAACTGCATATCTCTGAGGTTGAAATGTTCACTCTGAAAAGTGAAAAATCTGCCCTGTTGAGCCTGTTAGAGATAGCTCTAGCCCACTATATAAATATATATGTATATATTTATATGTGTATACATATATATGTATGTGTATATGTATTCATACGCATATGTATGTGTATATATGCATTTATGTATGTATTGCTGAATTTCCTTCCTCAGTCCCTGTCACTTTTCCTGTATGATGATTTGTTGGAAATGTATTATCACCTCCTTATGCTCCTTATGCCTGACCATTGTCCTTGTAGTGATCTTTAATTCCCCTACAGGGGAGCCTGTAGTGTTTGGTGCCACAGGATCACCAGAAGAATATTATTGTTAAAAATATAAACCCTTGATTCAGGGGGAAATTTTGGGTCATTGACAACTCTATCCTTTCTAGTCTGTTCTTCTCTACACACCAAATTCCTGGTCTTGATCATTGTCCACTTTCAGTGTTTAACATATATGGACTGTGCTGGGGTTGACTATCTGATCATGTATATTACAAACAAAAAGCGTTCTCCATTATTGGATTCCTACAGAATTGGGCTTACTTCCTGGTGCAGCTGGGTGGTACAGAGGATAGAACACTGGACCTGGGGTCAGGAAGATCTGTGTTAGAATTGTGCCTCATACCCTTATCATCTTGTGTGACCCTGGGAAAGGCACAACTTCTATTAGCCTCAGTTCCATCATCTATAAAATGGGGGTAATAATAGTACCAACCAGCTAGGCTTGTTGTGGGGATCAAATGTAGGTAAAGTGCTTTGCAAAATAAATTGTTATATACACACAAGGTATTATTCAGTTGGTTTGTTCACTGCATACTGTGCGATGATGTAATGACATCTGAGGCTGTGGTTATTGTTTTTGTTTCTCTTCTGAGATTTATTTTTCTTGAAAATGACTGGGAACCTGTCAATCTGTTCTAGATGCTCCTGTTGCTCTCCGTGGTACCAATCATTTTCATTACGTCTAGGCACTTTGGTTTTTTAGCCCTCTAATCACTAATTAGACATTTCCCTCCTCTACCCCCATGCCATAGGGAGTCAGGATTGGAGAGTCAAAAGAGCCAAAGACTCTTAATCTGAGTCATAGGATCATGAATCTAGAGCCAGGAGGGGATTCAGAGATCATGTAGTCCAACACCCTCATTTTAGGGATGGGCAAATTGAGAGCCAAGAAGAAGTGACTTGCTCAAGGCCACATAGGGAAATGGCATTGATTTAAAACCAGATCCTCTGACTGGAAATCCAGTTCTGTTTCCACTGTATAATACTGCATTCCTTTATGAATTTCAAAAAGTTCCATTAGTTTTTTTTGTCCCAGGAAAACAGATTGCATCATGCTTCACTATTTACTTTGCCAAACAAATATGACATGACCTCTTATAACACCATAATAGTTTCCACTGTAGTAGATTTTTTCCAGATACTCCCCTTCCAACTTTCCCCCCACCCCTTCATAAATGCAAGCCCATGAGAATGATCTTTTACTATCCTCTTTTCATATTGGTGTATTTGTACTTATGTACATGTATGTGTGTGCATGTGTGTTTATATGTGTGTATAGTATATATACCCACATTATACACACACATATATATCCCATAAAAACACATGTTGGTGGAGAGGGAAAGTTGCCTGGGAGAGAGAAAAATATGTGTTGGTGACCAAGGCTCTAATCTTGAAATTCTTTGGTTTGTGGTTTAGGAATCCCCGCATTGGTGCTGTGATCTTCTCAAAACTAAGTGAGTCCCTTTCCCTTCCTCTTTTTGGCCCTGAGTATTCCCACCAGAGCAGATGCAGCCACAAACCTAGCTCCTTTAGAAATTCTTTCCAGAGAAGTGTAAGCATCACCATGAAGTCCTTTCAGCATTTAGTAACAATTTTACAACTATGTGCCAGGAATATAATTCAGCGTGTTAGGAGGAGTTGCTGATACCAAGACAAAAATGGACAGAGATCCTACAATTAGGGAGTCTTGCATTCTAGCATGGGTTATGGAAAACAATAACTAAACACAAGGTCACTTGAGGAGGGAGCGAATAGTAACATCTTAGGGGCACCAGGAATAACTTCAGAGAACAGATGGCATATTAATTGAGCCTTGATTAAAGCTAGAGAATTAAAGACATAAGGGTGAGAAGAGAGTGCATTTAAGCTATGGAGAACAGTGCTGTGAAGGTATGGGACTGAGAAATGGAATGTAGAGTTCAGAAAATAAAGGTCACTTTTGCTGGAATGAAGAATGAATGAATGAAAGTAATGTGAAAAAAAGAGTACAAAGGAAGGCTAGAGATAGGATGTGGAATACCTTAAATGTCAGCATGCAGAATTTGTATTTTACCTAAAAGGTAACACATTTATCCCTTTGAGCCATGGTGTCCTCATCTGCAAAATGGGAGAGCTGGAAAAAAGGCCTCTCTTAGCTCTAAATCTATTGTTTTATGATTCTATATGAGGGACTGGATTAGATCATCTTAAATCCCTTCTAGGTTATTGGGGGGTAGAGGGGATCCTGGGTTTTCTAGCAATTACTAAATTTTATATTACTAAAACTGCTAATACTCTTGATAGCTTCAAAAAACATAGCCCTAGGCAGTAGGTATTGGATTGGTGAAGATTTCAGCAGGTCAGGATGAAAGAGATTTCATTCTTATGTACAAGTGTTATACTTTGAGCCTTAGTCCTGAATAAAGCATTAAGAAGACACTTAGGATTAATGACCCATCCTGGACAGTCTGCATTAGACCTGACAATTGACACATGGAGGCTTCATGTATTTTGCTAAGGTCATGCTGAAAGCCCACTTGATCCAATGAATCCTTATTGGAATTTAAAATTTCATTCAAATGGCAAACTAGCCTGATTGACTGAGTCAAATCAGATCTGGGCAAAAGCGGCTCTCCCACTGGGTTCCTCATCGACCCAATTCTTTCCACATTGAGTTGGGTGGTGGGAGTTAAAGAGCAGCATTTTTAAAAATTCTACAGGTTCATTTACAGGGATTGATTCACGCAAAACTCATTGAATTCTCTGATTGTTCTTGTGCTTGACATGGGCATCAGTTATCAGATTTCATGGTTTCTTGTTTCATTTCTTGCCATCGTTCTGTGTCTCTGCCTGCTCTGTGTGATTATTAAACCTGAGCATTAGGATGCTAATGGGCATATGTTCTAGTTTATAAATTAGATTTCAGGAGAAGAGTTGCTGAGGGGAGAAAGTTGGGCATAGAGATTGGTACCTGGCTGATAAAATGAGAAGACATGTGTGAAGTGCTTTGCAAATATTAAAAGATTGTGTAATAAGGCTTGTTCTTCCTCTTCTTCTTCTTCTTCTCTATGAACACTCCTCAGGTACCAGGAATCTGCCAATAACTAGTGGAGATATATTAAGAAAGTCTTTGGGGTGGCTAGGTGGCACAGTGAATAGAGCACCAGCCCTGGAGTCAGGAGGACCTGAGTTCAAATCTGGCCTCAGACACTTAACACAAAAATTAGCCATGTGACTTTGGGCAAGTCACTTAACCCCAAGTGCCCTCCAAAAAAAAAAAAAAAAGAAAGTCTTCCTCTCTCTGGGCCAATTTCTTCTCTGTGAAAGGAAAGAATTGGGTTAGACCATCATAGGTTCACACATCTAGAAGCTGTAAGGACCTCAGAGGCCAACCAGACCAAATCTCTCATTTTGAAAAGTAAGAAACTTAAGCTCAGAAAGGAGAAACAACTTTCCCATAGTCATATAGGAATCAAGTACCTGTGGTGGGATTTGAATACAGATCTGTAAAATGAGCTGGAGAAAGAAATGGCAAACCACTCCAGTATCTCTGCCAAGAAAATCCCAGATGGGGTCATGGAGAGTCAGTGATGACTGGAATGATTCAACAACAACACCCCAAACTTCAGAGTTAGTGAGCATATTGCTTTTTTAAATTGACTTTTGTTTATTATTAGTTTACATCATTCATTTCCACAAGATTTTGAGCTACAAATTTTCTCCCCATCTTTCCCCCACCTACCACCCCAAAATAGCAGTCCCACTGTATACCCCCTCCTCTAATCAGCTCTCTTCTACATCCTCCCCCATCACCCCACTGACTTTCCAGTAGGTTGAGATAGATCTCCCTACCCCAGTGCCTGTATATCTTAATTCCCTGTTGCATGTAAATAATAATGATAATAATAATAATATACACATATATATGTATATGTATATATGTATATACATATGCATATATTTATATTTATATAACATTTGATTATAGAACTTTAAATTCTAGATTCTTTCCCTTCCTCCCTCATCATGTGCCCTCACTGGAAAGACAAGCAATTTAATACAGGTTTTACACATGTAGTTATGCAGAATATCTCCACAATGGACATATTATGAAAGACTGACTACATTTCCCTCCTTCCTATCCCACCCCACCCTTGTTCTATTCTCTACTTTGTCCCCTTACAGAAGTGTGTACCTCTAATAACCCTCCCCTCAACCCTGCCCTCCCCTCCATCATCCCTGCTCTCATCCCCTTCCCCCCTACTCTCCTTTAGGACAAGATACCCAATTTAGAGTGTATGTCATTCCTCCCCTAAGCCAAATTCAATGAGAGTAAGGTTGACCCTTTCCCTTTTGCCTTCTTGTTATTCCCCTCCATTATAACAGCTATCCCTTGCCTCTTCTACATGAGATGATTAACCCCATTCTCTTTCCCTGTCTCCTCTCATTCTATTTCTCTCCCACCTCTCAATTTCATGTTTTAAAATATCATCCCTTCCTTTTAAATGGATCCTGTGCCCTCTGTCTATATACGTATATATATATATATACACACTCACATATGTATTCACATGCATATATACCCTCCTATATAGACATATGTGTGTATACATATATAGAGATATATACATATGTAATATAAATATGTTATACACACATTTATAATCCCTTCACCTATCCTCATACTAAGAAAAGTTTCATAAGTTATAATTATCGTTTTTCCATGTTGGCATGTAAATAGTTTGACTTTGATAAGTTCCTTATGGTTTCTTTTCCATGTTTACCTTCTCATGCTTCTTGTATTTGAATGTCAAATTTTCTATTCAGTTGTGGTTTTTTCAGCAATAATGTTTGAAAGTACTCCACCTCATTGAATGACCATATTTCCCCCTGAAACATTATACTCAATTTTGCTGGGTAGGTGATTCTTGGTCTTAATCCTAGCTCCCTTGATCTCCAGAATATCATATTCCAGGCCCTTCAATCCCTTAATGTAGAAGCTGCTAGTTCCTGGGTTATCCTGATTGTGTTTCCATAGTATTCAAATTGTTTCTTCTTGGCAGCTTGTAATATTTGCACCTTGATCTGAGAAGTACAGAACCTGGCTACAACATTCCTAGTAGTTTTCTTTTGGGGATCTTTCTCAAGAAATAATTGGTGAATTCTTTCAAGTTCTATTTTGCCCTCTGGTTCTAAAATGTCTGGGCAATTTTCCTTGAGAATTTCTTGAAGGATGATTTCTAGGTTCTTTTTCTGATCCTGGCTTTCAGGTAGTCCAATAATTTTTAAATGTCTCTCTTGGATCTATTTTCTAGGTTTTTTCAATGGGATATTTCACATTGTCTACTATTTTTTCATTTGTTTGGATCTGTTTAATAGTATCTTAATTTCTCATAAAGTCATTTGCTCCCATTTGCTCCACTCTAACTCTGAAGGAATTATTCTCTTCAGAATGCTTTTGAGATTCTTTTTCCATCTGGCAAATTTGACTTTTGAAGACATTCTTCTCCTCATTGGCTTTTTGGGTCTCCTTTTGCTATTTGAGTTAATCTCTTTTTTAAGGTGTTATTTTCTTCAGTCAGGTTGTTGACCCTCTTTTTATGATTTTCTTGTATCATTCTCATTTCTCTTCCCATTTTCTCCACTTCTCTTATTTGGTTTTCAAAGTCCTTCTTAAGCTCCTCTATGGCCTGTAATTAGTTTACATTTTTCTTGGAAGGTTTTGGTGGAGGAGTTCTAACTGTGTTATCTCCCTCCCATTCCATGCTTTGATCTTTTTGTCCCCAAAAAAGGAATCTAAAGTTGGATTGCTGAGTTTTCTTTGCTTCCTTTGCCTGCTCATGTTGCCAGTCAATTAACTTGATTTTTGAGCCACAGTAGAACTCTGCTTTCAGGGGGGAGAGCTTTTCCCCAAATTGCTTGGGGTTTTGCAGCTGCTGGAAGTATTAGGAGGCTGCCATCTTTGCAGCCCCCACCAGCCTTGGCTCACTGGTCACACAGCTCAGGACCTCCACCCAAGACTGTGATCCCAATCCAGGCAGGTTAAGGCAAGAGCACTTAGCCTCTGAATGGTTGCTTGGCTGCCCTGCAATCTGCAGGCTGGGAGACCTCTGACTGCAGGGCCACTGATTCTTCTGCTTTCTTGTCCTAGGAGCAGTTGGCCAGACCCACTTTTCTCCCCCAAATTTAGCTGACTTCCACTGACCCTTCACTTTGTCCTTGTTTCTTATGGGTTGATAATTCTGGAAACTGCCACAGCTGCCAGTGATCCACTCTCCTGAAAACTCCAGCTACAAGTTGTCCTGGTGGCCCCAGGGGCCAAGCCTAGGTTTCAAGCCAGGCTGGTTTAGGCTCCCGCACACTGCAATGAGCCCTTCCTGTCCCGCCTGCTGAGCTGTCTCCAGCAGGAGATGTGTGTTTCTGTAATTTTTGTTAGTTCTGAAGCCCTAAAATTTGTTTAGAGTCATATTTTATAGGTATTTGAGGTGGTTATGGGGGGACCTGCAGAGTTCTCCTGCTTCTGTGCCACCATCTTGACTCCCTCCCCAGCATATTGCTACACTAAGTCATCTCAGAGGTTATCTAGTCCAGCTCCCTCACTTTTCAGATGAAGAAACTGAGGCCCAGCATGCTATGAATCACCCAAAGTCAGAGAGATCCTGGTTGATCTCTGGTGCTTGTTACCTTTGGCACATTACTTCCCATTTCTGAGTCTCAGTTTCCTTCACACTAAAAGGAGATGTGTGTGTGTGTGTGTGTGTTTATATTTTGGAAACTTAAAAGTATTTTGGAAATGTCTACTGCTGGGGCAGTGTGATAGAGTAATGGCTAGAGCACTGGTCCTGGTGTTAGGAGGACTTGAGTTTAAATCCTACACCTGACACTTACTAGCTATATGACTCTGGGCTAGTCACTTACTCTCAATTGCCTCCAAAAAAAGAAAGAAAGAAATGTAGACTGTGACATAAAGAATACTCACCAGATACGGAGAATAGAGAAAGCGTGTTCAAATCCTAAGTCTACCAAAACTACCAACATGACCCTGAAAAACTCACTTCATTTCAAAAGGAGTCAAATCCCTAAGGTCCTTTCTAGCTCTAGGTCTTTGACCATGATGTGATGCAGCTCGTCTTGAATTCAGGAAGACCTGGGTCCATATCCCTCCTCAGGCACTTGGTAGCTGTGTGGTATTGGGCAAGAACCTTGGTGAATATTTCTGGCTCCATTTCTTCATCTGTAAAATGAAGAAGCCTTATTCATTAACTTCTATGGTCTTTTCCAGCTTAAAGAGACATTGGTTGGTCCTCTACCTTCTCCTGGACTAGATGTCTTCTTATTTCCTTTACAACTGTCAATCTAGGATCCTGTGGTTTTTGATGTTTTTTAAAGTTCAAAATCTAGAAACTGGGCTATTGAGTATTTCTGGTTCTATCACTCAAGAACTGCTTGATGTCAGACAAAGATAAGCAATAAATTGTGCTTGCCCTGCTCATCTCTTAGTCCGGGTCCAATGAGGTAACTTTGAGAACTGTCCACAAAGGAGAGTAGAGACCTGACTTTGCCTCATCACATGCATCTGTTTCTTCTTGAGATTTTAAATGGCTGCTTTTGTTTATGGGGGACCAGAGAGTCAGGTTTGGGAATGAAAAACATAAGTAACCCATTTATTTTGCATTGGGAACACCAAACAACTGAAATCAATGAAAGAAGGAGAAAGAGTTGAGGGCAGACCGTCTTTGTATGAAGCACAATCTAATGTATGACTTGCTGTGGTAATAGGGTAAGACCTTTGGCAAAACTATGGTTCCAGGACAGAGAGAACACTAAATGATATGATGACATTTATTCCAATTTTCAAGTGGATAAACAAAATGAAACAAAATACCACACCTGTCTACAAGGGACCATTTTTTAAAAAATCAGCGCAACCAAAGAACTCATATCTAGAGTTTCAGAGAAGTTATCTTGCCTTAGATCCCACAAATACTAAGAGGCAAAAATTTAAATCAGGTCAAAGATTTAGAGCATGATTTCTTCATGTGTGTGTGTGTGTGTGTGTCTGTGTCTGTGTCTGTGTCTGTGTGTCTGTGTGTACAGACCCCTTTGGAAATCTGTGAATCTTAGAGACCACATCTAAGAATGATGTTTTAAAATAAGTGATGGAGATGTTAAATTTCAATTAGAAATTAGTGAAAATAAAGATATTTTTTCCCATTGAAGTTCGTGGGCCACCTGCAATGGATTACAGATAATGCTGTATACGTGGACTATGTTCGTCCCTGGTCTATAGGTTATGGATAATCCCTGATTTGAGTCAGTGTGATTTCTCCCAGTCCAACTTGTCTCATGAGATCACTGGACAAGAGCTCTGAAACTGGAAAGGGCAGCAGGTCCATCTTATCCAAACTTATCCATTGTACCCATCTTATAGATAAGAAAACTGAAGCATAGGGAAGTTAAGTGAGTTATCTAAGGTCACATGGATAATAATAATAATGACAGCTGGATTTTAGGTAGCATCCTCCTATGTGCTAGGCACTACATTAAGTATTTTACAAATATCTCACAACAACCCTGAGAGGCAGGCTTTGTTATTACTCCTATTTTACAGATGAGAAAACTGAGGCAAGCGGAGGTGAGGTAGCTTGCCCTGGGTCTCACAGTTAATGAGTGCCTGAGATTGAACTTGAACTCAGATCTTCTTACCTCTAGGCCCAACATTCTATCCACTGTGCCACCTAGCTGCCCCACAATCATTGGATAATAAATCCTTAGACATAAGATTTGAATCCTTGTTCTCTGACTTGAAATCCAGCACTTTTTCCCACTGAAGCTCACTGACTTCCATATGTTAACCACAAATCATGAGGAGACTGTATAAAGCTATTTTCATTTCTTTTTAAAAAGATTGAATTGAATAAAAGCAATAAGATTTGAGGAACAAGTGCACACCTGTGATTTCATTGGTAAAGGAGCTCTCCCTACCGAGGTATTTTTGGCAACTCTTCTGCAAGCTGTCAATCACACTCGATGAACGTCCTAAGCATTTCCTCTTCTCCAAGTGCCTTTCTAGACACCAGTGAGACAAATACAACAAATGAAACAATTCTTCCTCTCAAAGAAATTTGCCTTATAAGAGCTCTCTGAGACCTCCCTGGAGTAGTGAGAGGTGGAGTGATTGTACTGGATCAAGGTGGCCAATGTGTAGAAGAGGCAGATTTTCTGGCCCCAAAGTCAGCCTTCTATCCAGGTCATGGCAATGGATTATACATTGAGAACTAGTCAAGCCAAGGAAATAATGTAAGTGCCAGACACCGTGTTTAGTGCTAGCAATACAATTACAACTCATCACATCATGATGAGTTAGATGTTAGATGCTGAAAGGTTATCAAAGAACCCTCTTCTCTTATAGTGGAACAAAGGAAGAGTCTGAGAAGGTCCAGGGTCCTGTAGCTAATTATTCTGCCTGGTCTCTAGAGTTGGTATGGTAGGGTAAATATGGTGTTGGGCTTCAAGTCAGGGAGAGCTGGATTCAAATCTCACCTTAATGTGAGACTGGGTAAATCACTTCTCTAAATTCAGCCTTCCATTTATGAAATGAGAAGCTTTTCTTTGATAGCCTTAAAGATTTCACAGTGCATAGACAGCTGCACCTGAAGTCAGGAACACTCATCTTCATGAGTTCAAATCCAGCCTCAGTCATTTAATAGCTATGTGACCCTGGGCAGGTCACTGAACCCTGTTTGCCTCAGTTTACTCATCTGTAAAACAAGCTGGAGAAGGAAATGACAAATCACTCCTGTATCTCTGCCAAGAAAACCCTACAGGGGATCAAGAAGAGCTGGACATGACTGAAAAATGCCTGAACAACTGAAAGGTTCCCTTCCAGCTGACATATACTTGTAGAGCTAAAAGAATTTCAATTCCAACTCCTCCTCTTACAGATGGGGAAACTGAGGCACAGGGAAGTTAAACAACTAATCAAAGTTTACAAAACTAGTAAATATCAGAGGTACAATTTGAATCCAGATCTCCTAGGCTCCCAGTTGAATAATTCTGTCCACTGATTCTTAGTGTCATGCTCCATCCATCATACCAATTTAGCTTATTGTTTTCAAAATATGGTAGGGGGAGAAAAGGAAATAAAAAGTTATATACCATTACTATGTGCCTGGCATTGTGTTAAACACTTTTTTACAAATATTATCACATTTTGTCCTTACAGCAACAGAGAAGTACGTGCTCTTATCTTCATTTTTGAGGAAACTGAGGCAGACAAGGTTAAGTGATTTGGCCAGGGTCACACAGGGAGTAAGTGTCAGTGGCCAAATTTAAATTCAGTTCTTTTTGACTCCAGGCCCGGCACTGTAGCCACTGTGCCACCAACTGCCACCAACTGCCTCTAGCTCATCATTCAATGGAATTCAATCAGAATCTTTGGTCATGCAGGTTTCTGTATGGGAATGAGGAAAGATGACATTCTGCAATCTTTGAGAAGAGTGCCGGGCTGATATGACTTTCTTCCGAGTTGTGAATCCAGAGAATAGATATGGCTTTGATGCCAACCAGCACTGACATTCAAAGATGCTCCTCAGGGCTCACAAGGGAGTCGGCCACCCCCCCCCCCGCCCTCCCCTCATCCGTTCTGGAGTGATACAGATGCCAAGAAATGATCCTGATGTGATTGCCCTCACAGCTAGTTCAGAGGCAAACACTGTCAGAGCCCGCCTCCCAGAGTCTGATTCACTAGGTGGTTTCATTCGGGAACAGAGACAGTCAACAGCAGGTTCTCAAAATAATATTTACTTCCCTCATTAGACTGACAGGAGCTTGATGTTAAGAACAGTGGGCTTTCCAATTAGACTGACTTCTGCCTCCCAGAGAGCCCTCGGATGGAGATGGCAGGGACAGGTTCACAGGCCACTAGTTGGCATCTTACTTACTTAATTAGCTAAGAAAGAATACTTTGCTTTCTGGGTGATGAAGGGTGATTTCACCAGTCTTTGGGACTTAATTGTTTCTTTGAAATCCTAGCCACCATCATCATTCTTCATAATAGCTAACAGTAGTAACTAACATTCGTATGGAACTCCAAGGTTTGCAAAGCACTCCCCAAATGTTATCTTATTTCATCTTTGGAGGTGGGTGTTATTATTATTCCCATTTTACACATGAGGAAACTGAGGCAGGCAGGCAGAGGTAAAGTGACTTACCAGGGCCACACACCTAGTAAGTGTCTGAGGCTGGAGTTGAACTCAGGCCGTCCTGACTGCAGGTCCAGCACTTTCTCCACTGAGTCACCTAGCTGCCCTCCTTATCAATATCTGTTCATGTATTTTATTTCTCCAACTTTTCTCCTAGGCTTTAAGGGCTCCCAGAGAATAAAGGACATGCAAATGCCCTTTACAAAAGTATCTGAAAGTATACTCAAAGCACAAATGATTACTATGGCTGAGAAGCATACATGCCCATGGAGATACTGGCTTGTTATAATTCTTGGCTTGGAATCAAGGAGATTTAAGTTTTAAATTTCCCCTCTGTCTAATAAAGGAATAATGATTATGGGCATATAGCCTCAGGTAACTCGTCTGTAAAGTGGGTATAATGTGCCCAATAGCATATATCTCACAGGATTGCTGCGAGGCTCAAATGAGGTATTGTATGTAAAGAGGCAGAGATATAGAGATATCGATATGGACATACATATGTCATACACATCTGTATCTCTACACATGTGAATATATTGAGAGACAGAGATAGAGAGAGAGACAGAGAAAGAGGGAGAGAAAGAGACAGAGACAGATAGAGAGACAGAGAGACAAAGAGACAGACAGAGAGACAGAGACAGAGAAAGAGAAAGAGACAGAGAGAGGGAGAGAGAGAAAGAGAGAGAGAGGGAGAGAGAGAGAGAGAGAGAGAGAGAGAGAGAGAGAGAGAGAAAGAGAGAGAGAGAGAGAGAGAGAGAGAGAGATATGCAGGACATAGATTAAACATAAATATAGATGTAGCTATAGATATAGGCATATAGACATCACCCCACAGATATATAGATGTTGATATTTGTGTTTCTAGGATCCAAATACATAAATAAAGTTGCAGAAATATCTAAGTAGTAGACTATAATGAATAGCTTTCTTCTAAATAGTTTACTAATTCAAAGATATAGTCACTCCCTCTCATCTTCACCTACACAGATTAAAATCCCTTTATAAACCATTGCTAGTATCACCCCTGGCCAAAATGGTGATGATTTCTCTAAATTTATCAAGGTTGGACAGGTGCTGGAAGGAATGTCAGAGACGGTTAAGTCCAATGTCATCATTTCATAGATGAGACTAGCAATGTCAAATGACTTGTCTAAGAACACACAGCTAGCAAATATCACAGCCAAGATTTTAACCCAATCAAATGTTCTTTTAATTTCACTATATCCTCATATGACAGATGCACAGTTTATCTCTGAACCATTCAGAGCTATATTTAGGCTATGGTGAGCAGGACTTTGATCTCAAATACTGAAATCTAGAGGGTTCTGACAGTGTTTATGCTCCTTCCGTCAGTCACCAAACTGCCTTTTATACATTAGTACTAATCACTGGGAAATCAGTACCAATTAAAGGTAAAAACACAGACCTGCCCCCACATTGTTCAGACACATAGAATAACTGGAAGTTAGTATCTCCTTTTCACTGATAATTAATTAATTAAAATAGGGAGCTATCAGATAACCTTCCAGAAACTTTTCTTAGCATTGTGTAGACACAGAAAAAGAAAGGTTAAGACTTGAACCCTAGGGGCGGCTAGGTGGCGCAGTGAATAGAGCACCAGCCCTGGAGTCAGGAGTACCTGAGTTCAAATCTGGTCTCAGACATTTAACACAAAAACTAGCCGTGTGACCTTGGGCAAGTCACTTAACCCCCAACTTCCCTCCAAAAAAAAAGCAAAAAAAAAAAAAGACTTGAACCCTGAACCCAACATTTTAGTTGGGAAGATAGCCATAAAATGAGAGAACAGCAAAAAATTTAATTTAATTTAATTAAAAAACAAGTACTTAGTCAACTACTTACTTTTCTTGAGAGTCACAAGGTCATACTACATGACCTCTCCAGTCTTTTCCACAATCCAGTGATTCTCCAAACCTATGATCCTAGGATTAGATGACCCTTAAAGCCTCTTCCCCACCTAAATTTTATGATCTGTGTTTAGCACGAGGGAATAAATTCAGTAGAAGTTTAGAGAGAAGAGTAAGATGATTTGAGATTGGATTTGATGGGAAATGATTCATGAAGGAAGTGTAAACTTGAACTTCAAGGTTAGAATTGGACCAGGAAAGAGGTCAGGCCATATTGGTCTCAGAGGTATTATGGTCTTGAGTTTGAACTAAATGTAATTAACAAGGTTCTCTCTGTCCTGCACTGATAGGACCACAGATTTATGACTGCAAGGGAGCTTGGAGGTCATTGGGTTCAACCCTTCCACCAAGAGTGAGAAGCTCTGAGATTCAGAGAGTAAAAGTGACTTGCCTAGGGTCATACAGGTAGTAAGTGTATGAGGCAGAATTTGCATTTTGGTCTTCCATTTTTGTGATTCCCCAGAGTAAACTAAACCTTACAATTCTGTTTTGGGGTCCTCCATTGGATTCCCTTGTCATGGATGGTCAGACACGAAATGAATCATTTTGTACTTATTACATGTCACACCAGGGTTAACCAACCCATCCTTTTTTCTCTAGTATCACGACTGGTTAGGTTTTGTGGGAGAAATTCTGATTGGATTCACTGGATCACCAGTTAGGTGTTGGCACCGATCTTGTAGATCCTTGGAGTGAATTTTTTGATCAAGAACTTTGTAAGATGAACCTTCATCCCACACAAATTACACAACATGGATCTAATTCAAAGATATTACACACACACACACACACACACACACACAAGTTAAGGTTCTGGAGTCAGGTTACATAAATTTGAATTCTACCTCTAACATTGCTCCTGTTATCTTGACCAAGCCCCTGGTCCTCAGTTTCCTCATAGATAAATGAGAGAATTGGATGAGTTGGCTTTTGAGGTTACTTCTCATTCTAGATTTATGAGCCTTTGGTCCTAAGTCACTTAAACTCTGTGGGCCTCAGTCCCCTCACCTACAAAATGAGGAGGTTAGACTAGCTGGCCTCTGAAGTCACCTATCCGCGGAATTACAGCAGCAATGCTGGCTAATTTGTCTTCTTCCCTCCCTTGCTCTAACGGCTGCCTGGTTGGCCTGGAATGTGATTGCCAAGGTTCCCTTTGGAGCACCCTGACTAGTCACGGATGTCCCATGTAATCCAGCTGGCCCCATGATCTTTTGTCAGCTTCCTGAACAAAAGCTCACTGTCTACTAATATTGGTTTACAATATGTCCTTTCAATGAAATATTAATAAGAAGTTAATTATTTTTTGAAAACAGTTCTTTTCTAGGACATGTTCTCTGTTTTCACTCAGAACTGTTCAGTTTTATTTTTTTTAATTTAGTTTCAATTAAATGGTTCAGCATAGCTTGCTTTTCTTTGCCTAGTGCCTCTCTAAAGTCCATTGCCATGGATGCATGATACTCAGAGGCAGTCCTAGAGGGAAGGAAATCAATCTGAAATTATACAAAGAAAGCGACTAAAATGCCCACGCCCATTAACTCAGAGATCTTCCTGTTAGGCTGAGGAGCTCAGTGATGAAAGGAGACACTCTATATACCCCCAAATATTTGGAGCAGCACATTTTGTAGTAGCAAAGAACTGGGAGCAAAGTAGGTGCCCATTGAAGGATAAATAGATAAATAAGGATACAGGAGTGTAATGCAGTATTATTGTTCTGTAAAAACATGATGAAGATGGTGAATAGAGAAGTCTGGAGCAACTTATATGAGCTGATGCAAAATAATCTGAGACCATCATTTTTTCAAATAAATTCTTAATAAGCCAAGTATCATTATCTACTAAACCTAAGCAATTGATATTTTGAGTCCCAAGGCAATAATTTATACTTTAGGATAATGATTGGACCTGTGATTTCAGACTAAGGTGGATGTGGTGTTAGTAGTGAGGAGGAAATTGATATGAGAGATTTTTAGGATGTGGGATTGACAAGACTTGGCAATGCATGAGATGTGAAGGAGAGGGGGAGTGAGGGGTTAAGTATGACTTGTAGGTTGTGTGGGAGACTGAAAGAATAGTAATACCTTTTGTAGAAAAGGGCAAGTTAGGAGGAGGGGTGGGTTTTAAGGAAAGATGTTTTGGACAATTTTGAGATGTCTACAGGACATCCAATTGGAGATGTCCAGCAGACAGGACATGCAGAGGACAGGAGCTCAGGAGAGAAGTGGGGGCTAGGTATATAAATGTGTAAGTTATCTGCATAGAGGAATGGTTGAAGGCATGGGAGTTGAATGGGATCAATAAGAGAAGTAGCTTAGAGATGGAAGAGAAGATGGCCCAGGACAGAGCCCTGAGGTACACTCATGCACAGGGGGAATAACATGGGTGATGACCATACAAATGAGACTGAGAAAGATATTCCAATAGGGAAGAATTGAGCCATATTACAATGATGTAACAAAAATCCAAGGAGTGGAGGAGAGCCAGAAGGAAGGGCTTATCCACAGAATCCAATGTCATAGAGGAGTCAAGGAGGAGTAATGAGGCAAGACCTTTGGGTCTAGAAATAAAGATTTGAAGGTCATCCAGAGACCAGTTTCAGTTGAATAGCAGACCTGGAAGCCATAGTACAAAAGTACTGAGAGGTGAGTAGGAGGTAAGAAAGTGGAGGCAAAGAGTGTATAAATAATTTTTTTTTAAAAAACCTATGTACACAGTACCCAGAAGACAGTAAGCACTTAATAAGTGCTTATCAGCATGAGTTTTCTTGAGGCTTGGTTATGGATGGGAGAAGAGATATAGCAAGATAGTTTGATTGGATGGTAAGGTAAGGGATAGATGGGTAAGATCTGTTTGAAGGCAACAGAGAAGGAACCAGTGAATAAGGGAACCGTGTGGGGAGAGAGAGATGATGGGAAGTGGAGTTGTCCGTGGAGAGTATCTGTTTGTGTCTCTGTATCTGTCTTCATTTTTTTAAATATGGTCTCACAGGAAAAACAATCGGATACAACTAAGTCTGACTTTTTCTGGCAATCTGTACTAGGAGGGTAACTTGTTTTAACACAACAGGGCCTTCCTTTAATTCGCTTCTTGGGACTTGAATGCTGTGAGCAGGAAGGGCTGGAGCAGTTCCAAAGGGTAGGCTCCGTTTTGATAGCTGATGATTTTCTGCATCTAAAAAAGGTGTAAAGAAAACACACACACACAACCCAAACCAGGCAACACATTTTAAATGACACAAATTAAAAATTAATTACCTGTTGGTTTATTCATTTGTTGGGCTCAGGCTTTTGGCTGTCAGCAGGGACAGGCCAGGGTTGCGGCATCCCAGGCAAGCAGGTGTGCTTGGCAGCAAAGAGGCAGCAGCTGGTGAGAGAGAGAAGTGTTGACAGGGGGAAGGTGGGAACAGCCTGTCTTGGCCAAGGTCATTTGCAGGCCCCAGTGCAGGTGATGCCACAACCAGGCACCTAACAGAAGTCAAAGGCACCACATGGGAATAGGTTTCTTTCTATAGAATAAACCTTGAGGAAGACTAAACCTTTGAGGATGACCAGAAAGACCTGCCTATCTTCAAACAGACTTGCTACTAGTGATTAAAATTCCACCATTAATATTCATTTGGTTTAAATATTTTCTTCCTCCTGTTTAAATACCAATGTATCCATTCAACAAAACTTTCCTGAGTACTTTTAGTGTACAAAGAACTGAAGGGCATTATTGAGGGGGCAGAGGGTAGATCAGATGTGATTTCATTGGACTAGGGGTCTCCCAGTGAGGAAACTTCCTCTACCTGTGCTCTGAAACTTACAGGTTTAGAGAGTTCTGTGGCACTGATTAGTTAAATGATTTGCTCAGGATTCCATAGCCAGTATGGATCAGGGCTGGGTCTTGAACCTAAATCTTTCTGACACTAGCTGGGTTCTGCTTATGAGTCAAAGAAATCTTTAGTTAATCCAACTTGATATTTCTCACCATGACAAGTTGTCTATGCACCAAACACCCCTTTACCCTGTCTGGTTCCATCTACCTTTCCCTTTTTCTGGACTCCCTACCCTCTACCGCCTTGTCTGGGATTTACTTTTCCAGAATAGTCACTTTTGATTTTCTAGACAACTGGAATATCCTTTCCCTGACCAAAGGAGTGAGAAAGCTACCAGACTCACCTATTAACCCTTGTTGTTCAAAGGAAAGGGCTCTTTAGGTCAGGGCACCTGGGTTCCACTTCTGGTAACTTCCACCTTTGTGGCAAAATCTTGTGACTTCTCTAGGTCTCAGATTCCTCCCCTGTAACAAGAGAGGGTTGGACTAAACATCTCCCAAAGAATTCTTTATGGCTAGATCTAGGATTCCAGGATCCCTCTAAATACCATAAGCTGCCCTGACCTTGAGCTAACTGGGTGACCCTGAAGCATGGATTCACAGGCACTAGCCATGGGACAATATTTGGTAGCAGGCTCTGGAAAAACTAGTGTGGACTTGCTCCTTCTGTGATGGTCTGAGGGCCACAGTATCTGAGGCTTCCTGGGAAACTTGGCTGCATGCTTCTTCTGTCCTTTGGATAGGTACTGGTTTGGACATGTCAGTCTAGGTTCCAGTGGGAAGAACCTGCCTGTCTTGAAATAGACTTGCTACTAGTGATTGAAATTCCATCATTAATATTCATTTGGTTTAAATATTTACTTCTCCCTGTTTAAATGCCAATTTATTCATTGAACAAAACTTTCCTGAGTACCTTTAGTGTACAAAGCACTGAAGGGTATTATTGGGGGGGGGGGTGGAGGCAGAGCATGGCTACCCTAGTAATCCCTCCATTTCAACCCCATGGCTTTTCCTGTCCCCTTCCCCTTGGTTATTTATTTGACCATATTTATGATCTCATTACTGTAGTATCCTCCTGGTGAAATATGATCTCTCCTCCCTCTACCAATGCATATCAATTTGTTCTATAGCCCAGAGGGGACACCAAAAGTTAAGGATTTGCTCAGAGTCACACAGCATAAGTATATGTCAGAAACAGGACTCAAAGAATAAAAATAGCTTACATTGATATGGACTTTGAAATTTGTAAAAAGTTTCCATACATCCTCATTCAATCCCCACAAAGCCCTCTCTGATTGTTGCTTTCATTACTGACATTTAAGAGATGGGAAAAATGAGCCTGAGAAAAGTAAAGTGACTCACTCAAGGTCCCATAGGAAATCCTAATAGGTGTCTTAGGAGAGGTTTAAATGAGCAGAATGCTGGTTCCAAAGCTGGCTCTCTATTCTCTATGCCTCCCTGCCTTTCCCCTAAGCACCTTTCCAGTCTCATCTCTTACCTTTTCTAAAGTGATCTTCTTCCATTCTACTTACCTATACATACTCTGTGGTTCAGTCACACTGGCTGTCTTGCTGTTCCTCACACAAGACACTCCATGTCCACTCTCTGACCATTTTCACTGCCTGTTCCCCAGGTCTGGAATTCTCTCCCTCTTTATCTTCTCCTCTTGCTTTCCTCACTTTCCTCAGGTCTGAGATGAAAATCCCATCTTCTACAAGAAGTCTTTTCCAATTCCCCTTAACATCTTTGTTTAGTCATTTATATGTTTTCTCCCTGATTAGACTGAGCTTCCTGAGAGCAAGGACTTTTTTTTACCCCAACATTTTGTGTCCTCAACACTTAAAACACCTAACATTGGTAATTGGTGCTTAAAATACTTTTTGCCTGTTTGTTGACTGTCTGACAAAAGGAATCACTGCTTTCAGTGTTGACTGGATTGTCTAATTTTTTTCCCGACCAGCAAAAGACCACAGCAGGGATTCAAAAGCAAATAATCAAAAAGAGAGATTTCCCTAGTATGGGTGTTCTGTGGAGAAAATGGAAGGGCAGGAAGATACGGAATTTGAGATGAGAGCTGATAGACATGTAGGCTTTCAGCAGATAGAAATGGTGGTAGGTAGCATTCTTCTCCAGAATAATGAAATGAACAAAGCCATAGAGATGGGCAAATGGCCAATAGTCCCATTTGGCTAGTCTTGATGAAGGGATGAAAAGGCTATAAAGGTAGACAGGGACTTTGAGGGCTAAGCTGATGAGTGTAAACTTTATTTGGTGGCCAATAAGAGAGTGACTGGAATAACTGTGGTGCTCACACAGAAATGGGGAAAGGTTTTTGCATAAGAACAGTGAGTTCTATTTTGGACATTTTAAATGTGAGGTGCCTATGATTCATCCATTTCAAAATGCCCAAAAAGCAGTTGGTGATGTGAGACTGGAACTCAGGAGATAAATTAGGGCTAGATCTTTAGACACAGGACTCATCTGCATAGAGATAACAATGAACCCAAGGGAGGTGATGAGATCGACAACATAAAGGGAGAAGAGAGCCTGAGACAGAACCTAGGGGAGCATCCACAATTAGAGTGTAACATGGATCAAGATCTTGCCTAGGAAACTGAGCAGTGGTCAGAGGGTAGGAGAATAACAAGAGATCAAAAAGAGATAGCATCAAGAATGAGAAGGTGGCCAACAGTGGCAGATGTGGCAGAGAGAGCAAGAAGGATGAGTATTGAGAAAAGACCATTTGATTTGCCAATTAAGTGCTCATTGGTAACACTGAACAGTTTCATTTGAATGATGAGGTTGGAAGCCAAGGAGATTTAAAAGAGACTAAGATGAAAAGAAGCATATTTTTTCCTTGAGATGTTTTGTTAAGAAGGGAAGATAGACAGATAGATGATAGATAGATAGATAGATGGATGGATGGATGGATGGATGGATATATAATGTGTGTATTATATCTATGATTCATAGCCATATTTGAAGCTAATGAGTTGTGGTTTTTTGTTTTTTTTCCAATATGGGGCTAACTAAGTCATATTTATAGACATCAAGGAATGAGACAGAAGGTAAGGAGCCATTGAAAATTAGGGGTTTTGAGGATAATCGTGGGAGTAAAATGCTGGAGAAGACTGGAAGGGATGGTGTCAAGAGTACATGAAGAGGGCTCAGAGGGCTTGGAGAGCATAGAGGAATGGTGGAGGGGATAACCACACCAATGAGATCCATTTACATATTCAAGGACTGAAGTCAGATCTCTTCCCTGAGCTCAAGCATCTACTACACCTTTCCATCTGACTGTACTGATTTCTACTTGTTATACACCTAATGTATGCATGTTGAATGGAATTAACTTGAACATGTCCAAACCTAAATTCATTTTCTTTCACCAAAAAAGAAAAAAAAAACCCTGCCTCTCTTCCAAATTTGCCCATTTCTGTTGACAACTTCCCAGGTGCCCAGGCTTTAAGATATTATATTATCTTTGAATTTGTGTAGGTCATACCTCTCCTGGAATATATGTGTTTGTACACACACACACACATACACACGTACACCATAAATAAGCCTGTTTAAATACTACCATCCTTTTATTTCATGGCTCATCTCAGGTATCACTTTTTCCTGGCCTTCCCTGGTCCCCCCCTTACTCCCCAAAATTATCTCTTTCCTGTCACTTTTCTTATATAATTTGGTATGTTTCTTTCCCTAGTCCTTACACATTCTAACTCAGTTCACATTCATGGGGTATTTGGATAAATCCACCACAGGGAATCCACTCATTTTGGGGGGAAGGGGAGAGGTACAGAACTTTCTCTTGTTCTTTTTTTTCCTGTGTTCTCTTCCAGTCAGAGAGTTCTCTGATGACTTCCTTTATACTTATGTAAATCCTTCTTTATAATAGGTTGCAGCCTGTCCACACCCACATATACCTGTATGTTACCCATTGGGTAATTGATCCTCAAAATAAATTACTTAGAAACAGTAGCATTCTATGACTCATAGTCACAGAAGCTTACCAGAAGAATGTTGGTGTTTAAAAAAAATCTTTCATTTCATAGGGTAACTTGGCATCATTAAAAGAATTGTGCAGGTTCCCAACAATAATCCAGCCTGAATGTCTCCTCCTGTCCAGATTATGATATAGCATGCATTTGGATGAACACTCTTTAGAACATGTCCCTATGGCTAGAAGACTCAGCTTCAAAACAATCCTCAAATATTCACTAGCTGTGTGACCCTGGACAAGTCAGTTCTCCTTTATTTACCTAATTTTCCTCATTAATAAAAGGGGGACAATAATAGCACCTACTTCCCAGGGTTGTTGTAAGGATTGAATGTGTTAATATGATCACAGTACTTTGCAGACCTTAGGGCACTAGAGAAACGTTAGCTATTTTTATATCTGAGGCAGGTCCTAGAGATGAACAATGAGCCAGGCCCAAGGTTGGACAGGAGGAGAGCGCTTACTCCTCAAAGTCATTTAACAAGTGTTTGTGGAGAACTGCATGCCTGGCGCTGAATTGAATGGGCTAAAAAGAAAAAAAAAACATACCTCCTATGTCCCAGACACATGCTAAGTGCTTTATAATCATCATTTTATTTGAGCCTCACAACAGCTCTGGAAGTCACTGCTATTATTATGCCCATTTACATATTGAGAAAACTGAGCAAAGATAAAGTGACTTGTTCAGGGTCGTCTAGCTAGTAGGTATCTGAGGTCAGATTTAAACTTAGGTCTTCCTGTCTGTAGGCTTAACATTCTCTCTACCATGACATTTACTTGCCTAAGGAAAGTTGGAAGACAACAAAGACAAACTTCTCGATTTTTTCCAGGGCCAACCTGACCTGAGGCTGATAGAATGTCAGAGCTGGAATGAGTCTTTAAAGCTCATTCAATCTAACTCCTCTCACTTGAAAGAGGAAAAATCTGAAGCCCAAAGAGGAGAAGAGAGAACATGTCAAAATCCAAGGACTTCCTTCTTTTACAGAGTACATTTGTTCT
>CM053593.1:372274504-372285014 GCA_028646575.1 Pseudocheirus occidentalis
GCACCTGGCTATAACATTTCTAGGAGTTTTCTTTTGGGGATCTTTTTCAAGAGGTGATCAGTGAATTCTTTCAAGTTCTATTTTGACCTCTGATTCTAAAACATCAGGGCAATTTTCCTTGAGAATTTCTTGAAGGATGCTTTCTAAGTTCTTTATTTTGAGCATGGCTTTCAGGTAGACCAATAATTTTTAAATTGTCTCTCCTGAATTTATTTTCCAGGTCAGTGGTTTTTTTCAAGGAGATATTTCACATTACCTTCTATTTTTTCATTAGTTTGTATCTGTTTAATAGTATCTTGATTTCTCATAAACTCATGTGCTTCCGTTGGCTCCACTCTAATTCTGAAGGAATTATTCTCTTCAGTGAGCTTTTGAGATTCTTTTTCCATCTGGCAAATTCGACTTTTGAAGGCATTCTTCTCCTCACTGGCTTTCTGGATCTCTTTTGCCATTTGAGTTAATTTATTCTTTAAGGTGTTATTTTCTTCAGCCAGGTTGTTGACTCTTTCTTGCATCATTCTCATTTCTCTTCCCAATTCTTCCTCCACTTCTCTTATTCGGTTTTCAAAGTCCTTTTTAAGTCAATCTATGGCTTGTAAGGTAATATTATGGCAGTCTTCATGTTTCTTGGAAGCATTTGATGTGGGAGTTCTGACTGTGTTTTCTTCCTCCTGCTCCATGCTTTGATCCTTTTTGTCCCCCAAAAAGGATTCTAGAGTTTGATTTCTGTTCTTATTTTGCTTCCTTTTCCTCATGTTGGCCAGTGAATTAATTGCTTGATTTTTTAGCTCTGTGGAACTCTGCTTCTGGGGGGGAAGCTCTGTCCCAAATCGCTGGGGTTTTCACAGCTGCAAGAGCTATTAGGGGGGTGCTGCAGTCCCCACCAGCTTTGGCTTGCTGAAAGTCCACCCCACGACCACCACCCAAGACCACAAGCCGGTTCCAGGCCGTTCAACACAAGACCCCTTGGCCTTTGATCAGTTGCTTTGGCTCCCCTGCCTTCTGCAGGCCAGGAGCTCTGAAGAATCCATGTTGGGCTGCTTCCTTTGCCAGACCACTTTTCCCCCCCAAAATTTTAACTTGAATTCCACTGACCCTTCTCTTAGCCTTATTTCTCTTGGCTTGATAAATGTGGAAACTGCCCCAGGTTCTGCCGATCTGCTCTCCTGTAGACTCCATCTGTGGCTCCTCCCAACCTCCCTGGGGCCAGGATGTGGTTTTGGGCTGCACTGGCCTCAGCTCCCAGCCTGCTTGCCATGATGAGCCCCACCTGCCAAGCTGCCTTCAGCAAGAGATGTGTTTTCTGTATGTTTGTGAGTTTTAGAGCCATAAAACTTGTGTAGAGTCATATTTTATGGGTATTTAAGATGGTTGTGTGGGAGCTGCAAAACTTTGCTGCTTTTATACCACCATCTTGGCTCTGCCTTCCCCTCCCCCCATGCTCTTTCAAAAAATAAATAGAAAAATCACAAGTTTGGGGTAGCTTCATCTTCCTGCTTAGGAATTAACTGTATTCTTCACCTCTTCTCGGGATATTTTGAGTGGCTGTAGGGTTTCAGCTCTAGAAAACAATTTAGAGCAAGAAAAAAAGCTTCTAGGAGTGTGAGCTGACACTTCAATCTGGGGGTTGCTCAGACAAAATTTTTGAGACTTGCACACACAGGAAAACTCAATGAGATCAAACTTTGGCTATCCTCTCTCTGGTACACAAGAAGGTTCAGATTAGGTTTGTATCCCACCTGAGTCAGTCTAAGGAAGAGGATAAAAGTATTGTAGAGAGCAGGGGGAACATTCAACAATCTGATTATTACACTTTCAGATTGGTACCTATGTAAATTATTTTAAACACCCAGTTTCCTTTGAAAACCTATATCCAGGGAGGGGAAAAAAACCGTAATGGAGTAAAATGATAGGAAAAGCACCAACTGCATCTTAGGAGACTTACATTCAAGCCAAGGTCTTCCATTAACCAGTTGTATGACTTTGAAACAATGACTTCTCCTATCTGGGCCTCAGTTTCCCCATTGGGGAACAAGAGTTACCAAGACGATTTAAGAACCTTATTTTAGTGTTTCAGCTCCGACATTCTCTGCTTATTGTTCCTTGACCCACACCATTGTTTTTTAGTTTAAGAGAGGCAGTGAGGCATAATGGCTAGTGTGTTGGACTTGGGTTTGAATTGCCTCAGTCATCTCACCTGACATCCTCCCTTTGAACTTCTCTATCATGCTTCTGCTCTCCTCTGTACCCCTCCATTTAACTTTCCTCTCGTGTGCTATCTTTCCTCATTAGACTATAAGTACCTTGAAGGCAAAGATTTTCCTTTTTCTGTATTATGTATTCCCTGGGCTTAGTATACTGTGTGGCACCTAGTAGGAGTTGAATAAATATTTATTGATTGTCTGACTTGCAGCATTTGCTTTCTGTGTGAACTCTCAGTTTAACTTTCCTTGTCTATAAAAAGAACCTAAGAATATCAACAATGGCAATCTTCAAAGGTTGTTTGAAATCTCACATGAGATTAATGGAGGGAGCTCAGGTGAAGGAAGGTGCAAGGAACTCAAAGTCATAGTGCTTTGGTAGGAGTCCCCAGACAAAAGTAAAATGATCTCTGCCCTCAGGAAGCTTACATTTTAATGGGAAACTACTACAATGAGAGGGAGAGACAGAGAGAGAATGAGAGAGAGAGAGACATAAAAGACAGAGAATGAGAGAAGAGAGAGATGGAGAGAGAGAAGAGACAGAGACAGAGACAGAGAGACAGAGACAGAGAGAGACATCAAATATATACAAAATGGGTTTAAGGAAGATAGGGCAGGAAGGTGCCAGTAGTTACAGGGATCAGGGAAGTGTTTAACATAAAAGGTGGTTATCAGCTGGAGTTCTGAAGAGAATGAGGGTTCTTAGTGGTAAGGGGGCATGCTTTCTGGGTCTGGGGAATGACCAGTGTAAGTGCCCCATGTGAGGAATGGCAGTAGGCCAGTATGGCTGGATCTCAAAATAAATATAAGAATATATAAGAAAGTATAAGAAGACTGGGGAGGGAGGCTGGAACAAGTTTGTGAATCACTTTAAAGTCCAAATAGCAGAGTTTGTCATTGATCCTATAGCAGCCTCAGCAGGGTGACATGGTCTGGACTGTGCTTAAAGAAATATACTTGGATACCAGTGTGGTGGCTGTACTGGCAAGGTGATGGAATGAAAGCAGGGAGAGTCATTGGAAGGTTGTTACTGTAATCTAGGTGGAAGATGAAGAGACTAGGAAGGATGGTGAGGATAATGTGGACAAGGGAAAAGGGAGGAGTGCAGAAGATGGAGGAAGTTGTGGGGTTAGAAACAGCAGGAAGTGATGGCTGAATGGATCTGTAGGGTGAGGCAGAGGGACAATTCTGAGAACGTGAAGCTCAGGGCAACTGGAAGAAGGGAGTATTCTCAACAGAAGGCGAGAGGGTCAGATTAGGGATAGGCTGGGGTAACCATGAGGTCAGTTTTAGATATATTGAGTGTAATGCATATCTGAGACATCTGGCTTGAAATGCTTGGTAGTCAATCAGCCAACATCTGTTAGACTTCTTTGTTCCAGGCATCATGCTAAGAGCTGTGGATGCAAAGAAAGACAGAAACAAAAATTCCTGCTCCAGAGCGATGCTTACTCTAAAGAGGAATGTGACATAAAAAACAATTATATGCAAACAAAAAATACACAAGCTAATTTGGAATTAGAAGGGGAAACACCTACTATGTGTCAAGTACTGTGTTGAGCACCTTACAAATATGATCTCTTTTGATCCTTACAGTAATCCTGTGAGGCAGTTGTTGTTACAGGGAAATCCCTAATATTAAGGTAGATGCTGAGGAAGAGAAGGCAGTATCATTATGACGTGCAGGAAAAGGCTTTTATCAGAAGGTGGAATTTTAACAGGGTGGAATTTAAATGAAGCCAGGAAAACCAGGAGATGAGGATTATATATACTTAGAGTTATTCTAGCTTCCTGCCAGATGTTTGCTTCTCCCTGGAAGAAAATTTTGAGGACCCAGGTCACTTCTATACCATATTCATAGCAAGTTTGGTTGGGGTTCAGAGATATGAACCTCTGCTCAAAGACAAACCTCTTCAGTAAGATGGAATTTGGATTTAAAAACAGGTCTTCGTACTCCAAAATCAGTGCTGTCTCTAAACCACAACGCTTCCCTGACCCTCTAATATGCCAGACAAAGAAACCAAGACCCAGAGAGAGGAAGCCATCTGCTCAAGGTCACACAGCTCATCAGAGGTAGAGCTGGGACAAGAACTGAGATCTTCTTCCTCCTCGTAGGGTGATTTGTCTAGCAAGTTTTAGTACATTTTCCTTTAAAAAAATCCAGTTCCCTGATGTGATTTTTTTATTAAAGCTTTGATGCCTTGTGTTTTTCTATTACAGTTATTTCCATACGCATATCTCATTCCTCTCAGCCTTCCTTTATAACAGAAAAGCAATTTGGCAAGACCAACTCAAAATGACCACATCTGACAGCATATGTGACTTTCTGCATCCATAGACACCCTGCACCCCACCTCTCTCCCTCTCTGTCTCTCTGTCTCTATCTCTGTCTCTTTCTCTCTGTCTCTCTCCCTCTCTCCCCCAATCTCTTTATATCCATTAAGTATCATAACAGTTACAGGATGGGTCTATGAACCATCTGTCATTATATGGAAAGTACATTTGAGAAGAAATTGTGCGTAGATTAAAGGTTGTCGCTTTCTGTGACTGAAGTGCGCATAGCTCACAATTGCACTGTAATTTTAAAAAGAGGGGTGAACTAAACCTGCAGCATTTGAGTTGCATGGAATTAGGATCAGGAAGTTGGTCAATTTCCCTCCGGGATTGGGATCTTTCTCTAATAGATCTGCAGGACAAAATTGAGGGGGGCAGGGTTGGGGGGGGAAAACAAAGCATCCCTGTCACTTATTACCTCTTTACCTTGGGCAAGTCACTTAACCTCAATAAATCTCAGTGTCCTCATCTGTAAAAGTGATCAAATTGGATTAGATGACCAGTAAGTTGCCTTAGAACTCTAAATTAACCACCCGTGACCCCATGAACATGAGCAGATATGGATTAATATGATGCCATCCTGAAATGTCATTGGCCACTAGCAAAGGGCAGACTCCTGAGAGGAGAGGGCACCTGCTGCCTAAGTGTTTATGAGGGAGAAAAGGTCAGCAGTAGGGGTGCAGTTCACACCTTGTGGGCTCTTGAACTGGGGGGACACAGGGAAGTAGTAGGGCCTGGGTACCTTGGGAAAAAGGGAGATATGGTTTGTGTGGGAGAAGGATAGAGTTTGTTGAAAGTTCATCAGATACGAATGTCACCTACTCTGTGCTTTGGCGTAGCTTTGGCCTTGGGAGGGGGGAGTTACATGACCCCTCATGATTAGTTGGTTTTTTTAGATTGGTTGCTGGAAATAACTAAGATATTTTGACCACGTACCTGTAGGCACGAAAACGGCTCTTTCTCCTTGTAAAACCTTACTCTAGGAGTGAATGGTAGTCCTCCATGTGACCTCAGGTATATCACTTTCCCTCTATAAGCCTCAGCTTCCTTTTCTACCAAATAAATAGGGTTAAATTAGGTAGTCAGTTTAAGATCTCTAGCAGGTCTGACATCCTAGGATTTTGTTACTTTAAAATGCTTTGGAGTCCCATTTTGGTGGATCTCTGGGCGCCCTCTGCTGGCTGCATCCATGAGAAATGTCTGAAAAAAAAAATGCCTCCTAAGCAGGAGCAAAGTCTCTGGGCAGAGATGTCAGGCCAGCATCCAGCCCTGTGAGAAGCAGCTGAAAGTAATCACTGCTTATCTCACAGAAAGGAATGGATTACCAATGAAAGCAAATGCTTTATTTAAGTCTCAGTGGTGGGGAAAAGTACAAAGTACTGGATGAGGAATGCAAAGACCCAGGTTCAAATTTCCCCCCCCCCCCTCACTATCTGTTTGACCTTTAGCAAGATGCTGTATCTCAGTGGGCCTCATCTAAAAATGAGGGAGGTTGGATGGGATAGCCCAGGAGATCCATTCCTGCTCTAAAGCATCCGAATGGGAGCTACATAAACACCCCCGCCCCAGGCTTAGCACAGAACCTGACAAAAAGTAGAACTTCATCAATGTTTGTTGGCTGACTAATTAGATGATCCTGTGACTTACTAGCAGATGTTGGAGAAGGGGGAGTGGGTCCTAAACTACTAGCTATATGACCCTTGGAAAGTCACTTAACCTTGGTTTCCCTCAGTTTCCTTATCTGTATATTAGGGATAATAATACCTACCTCCCTGGATTGTTGTAAAGATCAACGGAGATAATTATGGTGAAGTCTTAGCACAATGTTTGGCACATAGTAAGTGCTAAGGAGAAGCAGGAGGAGGAGGAGGAGGGAGGGGAGGAGGAGAAAAAGAAGGAGGAGGAGGAGGAGGAGAAGAAGAAGAAGAAGAAGAAGAAGAAGAAGAAGAAGAAGAAGGAGGACGAGGAGGACGAGGAGGACGAGGAGGACGAGGAGGACGAGGAGGACGAGGAGGACGAGGAGGACGAGGAGCCTGTTCTCAAGAAGAGATGAAAAGGAATATTTCCTTCCTTTCTTTGCAGAATTAGGAGACTGTATATACAACATCTCATATATATTCAGAGCCCAGTCTCTGCTCACATTCATAAGATTGTAGGTCATATATTTAAATTTGCTTGTTTATGCTGAAACACTTTTCAAAATTATCTTTTTTGTTGTTCTGTTACTAGAGACTAGGTAAAGAAGGGAGAAGGATATATTTGGAAAGTGATATAAAAACCAAAGATTTAGATCATTTTTCTAAAATGTGAAAGGAGACAGACAGAGAAACAGAAGAGACAGAAAATGCAGGAGAGAGAGAGAAGAAAGGATAGAGACATAAAGACAGAGAGAAGAAACAGAAAAAGAGAAGGAAGAGCGAGAGCAAGAGCGAGAGCGAGAGAGAGAGAGAGAGAGAGAGAGAGAGAGAGAGAGGGAGAGAGAGAGAGAGAGAGAGAGAGAGAGAGAGAGAGAGAAAGAGAGAGAGAGACTATACAGAATAGAAGAGAGGGGCCTCTCTCTGAGCTTGTTTCTCATCTACAAGATGTGGATAATAATATCTATTCTGCCTATCTTAAAGTAAAATTCAATTCAATTAGCATTCATTAAGAGCTAACGCATGCTGCATGCCAAGCCTTGTAGCTGGAGCAGAGGACTCCAGAGATGAAGTCAGCTCCAGGCGCTTCCCTTCCTCAGCTCAGCATTTCCAAGCCCTTCACCATGGGCTCCAGACTCACTTCATACTGATCCACACAACTCAACTTGCTGGATCCAATGTTTTACCCAAGCTGCCCTGATGGCTCTTCCTGATCCATGATGTTCCCTCTCCAGCCTGTGAACCTCTGTACTAGATCATTCCTGGGATGCACTCCCTCTCTCTCTTTCTCTCTCTGTCTCTCTGTCTCTGTCTCTCTGTCTCTCTGTCTCTCTCTGTCTCTCTCTCTCTCTCTGTCTCTGTCTCTCTGTCTCTCTCTCTGTCTCTCTCTCTCTCTCTCTCCATCCCCCTCACTTCAGCTTCAAGGAAGTTGGGTTCTCTTCAAGGCTCAGCTTTAGGGAGAGATCTAAGGGGGTCTTTGGCTGTCAGGGTTCTCCTTTCCCCTTTCCCCAAATTATTTTGTTTTTAGTTTATGGATATAAGTATAATGAGGGTCTGCTGCCTACATGGAGCAAGCTGGATGATTGTCTCCCTGAGTCATGAGAACTTGCCTTGGGAAAGAGACTGCAATATGTGGAGACATTTTATTATTGTTTCTGGTGTGCTAACCATTTAATTAGGAGAAACCTTTTCTAATTGGTTGCATAGAGAGATTTGGGAGTGTCTTCCAAAAAGCCAGAGATGGCTTCAGCCGATTCTCCTTGGCCATCCTCTCTTTGGCTGACCTCTTGGTGCATCATCTAGATTCCTTCACTACTGAGCCTAATGGCAGACAATGTTGTAAGAGGAGAGGCCTTGGGCCCTCCCCACCAAGGCCACCGTGTGAACCTGTGAATACCAGCCTGATTCCTTTCCTGCCTTGACATTTGTCCTTCATTTTAACTGGAGAGAGGTAGCCTTAGTAGCACCTAGGTTTCTTTTCAGGAAACTTAGTGCTGAGGATCAAGGAATGACTTTCAGGACCTAGCTGAGACAAGTATTCATTCAACAGTGATGACATGGCTGAACATGAACTTGTTGGGACCAATGTTTTGTAGAAATTATGCTAGGTTAACATAACTCTGAGGTGCTACCTCATACCTCTCTGAGTGGCTAATATGACAGAACAGGAAAATGATAAATGTTGGAGAAGATGCGGGAAAATTGGAACACTAATGCATTCTTTGATGGAGTTGTGAACCGATTCAACCATTTTGGAGAGAAATTTAGAACTATGTCCAAAGGGCACTCAAACTGTACCTACCCTTTGATCCAGCAACACTACTAGGTCTGTACCCCAAAGAAATCACAAAAAGGGAAAAGGATCTACATGTACAAAGTAATTATAGCAGCTCTTTTGGGGGGTAACAAAGAATTGGAAATTGAGGGGATGCCCATCAATTGAGGAATGGTTAAACAAGTTGTGGTATATGAATGTGATGGAATACAATTGTGCTATAAGAAATGATGAGCCAACACATCTCAGAAAAACCTGGAAAGACTTACATGAGCTGATGCTAAATGAAGGGATCAGAAGGAGGAGAACGTTATATTCACCAACAACATCAACCAACTTTGATAGACTTACCTCTTCTCTGCAATACAATGATCTAGGACAATTCCAAAAGACTCTACATGGAAAATGCCATCCACGTTCAAAGAAAGAACTATGGAATCTGAATGCAGATTGAAGCATGGTATTTTCATTTTTGGTAGCCTTTCCCTTTTGTTTTTTTTCCACAACATGACTAATGTGGAAATATGTTTGCATGGTTGCACATATATAACCAAAATCAGATTGCATGTCATCTTTGGGAGAGAAAGAAGGGAGGGAGAATGGGAGGGAGAAAAAATTGGAACTCAAAATCTTATAAAAATGAATGTTGAAAATTGGAAAACATAAAATACTATTTACAAAAAAAAGAAATTATGATAAGAATGATCCTACTCTCCCTAGAGATCAAAGTAGCATAGGAAAGCATGTATCCCCAAGTCATTGGAAAAAATATACTTTCAATATAATTATCCCTTAAAAAAAACTAATTGATGTGTAAGGAAGGCGATATTCCTATCTAGGAACATAACTAGGTGACATCAATGAGTGCTTCATGAAGGGTGTGGCACCTGAACTGGGCCTTAAAGGGAGGGAGAATTTGGATAATTGTAGATGTGGGAATGGATGGATGGTCATTTGTAAAGGAAAGGAAGGGTGGTACATGAAAAGGCACAGCAGAGCAAAATGGGAAAAGAGTCATTTAAGGTGACATCAGAAAGATAAATGAAAGTTAAATTATGGAAAGTTTTGAATGCCAGGAAGGGGAATGTAGATGTTATGAAACTGGGAGGCAGATGTAAGGTATTGGAATATAAAGTCAAGATCCAAAAAGATCACAACAGGCTAGAAAGGTGAGACAAATCTAATAAAATGATAGTCAGTTGGGATAAATGTAAAGTCCTACATTAGGGCTCGGCAAATCAGCTTTCAAGCTCTGTATACTGGAGACAATGCTAGAAAACTATTTATGTGAAAGAGAAGCTGGGAGCGAGGGACGAAAGAGAAGATGTGAGTGGGTCGTAAGATCAATATATGTCAACATTATTATATGAAAGTCCGAAAGCTAATGTGGTGCTAGGAAATATTAAATAAGGCACAGAGTACAGGACAGGGGAGGCGATAACTTCTTCCAAAAGGGACAACAGTTAGATGTTAAATGGAAGGGACCCTACTGAGTCATACTAACCACTCCAATGGCAGTAAAACTTGAAGGTCTCCCCAGCTGGACTCATAATTGTAGGATTAAACCAGTTGTTTCCCTCCCAGAGACTCCAGAATATAACTGTGAACCCTTGGAGGACCTCAAACCACTGTTTAGAAAGTCCCCAGCCTCCTCCAGCTAAAAGGATAAAAAGAGATGAAATTATATCTGCCCTTTTTCCTTTTGGCCCTGCCATAGTCACCTTTAATTCCTACCAGGGAAATTGTTCTTTTGCTATAATTTTCTTGTGCCTGTTTTGGTCTTTGTTTGCTTAACCTCTTTGCCAAGTTCGTCTTCTTCAGGGTTTAAGCCCCAAGTTCTCCAGCCCACTGGACCTGGTGTCAGGCATGTTCCGGAGTCTGACCCCTTGGATGTGAAGTCTGACCCCCTTGAACTGGACCCAGAGAGGCAGGGACAGCTCTATGCCCCTTGCCAGCAGGAAGCACTTACAGAAGCTGAGACCTTCGTCCTTTACCCCAAAGGAATTTGGGTCCCATTTGTTTGAGGGGGGAATGATGGGGTGTAGGCTCTGAGACCTCGCCCCCCC
>CM053593.1:372285114-372307123 GCA_028646575.1 Pseudocheirus occidentalis
ATCCCTCTTGCATTGATCTCATTAACTCCACCTGAAGTCCCTCCCCAAACTCATTACTGGAGTCTGACCTCATTGACTGCTCCTAAAGACCCTCCCCAGGCTCCTCCTCTGAACCACCCCTAGATTCGTTTGTATATAAGATCCCATATTCCCTCCATCTTTGTGAGAGCACCATGAAATGGCCTAGCAGAGACTTGCTCTGGGAGAGCACCATAGAATGACCTAGTATAGACTAGCTCCTTAAGAGTCTACCCCATATGGCGAATTTGAACTTTCAATAAACTTTGCTTTTTCTTTGGCTGAGAAGACTTAAGTGGAATTCTTTCTGCAGGACCCAGCATGTTGGTATTTTGGGGTCTCGGGCAGCCCTAACCCTCTTTGGGTACCTCTTCATTTTGGAAGTTTCTTTTGCCTTGGTCATCCTGTATTTAGGGCTCTGTATTCAGTTCTGAATGCAGCATTATAGGCAAGCATTTACTAGTGGGAATGGAGTCAAAGGAGGACAACCAGATTGCCACCACTGAACTTTCCATATAATTATGAAGGAACTGGAAATGTTTATTCTAAAGAAGAGAAGAATTGGGGGTGGCAAGGGCATGGCATCCATCCTCAAGCACTTAAAAGGATTTCATATGGAAGAAAGCTCAGACTTCCTCTAGTCCCAGAAGGCGGCAATAGGAAGAGTGGATTGAAGCTGAAGAGAGCCATGTTTCAGTTAGTATAAGTGAAACTTTTTGTAAGAATTAGAACCATCCTGAAGTGGGAGATTTAAAGGATCATTTGCTTAAAGCTAGAAGGGACCTTAGGGAACAACTCCCCCATTTTACAGAGAGAGAAACTGAGACCAAAGGAGATTAAATGGCATGCCTCAGTCACATGGCTAGTAAGTGTCTGATGCAGGATTTGAACTCATCTCCTGTCAGCTACAATTCTATATTCTATTCACTATGTTACGTAGCTGCCTAATGGTACTGAGATCCCCCTCGTTGGAGTTCTTGAAGGAAAAACTGAATATCCATTTATTGGGATGGCATAAAGTGGATCCTGTTCAGATGTGAGTCGAACTTGATGGCATCTTTTCCAGCTTTAAGAACTTGTGATTCTGAGTCTATGTATAATTCTGTAGGCCAAGTGAAGTCACTGCTTATTTGGGCAGGGGAGTCATGTGATCAGTCCTGTACATTAGAGAGATTGCTTTGGCAAGGCTTACTGAAGAGACAAGAGACAGGAGGTAGGAGAATCATTTTAAAACTTATTAGAATAGTCTGGGATGAGGGTCTGGACCAAGGTGGTGAGAGTAGGAGGAGAAATGAGGGGTCAGAGTTAATGGAGAGTCATTATGTCTTGGCAATTGAGTAGAAGTGGTATGAAAAAAGAAAGAAAGAGTCAAAAATAAGTCCAGCATTTTGAGCCTGTATATCTGGGAAGATGGTCTTGTCACTGATAAAAATTTACAAGCTGGGAAACTGACAAGGAATAAGTTGTGAGGGAGGAGGAATAATGAGCTTAGTTTTTGATGGGTAAATTTGAGATGCCATGGAGAATTACTGATAGGGATCTCCAGCAGACAGTTGCAGACCTGGTCCTGGAGCTTGGGATGAAGATTTGGCTTGGGGAAGGGGAATATAGAGGTTTGGAAATCTGTGTAGAGGTCTAAATTGTAGCTGTAAAAGAGATGAGATCATCAAGGAAGGAATTGTGGGAAACAGAAAAGGGGAAGGGAATAGAGAGAGAAAAAGGGAAAGGAGAGAAAGAGAGGGAGAGGGAAAGGGAGAGAAGAAAATGAAGGAGAAGAAGAAGAAGAGGAGGAGGAGGAGGAGGAGGAGGAGGAGGAAGAAGAAGAAGAATAAGAAGAAGAAGGAGGAGGAGGAGCAGGAGGAGGAGGAGCAGGATGATGATGAGGAGGAAGTTGAAAGGAGGAGGAGGAGGAAAGGGGAAGGGGAGGTGGAAGAGGGGGTGGAGGAGATTTGGAAGAACTTTGGGGGACAGTCTCTTGCAAGACAGGAGGAGAAAGAGGGGTTACTGAAGAAGAATAAAGAACAGATAGAGACCTGGAACTGGAACCAGGACAGCAGCATGCTGCTGAAGCCGAGGGAGTGGGAGACAACAAGGTGAAGCTTCTCAGCTCCACCAAGTCAGTCAATCAGTCAGCAAGCCTCTGGATGATTATATGCTACATACATTTTGCTAAGGGTTGAGGATGCAAAAAATGGCAAAAGCACAGTCCCTGCTCTCAGTAAACCTACATTCTAATGTGAAAACAAAAATGCACATCTTTCTGTAGTGCATGCAAGGTTTATACAATGGAGTTAGAGAATCAAAGTAACTGAAATTTGTATTTTATAGTGACTTGCCTGGGGTCAGGAGGCAGAGGTAACATGTTGGAATATAAACTCAGGATCCAAAATGATCTCAGCAGACTAGAGAGGTGTGACAAATCTATTATGTTGACAAACGATGGGAGTAAATATGAAGTTCTGAACTAGGGTTCAAGACGCTGCCAGAAAGCTATTCATGTGAAAGAGAGAGTGGAAGGCAGAGGCTAGGGTAAAAATGTACACATAGTAAAGTTTCAGAGATCTACAAAAAATCATAGACTACCATTTGCCAGTAGGCAGATTAAATACTTTGCTATGATAATAATTTAAATTCTAATAAATACATTTAGTTATATGATATTTATTATAAAATTGCTGTTCTATAATAATAATGAGAATAATAGAACGAGCTATCATTTATGCAGAATTATTTCAGGTATTCAAAGTATTTCACATGTTATCTCGTAACAACCTAGTGAGGGAGATGTTATTACTATCCCCTTTTTATAAATGAAGGTTGAGGCCCAGATTGATGAAGTAGTCTGCTCAGGGTCATGCAACCAGTAAAGTGGAGGAGGTATGACAAAAAGTCCTAGGCCAGGCTTTGCTGCCCTGTATAGATCAAATGTGTCTGCAGATGGATGAAGGAGACATCTCCCATGCTGGGGGTTGTGGGAAGGGATGGAGGGAGCCTTCTCAGTCCAAACTGGCGATGAGTTTATTAACACAGATGATCAATAGCAATAGGTCCTCATCAATTTGATATCTAATTTAAAATGTTGAGGTCTCAATGTGCTCATTAAATAACATAATAGATTTACATATTTTAATTATGCTCCATCGATTCTGAACATAATGTAATTAAAAGACTTTTCAGGAGGCAGGATTAATGAGTGGGGTGGCCCAACATATGGTATGAGGTGCTGTGTGGAGTGGACTGGGGTGAGAAGACGTGAATGTTGTTCCTTGGTGAATAAAGCGTCAGCTCTAGCAAGTGAGCCACAGACAGCCCTGGAGTCCAATTAATGGTAATCAAAGGCTAATGAAGCACTGAGCACAAGTGTGAGGGGCCTGAAGACAGGACCAAGAAGAGACTTAGGGAGATGTGTGTGTGTGTGTGTGTGTGTGTGAGAGAGAGAGAGAGAGATAAGGTGTGTGTGTGTGTTCCTGTAAGTGTGTGCATGCAAATAGGTGGGTGCATTGAGTTTTCACATGCATGGGTGTGTGTGGGTATGTGTGTGTATGCAAGTATGTGTATACATATCTGTGTATGTTTAAGCTACAGAAATAGAGAAGGAATGCCAAAGCAAACACAATTCAGAGGAAAGAATCTTGGGTTTGGAAAAGTCAGAGATTATTGAATACAAACCCCTCATATTTACAGAGCAGGAAACTGAGGCCCATAAATGTGAAATGATTTGACCAAACACCCACAGGTAGAAAATAGCAGATCACAGAATCAAATCTAGGTAGTCAAAGTTCAAATTCAGTGTTTCAGTGTTCTTTGCCCTACAAGGTGCTGTCTCTAATAGTCACTCTATAAATCTTTTTATTGCTTTAATTAGTCAATTAATCATGCACTGCTTTGTGACATTTCTTATCTTCTATTACATATCTTTTCCTATCAGCATTATGTCTTTTCTCCCTGAGGAGACCACATGCTTTTTGAGGACAGGAATTATGGATCTTGCACATAATAGGCCTTCTTTCAAAATCTACTGAACTCTTAAAGTCCTGAAATTGGTGATTGTAAAGCCATGCCTATCCACTGCTAGAGTAACAAGTCAATTCAGGGAGAAAGTTAGGGCAACCAATAGCTCAGCATCCCAAATGAAGTCCAAGGGACATGGTCATATGACTAGGGCTGTTTCTCCAAGGTAACGATTAATATCTGTCTCCTTTCAAAAGAACAAATCTGATCTGTATGTGTGTGTGTGTATTATATATTATATATATATATATATATTCATGTAGGTATAAATAAATTTTATGCATTTTAATTCATATGTACTTTTTTCACTGTTTATAATTACTGACAGGAAATAGGAAAGGCTGCATTGTGTCTATGGATGTGTGTCTTAGTGACTGTTAAAGTAGAAAGATCACTGGCTTTAGAGTCAAGGGACCTGTATTCAGATCGCCCTCTAAAGTTCACTACATTTATGACCTTGGACGACTGACTTAATTTCACCTGAAATTTCCCTCAGCTTCCTGAAATTTATGATGCCAGGGTTGGACTAGGTGACATTTGAGATCCCTTTGACCCTAGGTTTTTATGATCTTCTGTGTGCGTGGGTACATACACACACATGTACGTACACACACACACACACACACTTTGTGGAAGGAGCAGAGTTTAAATTCAACAAAACAAATATTTGCTTATTTTTCAAACAAGCATGTAGAAAGTAGCATTTTGGGGGTTGCTTTTCAAAGCAACTAGTTGATTGATTGTAATCATTATTCCAGGACCCAGCAAAGTGTCTTGTTCAAAGAAGGAACCTCTGAACTGCTCGTTATCCATTGATATGTTCACCATACAGGTTTATATGTATAGGCACAGCCTTATAAAGGCTTTCGTAATTCAACCATTTTTATTGGTTGGTGACTATTTTGAAATAAATGATTTTTTGAAGTATCTGACTGCTCCTCTATCATCTCTTCTCCTTCAGGCATCTTACGACGTCTTATACTGTCTTCACTTTATCCTTCTCCTCCTTCTCTCACTCTCTCTTCACCCTTTCACAGTTTTGCTTTGTGACCTCAGCGCTTCACTGAAACTACACTGTTCAAAGTTACCAGTGATCTCTGAATCTCCAGAGCTGAGAGATGGCCTTTCATCTGTGCTCATCTTGTCAACTGCTTAGCTGCATTTGACACAATTGACTGTGCTCTCCTCCTGGGTACTCTTTCCCTTCTGTATTTGTGTGATGCCGTTCTTTTCTGGACTCTCTTCGGTCTATCCTATGACTCATTCTCAGTCTCTTTTGTTGACTCATCATCCATATCATGCCCCTAAATTGTGAGTAATCTCCCAAGTTCTGTCCCATATTCTCTTCTCCCCGTACATTCCCCTCTCTTAGTCATCTCAACTGCCCCCATTAGTTTAACCATAACTCCTAGACCAATTACTTTCAGATCTATATATCCAGCCCCAGTCTGAGAGCCCCCTCTGAGCTTTGGTCTCATACCACCAGCTGCCTATTGGACATTCCAAACTAGATGTCCTGAAAATGTCTTAAACTCAACATGTCTAAGACTGAAATCATTATTTTTCCCTCTAAATCCTCCCCTTTTCTAAAGTTCCCTCCTTCTTTTAAAAGAATCACATCCTTCATGACCTCAGCCTTATTCTGAACTTTTCATTCTCCCTCACCTCATGTGTCCAGTCAGTTGCCATCTCTTAGTATTTTTATTCACAAAAATTTCTTGCTTCTAAACCACACCACTGCCATCTTTGTTTAAACCTCATCGTCTCTTGCCTAGAACAGGTGATTGGAACAGCTTCTTATTTGGTCTTCCAGCCTCATCTTTACCCACTCCAATCCATTCCCTATTCAACTGCTAAAGTGATTTTCCTTAAGCCCAGATCTGACCATGTCCCTCTTATCCTCAATCCTCTCAGTGGCTTCCTATTATCTAAAGAATAACATATCAGCTGCTCTGTTTAGTTTTTAAAACCCTACACAACCAGCCTTAATGAGCATTTCTCTCTGTCCTGTACTATGAGACCTCGTCCAAGTACCCCCATCTCTGCTCTTTACACACAACGTTACTGCCTCCCACCTTGGGGCTTTGCATTGGCTCTTCCTTCCAATCTGGAATGAGTTCCCTCATCATGTAGACTTCATACACTTTCTTTTTTTTTAGTATTTCAGTAATATACATTGAATACATAACATTGATTACAAACAAATGTACAACTTTTACATTGCAAAACAATTGAAGAGTTTAAGAAGTAGAACAGAGTAAATAACCCATGACAAATTTCTAGTAAGTAGCTGGTCTGGTTTCTATAATCAAATATAAGATTTCCTTTAGGAGGCAGCTCAGGCACCATCTTCTACATGAAGTCTGTCTTGCTTTCCCCAATCTCAAGTGCCCTCCTTCCCAAATTACCTTGAAGTCAACCCCTTTATACAGATTGATATTTATTCCTTTTATATCTATGTCAAATATTTTTTTACATCCCCTTACTGTCTCTCTTCATTAGGAAGTGGGTTGGAGACAGTTTAGTTCTTTTTACTTGTGTAACTCCTTGTTTGGCACATTCTACTTCCCCTTGCCATCCCCATCACAACATATATTAGGCTGCCTATAGAAAATGCCATTACCAGTAAAAGTCAGTTAGGATGCTCAGTAGATAGAGCTCCAGAGCTAGTGTTAGGAAGACTTTGTAAATTGTTGTTGTTGAGTTATTTCAGTCATGTCCAACTCCTCACGACCCCATTTGGGGTTTTCTTGGCAAAGATACTGGAGTGGTTTGACATTTCCTTCTCTAGCTCATTTTACAGACAAGGAACTGAGGCAAGCAGAGTTAAGTGACTTGCCCAGGGTCACACAGCTAGGGAATGTCTGGTGCTGGTTTTGAACTGAGGTCTTCTTGACTCCAGGCCTGGTGTTCTGTACACCACCCTACCTGTTCTATACACCACACCTATCTTAGTGGCATTGCCATTACTTTAAAAAATTGGTACGAATTTGTCTTGATATCTTTTCTTTGAAGTTTGTTGTATATCTCTATCTCTATCTCTGTATCTCTCTATATCTCTGTATCTATCTGTCATCTATCTATCTATCTATCTATCTATCTATCTATCTATCTATCTATCCATCATCTATCTATCTGTTTGTCTGTCTGTCTGTATATCTATCTGTATATCTTTGTTTCTGTGTTGTCTCCCTCATCAGATTGTAAGCTCCTTGGGGGCAGGGACTATCTTTTCTCTGTTTTTGTATCCCTCCACACACTTAGTTCAATGCCTGGAATATTAGTAGGTGCTTCATAAATGGTTACTGGTTGATCAATTACTTTTGCATCCCTTCGATTTTCATGTTATACCAACACACTATAGTGATGCGTAGATTCATAGATGGACAGGGCTGGGAAGGGATGTCAGGGAGCACCTAAGCCAATCCTCTTGTTCTGCTGAAGCTGAGTCTTATGCCCCATATTGACTCAATTTCATCATAGCAAAGAGGAAAGAGTTCCGGGATCAGAGGACCCAGATTGCAATCCCCATTCTGCTCCTCATTATCTGTGTAGCTTTGGGCAAATCATTTAACATCTCCAGGTCTCGATATCCATCTGTAAATAAGGGATTTGTACTGGATGACCTCCTTCTGGTGTTAAACATATAATACTATGACTTTTCTGGGACCCAGTTTCCTTTTTAATAACCAGAAGAGTTGGACTTGGATATTTCTAAGGTCCCTCCAGCTCCAAAGCTATGATGCTGTGCTCTGAGTCTCCTGGCTCACTGTCTTGGTCTTTTTCTAAGATGCTGTGCTGTCTCACCTGATACAGAATCTTTATCTCTCTGCTCTCAAACCAATGCCAAACCAAGGACTGCTTTGTGTTGCTAAGGATAAAGCCAGCCCTGAGTGTGGCTGGAACATCCAATAGGTGCATTTTCACACATTTCTGGACCTTTGGCTAAGCTGGGCTGTTTCTCTCTTTAGGTCAGCTCCATCATAAATACCTGGAAGCATTTCTGTACAGAATTGCCCATGCAGTGCACAAATATCCCAGGCCTACATGCAGGCCTCTGATACAGGCCTAATAGTGACCATAACTTAGTTTTATTGCCCAGGGCTGAGTATCCTTGGTCCCAGAGGAACCTGGAGTGCTTGGCAATCTGTATCTTAAATTCATTTCACCCTCTACTGACCATCAGTAGCCTCTGGAGTAAGGCATGATTGCTACTTACCTGGGCACTGTAGGCCAATAACGCAGCTTAGGATCAGAAGTAAACAGGCCCCAGTTCATTGAAAATGACCAGGAGGAGGCCTCAGTTTACTCATCTGTTAAAAGAGGGGGTTGGGCTGAAAGATGTTTAAGGTTCCTTCCAGACCTGAATCTCTGGGTCTCTGAGCCTCCATTCTTTTGGTAAGTGCCTACTGTGTGTGAGGAGCTATCTGCATCCCTTAGATCTGCATGGTACTTTGTGACTCTGTGTGCTTCCATGCCCATTCTCTCATTTGATTTTACAAATAATCCTATAAGACAAGGAGGGCAGTAACTATGGTCACCCATTTAATAAGGTATGTAAGTTCCAAGAAAAGATGTAGAGAATCCACCCCACAATGTTCACATGGATTATTTGTGCGCAGCCTCTGGCAGAGCCTTCTCAGCTCATGTTGGCCTGGTCAGCCACATTCAGACACATTGTACCTTGACTTCAGCATAGTGATGTCATTTCAGTCCTCTTTGAGAAAAAAAGGACCACAACCAACGTTAATTTTTTTACTTAATCGTATTTTTTTTCGATTACATGTAAAGATAGTTTTCAACAGCCATCTTTGTAAAATTTTGAGCTCCAAAATTTCCCCCCTCCCTTCTCTTCCTTTCCCTACCCCCTCCCCAAGACAGTAAGCAATCTGATAAAGTTTATACAAGTACAATCATGTTAAACATGTTTCTACATTAGTCATGCTGTGAAAGAAGAATCAGAACAAAAAGGAAAAGCCAGGAGAAAGAAAAACAATCAAAAGTAAAAATAGTATGCTTTGGTCTGCATTCAGAGTCTATAGTTCTTTCTCTGGAGTGCTTAGCATTTTCTATCAAAAGTCCCTTTGAGTTGTTTTGAATCATTGCATTGTTGAGAAGAGCTAAGTCTAAGTTGACTGTAATACAATAGCAATCAATATTACGTTGCTTTAGTGTTGGATGTTACAGTGGTTAGTATCCTGGACTCAGAGTCATGAACACCTGGACTCAAATCTGGTCTCAGACACTTATTTGCTGTGTGACCCTCCCTGGGCAAATCGTTTTACCTGAGCTCGCCTCAATGTTCTCATCTGTAAAATGGGGACAATAGCAGCTACCTCTTTAGGGCTGTGAGGACCAAATGAGATACCTGTAAAGTGCTTAGTGCAGCACCTCACATACTGCAAGTGTTATATAAATGTTATTGTTATTAGTCAGAAGACTTTGATTCAAAACCTAAACCTGCCCCTTGCTGACTGTGTCTTTGGACGAGTCGTATAGAATTATCAAAAAGTCTCAAATGATTTAATGAACGGAAGTCTTTTATAAAATCAGCCTTGCCTCAGTTTACCCATCTGTCAAATGCTTACTATTATCCCAAGTCTCCAAACTCCTTGGTAACAGAAACCTCTGCCTTCTTCAACAATACTCTTTCCAAAACACAAAATAGTGCGAGTTCAGTAATCAATGAACCTATTCAACTCTTCCTTTTTCAACAAGATGTTTGGCCCAGGCTCTTCCACACCAGGCATAGCCCAAAAGCTGGAACTTGCCACCCAAACAAAAAAGAAGTTCAGAAAAAAATCTAGAAAATCCCAACCTTTGACCTAAGCCATATAGACTATCAATGGTACACAGGATTCTTCACCTCTAAGAATCCTAGTCTGTCTCCAAGATGCAGATCAAGTATCACCTTTTGTAGTATTTCCTGATTCCCACCTTTGCACCTATATTGTAGATACTTACATATCATACGAATGTAATTTCTCCTGCATTAGAATGTAAGCTCCCTGAGGGTGGAGACAGTTTCTTTTTATTTTCTGTAATTCCAGTGCTTAGCACAGTACCTGGTACACTGGAGGCTTTGAATACATGTTTGTCTATTGATTACTGATTGATTGGCTTATCTTTCTGCCTTGGAACATGAAAAAGAAGAGTCTACTTCCTTTTACAGTCAACACCCCTTTGATGGAATATTTTTGTCTTTTTTTTGACACACAATTCTTTTTTGATAATATACCACAGTTCATCCACACCCTTTCTCCAAGGATGCCCAGACAGCTGAGAAAGGATGGGATGACCACATAGGAAGAGCAACATGGCTGTTGACCCCAATTTGAATGAGCCACCAACTAGAAGCCTTCTAGGGGGATGGAAGACTTGCCATCTGCACCCAAGTCACTCCATTCAAAGTCCTCCAAGCCTTATCATTTGGGCTGATGCTGTGCCCTTCAGTCCCTGGGCATTGTCATCTGACCCACAGTGTACTTTGAGAACCCATGGGCCTTGATATCACCTACTGTTAAAACTCCAGATTGCTGAACCTTGCTATCTGCCTTGCAAAAGAACTCTTTTATATGTCTTGTCTCCCTCAACTAGAGTTAAGGAGGACTTGACCTCAAATCATGTCTCTGTTACTTATTATATGTGTAGTTGTGTTTGTCCTTTGTTCTCGAAGAGGACCATGATATCACATCAGGAAGATAATGACATAACTTGCAGTTGACTTTGATTTCGGTGAGGGAGGGCTGTGCAAGGTCACCAGCCTCATTTTCTCCTCTGGAGCTGTCTGGGTCCAATGACCTGATATTCACCAGGATGATTGGAGATGACCACTTACACGTTATCTGTATAACAATCCCACTAAACAAGTAACTCAACATCTCTGGCCTTCTGTTCGCTCCTCAGGAAAGTTATAGAGTTGGATTTCATTGGACTCTGAGTTCCTTTATACTTCTAAATCCGTGACTTTTTGATTTTAGCTTTGCCCCCACCCCCAATACACACACACACACACACACACACACACACACACGTGTGCACGCACACACAGGCACACACACTCTTGAATTTGCTCCAGGAGCCATTCTAACTCCTTACTGCTCTGGATCTCACCTCTCTGTCTCAGTTTACTTAGTAAGATTTCTTGAAGCTGTCAAGTTAGAGACACCCACACCTCACACTCTGATGGAATGATTTCTATGCTTACACCACTACTTAATTCTTCCTCTCCATTGATTTGTCATTTTAATGTTAAATAACAAATGTGGACTGTTGCCATGATATTAAGGGATGGCTTCCTTCTTTCTAACTTTGGATTTATGTGTCTGTTTATTTACTGATAAATTTAAGTGGTCCCTATCGCCTTTCACACATAATCCCTCAAATCCTTAGGATTTGTTTTCACAATTGATTAGAAAAGTCAATGCTATACTCGAAGGATTAGAAAAAGAAATATATGGAATCTACTTAGGGCTCTGTTATCTCATGGGCGACCAGGATGCCTCCAAAACTTACGTTGCCACCTTTTTCTAGGATGTGTTGGGGAATCTTATATTCATATTCACGATTATAAATATCAATTTGAACTACTTTTATAACTTCTAAAAAGAGTTAAAGAGCACAAAGTGGATGAAGTTGAACCAGAAACAACCCCTTGCTAATGTTTACATAATGTTTACAATGACTACAATAATACAAAGAAAAGCAAACAAAAAAGAAGAAGAATGTTGAGGAACTGGAATGTCTCATCTTGAGACATGGTGGACTCTTGGCACAAAATGTCATAACTACTTTCCCTGTTTAGGATGGTTTTGAATAAATATTTTTTCTGTCATAAGGGAAGGTACAGTAGCCTAGTAGGAAATTGGTGATCATATTATGGAATGCAGTTATGTTTTATAATTTGTCATTGTTCAGTTTTTTTTTAGTCCTGTCCAACTCTTCACGACCCCATTTGGAGTTTTCTTAGCAAAGATATCGAAAGGGTTGGCCATTTTCTTCTCCAGTTCATTTTACTGTTGAGGGAACTGAGACAAACAGGGTCAAGTGACTTGCCCAAGGTCACACAGCTAGCAAGCATCTGGGATCAGATTTGAACTCAAGTCTTCCTAAGTCTAGGCCTTGTGCTCTATGCATGCTGCCACTCAGCTGTACCCACTCTTTAGATTTAAGTATCCATAAAACTTATTTTTGGTGTCCAGAGACATAAAGGTTAGAGATAGGGATCAAGGCCCTTTAGAATTGTTTCAGTCAGTCAATAAACATTTATTAAGTGCCTCCTGGGGATATAAAAAGGGGAAAAGGCAACACCTGTCCCCAAGGAGCTCACAGTCTAACGTGATTAGATTTAATTGTGTGATTTTATGATGATAAGGAAAGATTACCTTCTCCTTATAGTCTCATCTCAACCCCCATTATTTTCTTGACTAAGCAGCCTCAAAGAGAAAGAAGAATGACTATTCTATCCAAACTCTTTGACTCATCAATCTTACCATTATCTCAAAGAGATTCAAAGACAGTAACAAAGGCCTAATATGTACTAAAATATACATAGGAATACTTTTTTTCTGATATCAAAGACCTAGAAACAAATTGGTATTTGTAACTCAGTGAATGAACGAGAAAGTGGCATATAAATATGGAATATTATTGTGATTTAAGAAAGGAAAATTCCACGGAATTCAGAGAAAGTTGGGAAATTTCTATGAATGGACAGAGAGTGAAAGAAGGGGAACCACAGGAATAGCAGCATGATGACTATAATGAAAGAAATGAGAGTAACACTAGAAGGAAGCTAAACTGGAACAGAAAGAGGAAACATAGTGATACATTGCTCTGTCTTCACAATACTGATGCAGGGCATCTTATCTTAGGGCAGAATATTTGATTTTTTCTGATGTGGTATCATTTGAAGAGTTTTGTATTGTCTTCCTGTATTTCAATGAGGTTCCAAATGGGAGTTGGGGGAGCATTTTCAGAAATGACAAGGTATAGGGGATAAAGAGTTGGAGCCAGAAAGACCCGGGTTCAAATCCTGATTATTTAACTGCTTCTGATCAAGGCCATTCATAAACTGCGGGCTTTCTAAGGTCTCTTCTAGATGGAAATCTGTGATCTTCTGATAAAACAGAAGGCAAGAATAAAAGTTACTACAGACTACCCAGAGATATGTAGAGACTGGGAGCTGGGCCAGATAAGCCCCTGAGAGGTTTGTGATTTTATGATAATGAGGTGAGAGAGATTCACATCACTCTACCTTCTTCTTACAGTCCTTTCTCAGAAGCATTAGCATATTCACCCTCATTTTCTGCACAGCTCAGCAGCTGTGAAGGGTAGGTTGAGCTATTCCAATAGAAGGGGATATTGAGTGCTTGACCCCTTCTTCAGGAACACATAGCTTCCCTGTAGTGGGAAAGATTTTAGTAGATTTTAAAGAAGATCTATGTACAAGACCCTAACAAACCTTGCTAAACTGGGCACTGCTACCCAAAGGAAACCTTGCCAAAAGTGAGGCTCATTTAACAGCAGGACATCTCAGAGCTGGTCAAGACACTGAGGCTAAGCAAGCCCACATTGGTGGGGCAAGTGATTGGGTGCCAGAGGAAGCCTGGAGAGATGGTCAGTGACACAACAAAGGCAGAATAGCCACAAACTCCAGGAATATGACAAAAGATGAGGTTGCCAGCAAACATTGATTAGGCAGGGGTCTAGGCAGGTAGATGGAACCTAGCCATACGAACTTATCCCAAAGAAGACCTGAGGAAATAACACATGACCACAGTTCTTGAGAAGGTGGAATACTGCTATGAAAGAAATACTTAGTATACTTCACTTTGGGGCAGAAATCTGCTGGAGACAAATTTATTAATTATATTAAGCTAAGTATTTCTGAGGGAAAGGGAGAGGGTGTCATCTTGTCTTGAAAATCCTCCTTTCCATATCTTTTTCCAGTTACAGTTTCTAGAGTTCAAAAAAAGGGACAAAATCCTATAAGATAAAACCTAGTTTAAAAATTCAGGTAAAAGCTCAATTGACAATTTTGATTCATGAAACAAAGAAATAGTCACTTAGCTTCTAGGACAGCACTGGAGAATAATTTTTTTTAAAACCACTTAATCTCTCTTTGACTACTTACCTCTAGGGATTCTCCTTTTTTCCTGGTCAAAGGTGAACTCAAAAGATGCTTCTTTTAATTGAATTAATCAAACACATTATTCCTATTAGTCTTCATTGCTTTGATCAGTTTCAGGGAGGAATGCTTCCTGGGCTGATCAAACCTCTCCTATTAAAAATGGGTTAGGCCTTCAATAAGAATAATACAAGAGACATTTCAGTGAAGAATATCATTTCAGAATTGATAAAGATTTATAAGGTTTACCATTTGGATTAGATCAAAATTGAAACACTATCCTAATATTATTTTGTAATGTGTAGTATAAAGAGAGAAGGAAGAGGGGTGGGAGATTTGTATGTTTCAATACTGGGAAGAAAATTAAGCCAGTGATTCAAAATCAAAGGATGGAATCCATTTGCTCAGAATAGGAAACTGAGGCAAGGTCTTTCAGTTCTTAAGAAGGTGGCGAATGCCCCCTTACTAACTAGAATTGAGCCAGTCAATCAAAGTCAGACTATCTTTGATATGATCATTTCAGATGATGAAAGGCACGGTGTTTAGTTAACAACATTATAAAAGAAAATTTTATCCAGTCACCGTTGACCTGCTGTTGCCTTCTTCTGGAATAGTCGGAGAAGAGGGCAATTGTCTCTCTGTCTCTATCTTTCTGTATCTGTTTCTCTGTCTTTTTGTATCTCTGTCTTTCTGTCTCTCCCTGTCTACTCTTGATTCCCCTTCCTTCTCTTCCTCTTCTTCCTTCCTCTCTTCTCTTTTCTAGACTTTATCCTCTTGTTATTTGTAACTCCATGGCATATTCTCCCAATCTACTTCATCATTCTGGAAAGTCCTCTCATCACTCGATGGCATGTCCCCCTTGCAAGATGAGGTGAGGGATCATAATGATAGGTAACATTTATGGAGCAAATATGTGCCAGCCGCTGTGCCAAACTGCAAATATTCTGTCATTTCATGCAACAGCCATGGGTAGAAAGCATCAGAGATGTTAAAATATACATACATACACACACATCTACATGCGCATGCATGGAGAGAGACAGAGACAGAGAGACAGAGACAGAGAGAGAATGAAAATGTTGGCTAAATTGAGCCCTAGTCCGGGCAATCTGATCCAAGCCACACCGGCTACCATTTTGAAGCACTAATTATGTACAATAATGATGTGGTAGGCACTGAGGTGACAGAAACAAAACGAAAAATCATCCTTGCCCTCGAGGAGCTTCTGTTTTCTTGGTTCGTAATATATGAGGCATGACGGCCAAGACCAGTTCTACTTTCCTTTGAAGGGGGGAAAATGCACGGACTTCATCTGAGTTTGACTGATCACAAGAGCTGCAGGGAACGGGAAGGATAAAGTCCAGTGTAAGTAGTTTAACCCTTGGACTGATCTGTGAAAAGCAATTCCCATCTACCCCCAAACTTCTTGTCTGGCTTCCAAGGAGAGAAAAACAGCACAGAGAATGATGCACATGAAAAGCCCCCGGGAGCAGTGCCTTTCCCGAAGGGGATTATCATCCTTGGCCCCAAAGGAATTAGAAGGGAGGATGAAATTGAGAATTGAATCAGATCATTTTAAGAGAGGCTGGACCATTGATATAGTCATATTCTCCCGTATATGGTTTCCTGGGAACCAGGGAGTGGGTGGGCGGGAATACGGAGGGATATGTTACAAAATACATAAACAGAAGGAAGTGAAGAGATAACGAGGATATTTTTTGCTTTTTAACCTCAGCATGAACAATAAAGCACAGTGTGGATCCTGTATGTAGTGGTCATTATGGCCTTTCCACGTATTGGACAGCCCACTTAGTCCCTTAGGGAGCAGGTTATTCTAGGTTCTTCATCAGGCTGACCCCTTGGCCTCTGCAGCCACCAGCTCCATCTGCTAGGACTCTGAAAGCACCATGTACAGACTCAGCCCCAACCCTATCCCAGGCTGTGAAACTGAGTCAGTCCCTAGTGTGAGAAAGAGGTGTAGAAGGTGCTGGGATATTTGCCTCCCCCATCCCACAAGGACAAGCACAGCGATGGAAGAGGCAGGTAAGGAGAGACCAGAGAAGAAGGGGGCAAGCCATGAGAGGGGGAGAGGCTGTGCAGGAGATAAAGATGACAAAATACCCAACGGGCTTTTTTTGAGAAAGCTTAAGTGGCACAACAGATAGAGTGCCAAGCCTGGAGTCAGGAAGATCTGAGTTCGAATCTTTACTTAGACACTTACCATTTATGTGACCCTGGACAAATCATTTTGCCTCAGTTTCCTCATCTGTTGTTATTATTCCCTTTTACATATGAGCTTAAGGAAATTCATCTCTCCATTTAATTATCTATCACCTATCTACCCATCTATCTATCTATTTATCCATCCATCTGTCTAAAATCTATCTATCTATCTATCTATCTATCTATCTATCTATCTCCATAGTCATACATATTATTATTCAGGATACATAAAAAGGGGGAAAATGTGGTCCCTGCCTTCGAAGAGCTAGTCATGGGAGACAAGACTTAATATTTATGAAAAAATTGGAAACAAAAAAAAATAATTATCAGTAAGAATTCTTAAACACTTCAGAAATGTTATTTATGTTACATGGGGTCAGTGTAGGGAATCCATACTGACCACAGCCCAACTCTAGCTTTGTAGACAGTCTTCAAGAGTATCCATGGCCAAATAGTTCACCATTTCCCCATCTACAAAATAAGGGGCTGTAAAGTAGCCTTTGACATGTCTTCCTTCTGTAGACCTATGAGCCCTTGGTCTTCATCTAGCTTGTGTGGTGGCAAGCAAAACTCTGCCCACCCTTCAGAGGCCCACTTGAGTCTCATCTCTTCCAATAAGTCACTAATTCTTCCAATTACAATCTCTGTGTCCTAGACCCAATTAACTTCTCCAGGCCTCAGTATCCTCTCCTGTTAATTAAGGGAGTTGGACTCAGTGACCTCTAAGGTCCTTTCCAGATACAAACTTATGATCCTGTGAACTCTGAACCCATACTGATCTTTGCTTCATGACTGGATAACTGATAATGGCTTGCTGTTTGTACATCACAAATTTAGGGACTTGTGTATTCTCTCATCATCCACTAAGCCTAACTAAGGTCTGACATGGGCATCTCATTGTAGTATAGGTTTAAATTTGGAGTCCCCAAAACTGGGGTACAGGGTCAGTTCTGTTAGGTTCCACTAAACTGGAAAAGCTTTAGCCACAGGCTTGGTCATGGGACATTGGCCTGTCAAACTTAGATGGTGAAGTATTTGGCAATAGAAACTCTTGAAGATATATCCATCTCTAACTGTGTCATGGATGTTAAGTCTTGTCTCCCATGACAACCTTGAGGAGGGCAGGTACCACATTTTTTTCTCTTCTTGTGCCACCACACAAGATAGATGGAGCTGTGAAGAGAAAAGGAGGAGGAGGATGAAGGGGATGACGAGGAGGAGGAGGAGGAAAAGGAGGAGAAGGAGGAGGGGAGAGAGAGAGAGAGAGAGAGGAACTGGGTAATTAGATGGATATATGAGTGAAAGAATGAATAATTAGACAGACAGAGAGATAGATAGATAGATAGATAGATAGATAGATAGATAGATAGATAGATAGATAGATAGATAAATGGATGGATGGATGGATGGATGGATGGATGGATGGATGGATGGATGGATGGATGGGTGGGTAGATGGATGGATGGATGGATGGATGGATGGATGGATGATAGGACATTTATTACATACTTTGTAACAGGTAGTGTGCTAAGTGCTAAGTCAGTTTCTACCCTCAAGCAGCTTACCTACACATAAAAGGGTGATGAAAGGATGCCCTTGAAGGGGTAACATGGCAGGTGGAGAGAGTTGGGGTAGGCAACCTCTAAGGTCTCTCTCAGCTCCTATGAAGCCATCTAACCTCCATGGGCCTCAATTTCCTCCTCTATAAAATGAAAAAGCTGAATGAGATGATCTCCACATTAAATTTGAGCCCTACGTCTATTCTCCCATGATGTTACCTTCCAGCTCCAAGACGTGGCCAGCATTTCCTCTCCCATTTTAGGATTCCTGACCACAGAGCCAAGGCACAGGGTAGGAAGAATCCAAACAGTGTTATCAGGGGAGAAACACTGTGTAGTGGTGTCATCTCCAAGGGGGTGAATCAGATCTATCGGTGTTCAGATGCTGAGGTTTCCCCCCCCCCAACACACATATCTAATCCTAGCAAACTCACGGCTTTCCAAATCTTTAAGCCTGATCAGAGATAGAGAATACAATAGCTGACTTAAATAGGAGCAAATAGAGAGAAGAGGAGGGAGAAATAAATAAATAAATAAAAGCTTTCACATAAAATAAAGAATTCTGACTTTTTGTGTGTGAAGACAGAACATAACTCTCCCTACCCAAAGTACAATAAAAAACCTTTACTGAAGAGAGGAGATCTTTGTCAGGAATTGTATCTCATTCAGTCCTATTGTTTCACTGTGTTCCTTTCCGAATGAAAGAAATTTATCTTGCTTTTTTGTTCCCGGGGCTTCTTTAATTCTCTTTTCCAGTGACTCTTCCTTAACATTTGAAATTGAGTTCTCCGAAGCTACGGCCCCTCTTCCAGCAGGGAACATGTTTGTGCTGAGCTCTTTTCATCTAATGCAATTATCTTCCTGCTTATTCCCATTAGTTGGAGAATAGTGAATCAGACAGGACAGACAGTGCCTTTTACAAGGGATGCTTCATTCCCTTAATGATTCCTTTCCTTGGCAGCCTTCCTGAGAAATATGCAAAAGTTCTACTAGTGTATACAGACATCATTCACTCGGTCACTTAGCAGACATTGAAGTGACTGTCACGAGTCCAGTTTGATGAAGATAAGGAATGAATAGTGAAGTTATGAAATGGTGAAGATAACAATCGTAAATTTAGAACTGGAAGGAATATTAATGTAAGTTCCTCGTTTTTCAGATTTGGAAACTGAGGCAGTGACTTTAATTTATTTCCCTCCCCCATCAAGAGATTATACAATAGGAGAGACAATACATCCTATATCCACCTTCACAAATGTGCCTACAAAGTTAAATGAGAGTCATCACAATGACTAATATGGAGAGTAAGCGCAATAAGCTTGGAAGAGGCAGAGAGGAGTCAGGTAAGTCTTCCTGGTTGAGGAATGAGATAGACTTTGAAGGCTGAGTAATTCTCCATGACACTGGCTGCAGAAAACAAGGACATTGGGTAAAGGACACAAGTGTTTCATGTGAAAAATGGAAAAAAATTTAATAATAATAATAATAATAATAATAATAAGTAGTAGTAGTAGGAGTAGTAGTAGGAGTAGTAGCAGCAGTAAAATAAATGTTTAGAAAGGGGAAAAAATCAAGCGTTCTGGACTTGCCAAACACTATATGGCCAATGTTCTGCAAATTTGAAGTCTTACAGTACGTGAGATTGATCAATCAGCATTTGCTACGTGCTGGGCTCTGAGAGAGGTGGTATAGTACATCAGAAAGAATGCTGGTTTTGGAGACAAAGGAACTAAGTTCAAATCTCTTCCTCTTGCTACCTCTGTAACTTTAGGCAACTCAGTCTTCCTGGGCCTGGTTTTGCCTACTGTTGTTTTTCATTTTTGAAGAAGACTGATGACATCACAGGTGAGGTCTTGACATGCATATAAATTGGATTTAATTGAGGCAGAGTTGCACAAACTCATCAACCTTACTCTCTGTTCAAGAGTCATCAAAGTCCAGCAGCAGGAAAAAAGCCAGGATGATTGGTGACATCCTGGGATGCAGTGAATGAACTTGGCATCTTCCATATCTGACTAAGCTCCAAGTGCTCCACAGTACCTGCTTCAGCCACCTTCATGGGCCGTTGGAACAAATTGTTCTCATCCACCCATATCACCTGGGGAAGTCTCTACATGCTTGGGATAAACAACCCCCTAACTCACAGATGGAGTTGAGATCTGTCAACCTGATTTAGCCCATCTGCCAAGATGATTTACAGGTATGGCCACTTAGAATGCTAGAACTTCTTGGAGCCTACTATAAATGATTATAAAGAGAAGAGCAAGTTGTAGGTAATAGATTTGCAGTTTCATGTGCAATCATCTTTTTATTATTCAATTATAGCAATGTTTTATTTCATGAGTTAAAAATTATATATACATATACAAATACACATACACACATACACATACATAAACATCTACACACATACCATACACATGCACACACATACACATGCATGCACATCACATACATATACATGCGAATATGCATATACATACATATGCACATACACACAGACATGCATATGCACAAACATACACATACATGTGCATATACATATACATACATATACTCACATATACATGTACATATGCACAAGCATATGTGCACATATACACACTCACATGCACATGCACACACATATACACATGCACATGCCAATACATACGCACACATGCACACATATATACATAAGTACACACACGCACATGCATATATACATGCACCTACAAATAGATGTGCACATCTATACACATGCATATGCACACATGTACATGCATGCACATACACACATGTACACATGTATGCACACGTATATACATACACATGCACATGCACATGCACACACATACACATACTCATACACATACACATACACACACATAGACATACATACACACATACACATACACATACACATACTCACACACACACACATAGACATACATACACACATGCACACATACACATACACATACACATGCACATGCACACACATACACATACTCATACACATACACACACATAGACATACATACACACATACACACATACACATACACATACTCATACACACATAGACATACATACACACATGCACACATACACATGCACACATACACATGCACATGCACATGCACACACATACACATACTCATACACACACATAGAGATACATACACACATGCACACATACACATACACATACACATACGATGAGATGCTTATACCAGTTGACCTCCAAAGTTCCTTCTGGTTCTTGACCTGTGATTGTGTAATCTTAGTAATCATATACACAAAATGCCTTGGGGACAGTAAAGTCTTGAGTCAAGCCTGCCCTGACCTACGCTACCCGTGTAACCATGGACAGGTAAGTCACTTAATCTCTAGACATCCCAGGCAGCATTCTATGACTTTTAGTTACAGTCAAGTTGTTGATCTGTAGGACATTTTCCCACGAAAGTTCCCTGTATCAATGAGCTCATAGGACCAGAGCCCTTAAAGAATGAAAGGTGGTTTGTGGTTTATTACACAGTTTTGCTGCAGAGGCAGAATTCTCCTACATCTTTTGACTAGTCATCTCCCTCAGCCCCCTCCTCCACACCCACTCCCTGCAGAGACTGAAGGCAGGAAAAGGAACGTCAGAAGGAAGGCTTTTGATTACTGTTCTTATCTGTGTATAAGTACAAATACTTCTGAGTTTCATTCCAGAGCTATGTTGAAGTATCTCCCTCTTGTTCCCTACTTGAAGTTAAGTGATACAGTGGATGGAGCACTGGGCTTGAAGTAAGAAAGCCCTGAGTTCAAATCCAGCCTCAGACACTTACTAGCTGTGTGACCCTCGGCAAGTCACTTAACCTCTGTTTGCTTCAGTTTCCTCATCTGTGCAATGTAGACAATAACACCTACTTCTCACAGTTGCTGTGAGGCTCAAATGAAACAATATTTGTAAAGTATTTAGCATAGGACCTGACACATGTGTTAAATAATGTGTTTAACAGATGTTTTTATATAATATGTAATGTATAGTCTATATAATATAATATCTAAGGTTTAATATAGAAAAATATAAATAACAGTTGTT
>CM053593.1:372307623-372369244 GCA_028646575.1 Pseudocheirus occidentalis
TGTGAAAGGTAGAGGAGGTAGAAACAAAAATACATTAATTTTTTTCAAAAGAATATAAACTCCCTGATGGTAGGCATTGGTTAATCTTTTTTTTTTGTCTTTATATCCCCTGTTCCAAGTACTGTTCCTGGGACAAAACAGATGCTTTGCAAAAGGCTGTCGATTGATCAATTCATTGTTCAGTGCAATAATCTTTCTAGTATTCAAGTGTTCATGTGAACTAATTGTCCCTGACCTGTGGTAGAGTCTCCCGAGCTCCTATTGGTCTGGTCAGTCACAGTTGGACGCCTTGTGCCTTGACTCCAACATAGCGATGCCATTTTGGTCTTCTAGAACAAAGAGACATCAACCGTGAAGCGAGTCCTTGGGTCAGAAGGTGATAAAACAGTAATATCTGAAGTGTGCTGCCTGCTGGGGTACTATCTATGAGATAAAGGTCTAAAGCCAGTTATTTCAACTAAATCTAGGTCAATGAAACACTGCCGGTACCAACCCTCTCGTCTCTTGCAAAAGCGCCCTCCTTCAGTGTTAGCACCTGCATTGTTCACCCTCCGAGCTTTTGTTATTTGACTCTAGAAAGGAGAGATCCAAGAAAGGTCCAGGAGATAGGGGTAGTACAGTCAGTTCATGTCTCTCAGCTTGGGTGATGCAGAGAAGAGAACACAGAAGGTGACCCCTGTATTATTTAGTGCCTTCAGGGGAATAGGAGAAACTGGAATTGGAGATGGAGCATTTTCAGAACTAGCGTAGAATTGAGCAAATCATGTCCCTTCCTATTTTCTCTCCCCACCCCCATCTTTCATATTTAGTAGATGTCTATAGATATGTATTTACATGCATGTCAATATGAAGATATTATATAGTTATATATAAATCTATAGTATCTACATTTCTGTCTCTGAAACATAAGCATGTATATATTTATGTGTGTAGATGTATTATATGTATGTCTACATATGTATGTGTGTTAATGGGGAGGGAGGGGGAGAGACAGAGAAAGAGAGGGAAGAAAGGGAGAGAGAAGGAGAGAGAGGGGGAGAGAGGGGAAGAGAGAGAGAGAGAGAAAGAGAGAGAGAGAGAGAGAGAGAAAGAGAGAGAGAAAGAGAGGGGAGAGAGAGGAGAGAGAGAGAGAGAGAGGGAATGAGAGAGAGAGAGAAAGAGAGAGAGAATGAGAGAGAGAGGGAATGAGAGAGAGAGAAAGAGAGAGAGAGAGAGAGAGAGAGAGAGAGAGAGAGAGAGAGAGAGAGAGAGAGAGAGAGAGCTGGGAGCTGGAATTTGAACTGATTCAGTATTCTTGTCTCTCTGGCTCTGGCAATAAGCTCTTTGGCCCTCAGAGCACATTTTCTCCTAGGCAGGGCATCCTTACCTGGTATTTGAAGCTTTACACAATCTGGCTCCTGACTTCAGTCTCATTTATGATCTATTACTTCCCTTCACACATTTTCTGTTCTAGTCAAACTGGCTTCCTAAGTTGCCTTCATACACAACATTTTATCTCCTGCACATAAAACCCACCACTGGATAATAAAATGCTTAATTGAACCTAATCCAATATCCAAATGTATGTCATGAATAGCAATGTGCAATATTAGTCATTCAAAAAGAGAAAAAAACACAACACAGTGGACTCAGCATTGAGTTATTCCTGAGTGTCGGTGCTCCAGGAAGAGCAGGTCTAATTAGACAATGACAAGGAAATAGTTGAAGAGGCTTGTAGAGATTCTTAAGAAGCTCCTGGGCACCTTTAAAGATGGGGGGCACAGAATGACAGATTTTCATCTAGAAAGAACCACAAGACAATCTGTGATGCACAGATCTCCTCCCCATCCCTGGCCCCTCCATCTGAATTCAATTCACAGTCCCTGGCTTTCTTTACCTTGACACAGATGTATCCCCAGTATCTTAGTCATCATCTGTAACTGATTTATTGGACTAACAAGCAAAAAAAGCATATACATACATACACACACACATATAGAGAGACAGAGAGACAGACAGAGAGAGACAGAGAGAGAGACAGAGAGACAGAGAGAGAGAGAGAGAGAGAGAGAGAGAGAGAGAGAGAGAGAGAGAGAGATTGAAGAAGAGAGAGAGACACAGAGAGACATGGAGACAAATACAGAAACACATAGACATAGACAGATGGATGGTCAAAGAAAGGAAAAGAAAAAACAGACAAAGATAGAGACAGGAAAAGATAAAATCAGGCAGACAGAGAAGGACAGGGAAAGACAATAGCACAGACGTGATATTTATTCCATAAGTAGTCTGACCCAGACCTGAGTACAGTGGAACTTTTACCTCCTTATTCCTGGAAGCCATGTCTCCCTGTCTCAGACTACATTAGCTTTTTTTTTGGCAGCCACATCATATCAATGACTCATATCTAGCTTGGAATGGAGTGCACCAAAATCCCAGTTCTCCTTTTCTTCAGACAAACTCTTCCCTTACTGTGCCTCCCTCATTATGTACTGTGAAGCCTATATTTCAAAACCAAGAGTAAGACTTGAAACTGATCTTTATTTGTTTTCATCTCCCTAGATGCAGTCCAATGTTCTAGCTCATGAGGATTTTCTGTTCTTTTTTGGTCTACCCTCTGTCCTTCAGTGTTAGCACTTCCTCTAAGTTTGGTGCCATCTGCAGATTTAATGAACGTGTCATTATGCCTTTATCCAAATAACTGATAAAAAATATTTAACAGCATAAGTCCAAGCCCAGATCCCTGGGGCACTTGACTGGAGAATTTCTTCGAAGTTAACATTGAGCCATTAATGACTATTAATTTAGCCAGTTGCAAACTCATTTAGTTATATTATTGCCCCGTTCATATCTCTCTATCTTTTCCACCAAGAGTATGAGAGACTTTATCTGCAATAAAGTTTACATAGAATTCTATGGCTGTGAATAGTGAAAGGCTGAAGAAATAGGATGGGGGAGGGGAAGCTGGTTGTCCAGGACAAGTATGACCACCTTGAGGGGGAAGAAAGGAAGTGGTAGGGTCAAACTTTTCCCCACTGGCCACCAGGGGGGGTCCTTGGCCCAGGACAGTTTATTCATAGCCTGGCTCAATCTCAGGGTGGGAGGGCGAAGTGAAGGGGAGTGTGAAAGTGGTCATTTCTATATACAATATGTTTTTAAGTTGTAGAGTTTTAAGTTAGTGGGAAAATCCCTACAACCTGAGAGTTTACTTTTAGCCAGATACAAAATTAATCTGTGTGTGTGTATGTGTGTGTGTGCTGGGTGTAGAATGGGGGGGATGGAGAGGAAGTAAAGGGGAGGGGGAGAAAGTGAGAATAGAGGGTCAAAAGGAAGGTGGTTTGAACTCACAGTAAAATGAGTATATCTATATACATACATGTACATATACATGTGCATACTACATACCCACACGTGCAGACACATGGATATGTATATGCTCATGTGTGTGTGTAGACATGTGTGTGGATGTGGACATGATATATAATGTGCATACACATATATACACATATGCCCTACTGTGCCTCCCTAATCATGTATTATAAAGCTAACATAACACAACACAACATAAAATAGAAATGATGTTATGTATGCATATGTATATATATGTATTATATACACACCTACACCCACATATATAGTGCTTGACAAGACCAATTCATTTCATCATTAATTGATTCGCAATATTAATAACTTCTTCTACTGAGGCTTGCATCAGACACCAGCCCTGTGGCGGGCTGAGGTGGAGAAAGGCGATGGTGGGAGATGAGACAGCCACTTTGCAGGCTGCTCCCTCCACACTCAGGAGCTTGGTACTCTCAGCAATCACTTAAACTCTGGGCTGCAATTATCCTTCTGTAAAGGAGAGATTGTAGAATTACAGATTAAGAGCTTGAAGGAATCGTAGTGGCCACTGAGTCCAAATCTGCCAGATGATTAAATCTCAGAGAGTTTAGCCCCAGAGAGGTCATGTCACTTCTCCAGGTCCCGTTGCTGACTATCAAACCCTGCTCTTACTGACACTCTTTCCAGAGCTTGATATGGAAATCTCACTGTAATTTCATTGGTGTGTGGAATCCCTAGGCGAGAAGATTCCCCTGCCAATGCAGGTTAGCCCCTTATAGACTTTGAATAGGGGTTTTCAAACTGTGTTCTGGGGACTCACTGAGGAGCCCCCACCTTTCAGAGAGGTCTGTGAAATTGGTGATTCTCACAATACTAGGCCATTTTCATTTCTAATACGATAAATATAACTCACATAGACAAAAGCTTTTCTTGTGAGGGGCTCCATAATTTTTAGATTATAAAAGGTTCCTGAGTTCCTAAAGTCTGAGGGCTACTGTAGCCATGAGAGACTGTGACTTGTCCAGGATCACACAGTATGGGTCAACAGTAGGACTTGAACTCAGATCTTTCTGATTTTGAGAGCAGGTCCCTTATCTCCCCGTTGAATGACTTAGCCTCTGAGTGCATGAGCTGAGCAACGCCTTATAGAGCACTGGAAAGCCCACCAAACCCTTTGCATATTATCACCCTGGTGCCACACAGCAAGCCTGTTGAGTAGGCATTATTACTATCTGAATCTCACAGTTGGGGAAATGAAGACTGAGATATAGGTTATTTGCCCAAGGTTGCATGACTAGTAATGATCTGAGACAGTGTTCAAACTCAGATATTCCTGACTCCAATTCTAGCTCTCTAACCACTGCTCTACCTGGCCTCCTCTCTCTTCTTCTCCTTCTTCTCCTTCTCCTTCTCCTTCTCCTTCTCCTTCTCCTTCTCCTTCTCCTTCTCCTTCTCCTCCTCTTCTTCTCTTCCTTCTTCTTTTACACACAGACACACACAGACACACACACACACACACACAGAAAGGAATTTAGGGACCACCTAGTCTATAGGAGGGAGTTGAAGAGCAGAGAAGGCAGAGGATCTGTTCAGGATCACATTGGTAGCAATGCAAAAAGTCAGAATCTGAACCCAGGTCCCCAGTTGCCCTGTGCTGTGGTACTGCCTCATCTTTATTCCATTACTCAAAGAGAGATGATTCCCTAAGTAGAATTGCACCTCACTAATTAGGACACCACCAATTTTGTGCGATAATTTAAACAGGGCTTTCCTTGTTTTTATGTGAGGAAAAAAGCTTTGCTAAGCAAATGAATGGTTTATGCAAACAAGACTGCAGAGTGTTTCCAAAGTATCCTTTTGGTATAAACACAGCCCAGCACGTTGAAGCTATTATGCTGGTCACCTGCCCTCATTAAAACAAGAGCATGGCCGATTGGCATTTGTAAACAAAATTGCAAAGGGAATCTTGTCAAGTATCAAGGAAAATCACTTTCTAGAGCTATACTGGGGGGGGGCGGCAGCGGGGACTTTTTTCCAGGTACTATAATGGAGACTGTCTTGGGGCTCATGATAGGATAGTGTGAAAGGGAACTGAGGGGAAAGATGTGAAAATGGGCTTGAAGCCTTGTCAAGGAGTAGTAGGTATGTGCTTCCCCTTCCAGATAGTCAACAAACATTTACTAAGAGCCTACCATGTGCCAGGAACTGTGCTGAGCAACAGAGATACAAAGGGAAGCAAAAGCCAGTTCCTTCCCTAGAGGGGATCCCACTCTAGTCGGGTTCAATCACACCCAAGGGAAGACTGTCTCTCCCAGAGACTACCTGTCCCCTAACTCCCATGATGGCACATGCCAGACTCTCTGGGAGATGGTTCCAACACTTACCCTCTACCTCAATCGATCCAAATTTGTTCTAGGTGCAATAATTCATAGTTAAAACTACCTCCCACCGCCACCCCAATGTTTCAGAACTATTCTTTCCCTTGGAAGCAAAGGCCAGCCCATTTAGGTAGACTCACTGATCACCTATGTTTGTCTCATTCATTAAAACCAGAGAAAGACAAGTAGCTTAGATATGGTTATTGTGGTATGTCAAGAAGAACCAGTGTTTATTAAAAATTAAAACCATCAATAATTTGTATTTATTACAAATTGATATCCACCACCTACTCAATTACTGGAAATGAGTGAAGGTGGACTGTCTCTCCTGATCACATTTAAATGCACACACACACATATACATAAACATCACAGTATGAAAGATAAACTTGGACCAACTGAGTTTCTCAAATATATAAAGCTATACACAACAGGAAAAAAAATTAAGTGGAACTAGCTGAGACTTAAACCTTTTCGCCAGTTGAGGAAGGGGGTCTGTTGTCTCTTCAAAGGATCTTAGTGGTTATTATATAAGAGGGAAAAGCGTATTTTTAGGAGTAGGAAAGCCTATGAAAATCACAGTGTTGGATATGGTATCATAGATCTAGGGTTGAGATTAGAGACCATGTAGTCAAATCTCCCCATTTTACAGAGGAGGAAGCGGAGGCCTATGGAAATGAACTTCCTTGTCCATGGTCCTAACTGTAGTGAGTGACTGAGGTAGGATTTTAACTCAAGTTCTCTGACTCCAAATATCGGGTCCTTTCCAATGAACAATTGTGGTAGATGCTTAATAAATGCTGATTGATTGATTGCCATCTCTCCATTGGAATGTGAGCTCCTTGAAGACAGGGGCTAATTTTTGCCTTTCTTAGAATCCCCCGCTCTTAGCAAAGTTCCTGAAACACAGTAGGCACTTAATAAATGTTTATTGACTTGGCATGGGAGTAAATAATAACAATAATAATAGCTAGCGTTTGGACAGTGCTTTAAAATGGACAAAGCCTTGTGCACATAATCTGATTAGATTGTCACAACTACAGGAAATGGGTGCTATTGTTAGCCCTATTTTACAGATGAGGAAACTGAGGCTGGTAGAGTGTAAATGACATGCCCAGGGTCACACCACTAGTAAGTGAATAAACTGAGTTTCATCACATGCCTCCTTGACACCAGGGGCAGCTAGGTGGTACAGCGGATGGAATAGCAGCCTTGGATTCATTTTCCTGAGTTCAAATGTGGTTTAAGACACTAACTCACTGTGTGACCCTGGGCAAGTCACTTCACCCTGTTTGCCTCAGTTTCCTCATCTGTAAAATGAGCTGGAGAAGTAAATGGCAAGTCCCTGCAATATCTTCACCAAGAAAACCCCAAATGGGGTCATGAAAAGTCAGACATAACTGGAAAATAACGGAACAAATTCTTGATTCCAAGCTCTGCACACTATTTTACCACCCACATGACAGGGTGACTCCCTTACTTAACAGCCAGTACATGAGAGTTGGCAACTTCAGGCATGCTCACGGCTGGGCTGTTCTCACCAATTCTATCATTTTCTTTCCACATCCCAATAAAACATCTTGTACACCCCCAAGAGGTCTGTGTGTCCCACTTTGGAAACCATTGCATCACATCCTACTGCCTATCTTTTTACCTTTGTAAGCTTCAGTTTCTTCATCAGAGAAACGGGAATAATAACCACCAGAGTGCCTACCTTCCAAAGATCTCATGAGGGGAAAATGTGAGCATGTATTTTAGGAATGTATCATTGTTGATGAAAAAGCTTTGGGGGTTTTGTGAATTCGGGTCAGGGAGATAACAGCCTGGAATCTCAGTTTGGGTTTAGCCTTCTAGATTAGGGCGTAGGATATAGATCTGTCCTTCTGTCACCTTTGCCAGGAGAAAAGCTGAGCCCATCTCGTTATTTTCTTAGAGGCGTCAGGGAAGCAGGCTGTAGATGCCCCCAATCCAGCTGTGGTCCACTCTGTAGTCTCAGCTCTTCCATTTGTCTGGGCTCTTTGCCGCCTTGAGGGCAGCCTGCTTAAACACCCGTTCATCACGGTGACAGCCTCCGTTTTGTGTCCCTCTCTACGACTTACGCATAAAGCTGTGAAGGCCAGTCGTAGGAGGCCGCTTCACTCCTCTTCTAATGGTATTAAACAGCAACCATTGCCTGTCTGAGATCACATCAGGGTTTGTTGTGGCCAGAACTGCTCTGGCTCCTCTGCTGTTGGGTTTTTGGTGATGTTGGTATGACCATCAGTGGCTGTATCAATTGACATGAGAGGCAGCGTGGTATAATGAGGAGGAGGATAAAGAAGAAGAGGAAAAAGAGAAGTAGGAGAAGAGGAAGAAGGAAAAGTAGGAGAAGGAATGGGGGCAGAGAAGGAGAAAGGAAAAGGAGAAAGTGGATGAAGATGAAAAGGAGAAAGTGGAGGAAGAGGGGGAGAAGGAAAAAGAGAAGAGACAGCAGGAAAAGGAGAAAGGAGGAAAAGGAGGAGGAAGAAGAGAAAGAAGAGAATGAGAAAGAAAAGGATGAGAGGAAGAATGGAAAAGAAAAGAAGGAGGAATAGGAAGAAGATGAGAAAGAAAAGGAGAAGGAAGAGGAAGAGAAGCAGAATAATGCCCTACCCAGTCACACCACTTTATAAGTGTTTAAGGGGCATTTGAACGCTGGGGCCCAGATGCCAAGTATAGCAGCCAAAATGGAGGAAGGGCCAAGGACTTTTCTCAAGCTGGTGTTTGACTGTCTTGGGCTTCTCATCTGATTTCTTGGGGGGTCTCTCACAGGTGCTTTGGACATGAGTTTCTTGATTGATGCAGAATATTCCTTTTGGGGTCTAATAAGGATGGGTGAGTACAAGACCAAGCACCTTCCCCTCCTCCCTGATTTAACTGATGTTTCCAATTAGTTTCCAAAGTATAGTCCTTCCTGCTAAATACAGTGCAGCCTTTGGAGATAACTCAACAAATAGCCCTCTGACTCCATTATCTTACTCTCTGACATTTCTCTGATGAGCATATAAATCTCTCTAAGATCTCAGCCTCCATTTCTCTAATGAAGGGTTTTAAAAAAAAATCAAAAGGTCATTTATGCCTTAGAAAAGGGTGATGTTACAGGGTGACTTCTTGGACACAGTTTGGAAAAGGTTTCCTTTGCTTGGTTCTTGGTAATGCAGCTGAATGGATTTGGGGATGAATTTGATTTCACTGGGTTAGGCTATCCAAGCAGGACTATCCTCATTGACAAAGGGAAGTACCAAGGCACTTTAAGGTCTTCTCCTTTCCTCTGAGTACAGAGAAGACTTCATCTCCTACCTTCACTGCCCTGGTTGAGTGGACAGGGACCACAGGCCATTCATCTCTTCATCAAGAAGTTCTCTGGCCCTAGTGGGCATTGCAGGAAACATTTTTTGAATGAATGGATGGCACTCTTTGAGAAACCCCAAGAAATAAGAGGCTACTATTAGGATAGTATAGTAGAACGCTGTACTTGGAATCAGGAACACCTGGGTTCAAATCTGAGGCCAGTAACTGTCTGAGTTTCAGCTCATGCCTCCCTCACTCCAAAGGCAGCTAGGGGGTGCCATGGTGCATAGAGCACCAGAGCTGGAGTCAGGAAGACTCATCTTCCTTAGTTCAAATCTGGCCCCAGACACTTACTAATTAGCTGTGTGACCCTGGACAAGTCACTCAACTTCCCAAGTCTCCATTTCCTTCATCATCTGAATTGTTTCTCACAATGTCTATTTCAGGTAGATAGCACATGCATCATTGTTTCCATTTTACAGGAGAGCCAACTGAGACTCAGATAGGATACTTAACTTTCCCAAAGTCATAGAACTAGAAAATGGAAGAAATGGAATGTGGATTCCACTGTGCCACACTGCCTCTGGGAAGAGTGACTGATGCCTGAGCTTCTTAATAGTCATTCATCTTGGGTAATATTAACAAGTATGGCCTGGAACTGAACCAAACCACGACCTCCAAAAAGAAGTGAATTCTATGAATTTGCTGACTCTTAAATTGATACAATCTATTCAATTTCTACTGACACAAGAACTGAATTAATTAACAGAGAAACACCTTGTATATGAATTTAAACAAGAAGCTTATATGCCAATCTATCCATCTGTCTGTCTGCCTGCCTGTCTTATCTATCTAGCTGTCTGTCTATCCACCCATCCATCCATCTTTCCATCTTTATATCTTTCTATTTATTCATCTGTCTACTTCTCCATCAATCCATTTCTCTATGCATCCACCCCTCTCTCTCTCTCTCTCTCTCTGTCTACCTCTCCCTCTCCATCTCCCTCTCCCGCCCCCCCTCCATTTGTCTGGTGCCCCTCTTGGACTAGACTACTGGGAGAGGCAAAAATAAGCCTGTAATTCCTGGGGGAGTTAAACTCCTGGCTTCTCGAATTTTTGCCCTGGGCTGAGCTATCTTGACAGTAAGGGGATGAAGGAATGAGCTCAAACTCAGCTAGGGTGACTATATCTAACTAACCCCAGACCATTGGACTAGAACATGCTTTATTTTCCATGCCTCTTGACCATCGCGTTACCTATCCTGCCCCACAAAGTTTTCTTTCTTCTTTCACACACTTTTCACCTCTTGCTCTGGGCTCAATAATTAAATCAATATGACCATGCTACCATTGTTCTTCTGAAAGAACATTGTTTACCACCCTGTGGATTAACATACCATCCTTGGGACTCCCCAGGTAGTCCCTTCCCTGGCCCCCTGTTCCATATGTGTGCTAGATCCTCATTAGAATACAAGGTGCTTAAAGTTAGGGATTGCTAAGGACTGGAGTTCTCCATAGTTAACATAAGGGCTGGCACAGAGTAATCACTTAATAACACCATAAAAACAGAGTTCTAGAGCTGTAGGAGATCTCAGACACCATCTAGTACCACCTCTTCCTTCAAGAGTGGAGGGAAGTGGGACTCAGGGAAGTTCAATGATTTGTCCACATAGTAAGTAACAGGGGCAGAGGGATCTGAAGCCACTTTCTGTGACTCCAAAGTTCTGGCTTTTTTGTTGTTGTTCATTCTCCCCTCCCCCCCCCCAATTTTTATAGTCTGAGAATTGCCTGGTTCACTGAAGGGCTAAGGGGCTGGTCCATGGACACAGAGCCGGTTTGTATTCAAAGTAAGACTTGAAGACGGATCAAACTGATTCTTAGCTTAGCCCTATATTCTCTATACTGGTGAAAAAGAAGAGAACAGACAGACAGAGCCAGGGAGACAGACAGAGATAGACGGAGAGGGAGAGACAGACAGAGAGAGAGAGAGAGAGAGAGAGAGAGAGAGAGAGAGAGAGAGAGAGAGACAGAGACAGAGACAGAGAGACAGAGACAGAGAGAGACAGAGACAGATAGAAACAGAGACAGAGAGACAGAGACAGAGAGACATAGAGACATGCAGAGACAGACAGAGAGAGAGACAGAGAAAGAGAGACAGAGAGTGAGACAGATAGAGAGAGAGAGAGAGACAGAGACAGAGAGACAGAGAGTGACAGAGAGACAGAGGGAGAGAGCGAGCCAGAAAGCCAGAGAGCCCGAGCCAGAGAGATAGAGACAGAGACAGAGACAGAGCCAGACAGACAGAGCCAGAGAGAGACAGATCCAGAGAGACAGACAGATAGACAGAGCCAGACAGAGCCAGAGAGCCAGAGCCAGAGCCAGAGCCAGAGCCAGAAAGAGAGAGAGAGAGAGAGACAGAGAGACAGAGAGAGAGACAGAGAGAGCCAGAGCCACAGCCACAGCCACAGCCAGAGACAGAGACAGAGACAGAGGACAGAGACAGAGACAGAGGGACAAAGAGAGGTTATTCCTTTGTCTTGTTCTCAAGTGCTTCCTCCTTGAGAAGAAGGGAGAGTAGAGTCAGCAATCACAGCCAAGCAGAGGCAAGAGGCTGCTCCCCTTTGTGATCCGCCAAAAGGAGAAAAGACAACCTAGTGTTCAGAGTGGAAGCCCCCAAAGACCCTCCTTCTACCTCCCTAGGGAGCTCCTCAGGTCGTCCCTTAAAGATGAAACAATATCTGCTCCTTTTTCCTTACAAAGCATGAAGCAGCACTTCTGATTCTCTGAAAAGGAGTCAGTCATGAATCAAGAAGGTCCAACTGTATTAATAAAAGAAAAAAAAACATTTCCTCAACCCAGTTCTCACAACTCATTTGATTCCACTCTGAATCAAGAGGGGCCCTCCACTATTCATAATAAAGTGTCACCATGTCAATTCATGACACCCTGGGGCTCATCCAGGCTGCCAGGGGCGGAAAGAGGTAGAGCAAGCCCATTTCTACCACCTGATCTCCACCTAGAATCTAGAAGCTGCAAGTTGTCCAATACGATGCTGAGGAGGATGGCAGAACTAATGGAGACTTGTCCCAAGGGATCTCACTTGACACCCACAGAGGTGTGGCAGAAGTTCTCAAAGGACAAGGAGCCTCTCCCCAAGAAAGGAAACCTGAAATGAATGTAAGAGAAAAATGCCAACTGCCTTCAGTTCTCAATCAGTCAACAGGCATCTCTTACGCATGTCTGGCATTCCAGGGGTTCACTAGCTGCTGGTGACACAAGATCAAAAGTTAAATTCTGTCCTCAAGGAGAGGGCATTTAAGAAAGGCATGGTATCTTTGATATAGGACGAATAACGTGAATTCTGACAGGCTTTCCAAATGTGCTATTCCCTGGTTCTGTAATGAGATATTTGTAAAGTGCTTGGGACATAGTAGGCCTTTAAGTGATGATTGCTTCCTTCCCCTCCCTCATTTCCTTCCCCTGCTCTAAAATGGCTGTAGTCCAGTGATCTGAGCCTTCAGTGTGAAGACCTGTTTCATTCTATCCCCAAAGCATCTCCAAAAAGTCACATAGACTCATAGAGTGCCTTTAGAAGTAGTCAGCTCATCCAAACTCCCACACCATGTAAGACTTTTTCCTAAAAGACCCCTACATCCCTGACAAAGGAGCATCTAGTATCTGTTGGAATACTTTCAATGCTGGGGAACTCACTACCTTGAAAAGAAGAATCAGTTTCTTTTTTATACTGAGCTGTATGTTAGTTCCACCCATGGTACTTACTTCTGTGCTGTAGTCAAACCTCTCGTATACTCTACAGCTGTTTAAATACTTGGAGAAGGCAATCATGTCCTCCCCTTCCCCCCTCCAAATCTCCTCTTTTCCAAACTAAACACAATCAGTTTTCTCATTCATTCCTCATATGTTATGGTCTTCAGATCTTTCACCTCCCTTTTTCCAGGTGTTGGGCATGAGTTCAAAGGAGGAAAAATCAGACTCCTTTGAGATCAGGCCTGTTAAGTGGGCAGGGGAGCTCTCCTTAACTTCTTCTGATGATTTTAGCAGTGTACCCCCCTGCTCCCCCCCAAAGTGATCTCACTTAAGCACAGTCAACTCTGTGACCCAGGCTATATTGACCATGGAGTCCCTGCTGCTGATCAGGACCTTACAGGGGTCTTATAGGCCTGCTGTGGCCCCTTCTCCAAAATGGCAGCTGTGTCCCCTCCTTTATTTCACTCTCAGACTTCATCATCAGATGCTCCCTCATATGCCTCCCCCATCTACCCCCAGCTCATGTTAAGGCTTTGGTGGAATTGTAGAACAGCTCCTTTCTTTGCAGGGGACAGATGAGGGTCCATCATACTGCTGAACATGTGGACTTCACCTAACTTCTCTGACCCTAAATTTCCCCATTTGTATATTATCTGCTCTTGGTCACAAGCCCTTTCCTTAAATCTCTCTGCCCACCTTGGGCATAGCTAATGTCAGACTATATATATGGAAGGATTGAACTAGACGCCTTGAAGCTGCCTTCCAGCTTCCAATCACTTCCAGTCACCAGCTTCCAATGACCAACAAGTCACTTCCCCTCTACATCTTCAGTTTCCCCATCTCTGAAATGGGAGTAGGGTTGCACTTGGTGGCCTTTAAGACTCTCCAAGCTTTAAACTGTGAATTCTGTGATCTCTGATTCCATGATATATTCTTTCATTGGGCATCAAGGAAGAAAAGGGAGAAGGATGGAAGGAGCTCTGAGGGTGTCCTGTCCCTCTGCGAGCTCAGTGGTCTTTAACCCAGGGAAGGTGTGTAAGTAGAGGTGGGTGAGGCAGTTTACCAAGGGATGAGCATGAGACAAAGCTGAGAACAGAAGGCCTGAGTCCTGGCCCTAGGCACCTGGAAGAATAGACCACTAGGCTTCCTTTGTTCTGTTCTCCCTTCTGTTTATCGCATCAAAACATTTGATTTTGTCCTTTTCTGCACCTGAGTAATCTGAGCAGGGAGACCTCAGGGTTCCAGATTCACAGCTCTCTAAGAGAGGTCCAGGTAAAATAATCAAATTTCAATGAGAACCAAATGTTTTATCCCCCCACCCCCACCTAGCCTCTCTAGCCCCAGCAGAAGAAGCATATCTCAGCTGCTGTGGTTCAACCAATTGGATACAGCAGACTAACATATGTGCTAATGTGCAAACATCCCCTGCTCTCTTTCCCTGACTCTCCTCCCTCCTCTCCCCTCTTAGCCTCCCTCCTTTCCTTCTATCCAATGTTGCATGGTAGTAATTTGCTAAGGGGCCAAGTGGGATTTTCTTTTGCCTTTCCCTTCTTCAAAAGCACATGAGGCTTGTTGCAGAATCCCACTAATAGGCTGTAGATGAAAACCCAACCTAGGTAAATGTCCGGGGGCCAGGAAGAACAATCAGCAAATTCTGTTTAGCTGGCTTTTCTGCAGGCCCATTCTTTGTTTGCTTGAGAGAGGTTTTGTGCCTTGGTCTCTTAGCCCCTGGAAGTGGGTTCACATTTACTACACTGGAATCAGGCTCAGCAAAACGCAATTTCCTGGGAGGAAGGCACTCATCAATCAACTGAAGAAACAACTGACGTTAGCTGTTAAGTAGCTGATAGATAAACTTCAGTGACTGCCTATTATTTCTAGGATCAAATGTAAACTCGGATGTTTGGATTTTAAAAACTTTCATAGCCTGGTCCCTTCCCACTTTTCTGTTCTTCGTACACTTGCCTTCCTCCCACACAAGCCATAATCTGGCTGCATTGGCCTCTTTGCTGTTCCTCATCATGATGCTCCATTTTCCACTTCTGGGACTTTGCTTTGGTCATCTCCCATATCTGAGCACCCTTCTCTCCTTCTTAGCTCTACCTTTAGCTCCCCCGGCTTCCTTGAAGACCTAGCTCAACTCCAACCTTCTGTAGGAAAGCTTATCTACCTCCTCCCACCTCCAGTGCCCTACATCCAACATCATCTTCCTCTGACCTCGTATGCTTCTACTGAGTGCCATGTTCTCTACCCCATTAGAAAGAAAGATCCCCAAGGGAGAGGGCAGTGATTTTATCTTGTCTTCTATCGCTAAGGATTACTAAGTACAGTGTCTGACATATAATAAGCATGTAGTAAATAAATCCTTGTTGACTGACTAAGCAATGGAGACTACACAGAGACAAAAATGAAATGATCCGTGCCCTCTGGAGGTTTATGCTCAGGAATTTGTTGAAATTACCAGGAAGAGACTTTAGAGAGTCTAAATTTTCAATGGGGGCAGCATTTACTCCACAGAACATGGAAAATGTTCCCAAATCAGAGCTGGATTTATCCTTTTGTTGATTGTCTACAATGAAGAAAGAGATGGAGAAAATATTAATGATGAAGATCAAGTGTAAAAGTATATTAGGTATACCTTGGGCAACTCTGCCTCACTTAAATCCAATTCGCTGATGAGTCAAGACCATCACCCTGTCACCATCATTGGTCCTCTTCAGAAACAAAGGACCAGCAGCAGATGCAGCAACAGTATCCAACATACTTGTTCTTCTTCAGAAGACCAGTTAAACATTTACTACCAACTGCCACTTATATTTCATAGGGGAGACACTGCATACACATATAATTATATATGAAGTAAATATATTCAAAATTTATGTGAAAGAAATACAAGGTATTTGGGGGGGGTGTAGACATTGGAGGGAGAGACTTAGATCCCAAATCCTCCCAGAGTCCATGGACTTCTGAGGTGTCTGTGAACAGAAAAAGTAAGATCTGTATTTTCACTAATCTCTAATAAAGTTTAGCATCCCTAAAAACAAAGAAAAGATTCCAAGAAGGTATCCATAGTCTTTGTCAGATTGCCAAAGGGCTACATTACAGACATGATTAGTCTAAGGTCCAGAGCTGGGAGGGAGTTTAACAGGGCTCAAAAAAGGCCCAGGCACAAAGTGGTATCTGGAATGAGCTTGGGAGGGAACTGGGGATTCTAGAACAATGATGTCCAGCTCAAATGGGAACAAGGGCCACTGAACCACACACAAGGATCCCTGTGGGCTGCACACTAACAGAGGAAATTGCATATTATGATTATGTTTTTCATATTTTTATATATTTTGTTAAACATTTCCCAATTGCATTTTCATCTGGTTTGGGTGTGTTTGATGCCTCTCTTCTAAAGGGCAGAGGAGAGGAGAATGGATAGACATGGAGTCTCTTGCCCAAGGATAAGTAAGAAGGCCAGGTTGGTTGGACCATAGCAATATGAAGGAGAGCAATAAGTTTTAACCAGGCTAGAAAGGTAGCTTGGAGACATAGTGTGAAGGGCTTTAAATCCCAGAAGAAGCCTGGTATAGGAACACCAGGTTTACCCAACATTTTATTTATCAAAGGCTAATGAAAGTTTAGGCGGTGCCTGCCATAGTGCATAGAACACCAGACCTGGAATCAGAAAGACTCATCTTCATGACTTCAAATATAGCTTCAGACACTTACTAGCTGTGTGACTCTGGGCAAGTCACTTCACCCTTTTTACCTCAATTTCCTCATCTGTAAAATGAGTTGGAAAAGGAAACACAAACCACTCTAGAATCTGCCAAGAAAACTCCAAGTAGGATAACAGTCAGATATGATTGAAAAATGATAATGAAAGCTTAAACCAACAGTTAGCTTCCAAAGGAGAAGCGGTAAATGCAAGCACACTATAAGAAACGGGGGCTTGGCTAATGAGCATGTACAGAGGATTGCTAATGTAATTCTTCACATGGAATAAGCCCAGGAGCCTGCTAGGAGAGTTGTGACAGCTGGTAATGGAAGTTCATTGGAGGGATTTGGAACGTGTACAGGATTTTATAGTCTGGTTGACAGAGATGGGACAAAGTTAATCCCAATCCTATTTCCTTGGTTGCCAATAGCAGAAGATAAAGAAAATGCAGGGGATGGTGCTAATGGTGATGGTGTATTCATATTTATATATCATTGCATCATGATCAACATAAATGCATATATTTACACACACCAAGCATGCAAGTATTCATGAATACACAGTGCAAATATGCATTCATCCACAATACATGTATCTACCCATGTACACACACGGGTCATACATGCACACATGTTCTGTGAATACACACATGTTGTATATATACGCATTTATTTTCCAGACCTGAGACTTCATTTGTATATTGAACTCCTGGAGAGGAATCTTGCTCTTCCAAAGCAAACCAGCAACTATTCTGTTGCTTACAATCTTAGAGAGTTGCTTTTGTCACAGAGAGGTTAAATGATTCGTCCAGGGACACAAGTATGGGACTATCTCCAACTCAGGTCTTTAATATGTGGAATCCATTGAAAATCATATACTCTTCCATGAACGGAAGGTATATGTAAATTGAAATGGAAGCAATTCTAGATACTTCTTAGACTAGGATCTGTATCTTTAATTAGGCAAAATGACCTGGCATATTTAACAGTAAATGTAAGAGAATGTTAGTTACTGCTACACCTGCTAACGGCTTGGGATCTGTGGGGTGGGAGTAAGAAAGCAGGACGGTTTCTCCAGTTCTGCTTAACTATGCTGATTTAGAGTAATTCCTTTCCTAATTAAATATCTCTCAAAGGATCTGGCCATCGGTGGGATCTGGGGTCCACATTCTGCAGTGCCGAGTGAAGCAAATTGCCCGACCCATTGGCAATGATGGAGTCCTTTTAGAAGGAGATTGGAAATCAATAGTTTTCATCTGAATGCCAGGCACTTTTATCCAGGGAGGTCATTTGTAACCTTGATTTGCTCCAGTCATCTGGACTAGACACAAAGGGGAGAGAGGTAGGATGCAAACTACTAACATTCTCATTTTATTAATATTCTAATCATAGGGGAGCAGAAGCAAAAATGAAATTATAATTTGGAATCCATGGAGGTGGGCCCTTTGATTAGCTTAGCCTCATGCTAATGACCTGAGAGGCAGAAGTTGCTAGGAAGAGGGACATACCTGCTATGGTATCTCTACTGAGAACCTATAGATTCCTAAGAACATAGAGAATTGGAAGGGAGTTCGGAGGCCATTGAGTCACAGAAGCTGAGAGTTGCAAGTTGCCATCTAATTCAGTCTAAGACAATCTCACTTATGAATGAGGAAATCCTACATTGGGCTCTTTGGCATTTGTGAAAAAAATACAAAACCCATTACGTAGCTTAGATACAACATCTCATTGGATCAGTACAACACTTTGCTCTGGGAAATCTCTATAGCTTAGATACAGTTTATGTCTGGATTCTTAGGAATGTGGATAATTGGGCCCCCAACATCCCTACGGGCACGCAAGGCAACACAAGACACAGAAATGGGGAAGATGCAAAGGAGGACAGAATCATTCATCTAGATCTGGAAGGGTTCACACAGGCCATCTAGTTTTGCCTTCTCATTTAAAGGGGAAGAAATTGAGGTCCAGAGAGAGGAGGTGGTTAACCTCATAAAGAAGAGAGGGGTTCCCATCCAAAGTTGTTCTCGATTCAGCTGCCATTAAAGGGGAAACCTTAGCTGTTGACAGTCAGCTGACAGCAAGAAGGGAAGGTTGAATAAGCAGTTAGGGTAAAGGTAATAGGAGGGGAAAGGAAGGAATTTACAGGGCCAGCAGGAGAGAACCAAAGACATCTCACTTTCACAACTTTGGCCAGGGTCATTCAAAGCTATTGTCAAGATAGTCCTTTAATTGGGATCAGCCAATCAACTCAAACCTCTCTTTGTAATAATTATAGTTCTGAGGGTGTTGCATATCCACTCTATACCTAGAATGACTAGCATATGACTAGCATAAATTGTCTCCATTTTATATTGAAGCAATTGGTCAACTCGCTTATATAACAGATAAACCCATCGAGCATCTATCAGCACCTGTACTTGGTGTGGCAGACAAACACAACAGGCATTCTTCACTTTCCTACTTTCTATGTGGGTGCCATATGATGTTTAATGCTCTTATTTATAGACAATGAAATAGAGTCAAAGAGAGCTGAAATCACTTCCTCGGGATCCCACAGTCAGCAGAATGTGAGACCAAGTCTTGTTTCCAAGGTCAGTTCTCCATCTATTCATGTATACTCGAAGTTTCATAAAGCGCCTTGTGTATACTCTCACATTTGAGACCCTCAACAATTCTGAACAACAGACACTATAGGTCTTATTATCCCCATTTTGCCAATGGGGAAACTGAGTCTCAGAGTGGTTAAGTGACTTGCCCATGGTCATAAGGCTAGTGGATACCATAAGTGGGACTCAAACCAAGATCATTATGATTCCAAGGTCAGCTCCCTATGCACTGCACCGCACTGCACCACACTTCTAATGATTAAAACCCCAGATTAGCCATAGAGTCTACTCTGAGTTCAGCCTGTTTGTTCTTTCTTGGCAGACTAAAAACAGGAGAGAGAGCTATGAAAAGCCCAAACCCTGTATCCAAATAGACTCTATTTGCTTGCAAGCATCTTTCTTTCACAGTCATTTGCCAATTTTTAGATGTGTTTATAATATATGTTGTGTCTGGGGACTTAGAACACATATATAAATAAGCTTAGCCCTTTGAACAGTCTAAAATATCACAGTAATTTATATGTTGTGGAAGGGAGTTATGATTCCTTTAGCAGGCTCATTCCCTTAACAGGTACGTCTATTTAATTAATAAATTCCATGTGCAGATCTATACATCCCAGCCTGGTAAACATATATGAAGCATTCTTCTTGGGGTTTTTTCCACTTAAGGTTTTCTTTTTAATTTTTAATGTGGCTGCTTTTTAATCTGGCAGAGAATGTGATGTAGCTTGTTTATGGTTACCTTTGCAGAAGCCAAGACCTGGCTCTAATTCTTATGTTCCAGCTGCCCCCTGGAATGAAGCAACATCTAGGCCAGACCCAACATCCTGACCCAGGGCTCCTGGGGCCACCTGTTGGCTTTTTGTCTCCAAGGATCAAATTCCTAGAATCTTGGAGCTCTTGAAAGCCAGGGTTAGAAGGAATTTTAATGACTGTCTACCTCTGCTCCCTCCCTATCCTCCTTTGTCAAGTGTAAAAACTGAGATCCAGGAAGGGGGAAGGGGGACAGAGCTTGCCTAAGGCTACATAGCTTAGTAGCTGAGTAGTGGAATTCAAGCCTTCTAGTAACCCATGCCCAAATCACAATCACAGTGATGATCATAATGATATCATAATAAACAGTAGCAATTATATGTTTTACCTACATTACCTCATTTGATCCTTGCAATAATGTTGCCAAGTAGATGCTATTATATCTATAGTTTCCATATTATCTATGTTTTATTATGAATATCTTGGTTTTGCAGGTTAGAATACTGAAGCATTATCAAGAGACTTGTCCAATGTCATGCAGCTAGTGTCAGAAGAAAGATTCCAACCGAAGACATTGCTCTCTATCCACCATGACACTTAGCCAACAAAATGGGTATCAATGAGAATTCCCTCAGAATGTTCCCTCTAGTCTTGATGTTACTGTATATTTGTAGAATTCCAGTCTTGAGTATTTGAGGTATGTGGGAAGCCCCCATGAAACACTCCTTTTTTCTTCTAGAAGAACGATATCAACAGGGAGAGGGGGAGATCCACCATTTGGCATTACTGCTTGAACTAAACCTGTCCTGTGCTGGGCTTGGAGTCAGAAAGCCCTGAGTTCAAATCCGAACTCAGACATTTCCTAGCTCTATGACCCTGCAAGTCACTTCACCCTGTTTGCCTCAGTTTCCTAATCTGTAAAATGAGCTGGAGAAGTAAATGGTGAACCATTCTAGTATCTTTGTTAAGAAAACTCCAAATGGGGTCACAGAGAGCTGGATACGACTGAAATAACTGAATGACTTGTTATCTTGTAAGTTTACTTTATGGAAGCCCATCAGCCTGCTCCACTATGAATCTGCCACAGGAATGTTGTAGGACCAGCCTCAAGTCAAATTAATTCAACAAACATTAATAAATCCCCTACTGTGTACTGCACGCTGTTCTTGGAGCTAAGAATACCAGGACAAAACACAACAGTCCCTGAGAGCTTGCATTTTACTGGGGGATACAACAATTACACAGATACAAGATTCTTTGAAGGGGGATATGACCTCCTGGTGTGATCTGGAAAGGCTTCCTATAGGAGGTGGTACTTAAAATGGAACCTCAAATGAACTAAAGAGAACAACTTGAAGAATAGAAAGGATTGTATTCCAGCTCTTAAAATATAGTGGGAGCTTACCAAGTGCTTTTTAATTGATTAATTAACCAATTACTTTTAGGCATGGGAGTCATCCTGTAGAAAGACAAGAAGATGGGATTAAATGCAGTTGTTGAGTCAAAACCCTTCATTTTACTGACGGAGGAAACTGAAGCTGAGGGAGAAGGGCCTTGCTCAGGGTCACACAGCTAGGAAGCACCTGGCCTGGGATTAGAACTCTCTGTTTCTAAGTAAACTAGGAGAGGCCCTCTAGAATCAATGAGGGATGAAGAGGGGGGTAGAGGGAGCTTTAGGAAAGAAGAAATGATTTGGAACATTCCCTGTCAAAGGTGCGATAGAGTTAATTAGGACCTAATGAAAAGATATGTTGTGCAGCAGTGAGGGACCAGCTGAGATGAGGGAAGAGAAATCTAAGACAGATTCATTCAATACTGCTGCAGACCTTCTTCTGTTGGCATTTGGTAGCATGGCAACAAGAAATGATCAATGATGGGGGCAATGCCAGGCAGCTGGGGAAGGGTGTTGGTAAGTTGTAAGTAACAATAGGGCAAGGCATATTAAGATCACAGGGTTGGAAGTGGAGCTTTGTGGCCAACCATCTCATTTTACAAATGAAGAACTGTAGTTCCTCACCACATGAAGAGAGTCACACAGTGAGTCATAGGCAAAGCTGAGGGAAGAACCAGCCCTTCTGATGGCTAGGTTTCCTCCAATATGCCACCTGCTTCCTTATAGCTTCAACAAAACACAATGGGAAAGATGTCTTCTGCAAAAATAATCATATCATGTTTCCCAAAGCCAGAGATAAAATGATTGTGAGTACCTAGCTTTCTTTTTAAATGGAGGCCATTTGCATGCTTAATAGAGAGGTAAGAGGGCTTGAAAACTTTCAAAACAGTTAAGACTCCAGAGATTGTGTTTTTCTTGGCATTTCATGGGATGGAGAAGAAATAGAAAGCCGCCTAGTGAGAAATGTTTCTCTTCTGAATCTTCCCCACAACCAGGAGGCTGCCATGAGGAGGAATTAGTCACACGCTGGGTCTAGACAGGTCTGGGTGCCCTTTGTAGGACTTCGCATGGGAGCCACAATTCCTGCCTTAACTGTGGCACGTTAACAAATTGTCCATTTGGTTTTCCATTTGTTTGTTTGTTTTGATGTTGTTATTGTTGCTGTCTTGGCATGAGGGTGACCCTGGCTTCTTAAACACGAATCCAGCTGAGCACCAGCCCCAAGCTAGAAAGGCTTCGAGTGTAGTCCTGGTGATTGACTAGGTATCAGATGTCTGGAGCTAGTCTGGCTAGATTCAGAGAACTTCACCATGAGAGGCATGTCTCCTGCTGACCAAGGACCACGCCTGATGCTAGAGGATCTGTGATGAAGCATGCCATCTACCTTCCAAGAGAGAGGTGGCAGATTCAACATTCAGAAAGAAAGATACATTTTTGCATGTGACCATTTGGGTGGCTTTTTTTGACTATATAAATCTGTTCCATTTTCCTTTACCATCCTCACCTCTTTACCATCCTTCTCCCAGATGAGGGGAAAGCCGAGAGAAAGAAAAATACTAACTAGTTGAAAAAGAATTTATTAAAATTAGATAATCTAGTGAACTAAAACAATAATCTAGCTTTTTAAAAAGGCATATTAGCCCCAGGATGATTTTTTTTCTTTGAGATATGATAGCACATGGAGATTTACTAATAAGAAAGACTCAGATGTTTGCAATCTGTATGAGTAAAGGAAGTACCTGCACCAGAAAAATCATGGATTTGGTTCACAGTATTTTTAATAAAGGAAAAAAAATAGTTCATGTTATTTCCAGTTTCTTACCCCCTGTCTAGGGCCCTAGTGACCCAGCAACTGGAGCAGAAGACAGAGAGCATCCATTACCAAAAGCAAGCAATGTTTTATTGGGAAACATCATTCAGTTTTAGAACCCAGGGCTCTTCTCATAAATGAACCCTGGGAACTGTTTAGCTGAAAACCTGTTCCCACTAACGTGGAAAATATACAGTGGAAGTTCAGCTGGGTGGGAGTAAATGCATATAAGCATTGGCTCTGTCTTTCCTTTGTGGGACTGCAAGAGGCCTGTTGTCTCTCGAGCGCCAGCTTCCCCATAAACAGAACACAGAGGGGACAGCTTGGCTGTCTTCACAATGAGGCCATCAAACTGAATAGAAAAAGAAAACATAAAGGGGGAGCAGGCCCAGTTCCATGGAATAGATTTACATTAGCATCCCCATTTGAGCTGGGTGGCAGCCTTCCCATTCCAGCTCTTGCCTGGTATTTTCATGCATTAAAAACAGTCTGGGATGTGCATAGGGATGAGAAAGGTCTAATCAACAGAGAGAGACCTACACCAGTAGTGAAGCTCAACCCTCTAAAATCACAGCAGTTTTTGCTGTCACCCGATAAACTGGAGTCTGATTCAGGGTGGTTGCAATTGGCTTGAGTCTGGCATCCCCATCCCCCATGCCCATCCCCTGTGCTTGTCTTACTGGGTTTTTTTGGGTGGGGGATTGGTTTATTTGCCTCCCTAGCTCACAGAGAAGGGAGCTAGTATGTTCTAGACACAACTGACAATGACATCAAAAATGTCAAGTTTTCTTGAAGGGGATGTGACATGCAGGGCTGAAGAAAAGACTTTCCTGGGAGGAAGGGGTCCCTTCCATGTTTTTTTAACTTTGCACCCTAGATAGATTTTCTATAATGTATATCCTTCTCTTATCCCCAAGTGCTGCATGGGACATAAGGTACAGTTGTTATTTCTTGGTGGGCGAGGTGCCAGATGCTGAGATCTTGCAGTTGAGAAAATCGCTTGTTTCAACGGACAGATTTTGTCCATTAAAACCTATTCCTAGCTCCCTCCCTGAGCCCAGCTGCTTCCATTATAGAAAATTGGACTAAAATGATGTCAGGTTCCTGCCATCAAAATGAATAGGAATGTTGCTTTTCATTATTTTAAATTGCCGGGCGTTTCACGGATATATATTTATTTTTGTCATTTCTCTTTGGCCCTGGTTGAGGGGCTGACCCTTGAATAATGAATAATCAGAAAGACACATGTTAGCACTCCAGTCTTGCTTGTGTCAACCTGGTTTTTCCTTTCCAGTTGTGACAGACTCTAAAAGGCCACACTCTTAAATGTGTTTATAATCTGAGTTCTTTTAAACTGCCACTCAATCCCTGTCTTGGAGAATGTGCTATTAAAACACCTGAGGATGAAAGTCTTTAGAGAGACCTAAAAATTGCAAACTTACTTCCCAGCTCAAAGGCGGCTCTTTAGCAGAACTGGTATTGGAAGGAAAAAAGCAGGCCTCTTACTGTTTCTTAAAGGAAAAAGAGGCTTGCTTTAAAAATTGACAGCTTCTTTTGTTCATGTCTAATCTAGTTTTCAGAACATAACATTTCAGCTGGGAAGGCTGGGGAGGGGGGAGGTGGTAGGCTTAATATCAGGAGTGAACAATGAAGAAGAGGAGAAAGAAAAGAAGAACTGATTTCACAATATCAGGGCCGCCATGTGGCTCAAGAGGGCAGGTAGTCGGTGTGGTGGATAGACCACCAGATCTGCAATCAGGAAGACTCATCTTCCTGAGTTCAAATCTGGCCTCAGATACTTACTCCAGGGGCAAGTCTCTTCACCCGGTTTACCTCAGTTTCTTCATTTGTAAAATGAACTGGAGAAGGAAATGGCAAACCACTCCAGTATTTCTGCCAAGAAAACCCCAAATGGAGTCACAAAGAGTTGGACATGACTGAGCAATGACGTGACATATTGTTCAAAGGTTTCCATCAATCAGCCCCCAGGTCTAATTATGGGGTAAAAGAAACCCATGAAGCACTAAAGATTGGACTAGAAACATTAAGCATCCCATTTTTTTGTGGTTGTTATCAGATCTGTGAGTTTTCAATGGAAGAACTCCCCATGAAGAAACTTCTCTCATCAGTGCAGACGCACAACTACTCTGTCAATTAGAAATATATAGACTTGCCTGGGGTACTGAAAAGTCAGGTGAGTTGCTTAGAGTCATATAGCCAGTATGTCAGAGGCAGAATTGAATTTAATTCTTCTGGGAACCTAGCAAAACCTAATGTGTTATGTATACACACACACACACACACACTACATATTCGTGTGTGTATTATGTATTATTATCATTTTTATCTGAGGCACTATGGGAATTAAAATTAGAGGAAATATCAAAGACATTAAAGATAAAGAAGATAAAATAAGTGTGAGGTCAGTATTCTCACACATTTTGGTTTATTTGTACACTTAAAATTATTGCAGACCCCCCACAGATACTTCAGTTTCTGTGGACTCTATCTATTGCTATTTACAATACTAGAAATGAAGATATCCATTAGTACCATAACATAGTTTTGACCTTGTGGGTGCCCTGGAAAGGTCTCAGGTACTTGAACATTTTGAGAACCTCTGTGCTAGAGGTCCTAGAGTGACAAGAAGGATTGGAATGACAGTAATACAATCAACCAATCAGTAAGCTTTTACTTTGTAATTTGTAATCGTAACTGTTACTATGTGTCAGGTACTGATAATTAAGTACTAGGGATACAATGTGGTGAAACAAATAAACAAGCAGCCAAACATCAATCTCTGTCCTCAGGGAGCTTCTGGTTTGATGGGAAAGACACAGGTACCTAAATGGGTTCTTATGAGAGTCATGCTGAGTAGACAGAAGATGACCATAGAGGGGAAGACTCTAGTAGCTGAGCTGGCCAGGACACTGGGGAAGGATTTTGTAGAAACTTGAGGTCATAGATTTAGAACAGGGAAGTTCTTTTGAGGCCATTTAATTGAATCCTTTCCTTTTATAGAGCAAGATACTAAAGCCCAGGGAAGCTAATATACTTTGAGATTTGAACCTGGTCCTCTGACTCCCAGTCAGTCAATGTACATTTATGAAGCAACTACTATGAGTTGGCCACTGTGCTAAGCTCTCAATCCAAGGATCCTTCTGGTGGGCCATGAAACTTGAAGGGAAGGAAGCTGACTTTTGAATTAGGTTATGGTCTGAGGCACCATCAGTGTAAGTGAATCAGGAAATAGATTTAGTAAACATGTTAACACCAAGGATGTTTAAAAAATCACTAGAGAGAGACTAGAGAATAAGGAACATGTTGGGACTAAGCATTGTAGGAAGAAAAACAGAAGGTACTGGAATTCCTGAAGAAATAAGATCCTAATTCTAGAGCTGGAAGGAATCTCAGAGAGCTCTGGGTTCAACACCTCATTTTATAGAGGAGGAAACTGATGCCCAAAGGGGATAAGTGACTTGTTCAAGGTCTCACACCAAGCATCATAGGGTAATAGCTCTAGAGCTGGAAGAGACCTAAGAAGTCATCTAGTCTAAACTTCTCATTTAATAGATGGAGAAATGAGACCTATAAGGGTTGAATGACTTGCCAAGGTCATGTAGATTATTGTTGTTAGTCCTTTGTTTTTGAAGAAGACCAGTGATGTCACAGGGTGATGGCTTGACTTGCATGTGAATTGGATTGCCACTGATCACATAGATAGGAAGTGACAGAGAGAGAATTTGAACCCAAGTCCTGACCCTACAGTCAGTGATGTTTCTATTTATACTAGATGGTAACAGACCATGATGAAAACTCACTATCTGTTTTCCTGAGCTATTTCCACATAGTTAGTTTAGTGCTCATTAGCAATCCAGAAATTATGCCTCTGTTGACAGTTTTATACCAAAGCTACTGCTTGAGTTATTCAATTTCCATTGTTTGGGTCTGGTAGCACACCAAAAAAGTTCATGGAATCTAGCAATTGATAGTTTGTACTTGTGTTAAGTCTTTTGGCATCAAGATCAAAAGCTGTTTTTTTTTTAAAAAAAAGCTGTTTCTTAATCATCTAAAACCCTTTTCTGAAGTCTCCTTTGATGGATCTTCATCTAGATGATAAACCATGGATGTCCTTGGTTCTGTATTAGGCCTTTGTATCTTCTTCCTTTATATTATTTCACTTGGTGATCTCATCAGTTTCCATGGATTCAATTATCATCTCTATGAAGATAATGCTTCTATCTCCTTGTCCAACCCTGACCTCTTTCCTGACTCCGCTGTTTTGTCTCCAATGGCATATTGGACATCTCAAACTGGACTTCTCATAGACATCTTAGACTCAAGATATCTAAAACTAAATTTCATCTCTATCTGCCCAAGTCTCCCCCTTTTCCTAACTTCCCTCTGACTGTCAAGGGCATCACCAACCTCACCTAGGTGTGATTCTCAACTCTGCACTCTCTCTCTCTCTCTCTCTCTCTCTCTCTCTCTCTCTCTCTCTCATCTTCCATATCCAATCATTTGTCAAGTTCTGCCATTTCTACTTTCTTACTATATATGACCCCTCCTCTCCTCTCACACTGCTACCATCTTAGTACAGGTCCTCATTACCTCATATACAGACCATTGAAATAGCTTGCTAGTTGGTCTCTCTGCCTCACAGCTCTCACCACTCCAGTCCATCCACCACTCAGTTGTTAAACTGATGTTCCTAAAGTGGAAGTATGACCAGATCATCATGTCTACACCCCATTCAATAAAGGCTAATGGCTCCATATTGCCTCCAGGATCAAATATAAAAATTCTCTGTTTGACTTTTAAAGCCCTCCATATCCTGGCCCATGACAACCTTCCATTCTCCTTACACCTTATACCATATCCCCCCCCCCACTCTGTGATCCAGTGACCTTGGACTCCTTACTGCTCCTCAAAAAGGACCTTCTATCTCCTGACTCTAGGCATTTTCATTGACTGTCTCCTATTCTTGGAACTCTTTCCCTTCTCATCTCTGCCTCTTTTCTTCCTCCAAGTCTTGGCTAACATCCTGCCTTCTAGATGAAGCCTTTCCCAGGTCTCAATCTTAGAGCCTTCCCTCTCAGACCACTCCCAACTTGTCCTGTATAAATCTTGTATCTATACAATTATTTCCTTGGTTTCTCCCACTAGATTGTGATCTTCTTGAGATTTTTAATTTTTAATTAGGGACTAAATTTAATTTTAATTTTTTAAATTCCTCAGCACATAGTAGGAACTTGAATTTTTTGTTGAGTTAGGGCAAAAGTCATCGGGTTAATAGATAAACTGTTGTAATTCAAATAAAAGGGGTCAGTTATTTACTGATCATTGGTGGATGTCTTCCTCATAGTCTACAGTTGAGGAAGAGTGAGGGGAAGCAAAGGCTGAGAATCGATCCTATAAAATGAAAAGATGGGCTGTAATATCTTCTCCATAATTTAATACAAATGTTTTAAGGGGTTAGAGTTAGAGGATTAGAGATGCTGAGACTTACCCATGGCCACATGGCTTATTAAGTCATTGGATCACAAGACTGTAGATCTGAACCTGAAAAGGACTTTAGGGGCCATATAAAGCAATCCTCTTATTTTGTGGATGAAGAAACTGAGGCCCCACAGGCAGTGATTGTAGGAAGTGGGAACATGAATCTAAATCTTCCTAATCCCAGGTCCGACATTTTGTCCTGCTCCCCCCAATAACTTCTCCAGTGCTGAAAAAAATCCTGCTATATGCATCTCACAGCAATATAATTCAGCATATGGGCAAGAATATAAACAAGATAGAACTCAAGAAAATTGATGCTGGAGAAGTATGGCACAGAAAACTTGGTGGAGGCAGTAGGATGAGAGGAGAACTCAATATTTCCACTGCAATTAGGCAGGCATAGAAATTCACAGCATGGGAGAGGAGATGGGGAAATAAGTGCTCAAAGGTTTCTGAGACTTCATGAAAACTTGTTTGAACCTTAAATTCAGCTCAGTTCCCTTCTTCTTAAAAGTTTCTCCTCTGCCTGATACGTGAGGAAGATGGGAAAATGCAGACCATGTCTCACGCTCTGTCTAGCATTCCCCTGATTGAATTCCCCGGAAATCAATGGACAGAAATGCATTTCTCTGTCTGGAGTTATTTTAGTGAGTCCTTGCAAAGAAAGGCAGAGAACTGGGAAATCCATTGAAGATTCTAAAAAGGGAGCAAAGATAGACCAGAGAGAACTCAGGCTAGAATTGCTTACACAGGCACCCATCTAAGGAGCAGGAGCAATGAATAGTTACAGAGTATGGGGATAACTGAGAAAACAGGACACATTTGTCCCTGACTCTGTCCACTATACATTTCCCCCAAGTCTCCACCTACCTTACTTTAGTCCCTAATAATGATCATTGAAACAAGAGCACTCGACTGTTAGAAGGCTCTTGCACAGATTCTATTTCCTCTTATCTTTTCAGTAATCCTTCAAGGGAAGTTTGTGCAAGTCTTATTTATCTCCCCCTTCTTCAAACTCTTATCGATGTCCTTCACAAATGATAGTACCCCAAGGTGAACATGATATTCCAGATGAGGTCTGACGAGGGTGGAGTAGAATGAGATCATCCCTGCTCCTGGATACTGTATCAATCTCACTGTAGTCCAAAACCACATTAACTTTTTTGTTTGTTTCCAAATCATTGCTGAGTTATATTGTGCCTGCAGCTTACTCAAATCCTCAGATCATTGTCCTTTCTTCCCCATCATCCAAGCAACTGTGTCCCAAATGAGCTCAATAACCTAGTATTTGATAGACTCAAAGATACAAGCTATGGGGTTAAAAACTTATTATTTGACAAAGACTATTGAGAAAGCTAGAAAGTCTGGCAGGAACTAGGCAGTGAACCAATGTATTACACCATAATATACCAAGATAAGCTCAAAGTAGGTACATAATTTAAGCATAAAGGATATCATAAGTAAATTAGTGGATCATGAAAAACAAATTACCGGTTGGATCTCTGGATAGGGGAAGAGTTCATAACCAAATAGGAGATAGAGATATTCCCAGGAGGTAAAATGGATCATTTTAATTATACTAAATTAAAACATTTTTGCACAAACAAAACCAATGCAACCAAAATTAGAAGAAAAGCAGTAAACTGGCAAAGCAATTTACAATGTTTCTCTGACTTTGTTTAATTATTTGTTTTTTTTTCTTTTCTGAACATGGCTAATGCCAAACTATTGTGTGTGACTCCATATGTATAATAGATATCATATTTCATTCCTTTTCAATGGATGGGAGAAAGGTTGGAGGGAGGGAGAAAATTTGGGACTGCGAATAAAATTTTAATTTAGTTTTAAAAAAGATAAAAATACAACTGTTGCCTAACCATTGGCATCTCCCTCCCAACATCCCCCCTTGCATCTGTCATCCCCTGATTCTGTAATCCGCTATGTTAGCTATCCTTTCCAATCAGTCAGTTACTGAACATTCATTAATGGCTCACTATATGCCACACATTGTGGTAAGAACTGGAAATACAAAGAAAGGTAAAAATATAGTCTCTACCCTCAAAGAGCTCCTATTATAATGAGGAGACAAGCATCTGTGTACATATAATATATAGACAGATGGGAAGTAACCTCAGAGGGAAGGCATTAGTAGTAAGGGAGTTCAGGAAAGATCTCTTGTAGATGATGTGATTTGAGTTGAGTCTTGAAGGAAGTTAGAGAAGCCTAAAGGTAGAGGCAAGGAGAGAGATCACTCCAGGCATGGGGGACAGCCACAAAAAATCAGTCAGGAGACAGAGTGTCATATATAAAGAGTAGCATGAAGTCCATCATCACCAGCTCATAGGGTATGTGGGGGAAAGTAAGGTGAAGAAGACTGGATAGTAGAAAGGGGAGATATTATAAAGGTCTTTACAAACAAAGCAGAGAATTTTTTATTTGATGCTGGGAGTAAAGGGAAACCATTGGAGATTGTTGAACAAGGCAGTGTGGAATGGTAATATGGAGACCCCCACTTTAAGAAAATCACCTTGGAAGTGAATGGAGTACAGATGATGAAAGAGATTTTATGAAGAGTTGAAGCTACTTGTTCCTGCTTATGTTGCTCCAAAGTATTTAAGGTGGGGCTTGACTTTAGCTCTTTCTGATTCCAAAGTCCAGCACTCTCCCCTGTAGAAAGCCTTTGAAAGGCTTTCATGATCATCCTCAAACCACAGTGAGGAATCAAGTAAGGCATACAGAGAAGGAAAAGTCAGTCATATTCCACAAAATACTGAAACACTCTCTGTTTGGAGAATAACATATGGGCCACATTCATAATTTCAAGGAAAGGGAAGAGACCATTAACAACTTCTCTTAAAACCTTCTAGAACTTCTCTAGGGTGGCATGGCTCCTTATCATGCTCATAGCACCTGGTAACTCTGACATTGCTACTCTCCTGAAAAGAGACATTAGCATGCATGCTCTGTGGAGCAAGGTGATTGGTTCCTTCCTTGCAGGTGTTCTGCCTGTAATTGTTGCTAATGCAAATTCATTATATATTTCATTAGCTAAGTTAAAAACCTGTATCTTGTTCTTTAGCTTGGCAGCCCCTCTGAATTAAATCAAGAAGATGAAAAGAACATTGATTTACAATCAATCGTGACTTAAAGCATTTTTCATGACTACAGATAGGTTTGATTTCATCTGAAAATGGCCTGTTTATATTCTTTGACTATTTATCAATTGGGGAGTGGCTCTGTTTTTATGAATTTGACTCGCTTCCCTAATAATTGAGAAATGAAACCTTTATAATGAAAAATTGTTGTAAAATTTAAAAAATACTACTTCATTGTTTATGTTATCATTTAGCAAAATGCAGTTTTCCTGATTATCTTTTAATTCACTTTATTTTAGCTTTTGTTTTGAGATTTAAAGAAAGTACAGAGGGTGGCTAGGTGGCACAGTGAATAGAGCACGGGCCCCATGGTCAGGAAGACCTGAGTTCAAATCCAGCTTCAAACACTTAACACTTAGTAGCCGTGTGACCTTCATGTCACTTAAGCCCAATTGCCCTGGCTTCTCCCCTCCAAAAAGAAAAGAAAAGGACAAGAGTATAAATATAGTTTGGGAGGGTATAATGACAGAGTTCCTCAGAGGCAGGGAAACTCCTTGCCAACTGGTTTTCAAAGTTTCTTATTCTGTGGCCTTGAACTTCACCTTGGAATCCCTGTGGGAGCTATTAGAATGGCTTGTATTAAGTCAGTTGTTTGTCTGAACACTGTCTCTGAATGACTGTTGCACCAGATGAAGTAAATTAACCAGAATGGTTACAGAGGTGGTGGGAGTCAGAGGCAGGCTTTGAACTTAGGTCTTCTGACTCTAGCAGCGGTTCTCAACCTGTGAGTCATGACCCTTTTGGGGGTTGAACAATCCTTTCACAAGGGTCACCTAAGACCATCGGAAAACACATATTTCTGATGGTCTTAGAAACTGAGACACTGCTCCTCTATTCATCTCCAGGCTGGTCTGCCCACACGGCCATACACCCACATATGAGCATTAAAGGGTCACCGCATTAGGAAGGTTGAGAACCACTGTGAGCTTTTCAGGAGACTCCGAGAACCATAGAAATAGAAGAGGCTTCTACTTTGCCTCTTGAGTATTCCCCTGGGCAAAGCTCCTGTCTGGTCAACCATGGCTGGAATGGAACTGGGTACAGTTCCATTTATAGTATAGAATATAGTATAGAATAGTACAGATGGAGTGTTCCCTGGCTTAGGAAAAGGAGGGAAGTGCTTCTGATCCTTGGCTGGCTGTCTCTCAGGTGAAATTTCCAGGCAAAATATAGGAAAGGAGCAATGAACAGCTCCATAGCCCCTGATTCCCTTAATCTCTTTCCAAAAAGAGCATCCTTCTTGGTACGGCCCTGGGGGAATGGATATTCTTGCTGATTGTTGGGAGCCAGTAGCCAGCTCCATAATGCAGAGTCCTGTGTCAGGGAGCCCCTGCAATGTGAGTCCTGGCTGGGTTAGGGTTAAGCTTCTTTCTGATGCTGCCTCAGGGCTGTAACCTGAGCCAGGAGCAGTTGCAAGAATAGGAGAAAGGAGCAAAGGGCTAATGTAGTCTGTCAACATCATGTCTCCTCTATTGTGCTGGCAGCTAACTGTGTGACCTTAGACACATCTATTCACCAGTCTGTCCTCCAGCCCAGCCCCCCAACTCCAAAGGACAATGGGCTCCATGACTTATAAGGTTCCTGTCCCAGTTCTTAATAGTAGTTGAGGGACATGAAAATTTCCTAATCCTTCCCACACAGTATTCCCCACTTCAGGTGTCTGACTCAAGGCCAGGACCCATCATGCCTTCTTTCTAGACTCCCATTTCTCTCTCTGTAAAATGGAGACGAGGGCAGGCTGGATAATTTTGAAGGTCCTTTCTAACCCTGGCACTCTATTAATATAAGAGCTTTGTCCCTACAAAGTATGATAATTTCATATTCATTCCAGTGTTTTTTGGCATTACCAATCAGCTGGACTTGTGTCCACTCTCCACTATATTGAAGCTGTCTGTGAATTCAAAGGCAAGGGAAGCACCCCCACAACCCATGTCAAAAAAAAAAAAACTAGGGAGCCAGTGTGGCTCCGTAGAATGAACAAAGGATACTAGGTTCAGATTCTGCCTCTGATACTTAAAACTTACATAACATTGGACAAGTCACTTCACCTCAGTTTCCTAACTGTAAAATTAGGGGGTTGGATTAGATGGTCCCAGACAAATAGATGACCCACAGTTCCTTCCAGCTCTAGTCTCCAATGCTAAGATCTATTTATCCTATGTCTTATTTGTCATTCTAGAGTCCAAAACATTCGTGATTTAAACTTTCACATTTGCAAGGGTTGTTTTGGGTGATTGTCTAAGTTCTACCCCTGGACAGCTCTCCTTGGGCATCAACTCTATCACATGCTTTTCTTAAGTGTAAAGATAGACAGCCAAACAATTTCACTTGGATTCACCACGAATCTCAGGGCACCAACGGAGGTGATTGAGTTTGAAAGGCTTAGAACTTAGGATTTCCCCGGGGGCTTCTGTTCCTATTTACATTTCCAATTTCCTGACATGTCAATGTTTTCTACCTTTTCTTCCACGAGAGGAAATGGAGACTTGGAAACAAAAGGTAAATGGCCCTTGAAGCGGCAGCAGCAATGTCAGTCTGATGGACGGATGTGTCGGGGACTTGCATTTGCCAAGAGTAATAACTCTGTGCTGTGATCTCATTTAACAGGGTCATCCCTGGGTTCTGAGGCCTTTCAGGTGATGCCTTCTGGGTGATGTCTCTGCCTGCTGAAATCCTGCTTATTTATCAGGACCCAGAACTAACCCCAAGCTAGCCTACAGAGATGTCCCCTTCTTCCCATGTGTTCCTCTGTCACTGAACTGTCTGTGTCACTCACCGAGCCCTTAATATAGACTTGCTCCTTTGACATTTCATTCAACAAACATTTCTTAAGTTCTTACCCATGCAAGGCATTGTATAGGCTCTAGGAACTTGAGATCAGAACTTAAACAAGTCACAGGGTCAAGAAATGATTTGAATGACAGTCTTAGTATTTAAAGAATGAAGGGGGAGTTTATTGGAGGATTCTATCTATGGGAGTATGTCATGGTACAATGAAAAAGATTCTGACTCTTGGATCTAAAGAACCCGGGTTCAAACCTAGGCACCCTTCTTCAAATGCACTCAAGACTTGTGGTGGAAGACTCCTTGGTGGAAGACATCAGATCCCACAAAGCGTTAAAGCCAAATTTCCATCTAAGTGAAACTTGAATCTGCCTATTGACCATTCTCAGGATCCTCCTCTCTTAGCGCTAGAGCAGAAAGGGACCTTAAAAGCCATGTGGTAGAAGTCCTTCATTTTACAAATGAGGCAACTGAGGTTTAGAAAAGTGAATGACTTCTCAGGGCTAAGATGAGCCATGTTACATCCTCTACCCCATACAGAAGCTCATAGGACTATAGTTCTCTTTATAAGATGTGCCCTGGAACTTGGAAATCATTTCCTCCAATTACAATGTCCATAAGGAGACAATGTCTACAAGGTCTAAATTCTCTCTTTTTATTCTTCCATAGACCCCCTGCATACAGGTGTGTATTCAGTAAGTATTTGCTGATCCTTGAAAAATACCTCACAGCAAATTCTGCTCCCACCAATATTATACATGAGGGCCCCTGATTCTAAAATTTATGGCCCATGCCAATGTTAGCTCAATATTTTTATAGGCATTAAATGGAAAACAGCTGCAGACCTTAGGGAGGGGAGGGAAGGGAAGAGGCAAATCTTTGCCTGTCAATGAAGGAGTGTTCTGAGCCAGAGAGAGGAATGGGACAACTTTTCCCTTTTAGAGAGTTTACTTAAGTCTATACAAAATCTGAGGTCAGGGATACAGATTCTTGCATCTTGCTCCAACTTTGTACAATGATAGCCACACAGTTCATGTTTGGTCAATGCTGTTGGCTGTCAGAGCACTGGACTTGGAGTCAGGAGACCTGAATTTTGGCTCTGGCCACCTCCATGTGACCTTGGATGAATAAGCCAGTGGCATAGTGATGGAGGGATGCAGCCTCCTCTCGTAGATTAAAGTCTAGACAGGATCTTAGATAGTATCTAGTCCAAGCTGCTCATTTGAACAAGGAGGAGACTGAGGTTCAGGGAAATTAACTGACTTGACCAGGATCATTCAGGTGTTGGGGGGCAGAGCAAGGATTTGAACTCAGTTTCCAGACTCAGTGCTCTTTCCATTTCAATCTTACCACCCAGGAAGGAACATGTTTGAGTCCTGCCTTAGACACTCATCAGCTGTACTTGACTCCACCTCTAACTGGCTGTGTGTGCCTGGTTAATTCACTTAACCACTCAGTGCTCCAAGCAAATCTTTCTGTCTCTGCCTCTGTTTCTTTCCCTCTTTGTCTCTCCCCTTATCTCTGTCTATGTCTCTCTCTCTCTCTGCCTCTCTTTGTCTCTGTCTCTCTCTCTTTCTCTCTTTCTCTCTCTCTCTGTCTCTGTCTGTATGTATGTCTCTCCTAAGAGACCCTCTAAGACATCAGGTCCTGGAATCTCCACTGATGAAATCATAAATGAGTTTAAAATAAATGGAGGGGGGTTTCAGAATGAATCGATCAACCAGCTTTTATTAAGTGCCTGCTGGGCATTGTGTTGGGCCTTGTGCCATCAAGATAAGAGTGAAGTGGTCCCTGCCCTCAAGGACTTTACATTCTAAAGAAAGGTTTAGGTGGAGGGGCGATACCAAGGAAGAGGAGAAGGTGACTAAAGTGGAGAAAGCCTTTCCTAAGATAAAACAGGCCCAAGAAACTGGAGGACTCCAGATCTCAAATCTATGTTTCCCACTGTCCTTCAGACTCTCAGGCTCCTTTTTCAGGTTGATGTCTATGAAGGATTTTCATCTCTGCCTCAGATCATCCAGGCCAACCCCTGTGCCTTCCCACCCCTCCGTGCCTTCTCCTCTGCTCTTCCTCTGGCAGCCCCCCTCACTCACTGGCTCCTTCCCAGACAGCCCCTGCCCCTCCCAGTGCTTAGCTTCCCACTTACTCCTCAGGCTGTGCATTTGGCCCAGGGATGACAGCCTGCGTCCTGCTCTTCCTTATCTCATGAGTGTCTCCCCATTCAGCTCACAGGCTCCTTTTGGTGCTCTGGCATCCTCCTTCAAATGAACCCAATTAAAAGGCCTCCTTGGTGGAAGTCATTAGGACCCACAAGGTGTTAAAGACAGATTAGCACCTGAGTGAAGCTTTCCCCTGATATAATCAGGATTGTTGAAAGAACACTGACAGATAGCTTTGGGAAAGACTAAATAAGTATGGATTAGATTTCATATTCTTTCCCCTAAAGCAGTCAAGTGGAACAGTGGACAGAGAGCTAAGCCTGGAGTCAGGAAGACCTGAGTTCAAATTTGATCTCAGACACTGACCATGTGACCCTGGGCACATCCCTTTTATCAATTTCCTCATCTGTAAAAATGGGGATTTTAATCACTTCTACCTTCTGGCGTTCTTAGGAGGAATAATTGAGATAAGTGTAAAGCACGTAGCACTGTGCTTGGCACATAGTAAGAGCTATATACATGTTATTATATTACAGAAAGAATATTTACTCCAGAGACAGAGGACCCAAGTTCAAATCCCACCCCTGACAAATTACCTGTGTGATTTCCCTGGGACTCAGTTTACTTACTTCTAAAATGAGAGGGAAAGACAATGCAGCCTCCGAGGGTTATTCTAGATCTACTTATGTAACTTTATGACAGACAAAGTCACTTTACCTCCTTGAGCCTCAGTTTCTTCATTCATAAAATGAGGGATGAGGACTAGATGTTCCCTTCCAGATCTTGATCTATGCGGCAGAGTGGATAGAGCACTGGGTCTGGAATTAGGAAGACCCATCCTAGTGAGTTCAAATATGACCTCAGATACTTACTAGCTGTAAGACCTTAGGCAAGTCACTTAACCCTGTTTGCCTCAGTTTCCTTATCTATTAAAGGAGCTGGAGAAGGAAATGGCAAACCATAACAGTATCATGACCAAGAAAACCCCAAATGGGATCATGAAGAGCAGGGCATGACTAAAAACAACTGAATATTATCCCCAAATGTTTACATATTAGTGATTATTACTATTACTAGAAGAAGTGCATCTAGTATATTATGGATTAGGTAGATTGTGAGAATGAAGACAATGGAATAGATGTAATACCTATGTAGGAGGAAGAATCAATAACTGATTGTGAGGAAAGAGGAGAGAACAGAAGACTGAGGGTCTTTGAGGCTGTGGGTATCAATGGTTACAATGATGGTGGGGCTGTTGGCTGAAAGGGGGTCTGTCTGAGGGAAGAAGGTTTAGGAGAGACAGAATCAAGTTTGGTTTTGCACATTTGGAACATGAGCTGCTCCTGGAACATCCAGGCAAGGGCATCCATCGTGCATATGCAGGGATGAAGTCCAGGAAGGAGGATACGGTTAGGTACGTAAATATTGGGAATAATCTTTGCAAACATGATGATGATTGAACCCATGGGAACATCTAGCTACTTAATGAAATTCCTTTTTCCTTGAAGACCCAAGTCAGCAGGTACCATTTCAGTGAAGTCTTTCCCACATCCCTCAACTGAAAATAAACATTTTCTTCACCTATTACTCGTAATACTTATTCTCCCTGAATTTTTCCATTGTGCTCATCACATTTCTATTGACAATATGGTTTTTGACAAAAGTGACATTCCTATCATGGGGTTAAAAGTTCCTTGAGGTCTGGAGCTATTTCTTAGAGCTATAGAATCCCTAAGCTGTAAAGGCATCTAGTCCAACCCTGTCCCAAAGCAGGAATTTCCTCTACATCATCCAAAAAAGGGTGTCAACCAGTCTTCACTTGAAGACCTTCAGTGATGGGGAACTCATCATCTTGCGACAATGTTGATAAATCAAGCAATCAAAATGCATTTATTAAGCCCCTACTATTTTCCAGACACTGTACTATGGACTGGGATATACATATGAATACTAAACCAATTCCAATTTTCTAGTTTACATTTTAATTGAAGAGACAAGTACATATGTAACTATATAATGAATAAATGTGAAGAAAATAAATATATTGTAGTTAGAGATGATGGGCAACAGTAGGATGAGGATTCAGGAAATGATTCATGTAGGAAGTGCTGGTTCAGATTAATTTTTAAGGAAGAGAAAGCTTCTCTGATATAGAAACAAAAGAAGGCATTGCAGGAATGAAATATGGTCAAAGCAAAAACACAAAGAGAGAAGACAGAATGCTGGGTTCAAGCAACAGAGAAAAGGCCACTCTTCAACTAATATTTTAAAAAGTGCTTACCATGTGCAATGTACTTTGCTAGGTACAAAGTTAGTTCACATATCATATTATTTCTAGTCATCTCACCAATTCTTACCCAGAATTCTTCATACAGTATATTTGTCCAGTCTTTCAGTCTGGATGCTCTCTCCTCCATCCCTCTATGTCTCAATATTACCCATCTCTAAAGGCTCACATGAAATATTTGCATAGCCAAGGAGGCTACCTAGACTTATGAGTCCATGGTGACTTTTCTTCCTCTGAACTCTCAAAATTTGCTTTATATACAAGTCATTAGACATTGAACCATGTGTTATCTATGATGGCTCTTCTGTCGCTGTCTGTTTTTACTTTTCATGGGTCTACCTATGTCTTATCTCATCAACTAGTATCTTGAATACTAGACAGGAGTATCAGTGTTGATAATTCTTACAATAATTATGTAATAATAATTGATATGTAAATAAAACTTTAGGTTTTGCAAGGTATTCTTATACATATTTCATATGCATAGCATGAACATAACTACTCCTTGAGTAAGTACTACTGGTGTTAGCCCTATTTTATAGATGAGGAAACCGAGGCTCTGAAAGTCTTGAAAAAGACTTGAGCAAGTCTGCATAGATCCTTTAAGGTAGAGGAAATGTTAGAGTGCATTAGATTCCCTTCAGCATCCATCACACAAGTGCTCAGGAAAGACTTGCTGGGTAGAGCAAATATTTGTTTGTTGATTGACTACTAAAGCAAGACCATAGGGAGTAACTCTGGTAAAGATAAGTCGTTGGACAGGAGATCAAAGCATTGGCTTCCTGTTTCTGGGAAGGGGCTGGCAGCCAGCTATTAAAATAATGGGGTTATGTTTCAAAGGTTTCTTTCCCTCTCTTTAATCAATGAAATGTTCTTTAGATCAATACAAATGTTATTTCACTGCTTGCAGCCCTTTATAATGGGCAGCAGGGGAAGGCACGGCCGAGTCAGTTTGACTCAGGGGTACCATACAGGTTGATTTCTCTGCTCACAGCAGGCATTAACTTAAGAGGAAAAAAACACTCTCAAGAAGGAAATAAACAAGATACACCACAAAGAAGCAAGACCCCCACCAAGATGTCCAAGCCTTGAAATTGTGTCTTAGGGATGAGCAGAAGCAAATCTGTCCTTCCTGGGATTCTTGGTGACTACAAAAAGAACTGCATGGACAGGGAGTCAGCCAATGTGGGTCATCAAATGGCTCCTTGCCCAGACTGCACAGGAGGGAAATGGTCTGCAATGGTGAAGCAGTCATATCTACTGCAGAGGATGGAGACCTTTGCATGCATCTGCTCCCCCCTGCCCCGCCTCACTTCAATCGAATGGGACTGATCTCATGGACAGCTAAGTAGTGTAGCAGATAGGGTTCTGGACTTGTTATGTAACCCTGGACAAATCATTTAACCTCTCTCAGCCTCAGATTCCCCCTCTAAAATGGGGAGTTAATAAAAACACCTGCCTCAAAAGGTTATTGTGAGGAACTAATGAAATCCTATTTTTGAAGGTATTTGTGGCTCTTAAAGGGCTTTATATAAATGTTAGGTATTATTATCCCTAACATCCCTCTGCTTCCTACATGAGACCTTTTATCTTCCACATCTAACACCCTAACTGTGGACATACCCCACTGCTCTATCATGGGCTCTCTCCTCTTCTCTCTCTAATATCTTCTTGATGATTTCATTAGGACTCAGGGTTTAATGATCAGCTCTTTACCAATGAGTTCCAGATCAATGTATCCAACCCTGCGGTCTCTTCTGTGAACATCTTAACTACCCATTAGACATTTCAAACTGTGGGTCCCATTGGTAGTTTGAATTCAAGATGTCCAACACACAACTCATAACTTCCTCCAAACCCAATCTTCTTCTTGACTGCCTATTGGCTTTACAGCCCCAGGGTCATCTTCTACTCCCCATCCTCCCTTACCTCACATAGCTAATTTGTTGACAAATCTCATTTATTTATGAGAATCCCAGGTCATGCTCACTTTATTCCTGGTTCTATCCCTCATCTCCAGACTTCACCTTCTCCGCAAAGTAAGACCACTGACACATGTGTCCTGTGATTTCTGGTCTTCTTACCATAGTGCCTCACAGTATATTGACCCAAGTCTCCCAATCTGGATGCTCTGTCATTAATCCTTCTATGTCCTAGTACTACCCATCCTTCAAGGCCATCTCCAAGGAAGTCACTCAGACTCTTAAGCCAATAATGACTTTGCCCTCCTCTGAATTCCCAGAATTTATTTTTTATATATTCAATAGGTGCAAAATCATGTACTGACCTCCTGGTCAGCAGCCTTCTCACCCCAATCAATTACTCTCTATTCTGAGGGTAAATGATACTTCCAGAGATGGATCTGCTCAGTTACCCCCTCTTCTGATGGGTGAATCCCTGGTCTGGAGGAGCATTTCATGAAATTCCCAGGCCAGGCTTATGTTGCTCCTGGTTCCAGAGGCTCACTCTCTAAATTCGATGTGTCTCTGCCAGCAGCCTCATCCCTACTTCCTAGCTCTACTTTGTGCATTTCCTTTTCTTGTGAAAATGAAAATTCCTTAAGAGTGAAGCCCATCTCTTTAACTTGAAACTGTATTCCTGGTGCTTAAGTGCTGAAGAAATACTCTTTCTCACCATCTATCCATTTATCCTGCCTCTGCAACATGGTTTCCATTTATTCCCTTCTCTCAACTGACCTGGTCATTACATTAGTTCAAACACTCCCCCTCCCCCCCATTTAGATTATTGCAATGGTCTGCTAACTGGTACTATTGCCTCATTTCTGCCTTCTCTTACCATTTCCTATGTAGCTGCCAAAATTAAACTACTAGAGTGCAGGGCTAACAATGGTACTCTACCACTCAATAAATTCCATCGCTATTAAAAGCAAATGAAATCATCTAGTTGGATTTATTTTTATTCATTATTTATGTTATTAATATGATTTGTTATGTTTATAGTCTTCTGAACCAACCCTTGGTATGGCTCCAACCTAGTCTTAGTGCATAATCTTTCAAGCATACTGTTGTAGCCTATTTGCTAATATTAGATATGCATATTTAAATTGTGTTAATGGTTTTTTTTAAGGAATCTTGGTCTATAATTCTCTGGCCCATGAATCAGAAAGATGTGAATTTAAATTCAGCCTCAGATACTTATTACCTGTGTGACCCTGGCAAGTCACTTAGCCTCTGTTTGCTTCAGTTTTCTCATCTGTGAAATGGGAATAATAATAGCATCTACCTACCAGGATTATTGTGAGGATCCAATGAGACATTTGTAAAGTGCTTTGCAATCTTTAAAGTGCTACATAATTACTAGATATCATTAGAATTATCACGACTATATTGGTGCCCTTTGTAACTTAAATTTTTTCATGACCTGAATCCCACATACCTCTCTAGTCTTATCACACATTACTCCCCTTAATGACTCTTATGGTTCAGCCAAACTGGTCTCCTCATATTCCCTTTACACTAAACAATCCATTTCTTTTCTTTATGCCCATGCCTTTGAACAGGTCATCCTCCATGGTTGCAACATATTCCCTCTTTACCTTCATTCTAATTTCCTTCAAAGTTGAGCTCAAATAAAATGCCAGCGACTGCCCCACCTCAAGCACTTTGTGATCATTTTGTATATATTTTGTACATTCTTATTCCCCATACCTTTATACAATGTATGTTACTGCCCTGATAGAACCAAAGTTCCCTAAGGGCAGAAACTTCTCTTCCTCCCTCCCTTCCTCCCTTCCTCCTTTCTTCCTTCCTTCCCTCCTTCCCTCCCTCCCTTCTTCCTCCCTTCTTCCTTCCTTCCCTCCCTCCCTCCTTCCCCCCTCATTTTCTCCTTCCTTTCCTTCCTTTCCTTCCTTTCCTTCCTTCCTTCCTTCCTTCCTTCCTTCCTTCCTTCCTTCCTTCCTTTCTCAATGCCTAGAACAGAACCTGGCAGACAGAAGCCATTCAATAAATGAATGTTGATTGATTGATTTCCTGATCCCCTCAGTTGTTAGGGCTATCTTTCTTGTTAGATCACTTTGTGCTATTTTGTACATTTTCTGTGTTTGTTGTATCTAGCTCTTGGGGTACATGCTGTATCTCCTCTATGCAATAGTAGCTCATCCATATGGGAACTGATTCATTATTGTCTTTATATTCCCCAGGGCCTTTGTCTCATGGATTTGTTTAGCCAAAGAATTCACCTCCAAGTGGGCAAACAGCTAGAGATGATTGATACTTAACTTGTCTCCTATGAATAAAAAATTAGGGCAATGGAGAGATGCCTGGCAAGTGGGAACAGCCTTCATATCTAACAAACAAGGGATTGCAAAGATGATCTAGAGTAAAATACATCCTTGAAAACTCCTATGTTAGGAAAAAGAAAATGGGCTCATGGAATGGGGAGGGAACTTAAGGAGTAACTGTGGACAGCCCTGTTGGTCTCCTCAAGATGTCAAGAGAACTTGGGAAAGGTCCCCAACACATTGAGAGACCTCTCTGTGGCTTATATATGGAAAGATGCAGAGAAGATTCTTCCAGGAAGGTTAAGCATGGATGGGCTGCAATCTGTTCTATTGGAGGAAACATTCTCATCTATGAGATCACATATCCATTTGAGGATTTGGGTGTCCCATCATCTGGCAAAATGGCCTGTACACTCATGTTTGTTGAATTAAAGTGAATTGGGCTCAGCAAACATTTCATTGCACGTGTCTTCAATAGTGTTCTCCTGAATTATACATGGGTGGAGTAAGGAACCGCCCACATGACATGTACAAGGTCACCTGGATTTAAAATCTAGAACGCTGGGATGAATTTAATAACATCTAATTTAATAAGTATAAATGCAATGTCTTACACTAAGGTTAAAAGAAACAGATTCACAAAGACAAAATGGTGGAGGTGTGGTTTGATAGGGGAACAAGCTGAATATGAATGAATCATGTAGTATGGCAGCCCCAAACTACTCAGGCAGTCTTAGAGAACATAAGAAGCACAACACTCAGGAATGAGGATATGAAACTCCTACTATATTTTAACTGGTAAATTCATACCCATGGTATTGTGTTCAGTTCTGGACACCTCATGTTAGGGAATAGATAGTTTGGAAAACACCTGGGGGGGGGGAAAGCAGCATGATGAATGGCCCTAAGCTCATGCCATATGAACAACAGTTCAATGAACTGGAAGCTTAAGTCTGGAGAAGTAAAGCCTTGGTAGGTGAGAGGGCAGTGATAGCCAGGGCTATGCTTGAGGCACCTCCAACCTACTCACAAGAACCAATTGTTAAATTTTCAGTGTGATTATTTATACCTCAGAATTGGGACAGATAAGGATTTAATTTATTGTTGCATTGATTGATTTAAGAGAATGGAGAAAATGTTAACACTAGAGATTAAACTTAAAAGTATGTATTGCACACAATTTCCCCTACCCTGGAGATCCAATTGCTAAACATTTAGCAGCACATCCCCTAAACCTTGCCCAGAATCCCTTTTTTGGATATCATCCAAGGGGATTCATGTTCCTGCATGAATTGGCCTAGATGTCCTTTGGGTACCTTCCCCTGCCAAGATTCTCAGAGGTTTCACACCAACAGAATGACTGATTCTTGAAGCATTGAAATATTTGGTGATGATGCTGATGGAGAGAGGAATGAAGACCATTTGTCCAGCTTGGAAATGCTGCTGCTCTGACTTCAGGGCCCCTTTCCCACTCTGCTGATTCTTTCACCACAGTAAGATGTCCATACATATGCAGCCCCAGCTCCCCATCATACCTTTAAACACAAATCTGCTGTTTTCAAACCCAATTAGAAGCAGGTAATTACCTGTGGGACGCAGGGATTTGAATTGTCTCCTGGATCGACACTGGGAGTCTGCAAGCCCGTCTTCTCTAGTTATCAATAAAGGGTTACAACAAAATCATTATCCGGTTGTGTGTTCCATTTAATCTATCATTTCCCCAGTCCAGTGCTGAAAACAACAACAGAAATCTCTTTAAGATAACATCTGGCAGGGGATGATGTGTTGGGGGTGGGGTAGGTAACATCCAGAGACGCCAGCTACCCTGTGGCAGTGTAGCCCAGTTCTCAGTGAAGGAGGATGGGTCTGCCAGGAAGAGCAAAAAAATTGATTTCCAAGGAACATGAAGCCATAACTATTGTATATGTGGGAAATGAACAAGTAAGGGTTCTCCCAGGGGGGCTGCTAGTTGTGTGGAGGTGCTTACTCAAGCTGGAGCCATGCTGTGCTGCATCGTCAGCATGGCATTTATCCAATGGCAGGATCTACTGTTGGCAGGGCCCTTCCCTTTGGTCCTTTCCATCTTGGCACCTACCCCCCTATTTTATTTCTTCCTCTAAACAGCTACATAATCGCAGCAGTCAGGTGGGCAGACAATGCCAAGTTGTCTTCAGTGTCTCTCAGGGCAGCTTGTTACTATTCTGGGGCTTTCAGGAGAAAGCAACTGCCTAGAGACCTGTGGTCCTGGGGGTTTTTCTGGGCTGCATTGTGGAGGGCATCTGAACCTCATGTATCCTCAATCAGGTCTGCCCCTCAGGAGACCCATTTCACTTTGTCTAGGGTGGTCCCAATGTTGGTCATCACTTTCATCTCTTGTGTCTTTTATACCATCTCTTGAATATATTAGCCAAAACTTGAACCCAGATTTTTTTACTCCCATTTTTGTGCTCTTTAAAGCCCCCCTCCATCCTTCCTCCAAAACTTGGGTGTTGTCACCATCCACTTTTGAACTGGGAAGCTTTCACTTTTAGAAAAAGCATGATATGACTCCACAGGAGCCAGACTCTTCCAGGGCTTAAATCCCACCCTGGGAATCATTCTGGCACTTGGGGAGTCAGGGTCATTCATTCCAGCAAACCCTGCTAATGTAAACATAATGGCTGACTTCACACATTTTTTTCTAGTTGAATAATTCAGTCAATCACTATGGCCCTTGGCCAACTTGGGGCCAGATGACTGGAGGAGAGGGTTGTTACTTTTTTTTCTCCATGGAATCCATGGTTTGGATGTCTTGTGATGTCCCTGGTAACATAGGAGCATGAACATATCTCAACACTGTGACACTGTGCAAAATAACTCATTTGTTTCCATGTGGGGAGTCTAGCATCAGATAAGTCTTGCTTTTTTTTGCCTAATCATACTTTTGGAAATAGAAAAACCCTTAGAGATTGACTCATCTGCTTTATTTTGTAGATCATGAGAGGTCAAGTGTGCCTCCCAAGGTCACACAGATAATATGGAGCAAAACCAGAATTCAGGTCCAGATCCTTAGACTTCAAACTCAGCACTATTTTCATCATGCTACATTGCCTTCCAAATAATATACCCACTACCATTAATGTTATAGTGTTAGTTTTGTATCATCGTAGAGTTCTGGAAGGTGAATAAAAGTTAAAGCTCATCTGGTTCAAACTCCCCGTGAATTAATGAATGAATAAATGGAGGAATAAAAATTAAAATATCAACTAATCCCTTGCTAGGTTACAAGCACTGGCAGGAAAGACAGAAAAGAAAGATAATCCCAATTTTTAAGGAGCTCACATTCTAACAGGGGAGACAATGCATATGTATTGAAAGAGTCAGTTATGGGGCAGATTGAGAAACCCAGTGGTTACTAGGGCACAGAAGCAAAGTTGATGGTAATTCATTTTCTTCAGTGTTATTTCTGCTGATAAAAATATATAGATCCCTAACCATTTAATAACCAAGGTGTTTGATGGCAAAGACTTTCTTTGTTTTTAGTAGCTATAGTTGGAAGGGAGGAATGAGGGAGGAGCCTTAAAGGCAGTTGTTGAGTGGGGTCTCTTCATGACCTTCTCATCCAGGTAGTGGCTGGGGTAAACTGGATTAGAAGCAGGTCTGTTGAAGTGAGGGGCACATATTCCAGGGATATTTGGGCACATGGTTTGGGTTGCCTCCACAGAGGTTTGAAGAAGGATGGTGGTCAAGTAGAGGCTATGATTGGACCTTCCTGGCATGCTCCTCCCTCTGCCTTTCCCTCAGGGTGCCTTCATGCTTAGTTAGACTGGCTTAGCTGCATATGGTAAGCAACTGGTAGTTGGTGTTGTTCAGGGTGGCAGGGTCTGCTACCAGAAGAGCTTTTCCCCTAAGCAGTGGTCACAGGGTCTTGAAGCTTCATATCCCAGAAAAATGATTATCTGATCCCTGTTTCAATACTTCTAGAGACTCAACATCCCACAAGGCAATTGATTCTGCCTTTCATAACACATAGTGAGTTAGTAGATTTTTCTTTCTATCGAACTGAAACTCACCTCTCTATAACTTCTACCAGTTGCTTCTAGTCCAAAAAGTCATAAATCTAGAAGGCATTTAGCCCAATAATCCCTTACCTATGAGGAAAGAGAATTTCAAAGAAGTCAAGGGAACTGCCCAAGGTCCTCACACAGGTGAAAAACACCAGAGGAGATGAGCCAAAGCCTTCGATTCCAGAGCCAGTAAGGGCTCTTTCTACTCCTTCACACTGACAGCTCACCAAATTTTGAAGGCAGCGAGCTTGTCCTTTCCCCCACCTCTAAGTTCCCTATTCTAAGGATAAATACACCCAGTTTCTTCAGCTATTCTTTATATGACCTAGTTTTGAGTGAGTGTTCTCGATGTCCTTGTCACTTTGCCTTAGATAAGTCCTGCCTTTTTAATGTGGTCCAGATCAACTTTTATTTTCCTTAGAGAGGCAGCAAGGGACAGTGGATTGAGGGCTGACCTGGGACTGAGATTCAAGCCCTGCCCCCTGACAGAAACCATATTCTTTCTTTGTATCTACAGCTCTTAACACAGTGTCTGGAAAATAGTAGGTGCTTAATAAATGTCTATTGACTAACTATAGGAGTTGTCTGACTCTGGGCAAGCCTCTTAGTGTGCTCCAGTGACTCTTTATGACTTAATTTACAAAAGAGTTGCTGATATATGTTGCTGGGAGCAAAATTAAGCAAATAAAATCATTTCTTCATCCATATTCTGAAAGTATGTGCCCACTTCTCCCCACAAATTAGTTTTAAAGATGCATCTAGGAAGCTAGTACTATCGAGCATACCAGAGCAGGCACTGGTGTCTTCCTCTTGGGGAGTGCAAGATAACAAAAACAAAGAAAAAACTACAATTTCATTTGGAGCCTTGGTAAAAAAAGAAAGACTTATCAGTGTAATATGCTGGATCATTTCCAGCTTCCAGGCCAAACTGGCTATTCAGTGGCAACTCAGAGAATGGGCTGGAAAACGGTGATTCCTAGAATGGTTAGAATTACTTCGGGCTCAGTTTCTAGAGGATTTTAGCAGTGGGGCTGTGATTTTTCTGAAATTAGTAAGATTTTCCCATGATGGCAACTTCTTGGTCACTTGAATATAGATTCTTCAAAAACTCTAGCTATACTATGATTTCATTCTAGGAGCTTTCTACGTGCCCCTGAAGGTCCAACTGGAAGAACAAGGGCTAGGCCTGTCTTGTGCTATGAGGAGTGAAGTCAAGTAGAACCTAAGACCAGTTGATCAAAGTGTGTTACAAATTTCAGTTCAATGACAACTGTGGTTAATTTTTACTTCTATCCCACACTTACCATTACATTACAGGGTTAATCTTCTTTTAATAGAGGCACTGCCAAGGCACTAACACCATGAGCAGGTGAGGACAATTTGAAAATTCATGAGTAGTGTTTCCCATGTAATTTAATTCCCAAGGCTAATCAATTTCTCTGTTCCCTTGAGCAATCATGTGTTACCTTAATCTTCATCCAGCATAGCAATATCTCTTTAAATACATTTAAAACTATAGATTTGTTCATCTGAAAATGTAATTGACCTACTATTTTGATTCAAAATGGTAAAGTTAGCTAGAAACCAGATACAGCATATATCCTGATGTCCTTAAGCAAACACTAGGTGTTATTAACATCAGTGGTCTCTTGAGAAAGTTATCTTGAGTAAAACAGTGGCTTTTTGTGCTAGAACTGTGGTTCTCAACCTTCCTAATTCCGTGACCCTTTAATACTTGTATGTGGGCGTATCTGCATTTGGGTGGACCTGCCTGGAGACGGATAGAGGAGCAGTGTTTCAGTTCCTAAGACCATCAGAAATACATGTTTTTCAATGGTCTTAGGCAACCTCTATGAAAGGGTTGCTCGACCCCCAAAGGGGTTGCAACCCACAGGTTGAGAAGTGCTGTGCTAGAAAAACCCTTCTGACATGTAAGACCTTAGGGAAACTTATGAGACCCCTCATTTTTCTGGGTCACTGTCCCCACCAAAATGATCTAGGAACTTCACTATCTGATATTCATCAAGGGTAGTTGTCAATTCTGCTTATAATCATTTGGGTTCAAAATTTCAACTTTTAAAATTTGCATGTTACTAGAAATAAATTTGAGTCTATAGGAAGGAATGGCATCACCCAAGAAGCGACTCTACCCAAGTGAGCTGGGTAGTCTCTAAAAAGGAAGAAAGGAAACAAGTATTTATTAAGTGCCTACTGTATGCCTGGCACTGTGCTAAGTTCTTTACAAATGTTACCTCCTTTGATACTCACTCCAACCCTTGCAAGGGAGTTTCTACTGTTGTTGTTCATTGTTTTCAGCCATGACTGACTCTTTGTGACTCCATTTGGGATTTTCTTGGCAAAGAATACTAGCATGGTTTGGCATTTTCTTCTCCAGCTCATTTTCTAGCTGAGGTGACTGAAGCAAACAGAGTTAAGTGACTTGCCCAGGGTCACACAGCTAGTAAGTGTCTGAGGTCAGAATTGAACTTGGGAAGATGAGTAGTTCTGACTCCAGGCCACCTAGCTGTCCCCAGCACCATTTTACTCAGGAAGAAAGTGAGGCTTAGAGAGATTAAGTAAATTCTCTGTGTTTATAAAGTTAGAGTCAGAACTGGAATTTGAACTCAGGTCTCACAATCCTCCTGCTACACCCGACCACGTTCCCTATGCACAGGGAGTTGAGCTGGAGCCCAGGCTTGCCACAGAACTAATTCAAAGGTGACTTTGAAAAAGAAATCCTGATTTTTAGTCAATGCTTTATTATTCTTTTCCAGTTCTCCTAAAATTAAAAGGCAAAAGTATAATAAGTTCTTCTGTAAGAGAGAATGTTCTCTGAAGAAGGTAAACAAGAAAAAGGTCACATCAGTAGAGGACACAATTTGTGGTTAAAGAATATTAGATTTTGGGGGCGGAATGCCCGCCCTAACCTGGGCATTAGTATTATTGCTGGTTCCCACTGTCATTGACCAAGGGGAAACAGGAGTCTTTCTGCATTAGCTCCTGCCTTACCATTAGAGAAAACATGTAGTGGATACATAATGAGAAGAGCTGGGTTCTCTTTCTCTCATCCAACTTCTAAGCAAAGAACGATAAAACCTGTTAACTCCAGGCTCCCCAATATAGTGCTCCCAGGAGCCTCTTGGGCTCTTGAGAGCAGGGATGAAATGGAGGCATTGACTTGAGCCCATATGTGAAGGAATGAATGCAGCGCCCCAGATGCATAAAGGGACATCTACAAGTAAATCCCTTCAGAACCTAACGTGCCACTGTTGGCACTCTCACTTCTATCGCCATGCTGATTTCTCTCTGTGGCTGGAAGTTGTTCTTTGTTTCCCTCCTAGCAATCAGTGAGAGTTGTCACTGAGGCTCATGGACTAAGCTACATGATATGAATAAAAAAACATGTTGTGTAGCCAAGTGCACTCAGGGCTTCAAAAACTGCATTCCATTCCTTCCACTCTTTTCTCATGGCCAGCCTTGTTAGTACCGGCCCCTCTATCGCTTGCTCATACTCATCTCTTAAAAGCCACCATTTCTTCTTTGCAATTCATCCTTCAGACAATGAACAGACTTGTCTTATTCGTACATGAACCTGGCCATATTATTCATCTAGCGCAGTGGTTTTCAACCTTCCTAATGTCACAACCCTTTAACACAGTTCCTCATGTTGTGGTGACACCCAGTCATAAAATTTTTTTGTTGTTACTTCATAACTGTAATTTTGCTTCTGTTAGGAATTGTAATGTAAATATCTGATATGCAGGATGTATTTTCATTGTTACAAATTGAACATAACCCACAGGTTTAGAACTGCTGATCTGGTGGGATGCCAAAGCATAATATATCTGCAAGAGGAAGGCACCTTAGGGTATATTTAGTCCAGTTTCTTGTGCCCCCAAATCATCTGTGACTGGCTCCAAGAAACTGTAGCATGAGCAGTGGCCACACCCCAGTAAAAACCATCTCAGCATATGGGTTAAGCCATGTTAAGGGCAACTAACAAGTCTCAACCCCATCAATGAGTTAGAGGGATGTCTACCCTAAGCATGTGTAGATTCCCTCTGGCAGAATGGGTAGATGAGAAAAAAACTTGTTCCACCAGCCATGACGGCCAATGAAGCAGGTGTTGTGTAGCTTGCTCAGGTGTTGAAGATGCCAAGGTCATCTACTGCATTCTGGGCCACCACTAGCTGCCTTTGTCCTGCCACTGGACTTAGATGATGCTGGAAGAGAGAATGAGGCTGAGGACCTTGTGCAAGTCTGCCTCACTTAAATCCAATTCACGCACAAGTCATCACTCTGTGATGTCACTGCTCTTCTTTGGAAAACTGAAAGAACAACAGCTACCTAACAAGTCAAGTTTGAACTACTTTGTTTAGTATCACTTAAGACACTCCACAGTTGGGCGCCACCAACCCTTTCTTATCTCATATTACTTCCTTCCTTGCATTTCAGCCAAACTGGAATTCTCTCTGTTCTCCAGATGAGTTATGGGATTTCCCACTTCATTGCTTTGCTAGAATTATTGGTCATTCCATCAGCCACAAGATCCATGAGGACCAGCATCCCCTCTCCTCCTAGAATCTGGTTATATGATTCCATCAGGAGAAGAAGTCTGTCTTTAAAGGATAGACATTTAATACATATCTTTCAGTTGAATTACCTCCTCATACTCAATATGAATGATGTTGGCTTATTACTCTTTACTTTTCATTATCTGGGCTGATAGAATCCTCACTTATCTTGGATCACATAAATCTAGACTTTTAGAGGTGGAAGGGGGACCTTAGAGATCCTAGTCTATCCCAATCCCATAACTTTACAGAGGAAGAGACTGACATTTGTAGAGTTAGAACGATTTCCCTAAGGTCATAGAGGTTGTTAGTGGAGAGCTGGCCCCAATCTACATTTCCAGATTTCATATACATTATTCTCTTTTAAGTCTATGCTCCAGCCAAGCTGTGCTTCCTACTGTTTCTCTAACCTCTGGAAAAGATCTTTGATCATAGAGGTCCCCTCTCCCTGACCACTCACTTTACATCCAGCTTTATTGGCCTTCTCTCCCTGGAACATCTACCCTCCCCCACCCCCCATGCCAGTTGCATTCTCTGAGTTGCTACTGAGGCTTCTGTTTTGGGGAGGGGTCCAGGCCACCTTTATTTCTCTTCTGGCTGTTTCTAACTTTCCAGATTTTGACCATATGTCTTGATTCCTTTGAGTTCCCTTCTTTGTATTGCTTTCTCTCATTGGAATGTAAGCTCCTTAAGGGCAGGAGTTCTCTCTCTCTTTGCTTGGGTTTGTCTCCTCAGTGTCTAGCCTGGTGCCTGGCATATAGTAAGTCCTTAATAAATGATTATTGCTTTGCCTTGTTGCCTTACAGTTGAAGAAATTAAAAGAAATTAAATGACTTTTCTGAGGCTCTATGGGGAATCAATGGTAGAGCTGGAATTTGAACCATGTTCTCTCTCTCTGAACTCAGAACTCTTTCCCCCTCCCCTTCCCTGTCACTACTCTTGGTTAGACTTTTCAAAATCGGGGACTATTTCCCATTTTTTATACTAAGCACCTAGTAAAACGTTTGGCATACAACAGGTGCTTTATAAATGCCATTTGATTAAAGGAACAAAAATGACTTTAAAGCTGCCCTACTGAGAAGCCTAGGTATGTGAGATCATCTTCAGTGGGACAGTTATCAGCAAGAAACTGCCCTCTGCTAACACAGCAACAGGGCCAGGTATTGGATCTTCTTTGATTTACTCAGGCTGTAGAATGCCCTGGCCTTCTGGAATATCTCAGTTCCAATTTGCAAAACTGCCATCCTTCAGGGCTGAGTACTTCCTGAGAGCTTAGAAAGCAATTCACTCCCTCCCCACAGGAGGGAGAGGGAAGCAGAAATGAAAAAAAAAATTGAAAACATACAAAATCCTACCCAACAGGAAATCACATTGGAAAGCTGTGAAAATCATTTATCCTTTTGAGGCTAATGGTTTTTAATTTTCTCAGGCCCTGATCTCCCTGGCAACAATTTAAAAGTGCATAAGCTTTCATGAATCAACGTTGGGCACCTCTGAATTTTTAATTAGGTGTCATTGGATTGAAACTTTCCTTTTGATTGTTTCATGGAAAGGGCTTAGCAATTTAATGATTGCTTTTCTCCTTCCTCCCTTCTCTACCCCTACCCCTCCTCTTCAAGTTAATGCAGATTATTGAACACTGTCAGGGGGTCAGGCTGGGAGAGGAGGGAAAGGATGCTTGCCTGGGATGAGTCAATTGGCCAGTCTGCTTCCATTCATGAAAAGCTACCACATGGAGAGGATGAGGTTACTCCGATCAATGCAGAAGTTAGGGAACTGAGCTTGTAGTGGGGAAGATCTTGGTTCAAATCCTGCCTCAGATACTTACTATGTGTGTGACCTTGGGCAAATTACTTAACTGTTTTGTCCCTCGGGTTCCTCATTTCTAAATGAAAGGATTGGAGTAGAGGACTGTGAAATTCCCTTGATGCCAGGACCCCTGTCCAGACCCAGAGGAGAGTCTGGGGTAAGAGCTAACAGCTTTAAGAACTCAGAATGCAAAGAATCTGGGGTCTCCTCTACAATCTGGAAGACCAGCGATGAATCTCAGACTGAATTCTAACCCAATGGAGTCTGTTTCTTCCTTTTTGGACCAGACATCTTCCTGGATTATCTAGATCCCAAAGGGTCCTAGATGAACCAGGAGCATCTTTGCACCCTGACAGCCAGACTTGCTTTGACCAGTAAAGGTCCTTTAGGATCAGATCTTTTGTAAACTGGACCATAACTCAGCAATCTGGGTTTGAACTCTGGCTTTGCAACTTATTCTCTGCAGGACCTTCAGCACATTACTTACCCTCTTACCCTACTACCCAAGCTTGTTGACTGACCAACTGGGTCTCAGTTTCCTCCCCTAGAAAATAAAGGGGTTGAATAAGAAAGTCTCTGAGTACCTTGGCTTTAAATCCATGATCCTTTCATCAGACATGTTCATGGACATCCAAGATAATCTAGTCCAACCTTCATGCTTTAACAGATGAAGAAACTGAGACCCAGAGATAGGGAAATGATGAGACTGAGTGACCCCCAAGTACTTCAGGTCACTTATACTGCCTCCTCAGAGGTAGCAGTGACCACCTGGGAAATTTAATGACTTGGTGATGAATTTGTCTTTGGGGAGCTATTCCAGGAAGAAAAGAGGGGTTATTTTTATAACTATATAACAAGTAGAGTTTTCCAAATGTGGTAAAGTTTGCCTTGGTACTTGTTAACAACTGACGTGTATATACTGTTTCACATACATTGTGAGGTATAATCTTGCTCTATGAGGACAGGGGCTTTATCCCCAGCACGTGACACAATGTTTAGAAGGATGCGGAAGGTTGCTAGGTACACTGGGCACTTAGTTTATAGGACAGCAAAGTAGCCCAATGGATAGAGAGCTGGACCTGGATTTAGGAAGATCTGAATTCAAGTCCACCTTCAGACACTTTACTAGCTATACGACCCTGGCCTGTTTCCCTCAGTTTCCTCATCTGTAAAATGAAGGGTTTGGACCCCAAAACCTCTGGGTTTCCTTCCACTGTTAGGGCTTTGACTTTTATTTAGGGTTAGGAACTAGACCCATGATTTTCTTGAAGTAGGGAACTCACAGGTGAGGAAATTTCCTCTCTCCATGCAGGTTGGCAGTTTCTCTGTAACTTACAGTCTCAGAGTGTTGCTCAGAGCTCTGAAATGGGAGGGGATTTGTCCAGCCACACAGCTAGGATGTGTCAGAGGCCAGACTTGACCCAATCTGTCTGGAGGTTAATTCTCTGACCATTGTACCACGTGGTCACTCCTGATCCTATACAATAGGCACTTAATAAACACAAGCTGGATTGAACTAAATTGTTAGTACCCTTTGTATATTTGTGTTTGAAAACACACTAGAATATAAGCTTCTTAAAGGCAGGGATTGTTTTGTTTTTTATCTTGGTATCAATATCATCTAGCACAACGCTAGGCACATAAACCAAGCTGTCCCAAATGTCTTAGTGCAATGCTGAGCTTTTATAGCTTAAGGATTGTTTGTGTAATAAACGCTTGTCAAATGAATGTCACAGTTTTGCAGATTAGGAAACCGAGGCTCAGTTAATGACTTATCTGTGGTTGCACAGATGGGGAGTGACAGAAGCATTTTTTTTTTTGCTTTTTGGAGGGCTGTTAGGGGTTAAGTGACTTGCCCAAGGTCGCACAGCTAGTTTTTGTGTTAAGTGTCTGAGGCCGGATTTGAACTCAGGTCCTCCTGACTCCAGGGCCCGTGCTCTATTCACTGCGCCACCTAGCCACCCCCAACAGAAGCATTTTTGAATTCAGTTTTCCTGACTCCAAGTTGAGGGCTAATCCCCGGAGAGATTACTTACCTTGTTGAGACCCCCATGACCAGAGTTGTAGAGGCAGGAGCTGGAGACCACATGTCAAGGAATGTTGTAGAGGAAATGGCCACAAAGGTCCTTCCCAGCTCTGAGATTCTGTGGGGGAAAAAAAAAGCTCACTTCAGTCTAGTCGGGTATGGTTTTTGCCTGTTAAAGAGAGATGCCTTGCAGTCACCCTAAATCCCTGTTGTTAACATCTGATACAGTAGATTAATAAACCTACTTACACATTAAATAGCAGCTGAGTTCATGTGTGACAATGTTTGCTTCTTGGCTAGACCGATTACTCAGCCTGTAACTTTAGAAAACAGAGCGTTATTCAATATGCATTCAGATCACTTCGACCAGGGCAAACTTGGGGGTATGAGAACTCTCTTCAGATGTCCAGAGGGTTGGTGCGTGGAAGGAGCCAACTTATTTTGCTGAGGTCTGGATGGAAGTGGGAAGGTTTAGCCCAGAGAAAAGGAAACATATCACTGCATGATAGCTGCCCTCAATTCAATAGGTCTGATGGAACCTGTCCTTAATTGGAAGGGCCATCACATGGGCATGAGAAGAAATAGATTTACCTTACATCTTCCAGAGGGTTAGAAACAAGGAGCGGGGGATGAGGAGGACCTCTGGAGTCAGACGACATCAGATTTAATGCCTTTTACCTGTGCAATTTCAGCAAATCACAAGTATTCTAGGCCTCATCTTCCTTATCTGTCTATTGAAGGAGTGGGATGGTGAGCTAGTGGCTAGAACATATTCCAAGAGCTAGGCTAAGGATTGGGAGTGCTATAAACAAGATAGTTCCTGACCTCAAGGAGTTTGAGACTTAGTGGGGGAAGACACCACCTAAAAGGGGAGCTGGGCAACAAGAGCCAGGAGGAGACAGTGACTTTTCTCACCTAATTCCAAATCCTTTTCCAGAATTTATAACCTACTAGTATTTGTTTCCTCATGGTCATTCCCACAACGATTATTTCTTTTTTTTCCATTTTTTGCCAATCTAACAGAAGAGGGTTATGAAGTAAAACCCAAGAGATGTTTCGGTGTGCACAGGGGAACTTGGTGGTGCAGTGGATAGAGCACTGGGCCTGGAGTCAGGAAGACTTGAGTTCAAATCCAGATTCAAACACTTATTAGTTGTATGACCTTGGACAAGTCATTTAACTTTCCTCAGCCTCTGTAAAATAATAACACCTCCCTCCCAGGATTATAGTAAGGATAAAAGGCTGTGATATTTGTAAAGTGCTTTGCTAACTTTCAAGCAATATAAAAATGCTAGCTGTCATTACTACTGCTATTACTACTTTTAATTTTATTACTACTAGCTTTATTACTGTTTATTTTATTACTACTAGCTTCCACCACTGCTATTACTGTTACTACTACTGCTACTACTATGACAACAGCTACTACTCTTTCTACCACTACCACCCCTACTACTATTATTTCTACTACTATTACTAGTAATATTACTATTAGTACTAGTAGTACTACTATTACCACCACCACTACTACTACTATTACTAGTACTACTAGTACTAGTACTACTACTACTGCTGCTGCTGCTACTACTATTAATGAGATAACTTTCAACTCTTAGACCAGAGAATTCTTAGATTCTAAGACTCAAATAAAATTCCATAGACTTCCTGAACTCCTGGGCAGCACATGTCTTTTCAGAATCATATTTTTTTTAAGACAAAAAATAAAATACATATAATTACAAAAGAAATCAATGTAATAAATATAAATACAAACCAATACAAAAAATACAAAGGAAACTGATTAAATTGACACGCTGTTATTGAAATAGTTACTAAAACAACAACAACAATGACAAAATCATAGCCCCTTGGCTAAGAATTCTTGTTCCACAGTCTATTTTTCCACACAAATACCAAAGTATTGTGACGTGAGTTCACCATGTCCTTCTCTTGCTCCACACCCGTCAGGGGCTCCCTAGTGCACCAAGAATCAAATACAGACTCCTCTACCTCACACACATGGTCTGCCATGATCTGGATCCTTTCTACCTTGGAACACTCGCTTCTCATCATTACTCTCCACATTCCAGCCAAACTGGGCTAGGAGCTGCTTGCCAGATTTGATAGTCCGTTCCTCCCCTCCTCATCTGTCTGTCTCAAACCACTCTCTTCCTTGAAGGCTAAGCTTAGGAACACCTCTTCCATGAAGCCTTCCCAAATCCCCCAAACTGTTGGTTTTCTTTCCCTCCCCATTTTAATTTGTCAAGATTTGAACTCGGGTATTGCTAATTCTTGGCCCATTACTCTATAGTTTTTGCTCTAGACTGTATCGTCTCTTTAAATTTTTTGTTTTGTGTTTGTGTTTTTCTCTGAACCTGGGATCTCATTTTTATGGGGAGTTCCTCCTAAGTAAGAAAACAAGTTAAATCAAAGGCTCTTCTGATGAACCCCCATTATATCAGAAACACTTGCAGAACAATTTGAGCTACCTAGTGGTAAAGCTGGCTGTCTTGGGAAGGAGGGATTCCCCACCTCCCTTGCTGGTTTAAAGCACAGACTGGACAACCACTTATTTGTGATCATACGACCATAGATTCAGAGCTAGAAGGTACCTTAGAAGACATTGCGTCCAACACATGAAGAGACCAGAGAGTCAATGGAACTTGCCAAGATCTACACAGTCAGTGTCTGTGGTGAGATTTGAACTAAGGTTTTCCTGACTCTGAGTCCATTGCTCAGTCCACTACATTAAGAGTCATTGTGGTTAGTGAGGAGTGCTGGCCCTAACTCCCTGGCGGGGTCTGAATTCTGATTCTGACATTATCTTGAACACATTGTCCTCACTCTCTGGACCTCAGATTTTCCATCTGTAAAAATGAAGGGTTTGGAACAGATGCTCTTCCAGCTCCTTTTGTCTCTAAATGACATGGTTCTACAACTTTATTTCTTGGACAATCGAGAGGAAAATTCTTGAGGAAAAAATATCATCCTTCTGCATTCTCCTCATTTTCCTCCAAGCCTTCACATCTCTAGTCTCAGGGACAACTTAATTGCACTCAGTGCTGTCCATGCAGAACGCTATATCTTCCAGGCTCCCCCAGCACTTCTCACTTGCATTCACAATTTCCCAAGAGAAATTTCTGAGTTGTAGTGAAAGCTGTGCATAAGGAAAAAGGCCAATTTGAAAACTGGAGCTCTTCAAAGTTGAATAATTCCAAGCTGAGAAAGACAAGGCATTGATGCAGTGGAAGCTGAGGACAGACAACAGAAAAGCTGCCCAAGCCGGGCCCTGGAAACGAGCCTCGGATTGCAGCAATGCCAAAGAAGGCTCTCTCTATCACCTCCTGTCTCAAGCCCAAGTACAGAATTCTTTGCCCAGAATGCTTCAATCTGAGTTCTATTCTCCTCCTGATGGCTTCCCCTTCTGGTGACAACACAAAGCAAGCAAAGGCTTGTCTTCTGGGTCTACCTCAGTGTGGATTAATTGATTATTCACTTCTTGGGGCATGCTTTTGCAGAAAATGAAGGCCTAGGAACTCATCTATTTCCCAAACAAAGGAACTCTTACCAAGAGGGTTACAGAAACTATAGTTTAGGGTAAATTACCCCCAGGTCACAAGGTTTACAACTAGAAAGGAGCTTAGGGATCATCTCACTTTATAGATAAAGAACTGAATCATGGAGGAATCAGATGACATGTTACAGATTCATAGTCTAGAACTGGAAGGGACCTCAAAGGTAATTTAATCCAAGGTCATCATTTCACAGATAAAGAAACTGAGGACCAAAGAAGTCTAGTCTTTTACAAGATCACACAATGGCTAAGGGGCAGAGACAGGATTCAAACACACATCTTCTGACTTCAGATCCCCAGTTCTCTCCACTAACTCACACCACTTCCATATTACAACAATTTACCTGCAAAATGAACTTTTAAACATGAGATTTTGAAGGAACAGTGGGAGGTAGAGAGGGGCAGAAAGCTAGATTTGGAGTTAGGACAATGTGGGTTAGAATTCATCTGCAGTGGCCTCCTAGTTTTGAGACATCAGGCAGGTCACTTTATAAAGCCTGTTTCCTTATCTATAAAATAGAGCTAATAACATTTGTCCTACAGTTGTTGTAGAGATTCTCAGTGAAATAGCTTGTGTAAAGCACTTGGTAATTCTTAGCATATTTCATAAATGCCAACAGCCTGTCTTTGGTTCATTCTTGTGGTGAGACATACTATGACATTGTTTACCAAACCTTTACCTAACCGTCTGTTAGACTAGAAGATCCACGAGGGCAGAAATTATGATTGTTCTAAATGTTGTATCTTACGATCATAGATTTCTGAGTTGAAAGGGATGACTCTAGAATTTGTAAGAATATGTGACAGAGAATTTTTCTTTTTAAATAAAGAGATGAAAGGCTGTTAGCAAAATGCAGTTTCCCAAAGTCCCCATCCAGCAGGAGTTTTCTGCATGAAGAGCCCCCAGGCAGCTCTAACAAGGGCCATGACTTAATAACCTAACTTTGAGCTGAGGACTTATGGTATCTTCTCAATGTCCCTATCGTGTATTCAGTTGGATTGAAAATCATCTAAAATGTTCTGCTCGGGAGTGTTAATTCGATCTTTTGTCATTGACTTCAGCAAGAAATGCAAGAATAACAATTTACTTGGAAAACAGTTAGAGAAAGAGGCCGGGGTTTACACAAGACCACCTCTAGCCCTTCTGGTGCGCTTTTTTTTCCACAGATAGACCTGAGCAGGGCAACAAATGTTTGCTTATCCAAACAGAAGACAGTTCTGGATGTTGCCCACTGGTTTGAAGAAACCTCTCACTCCTGGGAGGAAGCCACACATTTATTCAACAATTCAGCCCAACCAACAATCGTTCAGTGCCTACTGTGGTAGTGTGGTGTAATTCATAGGGTACTTGACTTGGAGTCAGGAAGACTTGAATTAAAATCCTACCTCAGTTGCTGCTGTTGAGTTGTTTTCGGTTATGTCTGACCCTTCATGAATCCAACTGGGTTTTCTTGACAAATATATTGGAGTGGTTTGCCATTTCCCTCTCCAGCTCATTTGGCAGCTGAGGGAAGTAAAGCAAACAGGGTTATATGAATTGTGCAAGGTCATATAGCTACTAAGTGCCTGAGGCTCTATTTGAACTTGGACCTTCCTGACTCAAGGACCAGTGTGCCCCCCAGCCGCCCTTGCTAGTTGTGGGATCTCAGGCAAATCCTTTATTTTCTGCACCTCAATATTTCCTCTGTACCACATTTTTTCACCTATAAAATGGGCTAGACAGACCTGAGCAGGGCAACAAATGTTTGTTTATCCAAACAGAAGACAGTTCTGTATGTTGTCCACAGGTGTGAAGAAACCTTTTGCTCCTGGGAGGAAGCCACACATTTATTCACCAGTTCATTCAACCTCTACAATTCCTGCCAGCTCTAGATGTGTGATTTTTATGTATAAGGACCTGTGTAAGGTAGATGGATACAAAAAGAAAAAGATTACTCAGCACTTGTTTACAACCATCAAATCTCAGAAGCATAAAGGACCCCAGAGGCCACTGGGTTCAGCTTCATTATTTTATGCATAAGGAAAGTGAAGAACAGAAAAGCAAAGTGATTCCCAAGGTCAGGTAGGCTCTAAGTAGAATCATCAGGATTGGAACTCAGGTTTTGTGACTGCAAATTTAGTACCTTCTCTACTGCTCCATGCTACCCTCTCACTAAGGGAACAAACATTCCTACAGACCATTTTCAGAGGAAAACAATTTGGACATTTCCCCCCATATTATGGTTATGAAATGGTGAAGTTACACAGTCAGTCAGTCAGCCAACAAACATTGATTAAGTGCTTACTCTAAGCCAGGCCCTGTGCTTATGGCATGGCAAATACAGGTCTACAATTCCTACAGAGGGGGCCTCCTAGACAATGGCCAAATGGATTCTGGCATCCTAAGGTTAAAGGGTCATCTAACATGTCCATGCTTGTTACAACAT
>CM053593.1:372369744-372380053 GCA_028646575.1 Pseudocheirus occidentalis
ATAGCTTCTAGGTATTCTTCAAGTGTCTTGGAAGCATTTGGTGTAGGAGTTCTGACTGTGTTGTTTTCCTCCCATTCTATTCTTTGATCCTTTTGTCCACAAAAAGGATTCTAGAGTTTTATTGCTGTTCTTATTTTGCTTCCTTTCCCTCATGTTGGCCAGTCAATTAATTGGTTGGTTTTTTTAGCTTTGTGAAACTCTGCTTCCAGGGGGGAAAGCTCTGTTCCAAATTGCTGGGATTTTCCCAGCTGCTAGAGCTATTAGGAGGGTGTTGCAGCCCCCCCAGCTTTGGCTTGCTGAAAGCACTCCCCAGGACCACCACCCAAGACCACCATCTGGATCCAGGCCACTTATTGCAAGAGCCCTTGGCCCTGATCAATTGACTCAGCCCCCCTGCAGGATCTGCAGGCCAAGGGCTCTGAAGCAGCCCAGTGGGGGCAGCCACCAGTTATAGCAGATCCTAACCTTCCCCCACTGCTTCCTTGCCCCGGGGGCAGATTGGCTGAACTGCTTTCCCTCCCCCAAATTTAGCTTGAAAGCTTCACTCACTTTCACTGACCTCTAATCCTGTCTTAGTAGATGTGAATATCCCTTCAGGTGCAGTAGATCTTCTCTGAAGTAGAGTCACACTGTGGCTTGGGAGGCTCAGCTCCTTCCTACTGCCCTGGGCCTGGCTGCAGTTTCGGTTTCAGGCTGGGCTGGCCTCGGCTCACGTCCTGTGGTGATGATCCCCTGCTGCTGAGCTGCCTTCTGTGAGAGATGTGTTTTCTGTATTTTTTTTGTGAGTTTGAGACTCCTAGAATTTGTCCAGAGTCATATTTTATAGGTATTCAGGGTGGCTGTGTGGGAGCTGCGGGAACTTGCTGCTTCTATGCCGCCATCTTGGCTCTGCCCCCCATTCATTCTTCTTTCATATGTGCATCTGATTCTCCATACTCGGCCACCATGACCTGGTCCATACCTTCCCCCCTTCCCTCCTTTCCCCTTTTCAATTCGTGTTATCCTCCCCATTAGAATGTAAGCTCCTTAAGAGAAGGCATGAACTGTCTTTCTTTTGGTTTTTAGTAAGCACAGTGCCTAGCACATAGGAAGTCCTTAAATATTTATGACTGATTGGAAATTAGCAGCCAAAGTTCCAGGTCCTAGTTCTCTTGAAGGGAAGGAGTTGGATGGCTGTTTCCTACAGGTTTCATGTCTGGGAAAGGAAACTGATCAAAAGTCTCCAGGGTAATGTCAAGTAGACTGTCTTAGAAAAACTATAAAATAATGAACCTCCCTGAGCCTCAGTTTCTTCATCTGTAAAATGGTCTCTGCTGTCCCTTCTAGCCCTAGATCTCTGACCCTATGAATTGAAGAGAAAGTGAAAAGGCACTGGGATGAAATATATTCTGTCGCCTTTGTTTTTTCTGCACTGTGTTAAACAGGGCTCCTTCCCCAGTTAAACACCTAAATGCATCTAATGCTCCTGGCTTTAAAGAAAATTAATTAGAGGATTAAAAGGCTAAATTGAGTCATTATGCAAATGGCATTACAGCTGGCTCACCTGAAATTGCTTATACAAAAAGGATTTAGTGTCTCCTTGCAGTTCCATGATCAGCTGCCCCTAATATATGCACTGCCCAGCAGCCTTTTAATGGCATCTTGATCATTCAAAAGGCAGATAATGTGTGGAAAGAGTACCAGACAGGAACCAAGAGACCTGGGTTCAAGGAACTTAGATTTTTGCAATGAAAAAAGCCCTGGCTCTGGAGTAAAAGGCTCTGGGTTCCTATTTTACATTTGACACTCATACTTGTATGGCTTTGGCCAAATTTCCTCATCTGTCAAATGGATGCCTTCTGAACTCTCATTCTGATCCTATTACTTCATATCCTGGCCCTGGGACTATGTCTGTTATGTGACCTTTAGCAAAATCTCTGTCTGAGTCTCAGTTTCCTCTTCCGTAAAAAATATGGGTTGGAGTGGAGTGGACCAGATGAGTTTTAAGGTCCCTTCTGGCGCTGAACCATTGAGAGCTAATGCATAGCAATTAAAGTTCCAGAGCCTCCTGTGTGCCAGCCCATGACAATCAAGTTGGGCTGGGAGGAGGATGTCATTGCCTTGGCCATTTCCTTTCTTACCCAGTTTGGTGATCCATTACCATCCTCAGTCTATCAGACATTCTACATCCCCTTGTCTCCATCAAATAGTGCTTTAAGGTCTTTGTCCCATTGTACACAATACCTACCTACTACAGAGCTCAGCACTAAATAATTCATTAACCTACATAAGCAAGGCAAATTTGTAATGCTAATAGGTTTTAAAATCCCAGTTTAATAATATCTTTCTATTGTTAGGTTAGCTTTCTATTATACCCAATTGAAAAAACATTTGTTAAGTTTCTACTATGAATAAGGCTTTGTGCTAGGTGATAAAAAGATAAGAACAGATCTTGCCCTTTGGGAGCTTACATTCTACTGGGGGGAGGGGAGTACAACACGTAAACGGGTCAGTTTAACAAGGAATTAGAGAACATTAACAATCAGAGCATTGAAGAAATGCTTTTCTGACAAGGTGGACTACAACTGAATTTAGCCCTAATGCAAGTTCAGGATTCTAAGAGGCAGGAGTGAGGAAGTTGAGCACTCCAGATATGGAGGAAAAGTTGCTGCAAAATCGTGGAGATTTGAAATGACCAAGTTCAGGTTTGGGAACAATGAACAATTCTGTTTGTTGAGAACAGGACATAATCAGAGTTATATTAAGGAAAGCTGAAACTTAGGTTGGCTCCTGGCTTCAAAGGATCTGAAATGCCAGAATGAGGAGTTTATGTTTTGCCCTCAAGGCAGTGGGGAGTCGATGGAGGTTTTTAAGAAGGGAAATGACCTAGTCAGAATTATGTCTTAGAAAGCTTATTTCAGGGGTGGCTAGGTGGCACAGTGAATAGAGCACTGGCCCTGGAGTCAGGAGGACCTGAGTTCAAGTCCTGCATCAGACACTTAACATGCACCAAAAGGAAAAAAAAACTAGCCATGTGACCTTGGGCAAATCACTTAATCCCAACTGCCCTCCAAAAAAAAAGTCCAAAAAAATAAAAATAAAAAATAATTTTAAACGAAGAGCTTATTTCAGTAGCTGTGTAGAGGACAGAATAAAGAGAGGAAGCAAGGAGAGCAATTAGGAAACTTACAGTTACAAGTCTAAGTGAGTGGTGATAGGTATCTAAACTAGGTGGTCATGAGAGTGGAAAAAGGAAGACATACAAGAAATGTCATGAAGGCAGAATGGCCTTGATGACTAACCATGCCTATATTACCAGAAAGAACAGTGAGTTTGGATATAGGACAGCTGGGATTAAATCTTGGCTTTGTTGGTTACTGGTTGTGTACCTTGGCCCTCGCTCTAATTATTCTATGCCTCAGTTTCTCCATCTGCAAAATGAGAAGCACAGTACCTGCACTGACTGTTTTGATAGGGGTATCGGAATAATCAAAAGCAGTTATGTATATGAAGACGCTTTCCTATGTAAAGTGATCTATGAGCGTGGGATAATACAAGTTACTGTCATTTCTCGTTGCTGTTTGGTTTTCAAATACTCTCAAAAGTGTCATATTTCCTGGAGCTGCCTTTGAAGCTCTTCTTGGCCTAGAAAAGTAGAATAAAGCCCAACACAAAAGAAAAACTTAATCTTAACCTCTTGAATTTCTTTTTTACTTTTCCCTCCTCCTTGCAATTTTATGACTTTGTTATAAGATCTGTAAATGACTTTTCCTATTAGAGTGAACAGGAAAAAAACCTTCCCATGGACCTCTGTTTCTGCCATGTTTCCTCCTGAAATGTTCCCTCCCCTAAGACGGAATCTCAGAATTCTCTAAAGCAGCTATCATGGCCCTGTTGTGTCTTCTCAAGCTGTCTATATAGTTCCTTGAATCAATCTTCTATGCCATGATATCTAGTCCTCTTAAATAATCTCCTTCATCTGGATGCCCTCTGGCTTGTCGTTGTTATTCCTTAAATACACTACCCATAAATACTCCAGTTGTGGTTTGACCAAGGGCTGTCACTTCCTTAGTTCTCATCTTTTCCTCTCTTAATAGAATCATATTGACTCAAGGAAACCTCAAATGGGATCATGAACACTCCCTCGGACATGAGTTGGACATGACTGAAATGACAAGACAACTGAGAAACAAACAACATACAGCTAGTAAGTGCCTGAGACCAGCTTCGGACTCACTTCTTCCTGCCATCAAGCGACTTGGCTATTTGTACAAATTACTTACCTTCTGTAAGACTCAGCTTCTTCATCTTGAAAATGAAGGTATTCAAGTGGAGCACTTCCTGAAGTTCCTTTCAACATGAAAGTCTAATGCTACAGTAGAAAAGAGGAGCATTTTATTCGTACCTGGAAATTGTCTTTATGTGGAAAGATAATGTTACTCAATAAGACGCTATCCTTAGATTAAAATATAAATTAAAAGAACGTATCAGCTTTCTTAGACAGGAGATCTCGTCTTGACCTCAAAATGAGCTTGGTGCCCATGAAAGACCCTTGGTCTTCTTCAGCATCTTTTGCTATTTTTCCCATACACAGAGATAATTAATCAAAGACTGTGAATAGCAAGACCTGAATCACTGGCACAGTCAAAGTTGAAGGAGTTCAGAGAAGGAATCTTTTGGTGGCCTAGAGTAAGGTGCTATTTATTGATCAATATCAACTTTGAGAGAGGTCTCTTGGAGCATTCAAGGGCTCTGCCCTTCACTCTGGGGTCCTTATAATCCTTTGTCAATGACTTGGATGAAAACACAAACGGCAAGCATCTTAAATTTGAGAATAATATAGAGCTGGAAAGGATCCCTAAAATATTAGATGGAAGACTTGGGATTGATCTGTAAAAATCTGGACAGTTTATAATAATAGACTGAAAGATGAAATGTGCTCAACGGGATAGATGTAACACGGAAAGTTCATTTAGAATCCACTATTCCAGGAGAGAAAAGGGAAGTAGATTCAGACCAGTGGTGCTCTACCTTTCTAATACCACGTCCCTTTAATACTCATGTGTGGACATATCTGAATGTGGGCGGATCTGCTTGGGGAGGGACAGAGGAGCAGTGTCTTGGTTCCTAAGACCATAGGAAATAGGTGTTTTTCGATGGTCTTAAGCGACCCCTGTGAAAGGGCTGTTCGACCCCCAAAGGGGTCGTGCCCCACAGGTTGAGAACTGCTGGATTAGACAATAAGGTGATAGGGACCTTCCTCCCTGTCTCTTGTTGATACCAGTGGAGTTCCAGAGTTGACAATTCACCATCCTTCCCCTTTACTAAATGACTGGCCTACTCTCTTTTCTCAGCACACATTTCTGTCCCTTTCTTACTGAAAAATATAACTCAAATCCTCCCTCCTACTTGAAGCCTTTCCCAGAGTCCCCATTGTCTGCTGCGGGGGCTCTCCCTCCCTGATGACCTTGTATGTGTTTGTATTCATTTTATTGACATTTATTCAGTATATCCTTGCCTATGTACTTACTTGTCTCCCAAGTTAGAATGTGGGCCCATTTGAGACTGTGGATTGTTTCGTTCTTGGCATTTGTATTTTTATATGGCTAGCACCTAACCCAGCCCCTGGAGCATAGCAAGGGTTTTGAGAAATGCTTGTAGACTGACTGATTTCTTATACTGGGGCTGTCATCCCACTTTGGAGAGAGCTTTCTTTGGCAATATGCTTTAATAACTAGTGGCTATCATTATAATGTTGTTTTAAAGTGTGCAAAAGACTTTACGTATGACAGCATGTCTATCAAAAAGCATTTCGTAAGTGCCTACTGTGTGCCAGACAATGTACAAAGCACTAGGGATACACACACACGCGTGTACACGCACCCTTTCTCTCACACACACATTCTCTCTCTCACACACACACACACACACGACAAAAAAAAGTCCCTCGAGGAGCTCAGTCTAATGGAGGAAACAAAATGCAAAGAGCTACGTACAAGCAAGCTAGAGTCAAAGAAAATTGGAAATAATGAGCCAAGTGAAGGCACTGGAAATCAGGGTGACTGGGAGAGTTTTCTCGTAGAAGGGAAGCTCTTAGTTTGGACTTAAAGAGACCTGGAGCCTGACATGAGGAAGGCGAGAGTTCTAGGCATGGGGAAGGCCAGAGGAAGTTCTCTGAGTCAGGAGATCAAGTGCCTTATTCAAAGATCAGCAAAGGGGTCAGTGTCCTTGAACTGCTTAGTACATGGGGGTGAGTTGTTGTTGCTGTTCATCCTTCATTTTCAAAGAGGACCAATGATGTCAGGGGTGATGTCCTGACTTGTGCATGAGTTGGATTTAAGTGAGCAGAGAGACACAAAGTTGGCAGCCTCACCTCTCTTCCAAAGTCATCCAAGTTCAGTGGCAAGATTAAAGTCCTGGTGACAAGTAAGGTACAAGAAGACTGCAAAGGTAGAAGGAGGCCAAGTTAAGAAGGAATTGGAACATCGAGGAGGATTTTCTATTTGTTTTATGTTTGGTTAATATAGAGTCACTATAATTTATTGAATGAAAGGATGACATAGCCAGGCTTGAACTTTAGGAAAATCAACTTGACAGCTGAATGGAGGATAGTTTGGAGTGTGGAGAGACTTGAGGGAAGAAGACCAACCAGCAGGATATTATAATAGTCCAGTGAAAAAAATGATGGGGACCTGCACCAGGGTGGGGACAGTGTCAGAGGAGGGAAGGTGGCATTTATGAATTAAAATCAGCAGGACTTAGCAACAGATTGGATGGGAGGGGGGTGGTGAGATAGTGTGAGGAGTTGAGAATGACATCTAGGTTGCAAGCCTGAGTGAGTGGAAGGATGGGAATGCCCCCAAACACAACAGGCAGGTTTGGAAGAGGGTAAGATTTGGGGGCTTAGGGGAAAGACTATATGTTATCTTGCTTAAGCCTCACCAGAACTCTGAGAGGGTGGTGTTATTATTATGCCTATTTTATAGATGAGAACATTGGGGCTGAGAAAGGTTAAGGAATTGCTTGAGGACTTTAGCTAATGAATGTCTGAGGCAAGATTTCAATGCTCTTGTCTGCTGATACTGAGGTGTACATAGCCCACCTCAGTCCAAAATGTATCTTTCCTTGGCCCCTTAGGCAACCCACAATTTTCACTATTCAACAGCTGTGGTACTCCATGATTCACAGTCCCATGGAATCACTGGAGTAACATCAGCATTAATGAAATGGCAATTGACATCATTGTGCAGCTTCCCAAAGGCAAACCAGCCTGCTCTTCTCTTTATTTCTTGGTCCATCTCATTTACCAATTCAAATGTTTTGCTAATGTAGATAGATCCATATATAGAAATATATATGTACACACATACACACATATGTATATATGCATATACTTACATATGTGTGTATATGTGTATAGGTCCATAGTATAACATATATGTATATAAAGACCAACCTATGGACTATTCATCCAACTACACATCACAGTATGAAAAACACAGTCATGGATTAGAGGAGGAAGGTACCTCAGAGGCCATCAAGTCCAACTACCTCATTTAACAGATGAGGAAACTGAGGGCCAGGGAGATTTGTCCCAGAGCCATATAGCTAATAAATGTCTGTGCCTGAGCTAAAAAACAGATCTTCCTGACTTAGAGGGTAAGAGGAAAAAAAACAAGCATTTCTCAAGCAGCTGTTGTATGCCAGGTTCTGTGCTAAGCACTTTACAAGTGACTTGTCCAAGGTTACACAGAAAGAACATGTCTGAGGTTGGATTTGAACTCAGGTCTTCTTGATAGCAGGTCCAGCACTTTATGTAGCACACCACCTTGTGCCTCTTGTCTCCCTCGAACTGGCCCTCATTATGCGTTAGAAAAACCTGCTTGTAGTTCACTGTCACCTTTCTATCTTTTCCCCTTATTTACAGCACTAGGACACAGTAGGTGCTTACTGATTACTCAGTACTGACTGGGAAACATGATGATGATGATGATGATTTTGTAGGTAGGAACTCGGAGGTTTATCTGAATTTTCAAAGCTCTGAAAATGGTTCATGGCTTTGAGCCCAAGAAAAAAAGGATTTGAAGCCAACTACTTTCTGACAGCCAAAAAAATCTCCCTTGGCCCTCATGACAAGAAATCAGCAAATAGGCCTGAGGGAAATGAAGCAACTGGCCTCAAAACATATCATCAGCTTTTCCTTTCCCTCATCACCGGCTGTGAGAGATGGAAATAATGTGAGGGATCACTCCAGGAACGGCCATGTAGCACACTGGAAAGAGAGAAGGGCTTGGGATCTGACGACCCAAGTTCAAATTCTGCCTCTGCGACTCACCACTGGGGAAGTTATTCTCCCTCTCTGTGAGGGGGTTGGACTCGATGACCGCCTTCCAGAGACCAGCAAGAGAACGTCGTGGTCATCGAGTCCAACCTCCTCATTTTACAGATGGGGAAACTGAGGTTTAGTGTCCCAGTGTCCTGGCAAGGGTCATACCACCTGTCACTGCTAGGGCTTCCTCTTCAGGATGGAACCATCCCTTCCGCATATGGTTAGTAAGGAAATAATCCAGACAAAGAGCATGCTGGGTTTTAGGGCTCACAGAGTAAGCCCGAACTCTTCTGTTTGCCTGCCTTCTCATGGGGGAGCCCATTTGAAGGGAGGAGGGATTCATCATGGCTGGGCATCCATACTCAGAAACACTCCCTGGACACTGCAAGGCCGACACTCCCACAAGGACAGACCGCTTCCTCTGCAGTAAAGAATTGTTCTCTTTTGAAAGCCAACTTTCAGGGAAAACACAGAGAGCTGGGGTGTGGAGTAAAGAACATTGACCTTGGACTTAGAACTCTTAGGATGCTCCTTCTGATGTTAAGCATGTGGACAAAGGGCAAGTCATAAACAACTCTGAGCCTCAGTTTCCTCATCTGCAAAATGGAAGCAATAGTACCATAAAACTTGCCTCCTAAGTTGTGAGGTTCAAATTAAACACTTTGCAAACCTAGTGCTATAGAAATGTCAGCCATTTGAATCTCTGGGTCACCGAACCTCAGTTTCTCCACCTGTAAATGCAGATAACAATGCTTTTATCATCTGCCATGCAGCTCTATTATAAAGAAATTATTTTGTAAACATTAAAGCCATATGAAAATGAAACCATCATTGTCATCATCATCATCATCACCATCATCATCATCATCACCATCATCGTCATCATCACCATCACCATCATCATCATCATCACCATCATCATCATCACCATCATCATCATCATCACCATCATCATCATCACCATCATCATCATCATCATTATCATCATCACCATCATCATCATCATCATCATCATCATCATTATCATCATCACCATCATCATCATTATCATCACCATCATCATCATCATCACCATCATCGTCATCATCATCTCATTCTCTTCATTTTGTTTGATGGGATCCAGACAGAAGTGGTCTGATGAGAAGTTGTTATTCTACTATTATTCTTGTATTTATTGATGAATCAGTAATTAAATGTCTGCCATGGGTCAGGCAGGCCCTAAGCTCATCATGGAGGACTCAAAGAGAAAAGGACAATAGTCCTTGACCCCAAAGAGTTTACATTCTGATGGGAGAGACAACAGACACATGTAAAAGTATGTGAGGAATATATACAAAATGAAGACAAGTGAGTCTTAGGAGATAGGGCCCTGGCAGCTGGGGCAATCAAAATAACTTCATACAGAAGGAAATGCTTGAACTCATTCTTGAAGGAAACAAGAGATCCCTAAGGATGTAGGGTGAATATTCCAAGAATGGGGACCAGACAGTGAAAAGGGACAGAGAGTCAAGCATGAGGGACAAGTATTCCAATATAGATGGACCAGATTTATGTGTGAGAAGACTGGAAAGTCAACAGGGGACACCTGTGAAAAGATTTAAATGATAAACAGGGAACTTTATATTTGATCCTGGGAGTAATGGAGAACCAGAGCAGTTCATTAAGTAGAGAGTAAATATGACCAGAGCTGTGCATTAGAAAAATTTATTTAGCAGCTGTGTAAAGACTCAAAGGTATAAAAATAAATAAATGAATAAATGTTTTTTAAAAAACCTGATTTTGAGGACTACATGAATATCTAAAAGAAATACTTTGAAAATTAAGTAGAGGGTATATACGCATAGGAGTACATATGTGAGTGTGTGTATATATATGTGTACATAGACAGAGGGCACAGGATCAATCGAATGGAATGGGATAATATTTTAAAAGGTGAAATAGGGTGGGAGAGGAATAGTATGAGAGGAGACAGGGAGAGACAGAATGGGGTTAATCTTCTCA
>CM053593.1:372380153-372410906 GCA_028646575.1 Pseudocheirus occidentalis
GGTGATGGAGGGGAGGGCAGGTTGGGGGGAGGGTTGTTAGAAGAACACACTTCTGTAAAGGGACAGGATAGAGAATAGAACAAGTGGGGAGTGAAATAGGAAGGAGGGAAATATACAGGTACTGGGGTAAGGAGATCCATCTTGCCCTACCAGAAAGTCAGAGGGGTGATGGGGGAGGATGTAGGAGAGAGCAGATTGGGGGAGGGGGTATACTGTGGGATTGTGTTATGGGGTGGTGGGTAGGGGAAAGATGGGGAAAAATTTTATAAATCAAAATCTCATGGAAATGGATGATGTAAACTAAACATAAACAAAAGTTTTCTAAAAGTGCCGGAAAATGTTAATTATGAAGAAAAAAACCCAGAAAATTAAGTAGAGGAAATTAAACAAAAGAAAAAAGCCTAAAGTTCTAAATATATGAGTTTAAAAAATAAACATCTGAAACCAGAAAGTAAAAGCCCTTACCCGAGTAATAGACTCCTTGAAATTAGAATAGCTCAAATAGAAACCAATGACTTCATGAGACAAGAAGAAATGTTCACACGAACCCAGAAGATTGAAAAAAATAAAAGAGACTCTAAAGTATTTGTTATTGAAAATATTTGACTAGGAAAAAAAATCAAGGAGAAACACTGGAAGAATCATTAGGCTCTTTGTAAACCATCCTTTTTTATGCCTGCATACTATGTATTTTTGTGGTTGTTGTCAATTAGTTCTGTCCAGCTCTTCATGACCCCATTTGGGTATTTTCTTGGCAAAATTACTGGAGTGGTTTGCATTTCCTTCTCTAGTTATTTCACATATAAGGAACTAAGGCATACAGGGTTAAGTGACTTGCCTAAGGTCACACAGCTAGTAAGTGTCTAAGGCTGAATTTGAAATCAGGTCCTTCTGACTCTGGGACCAGGACTCTATCCATCATGCCTCCTACCTGCCCTTATAATATATTTTAAGAACTTACAAATGAACATTCCCCAGGTATATTAGAACCAGAGAGTAAATTGAAAACAGAATCTATGAGAAACCAACAGATTCTGTTTTGTTTCATACTTGTATTTGTTTATTTAGACCTTGGTGGGAGACTCTAAATCCTATGATGACCATTTTAAGTCAACTTAGAATAGGTTTTGATAATGAAGAGGTAGGGAAGGGTAAGCTCTGAGCAAGGAGCAGGAGGCTTCATCAGGAAGAAAGAGTCATTCATCCAACCAGGAGAAGGGTGCTGGGAAAGGTCTGGCATGTGGGCTGCTTGCTGCATTTTATGGACTTAGGAAGAAACAGTCTCCCTTGTTAATGGTTTTCTAAGGAACTTTTCAAGGTGATCATTAAGTGTCTAGCCAAAGACAGACTCCTTTCCAGTCCTTCTTGGGAAACAAGCCAAGAAAGTCAGTGTGATACAGTAGAAAGGGTGTGAACCTAAAGCTGCAAGGCTTGGACTGAGATTCTTACTGCCTATGTGACCTTAGCCAAATCAGGTAACTTCCTGGGCTGCAGTTTTCTTCCCTGAAAGATGAGGGAATTAAACTGAATGGTCACTGAGATGCCTTCTAATACTAAATCTTTAATTCAATGATTCCATTGATTCCCATGATACATTGAATTAATTCCTCTCTAGCAGTCACAGGCACTTGATTTGCCTGAACAGAGGCCTTAGTTTTCATTGTTGCCGTTTTGACCAAAGGAAAGTCACTGACTTAGGATCAGGAGCTGTGTATACAGGCAAAGAATATGTAACTGAATTTCTGAGAGTTCCTGCATGATAATGATTCCGTGACTCCCTCATAAATCAGACCCAGGGAATATTTCTATTGGTGCATAAACAGAAAATATGAAAATGAATGCTTGTAGGGAACTTATTTAATTTTACTATAAACTGATTTCCCTGACATTTATGTTCAGTTTGTTTTGTGGGGGCAGGGTGACTCTTTCCCTCCTTTTTCTCCCTCTAGCTCCCTCCCATCTCCTGGGTTTCAGAGTGGCCTGTTATCAGGGCATCCATCTCCAGAATGACCTTCCTTTCTTGGAAGCCTTGCCCTTCTGTTTGTAATAAAAGGTCGTAAACTTGTCTGGCCCATCAAAACCATTACCCAGCAATCCGGCTAAAAAAGATGGAGATTATTAACCTCTGGATAAACAGGCAGGAAGAGAAGATGGATTGGGAGGGAGAAGGCTCATGTTTACACACATTTATCTTTGGTAATTAGCCATCTGGGGGAAAACTGCAGATCCGGGAGAGGGAAATTGATTTATCTTCAAATAATAAGTTTTGCTTTGCAAGGGCTAAAAGTGAAGACTCTCCAGTAATAATTGTCTGCATCAGTTGCAGCTTTAAGAAAGAAAGGGGCAATTTCAGGGTTTTTCATGTGTGAAAAGGAAAGGGACACCAGCAGCCTCACCTAAAAAAAACAGTTCTTTTTGTTTGACACCTACAAAGGACAGATGGGGGTTGGCCTTCAAAGAGGATGGCCCCAGTAACCACCATGGCCTCCATGGACCACTGTAGTCCTTGAGCTGTAAATCTGAACTGATCTGGGTGGCTCCAGGGAGGGGAGAGCAATCAAGAAAGGCTTGGCAATGTATCGCACCTGTCTGCCAACCTTGATCCTTTTCTATTTACACAGAGTTTCCAAGTCAGAACTTCTTCAATTCTTTGTTTCATGGACCCCTTTGGCATTCTGGTGAAATTTGTAGAAACCTTCTCTGAATAAATTTTTAAATGCATAAAATAAAATACATAGAATTACAAAGGAAACCAATTGTATTAATATACATCTATTAACTAAGTATCTCTTATCTATCTATTCCTACATGGATATTACTAGCAATCTGTATTTTCAAATATATATGTGAATATATGTATATATTAGATGGATAGACAGACAGACAGATAGATAAGTACGCAGATAGATACATAGATACATAGACAGACAGACAGACAGTCAGATAGATAGGTAGATAGATAGATGGAGAGATAGATAGATGATAGACAGACAGTCAGATAGATAGATAGATAGATAGATAGATGGAGAGAGAACCATAGATATATTTATAGAGATAGAGAGACATCAATCAATAAACATTTATCAAACACCTATTATGTGTCAGGTATGTATGCTAAGCACTGAGTTATGAAAAGAGACAAAAAGCAATCTCTGCCCTCAAGGAGACAACGTGCAAACAAATATATGCAAAACAAGCTATAGGAATATAATAAATAGGGCATGATAAACAGAACAAGGGAACTAGGATTAAGAGGGGTTCTCAGTGAAGAAGCAGAGAGATGTATCTTCTCATATCTCTTCTACTAGCACAGTCTGGTCTTTATAAATTCTAAGTACATTGTTTCAATTCTATTGTTGTTATTCTTTCCACAGCTCTAAGCCACTCTCTAAAACTAAATTGCCAACGAAATTGCCAACTTGTATTTGTAGGAGAAGTTGGCTCTTAGAGGTCTGGTGAAATCGCAGGTCCCACCCTGATATGCTCTTCTTTCCATTTGCATTGTGATAGCCATCGTTCTTACTATTCTGGTGTATTTGCTTCACTTTGCATCAGTTCATATGAGTCTTCGTGTGCTTCTCTGGATTCTTCCTCTTTGTCATTTCTTACAGAGGAGTGATGCACCATTACAGGCATGTAGTACCAATTGCTTAGTCACTCAGTGATCAATGGAAATCTACTTCATTTCTAATTCTTCACTACAATATAAAGTCCACATCACTGTTGTTAAAACTAGGCGGGAGGTCAGAGAGGTAGAGTGGAAAGATAATGGACTTGAGATGAGGTCAGTGTCCCACCTCCAATACAGTCTAGTTTGTGTGGCTACAGAGAAATCACCTCCTTCACTTTTCTGGACCCCTGCACTTCATCTGTATATACCTCATAGGGTTCTTATGAATATCAAGTGAGAGAATGTCTCTAAAGCATTTTGTATACCTTTAAGTGGGCATTTTATTTAGCTCATTAATAATAATTATAATAGCTACCATCTATAAAGCACCTACTATGGGTCAGGTCCTGTAGTAAGTGCTTTATAAATATCTCATTTGGTGATAACAACTCTAGGAGGTAAATGTTGTTATCCCCATGTTACAGTTGAGTAAACTGAGGCAGACAAAGGTTAAGAGACTTGTTCATGGTCCCTCCCCTAGTAAACTGGATAAGTAGTTATTTATTCATCTACAACGTAACATCGACTTCTTAAAGTTGGAAGCACATGAAAGGCAGTAAACTAAAAATTCTGCTAGATTTTGCTGTGAATGGGAAAAGATTATTTTCATGAGGAAGATGATATAAAAAACAGAATACTGAAGGTTGGTGGGGGAGAAAGTAATTTGTACTGATTAAAACTCCATTTTTCATTCAGCATAATACCAAGCCTGTTGTCCAAAGAAATCCAAATGAATCTCTATGTCTTGGCCAGCTTCATCGTTCTGTAAAAGATCCACTCAAAATGTTTTGGGGATTGTTTACTTTCAATGGACCTACAAGTCTTGTCCCCACTGAGCAACGGTGAATTCTAACAAATACTAACAAACATAGATATGCTGAGGAGAATTGTTCCTAAATCATAGATGTTCCATAATGGAATGGGAATATTGCATCATGGCCTTGTTCTGTACCATGAAAAGATTAAGAAATTTCTCTATGAACTGGGAACTAGCCTGATTTTAACCTCACTGAAAATCTTCATATGGACTAAACTTAGATAAATGAACTTTTTGTCAAAGGTAGACTTAATAGCCAATGTGATAAAAAAAAATGTTGTTTCATGATGAAAAATTAGAGAATATGTATTAATATCACACGAACTCAAGGTCAAATCATGTAAAAGAAATTATTACAACAAAAGAATGATGCAATACTAAAGCTTTTATTTTTATTGTTATTTTTTTGGTTTTGGTTTTGTTTTTTTTTTTTTTTGCTTTTTGGAGGGCAATTGGGGTTAAGTGACGTGCCCAAAGTCACATGGCTAGTTTTTTTTTTTTTGCTTTTTTTTGGGAGGGCAGTTGGGGTTAAGTGACTTGCCCAAGGCCACACGACTAGTTTTTTTGTGTGTGTTAAGTGTCTGAGGCCGGATTTGAACTCAGGTACTCCTGACTCCAGGGCTGGTGCTCTATTCACTGCGCCACCAAGCCGCCCTGCTACATGGCTAGTTTTTGTGTCAAGTGTCTGAGGCCGAATTTGAACTCAGGTCCTCCTGACTCAAGGGCCTGTGCTCTATACACTGTGCCCCCTAGACACCCCTAAAGCTTTTATTTTAAATAGGCAAAATTGTCCCAGGTTGATTGTCCCAGGAAGATGAAGACTTTTGTATTATTATCAAGTCAACCAATAACTACCACCTCTGTAGCCCAATGCAAAGACTCACCAATGGTACCAGCTTGTCTTCTTCCTCTTCCTTTCCTGGAAGATCTCACACATGATGGCTTCCATGGTTCTCTTCTATCGTCCTTGGAAAGACAGATGGCTTCTTCTCCCTTACTCCATGCTTTCTCTGTCCGCTTTAGGAGAGTCTTAAATCTATGTTTTTAAGTTCTAATTCTACAGCTAGCTATTCTTTCCCTCAGCAACTTGTACCACTTTTCCATTATCTATCATCCTGATCTGGTGGGTAAAGTCTCCCTTCTCACATCTCATCCAGGTTTCAAAGCATGAACACAAGATGGAGAGTCAAGAGACATTCTATTTCAGATTATGCCAAACATTAATCAATCACCTACTATGCTCTGGGAACTCTGCTAGACTTTAAGCATACAATTTTCAAAAACAAAACAATCCCTGTTCACAAGGAGCCAACATTCAAAAGTGAAAACACACACACACATACACACACATACACACATATACACACATACACACATACACACACATATACATATTCGGCTCTTAACCTTAAGATAAGAGGATCATAGATTTAGAGTGTTGCTGTTATTCTAGCCATTCAATAGTTTCAGAATCTAGAATTTAAAGCTCTACAATCAAATGTCAAGAAAAAATGTATATATGTATATGTGTGTGTGTATAATTGTTATCATTAACTACATGCAACTGGGAATTAAGATAATTAAGATATACAGGTATGTGGGTAGGGAGACCCTCCCTGCCAGACCAGATAGTAAGAGGGGTGTTGGGGGAGGATGTGGAAGAGAGCAGATTGGGGGAGGGGCTTTACAGAGGGATCGCTATTTGGGGGATGGGGGTGGGGGAAAGACGGGGAGAAAATTCTATAACTCAAAATCTGGTGGAAATGAATGATGTAAACAAGAAAATAAATAAAATAATTAATTAATTTAAAAAATAAAAATAAAAAAGACCTAAATAAAAAAATTAAAAAATAAGAAAACTGTGATAAGCAGAATGAAGTGACTCGTCCAGGGTCACACAGCTAGCAAGTGTCTGAGCTCAGATTTGAACTCAAGAAGATGAATTTTTGTGACCCAGGCCTAGCACTCTATTTACTATGCCACCTAAATGCCCCAGATTTAGAGTGGGAAAAGACATGTTCATTTTTTAATCTAAGCCATGACAGATAGATAGATAGATAGATAGATAGATAGATAGATAGATAGATGATGGATTGATGGATGGATGGATGATAGGTAGATACATACATACATACATAGACATAGATAGACAGACAGATAAATGATAGATAGATAGGTAGGTAGATAGATAGATAGATAGACAGATAGATAGATAGATAAATAGATAGATAGATGATAGATAGATGGATGGATGGATAGATGGACAGATGGACAGAAAGATGGATGGATGGACAGGCAGACAGACAGATAGATGGATAGATGGATAGATGGATGGATGATAGGTAGATACATACATACATACATACATAGACATAGATAGACAGATGATAGAGAGATAGATGATAGAGAGATAGATGATAGATAGACAGAGAGACAGATAGATAGATAAACAGATAGATCTATAGCTATGTAGACACAGATAGATAGATAAATTTATAAAGATATCCCAAAACTATATGTATGTGCGTATGTATATATGTATATACATGTGCATATGTGCGTCTATATATACATATATATGTATGTATATAGTTAAAATTCCCCTGAGGATTTCCTAATATCTCATGTGATCTTATGCTTTTCTCTTCTCTGGCACTCAGTTTCTTTATCTGCCAAATGGAATAATAACACTTAAATTAAAGTCAGGAAGGTATTGTGAGAATCAAGAGAAATTAGAAATACAAAGGACTTGGAAAACCACAAAGCCTTATTCAAATGTCAGTTATGCCTGCTATTGTTAGGACTGTCATTACCACTATCTGGAAAAAAAAAATCAAAGGTTTGGATGAGAAGATCTCTAAGCTAGCTCTCTCTCTCTTTCTCTCTCTCTCTCCCTCTCTCCTCTCTCTCTCTCTTTCGCTCTCGCTATCTTTCTCTCTCTCTCTCTCTCTTTCTCTCTCCCTCCCTCCTCTCTCTCTCTCTCTCTCTCTCTCTCTCTCTCTCTCTCTCTCTCTCTCTCTCTCTCTCTCTCTCTGTCTCTCTCTCTCCCTCTGGTTTATTTTCCAATTCTGGCATTCTCTGATTTGTGTGACAAAGGAAAATGAGATTGTATGTGGAGAGAAGCACTCTGGTGATTTCCTGTCGACATCCATCTGTGCCAGCCGAGCATTTTTTCTTTACTTTTTTCATTAAATTTTTCACATCAATAACGCTGGTTCTTTGGATCTTCTTCCAAACACTACTTTTCTTTGTAACAAATGTGAATTTATCACTGTGCATTTCTGGGCTCAGACCCCTCTTGTCTCTGACTTTGCAGGTTGCTTCAGGCTGTTCCTTGAGCCTGAAACATTGCTCTCCAAGGAAGGTCAGTTGAAGTATTCTCCTTTAGAAAGCCTTAACTACTCCACCCCAATGGGGCCTCTCCCTCTTTAGACTTTTTTTCCTCTTTAGTTTCTTTACTAGTGGTTAAACATTTATCACACCTTAGTTATTTGTCTTAGGTCCCCAGTTGATTGTAAGCTCCTTGAGGGCAGGATTTGTACAGTCATCCACACCCAGTTTTCAAAGATTCTTTCTTACAAACAAACAATTAGGTACTCCCCTTCAGAACTTTATTGATTTAGAGTGGGAAGGGACCTGGGAGATCACTTTTAGCGTATGTTTCTATCATGTGTGACTTGGACCTGAGGAATACTTAGCTTCCTGCCAAATCTCAAACTCTATGATTCTGTCATCAAATCCCATGCTGTCACCTTATGGAGGAGAAAACCAAATGCCAGCGAAGACTATCCTGAGATCACACAACAAGGTAGCATCAGATTCCTACTCAACCGTTCTTTCCATTTCAACCTACCATCTCCCTTCCCCACATCTTGCTTTTCTTTATACTCTGAACTAACATACAAAATAGCCTTTTTTCATCTTCCATTACTCACACCTCATATAAGCATAGGATTATAGAATCACAAATTTATAACTAAAAATGTACATTAGAAGCAACCTAGTCTCATGCTCTTCTAGAGATGAAGAGATTACATCTTAGAGAGAGGAAATTTTTGGCCATGGTTTCATAGTTGCTAAATGGCAAGGCCAGGGTTTGAATCTAGGTTCTCTGACTTCAAAGATACCATACCATGAAACTTCTCTCCATGTGTAAAATGAGGCAATTTCTAAGATGCCTTCTCATTCTAAACCTTGTGACTAGCACTAGAACTTGTTCACATACTGAGAAGATGGGATGCATTGGAAAAGACTCTGCTGTTGGGAAAGATTGAAGGCAAAAGGGAAAAGGGATGGTAAAGAATGTGTGGATGGTGTTGTGGAAAGTTGGGAGATAGGGGAGGAGAGAAGGGACTGGCATGCTGTAGTCCATGGGGTCACAAAGAATCAGATATGACTGAATGATGATGACAACAAAGAGACCTTAGATTCGGGAATATCTGGGTTCAATTCTACACTCAGATTACTATGTGATTCTGGGCAAAATAAAACCTCTTTGAGCCTCAATTTCCTCGACTGTAAAATGAAGGAGATGGGCTCTATAGTCTCTTCTAACTCTAAATCAAGGAAAATAAAAGCCAGATATTTAAAAGTGATGTCACATCTGATAAAGAACTCATGTCACCCTAAAAGTTCCAAGACTTCCCCTCACAACTTCCACAGCAATTTCCATCTGATTAAACCTGATTTCCTTCATGCACCAGCATTTGAAATAAATGTAAACTATTTCCAACTGTTGCTTGTTTTCTGTTCTTTTAATAACAAGCATTGCAATATGCATTTTGTGCTACTTTAACTGCAAATCTTCAGGATTTCAGCTGCATTAGAGATTAAATGGGCTTTGAGGGGGAGGGGTAACACAGGAACTTAGCTGCTATGTATAATACCAGTTCAATGGAAAGAAAGACATTTTGAATTATGGAGGAAGTTGTGATACTTTACTTACTGGGTGCCCAAAGGAGACCTCAACAGGAATTTGTTTTTGTTTTTGATATATGCAAAAATACTAGGGAGGGAGGAGGGAGGTGTGAAAAGTGAGAAAGTAAATGATGGTCCCATGAGTTTGGGAGGGAAGTGAGGGAGCCTCTGTCCAATAGGCAAGGTGCTGAAACGATGTCACCATGGGGCAGGAGCGTCCTAGAAAAATGTCCTTTGTTTCTCTCTCTGTATCCTTACTGTCCAGAACACAAGAGAATAGTCAACATACATTTATTAAGAGACTACTATTAAATTAAATGATTGACAAAAACTTGGTTGATTGATTTACTGTACGCTAGTTATGACTTTAGGTTTCTTTGACACTCATACCATCTGGGTCTGCACTGCTGCTCAGACATTCTTTTCTTCATCTACTGCCCTTATGATAGGATCACAGATTTAGAGTACGAAGGAACCTCAGAAGCCTTCAAATTCAATCCCCCTTTCACCAAAAAGAAAAGTGGGACACAGAGAGAAGTGGCTTGTTTGAGGTCACACAGGAAGCAAGTGGCAAAGTGGGATTTGAATCTGTTTCCTCTGAACTTTCCACTGTGCCATGTTGCCTTTCTTCTGTCCTCAAGCTCATGGCTCTGTTGCTGCTGCCCTCATTCTCTTCAAATGACATCACCTATCACTTTACAGAGAATGCCAAGGCCACTTGGCATAAGCTCCCCAACTTCTTTATTTCAATCCTCAAAATGTATCTGCATTTTATAATGCATTCCACAATCTTTTGCTCTTCCATCTCAGCATCATTTGAAGGTTTTGAGACAGATACATGGATACAGCTGTGTCTCCTTTGATTCCATCCCATTCATCTCCTCCAGATTTTGCTCCATCAATAATTCTCTCTCTTTCTAGTATCTTCAAGTCATCTCATTCCACCTGCTCAGACCTACCCTACCCTAAAAAAAAATTCCCGTTGGCCTTATTTAAAGTCACCAGACTACCATTCCATCTCATTTTGTCTTTTCATCATTCTAAAATACTCAAATGTATTTTGATTTCCTTTGGGAATTCCTTATAAACATGCTGATAAGAACCCATCCTTGTCTGCTCATGTTATATAACTCTCAGTCAAATCCTCACAAAATTTCACAAAAAGAAGTCCACCCCACCTGCTAAAGGCCTTCCTCACTTTACCCCAAATTTGGGAAAGTACCAATGAAGCACTTTTGCTATATATCTGTCATCTCTTTCTCTTGACACATGGCCAACCCATCTTTACCTCTATAATGAAGATAATCACAGCCTCTACCTCCTGGGAATGTTGTGAGGATAAGATGGGATAATGATATAAAGCACTTTATAGACCTTCAGATGCTAAACTTAGCCATAATTATTATTCTCCATTATTCTCTTCCTGTCATAAAATCCTTCAATATCTCCCTTTACTTCTGTTCTTCTTTGAAGTTCCTCAATGGTTACATGTTGTAGCCTGTTCACATCTGTCATATGTCTCTTCATTGCTCTCAGTGAGATACTCATTTTTAGATCTGCAGAGGCAGTGATGTCCCGCAGATCTCTGCCATGTAGCAACATTGATGAAATTTTAATATTGGAAACATGATCCTTTGCATTCAGTAGAAGCTTGGGGCTAGCAAAATGTATTTGTAATTTCCCAAAAGCAGTCCAACCTCTCTCTATTCAATTCTGGGACTGGCTTCTTATCTGTCTGTTCTACACACACACACACACACACACACACACACACAGAGAGAGAGAGAGAGAGAGAGAGAGAGAGAGAGAGAGAGAGAGAGAGAGAGAGGAGGGGGAGGACAGGCAGAAATCCTCAAAGTACCACCTCTTCCAGTACATCAAGAGATATGAGATATGAGATATGAGGTACTAGATGTACCTCAAAGTACATCTCTTCCAGGATTCTCTCAAGGATTCAGGGACTTGATGCAATCAACGTGATGTCATTTGAAAATAGAAGCACCTGCAGAATCTCATTGTCTCCATCCTCAACCTGGACTCAATGAAGGATCTCCTACATCAAATTGTCAAATTCTTTCATCCTGCTACCTAGTTTTACTGAATCATTTCCAGGCTCCTAGAAAGAGCTGTCTATATTCAATGCCTCCACTTCCTTATCACTAATATACTCCTTAACTCTTTTCTTTTTTTAATTAATTAATTTATTTATTTTCTTGTTTACATCACTCATTTCCATGAGATTTTGAGTTTCAAATTTTCTCCCCATCTTTCCTGACACCCACAACCCCCAAACAAGGATCCCACTGTATAGCCCGTCCCCCAATCTGCCCTCTCCTATGTCCTCTCTCATTGCCCCTCTGACTTTCCAGTAGGGCAGGATGGGTCTCCCTACCCCAGTGCCTGTATATCTTAGTTCCCAGTTGCATGTATTTAATAATAATAATAATAAATACATATATATATTTTTAACATTTGGTTATGGAACTTTAAATTCTAGATTCTTTCCCTTCCTTCCTCATCACCCACCCCCACTGGAAGGACAAGCAATTCAATACAGGCTGTACATGTGTAATTACAAAGAACATCTCCACAGTGGACATATTGTGAGAGATTGATTATATGTCCCTCCTTCCTATCCCTACCCCCACCTTGTTGTATTCTCCACCCTGTCCCTGTCCCATTACAGAAGTGTGTACTTCCAGCAACCCTCCCCTCCCACTCTGTCCTCTCCTCCCTCATCCCACTTCTCATCCCCATCCCCCCTACTCTCCTGTGTGGCAAGACATCCAGTTTAGAGTTTATGTCATTCCTTCCCTAAGCCAAAATCAATGAGAGTAAGGTTGACCCATTCCCTTTTGCCTTCCTGTTCTTCCCCTCCATTGTAACAATCATTCCTAGCCTTTTCTATATGACATGATTAACCCCATTCTGTCCTTGACTCTTTTCAAACAGGTTTATGATCTTCAAATAATCAGTCAAATTATTTATTAAGTAACTATTAAATGCCAAGCACTATTCTGAGCAACCTTTACTGACAAGATTGTCTTCCTTTGGCATTTCCTACAACAATAAAACCAGAACATTCAGTTTTATTTTTTTTAATACTAAAGGTTTAGACCATCTATAAACATTTACTCACCAGTTAGGTCTAAGAATCCAACCTCCTTATTCAATGATCAAAGAGTGAATTGACTAGAAAAACAACTGAATTATATCAGTCTTGACATTCTCATTACAAATGAATCCAGAAGACAAAAGGAAACTACTGTTTAGTTGAAGCGTATATCATAGATTTTCCTGAAAATAGCAAAGAAAGAGGCTGGTGACAATTGTCTTGTCATGTATCCAGTGGCAATAAGAGGCGTGTGGAGGGATAGAGCACTGTACTTGAAGTCAGAAAGACTTGAGTTTGAATCCTGCTTTAGGTGTTTACTAACTGGGTAACTCAGGTCAAGCCATTTGACTGCTCTTTTTTCTCAGTTTCTCCAACTGTAAATAACAGGTATTATATATTGGTTATAAAGACCAAGTGAGATAATTACTTTTCAAACCTTAAAGCCCTACATTAATTATTATTTTGTTATATCAGGGAAGTCATATTAAATTGTAGTGCTTTCAGTAAACATTTGCAAACAAACAAAAAACACCCACAGAAAAACAATTGTAGCTGATACCCTGACATCTGCTGTGGGAAAGTCATTTTCCACAAGAATTCAATAAGATCTTCCAAATAAAGTCAACACACACTTTAATACTCTGCAACTTTAACATTTAACACAACAGTGAGCCTAGGGGAGGAAGGTGAAAAATATGCTAGAAACTTGACTCAACATGAAGAAATGAGAAAAGCTAAAGGCCTGTAGAATGCACAACATCTCATTCTTATTCATTGTGACTACTTTTTTCCCCTAGACCAGTGCTTTACATAGTTCCTGGTACATAGTAGACACTTAAAATGCTTGTTGACTTGAAAGTAATGGATCACTTTTGTCTATCAAGTTTAAGAGAACGTCCAAGAAGGAAGGTCACTTGGATTAACTGGAGACACCTAAGGGAGTAGTGGGTCAGGGGCAATCTAAGGAGGATATTCTTGCAAACCTTCAATCCCATCACACTTGGTATAGACCTGACATTAATGAAGTACATTTATTTAACAGTTCTCTCACCCTGGAGCATAGTCTGAAAAGCAAAAAGTTGCATTGGCGATGAGCCTCGAAGAGATGGGACCATAAATGATGCTACAATTCCATTCAGCTTTATGGTCTTCAGGTCATGGCTAGAAGGATCCTATGGTGATGATGACATTGACTGATCCTTAGACTTGACAGATGCCAAACCAAGCTCTTCCTAGGATTTATGGGTCCAGGCTTAAGAAGAGCTCAAACAGATCCAGGAGCAAGACAATCTTACTTAGCTTAAAGATGATTATAGCCTAAGTATCCAAGCTGGTGGAAGTTGTTGCTTATTTTTTTAATAGAGAGGAGTGGCCTCATACAAGTGAATCTGCTTCATTTTCCATTCCTTGAGTCACGGTCACAGAGGCCATAATCAGTCAGGAAAATGGAAGTTTTGAACTTGGGATAGAATATTCCAGATATGAGCAGTCCCAGAGAAAAATGAAGGAAGAAAAGAAGGCTGTGATAATCAGGTAGGAGGAAGTGGGGAGGGACACGTGCAGAAGAATAAACACCCTCCTGGAAAGAGAAAGACTGAGTTAGAACATCAAGGTTTTTCTGGACTACCAAAGGAACTAATTTCCAAATCAACCATCTCTGACTAGTCATATCATTGACTTGTTAAGACAAAAATAAAAACCAACACCAAATTAGAAGAAAAAATTAAAATGAGATGATATGGCATGTAATTAAAACCTGGTCTATTTTTAAAAGTTATTGATGCTGAAAAATGGAAAATAGATTCAACTGAGCTTGAGTTTTTGCATTGTTTTTTTTTTTACTATGTGTAGCAAAATGCCACATTAAAGGGTCTCATCTAACTCGGTATTTCAAATGCATTATTTTTTAATCCTACGTGATTCCCTAAAAGATGTGATCATTTCAATAATTTTGTTCAGTGAGACTCTGGTTATATTTCTAAAACAAAGAAAACACGGAGATGTATGGGAACCAAAGGTGTTTGTTTGGAAAGATGCCCAGTAAAGGTGGCTAGGTGGCCAGTGGAGAGAGAAGTAGACTTGGAATCAGAAAGGCTCATGTTCATGAATTTAAATCTGCTCTGAGACACTTACTAACTGTGTGGCATTGGGTAAGTCACTTCATCCAGTTTGCCTCAGTTTCCTCATATGTAAAATGAACTGGAGAAGGAAATGGTCAAACCACTCCAGTACTTCAGCCAAGAAAATTCCAACGGAGTCACAAAAAGTCAGACTCAACTAAGTGAGATCCTTAAGATAGTCTTATTTGGGGAGGCTAGGTGGTGCAGGGAATAGAACACTGGTCCAGGAGTCAAAAGGACCTGAGCTCAAATCCAGCCTCAGACACTTAACAACACACACACACACACACACACACACACACACAAAACTAGTTGTGTGACCTTGGGCAAGTCACTTAACCCCAATTGCCCTCCCAAAAAAAAGGTTAAAAAAACTGTATAAAAAAATAGTCTTATTTGCGGATGACATTATGCTAATTGCATCAAGCCCTGAAATGTTAGACAGCTCCCTAAATGAGATCTTTGTTCACTAAAAAGAGTTAAACCTAGCAATCAACATAAGAAAAAACTAAGTGGATAAAGCCAACAATCCATACTATGATATGCAATTGGATAGAAAACCAATAGAAGAACTGGGGCAAGACAACTATGGCTTAGTCCAGTGGTATGCTGGTAAATATTTAATGATCAGCTCTCCAAAAAGAACCACCACAAAAATCACAACACATATTTTAAAATTTAATTTGCATTATTAATAATTTTCTGTATCATTCTTTTTAGTCTTGCTAATCAATAAAACAATAAATCAAGTCCCACTCGGGAGCTGGTTTGTTCATTTCTGAAGTGTAAATGTTTGCACTGAGAATTTAACAATCAGCTCTTACCTGCAGTTTTGACTCTCTCCATTACACCCCTGGGATTAGTTCTAGGATAGAAAGTTTGCCCTAGGAAAGGGGGTAGAATTTACAGAGCATTGATAGAATTTCTGTAAGGGAAAAAAAATGAGAAATGCATAGATACATCTAGAAGCTGGAGAAAAGGATGGAAAGGGAACTTGAGACTGTCAGTGGGGGCTCAGTTAAATAAACTGAAGCTATGTACCTGGTAGGAATAAAGACTTGGAGGGGGAGAGGAGAAAATAATGCCTGTCTTCAGATATTTGAAGAACTCTCATGTGGAAGAGCAATTAGAGGTGTGTCCCAAAAGAAAAAAGAAGGAGCAACAGCTGAAAAGAAAAACCAGTCCACAAATCTTTTTAACCAGTGAAGCTATTCAAAAAGTCAAATGGGCAGGTTTGGAAAGCAATGAGATTTTCTCCTTCCTCATCCTCCATGGACACTTTCAAGAGAAGGCTAAATGATGGCTATGTATGGAATTAGAGAAGAGACTCTTGGCCCAGTACTGCGTGAATGAGATGGTCCCTGGAGTCCTTGGCAACCCAAGGAGCTGTGATCAGTGAGGTAGGAACATTCAAACATTATGAAATGGTGCTTCCATACCTCCTCCCTATCCTGTCCCTCACCAGTCCCTGCCATATTTCTCCAGATAGCTGTCATGTATGCCTTTCCCCCACAGCACTGGGTGGAAGCTGAGTGCCCACCAGGTATTTGATAAAGGCAGGTTGCCTGCCAGCTCCCTTGATAGATGGGTACATCCCACACCCTTTAAGCAAACTGCTCCTCCTTTTTTTTCACTTCAGTCCCAAGCCTTTCATGGACCTGTCAATTCCTTGATGACAATGAAAAGTCCTAGAAATGACACATTAGTTTTATGGGAGAGCTGTATGTCACTGGGCTTGTTTCAATTACAAGCCTTGGAGGGAATACGTGATGATATACTCGGAATTCATAATAACAGTGCGGAGGTGGGTTTTTCTTCCTTATTTTTTTCTTTATGGAATTGAAGAATGATCTCCCTGTGCTGTGTCTAGACCCATAAACCAGTTTGAAAAGATCTGGTTGAATTCAAACAACGTATTCATCAAAATGACAAGTCATTTTAAATCAACCAGGTTTTTCCTCCACAAAACCTAGTCTGTATTGTAGCTACAACCTTGGTTCTACATTATCAGGGCTTTAAACTACTATTTGGTTTTCCTTTCTCTCTGAAGGAATTAGCAAAATGTTGTTGAAAAAGTAATGGACTTAGGATCAGAAGACTTGGGTTTGAGTATGCTGTCTGACCTTGGGCAAACAACTTCTGGGCCTCAGTTTCCTCATTGCTAACATGAGAAAACTTGGACAGCATATCTAAGGTCCCTCTATGTTCTATAATATGTGATTCTGAGAAAGCATTCTGTTTATTAAAGCCTTTATAGCAGTGTTCCACAAAATAGCATGAACTGGTTATACCAAGTCATCTTTAATTAAGTGATCAAAACTGAAAATCCAGGGGAATTCAATAAATAAAGATTAATACCAATGATTCCATTGATCACTGACTGTAAGACAGAGTAAAACGTTATATCACATTATCTGGAACTCATGGGTTCTGTGCCCTTTGTGTATTGGAGAAAAGATGGTCTACCTCATTTAAATAACAAGGGGATAATAAGAGATACGCAAACCAAAACAATTTTTAGGCTTTACCTTGCACCCTGCAAATCAGCAAAAATAGTGCAAAAAAATATGGCACCAGTCAAAATTGAAGGGGTTGTAAGAAAATAGTCGCACTAATACATTGTTGGTGGAGCTATGCAGGTGCAATCTTTTTGGAAAGCAATTAAAAATAATGAAAATAAAATGACTAAACTATCCATATCCTTTGAACCAGAGATTCCATTACTTGATTTATATCTCAAGGAACACATACAGATTTTTTTAAGTCCCACTATAATCCAAAATATTTGTAAGTTTTTGTGATAGCTAAGAATTGGAAACAAAGTAGATCCCATCGATCAGAGAATGGCTAACCAAGTTACCTAGTACAAGTATACCATGAAATACCACTGTGACTTTAAGAACTTATGTGTGTGATGATTTATATAAATTGATGATGAGTGAGGTAAACAGAGCCAAGAAAACATTAGACACAGTGACTGCAACAAGGTAAGTGGAAACAAAAACCATGTAGCCAAAAAAAAATCAAAAGTAAATATAACAAAATTGTAAAGATCAAATGGAACTCTAAAGAACTGAGATGAGAAAACACCTTCAACCACTGTGCAGATGGGAAGTTCAAAGGTGTTATACGCTGTTTTTAAACTTTCTCAATGTATTAATCATGTTGACTTTTTTCTTCTAAAAAGAAACCCCTCACTATTTGTCATATGAAATGGCTTCCAGGGAAGGAGGGAGTAGGGGTGCATATGATACTATGGTAATGTAAGAAGCAGAAAACAAAATTATTTTTAAATTAAAAGAAAGCATGGGAAAAAGAGAAAAGAAAAGACAAGGGGATGAGAACAAACACCACAGCTGCTGGGCAAACATTGGTGGGGAGAAGCTGCTGAAGATGCAAAAGGGCCAGTATCTTTCTGTCTTAGGAAAGGGGGTTCATCACCCCACGATAGGATTGCAGCAAGGACAGGAGATACAGACTACATGTTAAAGATAAATGAGCTTTTCTGGGAAAATGAAACATTTTCTCTCCACAGCACAGAACATAAACAAAGGAATAAATGGTAGGAATTTTTTTTAATTCACATTTATATAGTTCCTTATGATTACAAAGTCCCTTTTTCACAATACCTCAGTTAATATGTAGACAAACAAGAATAGGAAAGTGTTTCCAGACAGGGAAATACAAATGGACCCTTCTAACAGTCTGGTGAAGTCCATGGAACTTTTCTCACAATCATGATTCTAAATAACTGAAGGAAATGATGAATTTCAGGTAAAGGTTAGTGAAAATAAAAATACATTTTTCTCCATTCAAGTCCATATTCCTCTGAAATCTATGTACTATGTACATGACCCTTGGGGGTCATGAACCCTAGGCTAAGAACCTTTGATGTACTCTATCTTGAATCACACATCTAGGGCTAGAGAAGATGTTATTTTTTTCCTTTTTTGTAAATAGTATTTTATTTTTCCAATTCCATGTAAAGATAGTTTTCAACATCCATTTTTATAAGATGTTGAGTTCCTAATTTTTCTCCCTCCCTTCCCCCCAAGACAGAAAGCAATATAAGTTACATACGTGCAATCATGTTAAACCAATTTCTACATTAGTCATGTTGTAAAAGAAGAAACAGAACAAAAGAGGAAAAAACACAAAAAGAAGTGAAAATAGTATGCTTTGATCTACATTCAGACTCCATAGTTCTTTCTCTGGATGTGGATAGCATTTTTCATCATGAGTCTTTTGGAATTGTCTTGAAGCATTGTATTGTTGAGGACAGCTAAGTCTATCGTAATTGATCATCACACAGTATTGCTGTTATGGTGTACAATGTTCTCCTGGTTGTACTCATTTCACTCAGCATCAGTTCATTCAAGTCTCTCCAGGTTTTTCTGAAATCCACCTGCTCATCATTTCTTATAGCACAATAGTATTATGTCACAATCATATTCCACAACTTGTTCAGCCATTCCCCAACTGATGGGCATCCCCATTCCAATTCTTTGCCACTGCAAAAAAAAAGCTGCTCTAAGTATTTTTGGACATGTGAATCCTTTTCCCATTTTTATGATCTCTTTGGGATACAGATCTAGTAGTGATATTGCTGGATCAAAGGGTATGAACAGTTTTATAGCCCTTTGGGCATAGTTCCAGATTGTAGAACAGACTTTGGAAGTGTCTAACCTATCTAGGATCATAGGTCCCAGTTAAAAAAATTCTACTTTAATCTCAATAAAATATATGATAGGCTGGCATTGGCAAGTCAGGGTCTGTGGAAAGAGTTTGGGGAAATCAACTGCTGACTACAAGTAGAAGAAAGGCAAGCAGAAGTATGTAAAATAAATACTTCAATAAGCTGCTCCTGCAACATTACAGTTTAGTGAAAAGAGGATCCAGTTTATACTTAGGAGTTTGTTTTGCTTTTAATCCCCAGTATGAGATACTAAGCATCATACAAGTCTAAAGAAGGTGCGAAGGATAAATAGGCACTTATAAGTGTATTTTTTGGATAAAAAGGACAAGTGAGTAGATTAAGCCTTGTGTCTTGTCTAATCCTGATTATCTAGATCTCAAGTCAATCTAACTACTGCATTTAGGCTGCCTGGGGACTACATATGGAGTATTAGCTTCAAGCCTAGGAGTGTTAATTCACTATTTTTGTGTCTCTTATCCTAATGCGGTGTTAGAAATATCACACAGGAAAAAAAAGAAAAGACCCACAGGGAAAATACCTTTCTGAGAGAAACCTCTGCCTTGCATTTTTACCACCAAACATTTGTCAGACCTCATGTTACAAAGTCGTGCTGCCAGCCTAAAGCAACACATTGCCTTTGATTACGATTTTTTTCTTTTCTTTTTTTCTGCTTTTTGCTTTTTTAGTCTGAGAAACAGGGCCATGGGGAAAAACATATAATAACACTAAGTAATCTAGGTCATTGGAAAACCAGTGCTGGGGCCCTGCCTGAAATGTGAATGAGTTCATGACACTTGTTAGACCAAGTTACCAGCCTCCCTGAGAGATCCTGCTACTTGATTTAGACAGCTCCCATTCAATCAGCCCACTACTGCCTCTGGGCAACTAGCATGTAAAGGGGGGCCCTTAACCTTGCAAGGCAGTCACTGCAGGAAGTAAAGAAGTCGCTGCTGACATCACAAAAGCCCCAGGATGCTATGCTGATTGGTTTCCCAGATTCTAAGTCCTCTTGTCATGGCTAACTTTGATCACCACCCCTCTCTTCCATACAAAAAAAACTTCTCTCCATCTCAGAGTATAACATCTGCCACTCAGCAGCCCACACAGAATGTAACTGACAGGTGTGTATGTTTTTTCTCTTGCCCAAATGCTTCCCCAAACAAGTCTAAATATTGAATGAGATGTCTTGTGTGGATTTCAGTTGTCTTTTTTTTCAACTCATAGCAATGCCTGGACATGATTTTCAAAATATGGTATACATTCATGAACCATGCTTAAGATGGAGTGTAAACTTTCTAAGAATAAATGGATGCATTCATGAATTAATTAATGCATTAATGAAGCCATTATTATGCACTTACTAAATGCAAAGCACTGTGTTGGTTGGGGATAAAAAAATAAATAGCCTAATAAAAATAAGATAATCCCTGATCTCAAGGAGTTCATATTGTAATGGGGGAGAAAAACACATATGGAAAGTTTTAGCTATAATTCAGATGAAAAAGTCCTGTGGTCTTTAGGGTACAGTTACAAAGCAGATGTCAATACCTCTTTTTTAGTATCATTTCCACTGATGAATGATGATACCCATTCTGGATGTGGAACTATTCACAAGTGCCAGGAATTTTGGTGGCAGTAATAAAGTTCCATTCTGGGTGTCCAGAAGGAACACAATATTAAAGATTCCACCTGACAGAACAAAGTGAGATTATTGCTTCTCTTGTATAGAATACTAGGACTTGGACATTTGAAATAATCTAATCACTTCCCCCCACCCAAGCCCCATTTTATATCTGTTAATAATGCTAAAAATATATTAACTTTGGGGGCAGCCATACTATATGATTCATTTTGAGCTTGGTATCCACTCAAATTCATTTTTTCACATTAATTGCATGTAGCCAAGCATCATCTATCCTGTGCTTGTACTATTAGCTTTTTGAACCCAAGGACAGGACTTTACATTTATATCTATACAATTTCACTTGTTAAATTGTGCTTATCATTCTAGTTGATTGAAATAGAAAAGAACAGGACTTTCTGCACTGGCCTAAAGCATATAGATAAAGTTCAGGAGTCATTGACTGTTACTGTGGAGAAGCCATTAATTTTTGCTGACTTTCTCCCAAGTGTCAAGAAATAGTTCATTTGCTGCTGAAAAAAATGTGAAATGCCTGGTCTAAAAGACTTCTCTTTGTAGCAAAAACTCACCTCCCATTAAGGATATTAATGCACACCCTCCAGGGACCATTTCTAAATCTTTAGCACTGTGCTCTGAGTGCTGTCAAATACTGATTAACCAGTCTCTTTCTTTAAGGACTGTTCTTGGGGACGAATCTGTCCAATTATTTTGAGAGAATAGTATTAGATTTCCCTGACTCTTGGTATTCTTTCTGAGCTGAGATTAGGAACTGTATTGGGAAATAATATTGATTTATCCAGATGGATTTGTTTTGCAAGGTGAAAATAATCCTGTAATATCACTGTGTAAATATGGATGTGCAATTGACCATGTAATTAACTACCCATCCTTTTTCAGCATCCAGTTCGTTACTTAGAGTGCCTTCCAGTAAATCCTGGTCACAATTCAGCGGATTCTGTGAGATGGAATATATTTGTGAGATGTGGTGTTCAAATCTTCTTGGGAGAGAGAGAATAAGAGAGAGGGAGAGAGACAGACAGACAGACAAACACAGAGACAGAGACACAGAGACAGACAGACAGATAGAGAGACAGACAGAGACATACAGAGACAGAGAGTCAGACAGAGACAGAGATACAGACAGACAGAGGGAGACACAGAGAGAGAGAGGGAGAGAGAGAGAGAGAAAGGAAGGGAGATAGAGAGAGAGCTATCCAGAACCTACTGGATCAATCAACAGGCATCTGTTCAGTGCCAATTATATGCCTAGGTCCTGGGGATACAGAGAGAAAAGGTAAATAGCCCCTGCCTTCAAGAGGCAAACAACATGTACAACATGTACACAGATAAGTATATACGAAATGAGCACAAAGATTCAAGATACTTTTGGAGGATGAGGGGTACTAGCATCTGGGAGAGGGGAGCAGGGGAATCAGGAAGGACCTCACACAAGAATTTGCATTTGAGCTGCTTTGTGCCAGACGCTGTGCTAGGCAGTAAGGATTCAACTAAGTAGTAAAACAACAACTCCCACATTCAATTTAGCAGGGAAGACAGTGTGTACTTATAAGTATATACAGCTGGAATAGAAAATAAGAAATACAAATACTAGGTATACGCAAATATGTACATATATGTATATAGTTGTTTTTCTGCCATGTCCAACTCTTTGTGACCTCATTGGCTGTTTTCTTGGGAAAGATACTGGAGTGTATTCTCCATCTCATTTTACAGATCAAGAAACTGAGGTGAACACAGTTGAGTGACTTGCCCAGGATCACAAACTAGTACGTATCTGAGACCAGATTTGAAATCAGGAAAATAAGTCTTCCCATCTCCAAGCCAGGCCTTCTGTCCACTACACAACCCTGTTGCCCCCAAACACACACACACACACACACACAATACATCCTACAATGCCAACAGAGAGAGAGAGAGAGAGAGAGAAACTTTATGTGAAATAAGATATAATGTTCATGTCCTGGAGGGCAGGGATTATCTCATCTTTGTTTTTGTTTAGCAGTGAGCCTTATACATAGTGGACACCTAAAAAAGGTTTTCTGTCACACAGTAGATTGCAGGTTTTGGTACACAAATGTAACGAAGTATTACTATAGGAAACAACAGATATGAAGAATACAGAGAACAAGGGAAGACTTAACTGATTCAAAATAAATTAAAGGAGACCCAGGTAAACAATATGTATAACAACTACAACAAATGATCAACAAGCATTATCAAGCACCTACTATGTGCCAAGCCTTGTGTTAGGTATTGAGAGTACAAGTATAAAGAAGGGAAGAATCCCTACCTGTAAGAGTTCATATTGTAATGGAGGATACAAATATTTAGATGGGTATACATGACATTAATAAAAAGATAATAGGTAGTTTGGGAGGGTGGGTGCTGGTATTGCATGGGGTTTTCAGAAAAGGTTTTCTATAAGAAGTGGTGCTTAGGGGTGGCTAGGTGATACAGTGAATAGAGCACAGGCCCTGGAATCAGAAGGATCTGAGTTCAAATCTCAGACACGAGACACACCTACTAGCCATGTGACCTTGGGCAAGTTACTTAACCCCAATTGCCCTGCCTTCCCCCCTGACAAAAAGAGCAAAAATATAAAAAGAAGTGGTGCTTAAACTGGTCTTGAAGGAAGGTAGTTATTGTACCACGTAAAAGTGAAGAGGGAGTGCATTCCAGGTATAGGAAGCAGCCAGTGCAGAGTTATGAGTGTGGTAGATGGAGTGTCTTGTCTGAGGAACAGAGAGAAAGTCAGCTTGCCTGGATCACAGAGGGTGGAAGGGGTTGTAATGTCCAAAGAGACTGGAAGTATAGGTTGGGGCTAGATTACACAGGGTATCTCCTTCTCCCCCTTTCCTCACCCTCTCTCATCCTTCTCTTTTTTGTTACATGGGATGATTTATTAAATGGGGGGAGGAGTGAGAATAAATATATTCAGAAATGGAGGTGATAAAAAACCAAGACAGTTCAACAAATAGAAAAATTAGGAAAAAAACACGTTTCATGTTAAATGAGTGATCTCTGACATATATTCTAACACTATGTTTCTGAAAATCTGTAAAACTGAGCAACATTCATGGACCTAAGACTATTCACATCCATAAAACGGTATGGACATGAATCTAAGACAAATTGTATGTGTGCTTGTGAATGCATGTGTACATGTCTGTAGTAACAATGGCACAGGTGTCTAAAATAGAAGTCATTGAGGTAAAGGTGAGCCAGAAGACATGAGAGAGTTTAAGACCTGAACATCTAGAGTGTTCAAAGAGATTGGGAGTAGAGATGGAGAAAACTGTGTGCCGTAGTATACCATGGAAAGAACATTGGCTTAGGAAAGAGAAAGCCCACATTCGTCATTTAATACGTATGTGATTTTGTGCAAAACACATAACTGCTTCAGTTGCCTCAACTGTAAGACTTGGGAGTGGAGGAGGTGGGAATAGAGGGACCCAAAGGCCCCTTCCTCCTCTAAAGATATCAACTCATGATTAATGAAGGGGAAGAGAGAATCACTTTGGAAGTCCATTGATGATAACAAAGATCTGTATGAAACAGAGTCAGCTTTAAAGGTGAAAAGGTAGTTTATTGAGTGATGGTGGTTGAGGGCAGGCCTGAAAGTGCAGTGGATTGCGAGGAATGTGCCAACTCCTGCTCCTGGCCTTGGATGTCTAGATTTATGAGTGAGTGAAAGACCACTGGGCCTTGCCATCTGCACCTTCACTTCAGCCTTTGCAAACTAAAATCCTTAATCCTACAATGCCAAGATCCACTTCTGCCATTGGTGAGAACTTCTCAAAGTTCCATTTTGGAGCGGGATGAGGCGGACCCATCTTTATTCCTCTCCCTTTTTCTAATACGCTTCTCGTTTCATAGACTTCAACATCACACCCAGCATGATTATCTTCATTCTGCCCCATCCCCCTTGACTTTCAATGCCCTTTTATGTACAGAAGCTCTTGGAGTGGTCCCATTTTTCAAATCTACATTGCATATTTCCATTGGGAAGGAACCGATGACTATATTTTATTTAATTATAACTTGAATACTGAGAATTTAAATGTATCAACCACTTCATTGGACTTATTATTTGTACTAATTGGAACCTACCTGTCTGACTGTATTTGTATCCCCTGCACTTAGAAAATTGCTTGGCTTATAGTGAATGCTCAATAAATGCTTGTTACCTACCTACCAAAACTGCATGTTAATTAATTTTCATACAATAATTAATTAACATACAACTTTTTCTAAGCTACTTCCAAACTCTAACACTGTGTCCCAGTAAGAGAGTGCTTCAAATAATAACAATTATTTTTCTTATAATAACTCATAGTTTTTTCAGAATCATTTTTTTCCCTGAAAGATTCCATGTTCCTTGCCCATTCTAGCCAGTATTTTTAAACAAGGGCCTTGAACAGAAATTCCAGTAGATTTCATGACAAGTTGCCAGTTCAATTTACAAAAATACATAAATAAATCTCTAGGCAAAAGATCTTAGAGTCAAGTATCAAGTCTGTTAACATTCTTCAATCTGGGAACTCAAAAAGAAGCCAGACTTTGCTCAGCTCAAAAAATGTTATGGTCTTTGCCCTCTGTGGCATCTGGTCCTTCCAAGGTGACCAAGAGAGAGAATGTCCCCACATGTCACTTGCCAAGCCTATGCAGCAATGCATGCTCAAACACAAGCCTGTGTGTGTGTGTGTGTGTGTGTGTGTGTGTGTGTGTGTTTCCCAAGAGTGGGGTGTCACACACAGTTTATTACACACGAAGAAATCATTTAACCTTTGGAAGCTTTCACAGAGAACAAGTATCTGAGCAAGAGTGATCTCCATCCTCCACCCTGTGTGTACATTTGCTAATTCCAACACTACCATGGGCCTCATGACCCAACTAGCTCCCCTGCTCACCCTACCCCCCCACTTTCCACCCTTCCTCTATCCTGAGAATTTCCCATTCAGACATATCTGAGCTGGCTGGCATGGGAAAAATGGAATAAAATAATTATCCCAGACAAGTTTAGAGAGAAATATTCCCAGAAGTCGGGATTCTGGATCTGAGTCACATAAAGTGTACACTTTGTCAATAACACATGGGGCGAAGGCATGAATGAATTTTATTTCATTGGACAAGCTCCTCAGAATACAGATAAGGCGGGCTGAGCGTCTAAACCTTTAAATAAATGTCTTAGCACTATCTGGAAGGGAGGACTGCAATTGATTCCAATCTTTTCTGACAGAAAATCAGTTCTTTTAAAACTCCTGGGGCAACAAACACTAACTAAAACCTCCAGTCCCTAATAAAATCTTTAAGTACCACAAAATAAAACATCAGCATTTGAATGGAAATTAACAGGCCAATAATTTCTCAAGGCCTCCCCCCTCTTCTTCTTCCCCTCCTATTTCCCTCCCCACAAAAAGAAAAAAAAAGTCGTCTATCACTGTCACAAATTTCAATAGCTCCATTAAAATCCTCTGCTTGGCCCTTTATAACTTAGCACCCAAACCCTTAACACACCCCACATAGTCTGCCATCGGGACACATTCCCCTAAATAAGACGCTCCCTCTCTCGATTCCCAGCATTTCCACCCGCCGTGCCCCATGCCCGAAGCGCCCTTCCTCCTCCCTTCTGCCTTCTGGCCTGCCCCACTCCCTTCAAAGCCCACGTTCTATAGGAAACCTTGCTTAATCCCCCTAACTTCAGCCACATCTCCTTGTTAGTCATTTCCAGTTTACCCTGCACGTCGCTCGTCTGTGCGCAAGTGTTGGTTTGTCATCAAGTGAGACAGCACTTGTCAAATGCTTAGTGCGGTAACTGCCACATAGCAACTGCCTAATACAAACTGATCTCTTTCCTTCCTTTTCCCCTCCCTCCCTTCTTCCTTCCTCCCCTTCCTTTCCCTTCCTTTCCCTTCCCTTCCCTTCCTTTCCCTTCCTTTCCCTTCCCTCCCCTTCCCTCCCCTTCCCTTCCCTCCCCTCCCCTCCCCTTTCCTTCCCTTTTCTTCCCTTCCCTTCCCTTCCTTTCCTTTTTCCTTTCTTTTCCCTTCCCTTCCCTTTCCTCCCCCTCCCTTGTCCCTTCCCTTCTCTTCCTTTCCCTTTCCTTTTCCTTTCCCTTCCCTTTCCTTCCCTTCCCTTTTTTCCTGTCTATGAACTATGTATGGCTCAGCAAAAGGAGTCCTGGGGTTGGAGTTCAATTCAATTCCTGCCAAGTCATTTAACTGTCCTGGGTCTCAGTTTCCTCATATGTACAATGGGAGAGTTGGATTAGATGACCTCTGAAGTGCTTCCCACTTGAGATCTGTGATCCCGAAAATTTACTGTGGGACCTTGGGCAAGTCACTTGACTTCCTCAGGCCTCTGTTTTCTCCTCTGTGACATGAGAGGGATGAACTTGATATGCTTTAAAGTTCTTTCCATCTCTAAACTTGATTTAAGTGGCTTAAACCTCTTTAGCCTCAGTTTCCCCAATTCTACAATCAAGAAGTTGGACTCCATGGCTTTTAGGGTCCTTTCCAGCCCTGTTTCAGAACCTATGACAATGTCTCTTCCATCTGAGCCCATGATCTGTTGTGCACTGGAACTGCAATCGGGAAGACCTGTGTTCAAAGCCTATCTCTGATACTAACTGGCTGTGTGACCTTGGGCAACTTACTCAGATCTTCTGGGGTCTTAGTTTCCTTATCTAAAATGAAGGAATTGTACTAGATGGTTCCTGAGGTCCCTTCCCTCTCTGGGTCTGGACACTAACAACAATAACTCTGATATCTAAGCCCATGAGTGCCTTGCTTGGCATTCAGAACTCAGGTCCTGCCTCTGACACTAGATGGGTCACTACTGAGTCACTTACTCTCTCTAGGCCTCCGGCCACTCTCAGAGGCTACAGGGCTTATACAAGCCTCAACATACCTTTTTTGTTAATGTTTCCAAAAATGTTGGAAGTGAATTCATAGGAATGCAGGCTCATAGCTTTATAGCTACCAAGAAAATCAAGATCTATCTTCATTAGCAAGTGATACAGTGGGTAGAGCAGCAGGCTTGGAGTCGCAAAGACCTGAGTTCAAATTTGACCTCTGATACTTCACAGCTGTGTGACCCAGGACAAGCCACTTGTCCTGTGTCTGTCTCAGTTTCCTTCACTGTAAAATGGAGATAAAAATTGCACCTACTTCCCAGGGCTGTTGTAAGGATCAGAGAAGACAGTAGTTGTAGAGTACTTAGGCCAGTGCTCGGTACACAGTAGGCAAGCACACAGTAGGCGCCATAAAATCACTGGCTATTACTACTATGGTTGTTGTTGTCATTTAGTCAACAATTGTTAACCATTTTACATCCTAGATCCCTTAAGCATTTGGGGGAAGCTTATTGAACCCTTCTCAGAATCATGTTTTGAAATGTGTAAGATTAAAAAAAAAACCATAAGACTACAAAGGAAACCAATTATCTTGAGATACAGTTCTCAAGCTGTTCTTTAAAAAAATATATTTGAACCTCAAGAAAAAAAACTCCTGATACAGTCAAATGCCTCCTTTATTTTTATTTTTGGTTTTTGGAGGAGGGAAGGCAGGGCAATGGTGTTTAAGGAATTTGCCCAAGGTCACATGGCTAGTTTTGTGTTAAGCGTCTGAGGCTGGATTTGAACTCAGATTCACCTGACTCCAGGGCTGGTGCTTTGTTCACTTCACCACCTAGCCACCCCTTCATTTTCTAGATAAGGAAAGGGAGACTTGGAACAGTTAAGCGGTTTGCCCATGTGGGTAGTAAGTGTCAGAGTTGGGATTTGAACTCAGGTTCTCTGATATCAAAGCCAGTGATGTTTTATCAAGGCTCAAATGATCTTGGGCTAGAAGAGGAATCAAGTCTAGAAGGGTCCAATGCTCAGTCTCCCACATGTGACTGACCAGATTAAAACATAATTAGGGAATATAAAACTAAAATAAGTAAAAATACAATAGAATATAGACAATGTTAATATATAGTTTTTATGTCAATATACAGCCCATAGGGATCCTTATGTATATTTCTATCTACATTTGACACTGCTAGTGTAGCCCACCCCCATCATTTTATAGAGAACAGGCCTGGAGAGTCTATGTGATTCTCTGAAGGTCAAATGGATGAGATTGTAATGAGTCAGAATAGGATTAAAATAAGTGAATTAGAATGTAATTTCCTTAAGAAAGAGAGTGTATCATACATGTCCTCGTATCCCCAGTGCTAAGTAAACTTTCTGGCCTGCAAATAGGCACTTAAGAAATGCTTGATTAATAGCAGAGTTGGTATTCTAACCCAGGGTCACTTCCACCTTCCAGTCTGTCATTTCTGCTGACATACTGTGACTCCCTCCTATTTAGAACCGAAGAGAATGGGACCATAGGCTCACATATTCTGAGTTAGATGGGACCCTCATAGACCATCTAGTCCAGTTCCCTCATTTTACACAGGAGGAAACTGAGGATCAAAGTGGGTAAATTGCTTCCCCCTAGGATTGTCAGGGCACAGATTTAGAACTGAAAAGAATCCCAAAGGGCATCGGGTTCAACCAACTCATTTTACAGAAAAAGAAAGTAAGAACCAGAGAGATTAAGTGAAAAGGCCAAAGTCAAGCAAATATGATCAAGGTCATAGATTTTGGACGAGAAGAGACATCCAAAGCCACCTGAGGCCCAAAGAGGTTGCATGACACAATCTAGTAAGGAAGGATTTGAATCCAGATCCCCCTGACTCCAAGTCCTGTGTTCTACCCATTAGATCACACTGCCTCAAGAAAGTTGTGATGAGCTTGGAGGACCCAGTTCATTGGTTCCACTCTTGCCACCACCATCTTTCTCCAGTCTGGGAAAGATTTTCTTGATAACTCTTACAACTTATACATATGCATCATCTGGGGAGGTCTGTAGGCATTAATCTAGCTTGATGTTCCTCGAGCTTCTTAGAACATGTACTGTCACCCAGGTTTAATTTCACTAAAAAGGATAAGAAATAGTTGCCAGAAGCAATCATTTAAGAGACACGTTAATGCTGCAGTGTATTAGCAGCTTCTATATTTGGGCCCCTTGATCACTCCCTTTATCTTCATTATGAGAGAGCTTACAAATCTTGTTGCCTGGAAAGATCGCTGTTCACAGTTCTGAAATGTATGTTCCCAGCCTTCCCTCAAATACTAGATCACAATTCAAGGAGATAAGAGTTGCTTGCTGGCTTTTCTGGGAGCTGGTGAACAGAACCCAGTGAACTGGTCTGGAAATACATAATGTGACTCAGTCTTGTTTGACTTTTCTTCATCCACTTGGAGTCCTTCTGAATCCACATAGCATCTGTATTTTATGCTAGAAACTTAAATTTAGAACTGGGAGGGACCTGGAAGCCATTGAATCCACCATTTCCCCACCCCCATTTTATAGAAGAGGGAACTGAAGTGACTTTGTAGATGATCATAGAGGCAGGATCAAATATTAGGAGCTGAAAGAATTTGAGAGGCTACTCATTCCATCCATAAATAATGACTCATTCCTCTCCGACCTCCTTTTCCCTAAAACTATCATCTCTTTTTCTTTCTCTCTATGCATGTGTGTGCACACACACATGCATGTGCACACATGCACACACACATACACACACACACAGAATAGTATCAAGGAATATTATTCCTGGGAGGGGAGGTACCTTGGAAATTTAGTCCAGTGGTATTAAACTAAAATAGAAACAGATCCCTTCTGGTGACATATTGACTTAGAAAATCACAAATTACACAAAAA